>JAUDYM010000002.1:2400000-3600000 GCA_030407015.1 Armillaria fumosa | reverse complement strand
CGCATGACTTAACCCGTGAGGTCGCAAAGCAGTTGTTGACCGAGAAATACGAAGCACTTGCCGCGGACAAACCTAAGAGAGATATCATGAGTTTGTTAGGTATTTCTCCTCTTTTCGGCGTGCATTTTACACCGACTGAACCTTTTCCCGCCGCTAGTGAAAGCAAATGTTTCGGAAAACCCGAAGACGCAACTTAGTGAAGAAGAACTACTCAGTCAGATGAAGTAGGTGTGATACCTTAGCTCTTAGAGCCTCACTATTGATCACCAAGCTCTCAGCACTATTATGTTTGCCGGCCACGAAACAACTGCCAATACACTTTCCTGGACATTTCTTGAGCTTGCAAGACATCCTGAAGTACAAGATAAACTACGAGCAGAGATCAAGGAGAAAGAAAGAGTCATTTTTGCTCGTGGTGATACCGAGTTCTCTGTGCAGGACCTAGATAGTATGCCTTATCTGACCGCTGTCGTGAAGGTAAGCTCATGTCCTGTCTTATGATGAATCCGAAATCACCGTTCCATAGGAGGTGCTTCGATTTAATCCAATCGTTTATAATATCGCAAGGACGGCGACTCAGGACGACGTACTTCCTTTGAGCAAGCCCGTGACCTTGACGACGGGAAAAATGGTACAAGAGATAGCCATACCTAAGGGAATATTCATCGTTGCATCAATTGCCGGCTATAATAGGTGGGAAGCCTTCGTGATGTGCATTGCGATGTTTGCTAAATATACGGACGAAAAGGAACAAGAGTGTATGGGGAGAAGATGCCCACGTTTTCGATCCCGCGCGTTGGTTACGTGGAAATGCGAGCAAGGAGGTACCAGTTGGTGTCTACGGGAACTTGTATGTGTTCTGTTTACATCTGAAGCTGGATATCATGCTGACTTTCTTGCTATAGGTTCAGCTTTGCTGGAGGTCTTAGGTCTTGTATCGGCTGGCGATTTGCGTATGCAATTTAATTCCTACCTCCTCGATCGCACTAACCACGAAAATTTGTAGTGTTCTCGAACTCCACGCATTTATTACCGAAGTTATCAATAACTTTGAGTTTTCGTTAACCAAGGAGTCTGAGCAGATTCGGAGGGAGGCTGTCGGTGTAATGGCACCGACTGTGGAGGGCCAGATGGAGAAGGGTTCACAGCTTCCCCTGAGAGTAGCATTTGCCTCTCGCGATTGAACTTTTATATAAGATAATTTTTGGGCAGAGCGGCGGATTTTAGGGCGATGGTTGCTACAGCATACGTGAAACAAGCCGCCTAGTTTAGAATAGTGCCACACTCCTGGTAAGCGGCTATTCCGAAGCAGGTAAAAACCGTCGAAAATGGATGAATAGCGCATAAGACGTTATCCACAGCAAAATGCGTCGGGATTCCTATTAATGGTAAAACTGATGGATTTTGCGCTCAAAGGAATGTGTCAATATTTTATATCTTTTCCAGTTGTTTCCCTTACATATTGACGGGCGGGAATCACTAGTCACCTGCCAGAGAGTGGTGTGGCATCTTTTGAACTCGCGTTCTCCGTTATAACTCCGACCAGTAACTTCTCTGTTTCGGCCATGAGATACGCAATTCTCTTGTTTTCTCTACTGCCTTTCTATGCATTTTCTATGTTTCAAACTCCCTTGAATGAGAACTATGAACTTGAAGGCGCTCAACTGTCGTCTTTACAGTCTGACAAATTCACTGTTATATCCCACCCCAGGTATCCTGGACATCGTGTACGCATCCAAAAGACAGATTTTTGCGATCCTACAGTCGAGTACACCGTTTTGTTCCTTTCAGGACTATATCTCACCAACCTTAGTGTATATACATGATACCTGGACGTTGACCAAGGCGCATAGCATATGTTCTTCTATTTCTTCGAGAGCAGGCACAACCCTGACGAAGGTCTGACAACTGTACCTATATCTGCACTTCTTTGAATAATGTTTCGAAGATGATGTTATGATGTGGATCAATGGAGGTAGGTTTATCGAGGCATGCAGACTCGGACTTAACTTGTAGCTGATCCGTTATACTTATAGGTCCTGGTTGTTCGTCTTCAATGGGACTTCTCATGGAATTAGGCACCAACATCTTAGCAAGATTATCATTGATATCTGACTGCTATTCTGTCAGGTCCTTGCAGCATTGATATGGATGGAGCGTCTTCCAACGGGACGATCTGGAATCCTTATTCTTGGAACGAAGTTGCGAACGTATTTTTCCTCGACCAGCCGCAAGTCTCTTCTATGACTTCGACTGCCTCTCTGACGTAAATTGCTGTAGTGCGGAGGTAGGTTTCTCATATGCAGATTATGGCGAGACCGTAGAGACAACCGAGGCCGCTGCTAAGAACGTACACGCGTTCATCGCAATCTTTTTTCGAGACTTTCAAGCAGTTTTCCGGTAGGGTGCTTCATCTCTCTGGGGAGTCGTATGGGGTTCGTATGCGCTTCTACTTTGAATGCCCGCTTGCTTAGTGACGTTTGTAGGGCCGTTATCTCCGTTTGCGAGCGAGATATATGACCAGAACCAGATAGCAAAGGCTGAAGGTCGTCCAACGTTAAATCTTCAGAGTGTATTGATTGGTAACGGCATCACGGATATCTCAACGTAGGTCTTCATTGTGGTCGGCGATTATCGGCGTGTCGACACAGATCTTTCAGTTTATACCCTGGAAGATATGAGATCGAATGTGGCACCGCCGCTCTCGATGTTCCCTTCCAATCTATAAGCACTTGTGTTCGCATGAAGACGGCTGTCAGATTTCGTGAATTTCCTATCATTTTAGCACATTATTTAACAGTGTGTTCTATAGCTACCGCGGTGTCAATCGGCCATGCTTAAAGGCTGCATAGAACAGTTTGATCTTATTAACTGTAGGGCAGCAGTCAACTTTTGCGATAGTGAACTGTCAACCGGGATGTGGGCGAGTGGTATGTGCTGCTCGTCAGTTTCAGGACTGGGATGCTCACGACGGTTTAGGTCGCAACGTTTATGATATTTCCAAGGTAATGTCACATTGACTGCTTCGAGTTGTATTGTTCAGCGTCTGTTTAAAGATGTGCATCGGAGATGACCTGTGCTACGCTGAAAATACCGTTATCAAGAAGTATCTCGATTTGCCTGAGACCCGGGAATTACTGGGGGTGGAGACGCCATACAACTTTTCTGCGTGCTCTTCTACGGTCGGCCAGAACTTTAATGTGCATATGGACAAATGGGTTGCACCTACACAGTACTATGTCGCTGGTCTCCTTGACCGAGGTATCCGGGTATTGATCTATGCAGGAACATATGATTGGCAGTGTACGTACATCACTGTTGCTTATCTCTGAAACTCAATTGTAATAATCCAGGCAATTGGGTTGCGAATGAACTGTGGGTAGATAAACTGGATTGGAGCGGGAAAAAAGAATACATTGAAGCCCAGTGGGAAGATTGGTTTGTTGGCGATAGCAAAGCAGGCGAGATCAAGCAAACACCATTGCTGACGTTCGCAACGATTCGAGGTGCTGGCCATATGATAAGTGCTGATCCCCCCGTGTTCCTTGGGTTATACTGACATCGTCCTTCTCATGTTTACGTCCCGCACGATAAACCTGCAGAGTCACTCGCCTTGATCAGCCATTGGATAACCAATCGAAACCTTTGATCGTGATGGCAGGTGTCAGATACCATGCATGTACTTATACAACGAATACGCTCGCTACTACCAACAAAGCTTGGCCAATCAATATTGGCCGCGATCACAATGTCCGACCACACCGTCCCGAGATTGCACGCTGGATGGATGGCGCGATCTGATTGAAGGAGCTGAGTTCCAAAGGACCGGATTGAAATTTTTTCTTATTCAGTTGGCTGGCAATTTTTGTTGGCCTCCTATTCACGATCATCCGGTATTGTACACTGATTCTCAGGGTGATAGAACATTTTCGTTGCAAAGCGTTGGTTGGACCCGGGGGAATCTCTTGGAAAGATGTCTTTGACCAGTGGTAGAGTTACCATAGTGATGATTGTCCTATCACAACTAGTGTGTCGTGACCGGTGACACCGAAACCAATCATATTGCAGCTGAGACCCAGCAGATCGGAACTTTCCCGCGGTGCAGGTATAAAAGCCGCACCGAGTTGCGATCAAAGCCCCTTTCACCTTTCTTCCTCCCCCCTTCCCTTTTTCTTGGTGAGTGTGTTTCCTGCTTCCTTTGCTTTGCGACGTAGCTAAACACCTGTTGTCGTAGTCGTTCTTTCGTTGTTGGGCTGCGCCCCCTACTCTTTCACGTTCTTTCTCAAGCAGGCTTTGTTTAATCGCTCAGACGATACTTTCTATCAATGCGTTATTCGACGTCTATCCTTGCCCTGGCAGCGCCTCTCGCTGCCTTTGCTGCACCAGCCCGATTCTACGAGAAACGATCGGCTACAGATATATTGGTGCTCAGTTCGTCTTGTTCGTTTGTGTTGTGTGAGGAACAATACTGAACTCTTCTTTTGTTTTTCGTGTTTAGAATTTGCCGATGTTCTGGAGCAACTTGAGTCATCATTCTACCAGTCTGCCTTATCCAAGTTCCAAGCGTCTGACTTTACGGCGGCTGGGTTTGTGTCTGCATCGGTCCCAACGGAGTTGATTAGTGTCATTCAGTCCGACGAAGCCACCCATTCGGCTGCCCTGCAGGTACGTGAGTTCTGTATTGTTTTCGCACCCGCTAAGGTTGGATCGTCAAGTCCGCACTAAAGTCAGCGGGAGAGCAACCGGTCACATCATGTACCTTCAATTTTGACTCGGCCCTCACCGATGTCGCTACTATGGCAGCCACCGCGCGAGTGGTAGAGAACCTGGGAGTTGCAGCGTACTTGGGAGCAGCTCCTCTCCTATCAGATCCTGTCCTCCTGCAAGCGGCCGGCTCAATTCTTACCGTCGAAGCTCGGCATCAGACTGTGCTGAATCTCCTTTCTGGCACAGGGGGCGCCATACCTCAAGCTTTCGATATCGGATTCACGCCGCAGGAGGTGCTGGCTGTTGCGTCTCCATTCTTGGGGGCTGGATGTGACTTGGGTGTCACAGGTGCGTTTGAGATTGGCACCTCTTTTGTTCGTGTTCTGACGATTGCGTGCAGCCAACCCCACACTCACTGTCACCAATACCGGTGCCGTTGGTCCTGGTACTCTTTTGACCTTCCAATCTTCCGCGATGAATGGTTCCAGCGACGTAAGTCTATTCCCAGCAAGTCCCCCACAAACTAACGCTTCTTCGAACAGAATCTATTCTGCCAAATGTTGGTCGGGGGAGCACCTTTCTCCATCTCCCTTCCACTGTCCGCATGTGTCGTCCCACAAGGTATTGACGGACCCGTAGCCCTGTTCATCACATCAGATTCCCAGCCCCTTCTGAACAACGTCCGTGACCGTGCAACGACACAGCTAGTGGCTGGGCCGACGATGGCGTTTGTGGATTCGTCGCCGCAGACGATTGGACAGCTTGTTCGGACGTCCGCCGTAGCGTCGTCGGCGTCGAATGGGACAGTGACGGTGACGACGAGTACGATCTCGCCGGATCAGGCGTCCTCTATTATCTCGAGTGCATCGGCTCAGACAGCTACAGCTTCGGTAGCTGCTGCATCAGCAACAGTCTCTGCAGCAAATGCTAGCGGTGCTTTGTCGACCGTTGCTATTGGAGCCAGCGCGACTGGTCCTTCTGCAGATGGAAAACTTACAGTTCTAGGGTTTTCATAAAAGGTCATTTTGTTAATGGACACTTTCCTGTAGATTGGAGTGATTGAGGGCCTTTATTACACGTCGGATACCCTGTTTATATTTCGTCATTCTTGTACTTATGGGTGGGAGGCTGGACTAATTACCCTTAGTGCCTTATGGGAAAATGTGTGATTATATACAGCAAGTGATGGTATTAATGTCTCCGGTATCATGTGTATGGAAATAAAAGGTATAATACTAGAATCTGATATCTAATCCTCGTCGCTATCGTCGCTGGAAGAGTAATCGTCGTCATCGTGACTGGCGAAATCTCCACCGGCATACTGGTTCAACGATATAGGAGCCCCCGAAGGAGGGTCGCCATCTATCAACCCGCTGAATAGGAAATCGTCTTCCTCGTCTTCCTCCTCATACTCCTCCTCCTCGGGCTCCTGTCCCACCGGTACTGACAACGACTGGTCCAGCTGCTTTTCGAGCATCATACTGAACATGTCCATATCAATCTCTTCTCCGCCGTCGTCGGCGGGGGGTGGGGGAATCTGAGGAGGCACCTCGTCCCAGTCCTCGTCTGAATCCGACGCGTCATCCTGAGGTGGTGGCGGTGGCGGTGGAGCTGGAGCAGAGGTAGGAGGTACGAGCGAGGGCGGTGCAGGAAGAGGCTGAGCATACGAGAAAGAGCTCCCTGGGAGTTCCAGATGGGCTTTTCGTTGTTCGACGACTGGCGGGGGAGCTGTAGTCGGCTTGGACCGTTTGGTGGGTCTGAGGTCAAAGTCTTCGACATCGGGAATCGCCCGTTTGGGAGTTGGTTTGGCGGGTTTCGGAGGCGCGGTTTTGGTCGGTTTCGGCGGAGGGTCGGCTTTGGGTTTGGGAGCGGCCTTGGTCGGCCGAGGAACAGTTGACTTAACTTTCTTGGGAGGCGGCGACGGAGGTCTTGGAGGAGAAATAGTTACTTCGCCTTCCTCTTCGTCGTGCCTTCGTCTGAGAGGGATGTCTTCGACTAGCTCTTCAAAGTCTGCATCATTGAGTTCTCGACGATTATCCTTGGCAGGCTTGGGCTTCGCTGTTGGACGAGAGGAAGCAGCCGGAGGCTGGGGATAAGTAGCTGACGGTGGCCGTGAAGGTGCAGGCGGCCGTGCTGTATCATGTGTCAGAGTAAATGAATGACGCCAAGACCAGGACACGCACTTTCTGCAAGAGCCGCTGCTCGTTTCTCGGCGTAGTCGACAGTCAAGACAGAGTCGAGCTTTTCCAGAGAAAACCTCTGTTGAAAAGAAGGTTAGTGGCACACCGATGATGGCGGTGTGTGGCGTACCCCGGTTTGCTCGTCAAATATTAGCACACAGGCATAGTCCTTGGCTGCATTTTCGTTGCCGTTGAATCTATGGAGCTCTCCCGGCTACGTAGGGTATCAGTGAAGGCCCAAATGTGCAGGATGGCGGCCTGACCTGGGTGCTCGGGTGTTCCACGGTGACAGTCGCACTATCGCCCTGGTTCTTACGGACCTCGAGGGTGCCGGACTTTGTGGTATCGACTGACGAGGGCTTGAAGTTGTCTGCATGGAATCAGTCGAGGAGATAGGGTAAACGGCGACGACGACGAACATCGCAGCGAGTAAAAGTCACGATCGGGCATATTCGATCGCTTGGCAGGCGCGGGGTTGCCCTTGCGTTGGCGGAGGAGACGGGAGAGCGACGTTCCAATGGTGACATCGTGTCGGCCGTGCGGGAGTGCAAAGGCGCTCGTCGTCGTCGCAGACATCGACGTTGAGGAAAGAGTGAAGGAGAAGGACAGGCCTTGCTGCACTGCTATTTCAATTATCCGAACAATAATTGCTGAGGTAACAGGGTGGCCCAAAAGGGGTCATTACGGCTGGTCCGGGCCGTACAATAATGGTCTTCCTTGGCCTTTTCCAATGTCATTAAATATATATACAAGTCTCATAGATACGCAACAAAAAGATGGTCTAGTCAGATTTCTTTTTCTTCTTCTTGGGTGAAGAGTCGCCATTCGCCTCTTTCGCTGCCGCCTTTTCCGCCTTGCGTGCCTTTTTTCGTGCCTTTCTTTCCTCTTCAGTCTCCTCCTGATTTAAAGAGGTGAGCAAACAGAAAAAAAGGGATCAAAAAAAGCAAACCTTCTCCTCGTGACCATTAACAATCTCACTTTCTCTCCGTTTCCTCTTTTTGTCCTTCTTATCCTTCTTCTCTTCCTCCTCAGCACCGTTCATTGTCACATCCCCATCAGCATCTCCACCTTGTTCCTGCTCTTTCTCCGCCTTCCGCTTTGCTCGTCTCTCCTCCTTTGCCTTCTTCTTTTCTTCTTTCACATCCAACACAGCCTTAACAGCAATTTCCATTGGGTCTTCCCGCTGTGTCGACACAAACTCCACATCGTCAGCTTTCGTGTTATACGTCTTCGTCTGCCCTGACATGTCAAAGCGCTGCTGCTGCTTCCCGTTCCCAGCGAACCGCCGCACCCCAGTACCCCCTTCCTCATACTCCATCGCACGCAACCGCGACTCGAGCTTGGCTCGGTGCGCGAGTCCTATTGACGGCGCGTCGGGCTCAGACTTCCCATCAGAATCAGCCAGGGCATCCAAGCGTATTGAGAGTGCAGCTTTAGTGGCAACCATACGCGCCATTTTGCCCTTTAACTTCGGGGGCGCTTGACCGATGAGAGACGCGTGGTATATCAGACCGTACTTGGGGGTATCATGTTTGGTTTTCAGCGCGCGGAAGAGGGCCTTTTCGGCTCCGAGGATCTGGACAGTACTCGCTGGGTGCTTGGCGAGATTCATGAGGCTTCCGGCATGAGAAATTAGCCGAGCCCCGACAAGCTCGCCGACAAGGACGGTGAGGTTGGGCGCAATGGCATTCATGCGGTTCCGAAGGTACTCTGAGAGTTGCGTTCGATAGGCGGAGATGGAAATAACTTGGTCGCAGAGCGAGTGGATGTGGGCAATGTCAGAGTCTGAAATTTCGGTTCCCATTGAGATTTCGGCAGCAGCCTTGACGGCTTGCTCGAGATCTTCAGGTAGTATTGTGGCGAAGGATGTTGACGATGCATTAGTACGGAAGCCTGGAACATGACTCTTAGTATGGGAAGAAAACCTGCAGCTGCATACATACCCATAAGCTTGATTACTTTGGCATAGGCAATGTTGTCGACGATGATTTTGCCAAGTTCGGGGAAATGCCATCCATACCATTCCTGCTCAGTCAGTATCAAATTTACAAGAAAGTTCAGAACACACCTTGACACGCATGGCATATATATTGATTTCCTTGTCAAGGTCATCGAGAAGAGCGATTGCTTGCATAATCATGGTGTCCACCTTGTCAGGCGAGAATTTGATTTTAAAACTATAAAGTTGGAAAAAAAGAAAAAAGGTCAACATATGCTACGAATACCTAACACACGGCTACGTACCGAGAAAGTGAGTGACTGAGACCGAGACTCATAGTCGATAGATCCTTTGGGTCCAACCCGTCCAACAACGACGCGAGTTGACCCCGAATGCCTCGAAAAAGGTCCATATTTGATGAACCAGCGGCGGTTTTTATACTCAGTAGGTCTTTTATACCAGTCGCTGCAGCACCAGTAAACACAGGCAGAAAAAAACATCCAGATAGCCAAAAACGTACCCAAATGCGTATCAGCTACCAGCAGCGATTCCTTCCCCTTGCCTTTTCCCGCCACTTCGTCGCTCAAGAACTTTTTAAGCCCAGGTCCGACTTTTCCGTCTTGCAGAGCCGTCATGTCTTCTACAGCCGTCGCGGTAGTCGTGAATCGGTGAATAGCCTTCAGCTTCAGCCTAAACCACCAGTAAATATGACACATCCACAGACAGAAAAGCCGGATACTCACAGCTTGTTGGCCTTTTCGGGAGTCTCGAACTCTTTCCAGATGTTCTGGTCGTCGGGTGACGCAGACTTGGACATTTTGAAAAGGCAGTAGCCCATCGCGGTCTCGAAGAGCACCAGCATCGTGGATAACCAAGAGAGGAGCCGGACGCGTTTTAGTATGTATGAGGATGAGAGTTGAGAAATTTATTTCGATTTTTCCCACAGGTACCCGTGGGAGTTGCATTCTTTTTTGGGAAGGGATGGCTGGCACGTCTTGAAAGTCCTCGACTTGATGTCTCTGCTTTCAACTTTCATCTCTGCTCAATCTGTCGATTATTTCAATCAGCAAACACGTATTTGTCTACGGAAACCATCGGAACGATAAAGTTTCTGTGAATAACAGTTGACTGGGACATTGAGAACTACTAAGGCGAAGAAACCATCTTGGATCTTCCCCAGCCTCTTGTCGGTCACTTCCGTACATATATGCTCATTGGCCTCTATTTTGCAACGACAAAGGCAGAAAATCTTATCCAGGAACGTTGCTACCTCCCTTGATGGACTGGGATGACGAGTACACTCTGCTAGCCACCTCATCGAAAGGGGACGCTCTCGACTTTCTCAATCTCGATGCGCCAGCCCCGACAGAAGCTGAGACGCCACTCTCCGAACTCATCCGGCACTGGATGAACGAACGACACGCGCCGACGATTCTTGCAGCGCAGGAACAGCTCCTTGGCTTACTGCTCGACCACATACGGCGGCAGGTGCGCCCACTCAGTTTCAGTCATCTATTTATCTGACTTGCGTGCAGACAGATACGGTGCAAGCCCTTCGTGGCGACCCCTCTACCTCGGAAGAAGAGCATATTCGGATTATGCTCGTCCAGACAGAGGTGGAACGCGTCAAGTTTATCGTGCGCTCGTACATCCGGACACGGCTCTACAAGGTGCAACCGCTTTCGAGGGCAACTGGCCAAGACTGAACGCTAAGCAGATCGAGAAATATGCGCGATTCATCACCGCCGATGCAGAGATACAGACGCGGCTGACGACTGCAGAAAAGGCGTATGCGAGCAGGTGAGTTTGATTTTTCTTGGGTTGGATGTGGTACTATTCATGTCAGCCAAGCACAACATACGGACCGGCATCTCTACTACTCGGTGCTGCAGAGTCTGCCACCAGCTCAGGCTCACCTCGACGACCAGCCGATTTTTGTCCCACCCATGGGTATGCCATTTAGTTTAACATCAAGCTGTTTTTAAGCCCTCTCTGCAGTAACGCAGCCTAACAAATCTCGTGCCGTATTTGCCTATGCACTCAAAGAATGTCCACCTGTCCGTTCACCAGAGTACGTCCTGTTGATCTCTTGCCTACTCTCTCTAATCATCTTGCAGCGGGACGACCCTCACTTTGGAGAAAGATCAGCTCATGCTCATTCCATTCTATGTTGTAGAGCATCTAGTAGAACGAGGAGATGTGGAACTAGTCTGAATGTAGAAAATCTGTGTACTGTAACATTTATGCTATCGTCTAGGCATCAATGACTTGTCGATGTCCAGCATTTATTTGGGTCGGCTTTCGTCCGAGAACCTTATCCCAAGATGCAGGGCATGCTTATGATGCCCTCTGAAGATCTGATCCCTCCCTTTGTGCATAGGACAACGTGTGTACTAAAATCTCAGCACACCAATGAAGACGACTTTGATTCGAGCTCCGTACTCTTACGCCTCGTCTATTGCGCTGACGAAATTATATCCTTCATTCTTTTTGCACCAATTCTAAGTCAAGATGCGTCGGTTCCTCGATGGCGGATTCGGTTTATTCTTCGCAATATCTTGCGGGTGCAGAGGTGATACAGACGGGCCCCTTCGAGAATCTAAGGCTTCAGACGATGCGATCAGAAAGCTCAGGAGCAATTTTATTGGCGTCTTTGTATTTCTTTTAAATAGCATCTGTGCGAGCATTTGTATCATGTGAAGGAACAATATAACACCGACTTTTGGAATTTGGAGGTCGACAGGGTGGACGAAGCCTGTTGAGTCCCTCCTTGAACCCCTGGTCCTCAGCAAGTTCTTGCATTCTGTACGTCTATGCGCTAACATTCGTGACTTGAGTAAACCTAATAACATTTCCCTTTTTCCTTCCCTGTCCAGACATCCAGGCGTGCCGGTAACTCGGCCCGGACGAGAATTTTAAAGGAGTATCAGTCCGAGTATCTGGCCGCAGTTGTGATCCAACCACCACCACCAACTAATCTAGTTTCATCCTAATCGACCTCGCACAGTATTCCACGATAACAACAAACTTTATTCGACCCCCCCAACTGTCTGGATACTGTAATATCTCCGTCTCGAAATATTTCTTCAGTCAAACCAAATGTCTCAGCTCCTACCTGCGTTTTCTCTACCCAATTTTGACCACCTACCTTCCTCGAGTGCGCCGCATGGAAACTCTGAGCTCACTTTGATATCTGCTGCAGGGTTTGAACTCATAGTTTGGGGTCTAGACCATTCTTCGCAGCTCTCTGCTCAGAGTGACTTTGCGGCGATGTACGAGGAGGTTTTCGAGCACACACAAACGTATCTGCCTCCACCTTCCGACATCGTAGTCGTCCCTGGGGATCATCTCCGGGGTGTTGACTATGTTTTCGTGTCACTCTCGTCGTCAGAACCGAGGCCCGACATCTTGAACAACATGAAGCATGCAATCCTAGCCCATGGCAAGGCCAAAGCAGAGTGGAAGGTCGCTAGGGGATATGACCGGACTCGCCGTGGATTTTTCAGAATGGATGACGGGGAAGATGTTGAAGGAATTCAAGACAAGATAGCAGATGCGCTTAACGCGATGGGGCTGACATTCCAGTTCCACACTACCATTACTTGTGGTCAGTCTAAGCGCATAGCTTTTGATTTCATGGACGCTACATCCATCGAGCGCTTGGAGTCCACGCCTCTAGTTCTAGACGAGCATGTCTTTCCCATCTTCCGACCTCGTTACATCGTACCCCAATTTGGGTATGACATTGTCGTTACTGGTTGTGACGGGATTCAAGGGATGCAACGCGCGATGGACGCGATTATTCGCAAGACGTTTGGTTCTCATTCCATCGCACATAGTAGGATGGAGCTGGATGGGGATGCTTATGTCGTTGTCATGAATAACTTTGACAACGCCGCTCGGCTTGTTAATAGCGACCTTCCTTTACCGAACGGTATTCCTCCTTTCGTCCCAATCTCCAAGCCCATGTATCTCTCCTTGTACAATCTCCATGGCTGTCCAGCCTCCCCGACGGATTATGACAGCAAACTGTCTTCGCCTAGCATCAGAAGTCTCCACAGACAGATCCGCGGTCTTCACGAACAAATCCTTCATGCTAACCAGACCGTAGAAAGTGCTGCACAAGCGCAGGCGACGGCCGTAGCAGAGGCTTACCAAGAATATGTTGCATTGCAGAATGCTTTTGTGATGTCACTCGCATCTCAGGCCGCAATGCAAAATTTATCCGCCATACAGAACGAACTTAACCTGCTTCGTACCCAACGATCGTACAAGGAGCTCTTCATGTGGCTTGCTCCGAACGAGGAAGTTAGACGCCTCCTGGTGGACCAAGTCAGTGCACTGGACGGGAGGATCGAGCTCCAGGATAATCTTCGAGCTGAAGCTACTGCCGACTACATGGCATTAGCGAACAGGTTGTATTTGTTACTGTCTCCCGAGTCTGGTCACGACCAGTCTAGCGAAGGACTTGGACGCCAGTTTGAGTTGAGTGGTACGCAAATCAATCCTAACTTTCAGTGTCTCGTTTTGTGATTATTTTTTCTGTTTGGGCCAGGAAAAATTTCCCTTCAACTTGTTTGAAATAAGTTTTCAAATTTCAAGTCGAAATGTCACTATTGTAACATGGGAATAATAACGGTGAGTATCCTACGTAAGTCCTTTGTATAATAAGTCGCAGAACCGAGACTGTAAAGTAACGGTATATTGATTAAAGTATGTCCCTAACATGAAAAGATGAATAAATAATCCGATAGATAAACGACTGCATCTTAGAAAACCGAAGCTGCATCACGCGTAGGTGTAACATAAATATCCCCCTTGGGTGTCCAGAACGTCGCCGACCTAAAACAATTATCAGTGGTTGAGGTTGCGAAATGGTCCCAATCCTACGTACCGTGATGTTGGGTAGTATATCGTACATATATAGGTTGGTAGCTTCCGAGGTTGGCTGTGAAAGACTGAGTATCGGATGGACTGTCGCAGAGCTATCAACTTGCCACATAACCACTGGCTGGCTCCGCCTGTGTTTCGTTTCCAGCACCCTCCAGATCATGAATTCTCGTATCGTTTCGTCCCTGCCATTTCCACCATACCTGAGGATGTTCGGTTAGCAGCAGGGTATTATGCAGAACGATGAGCACTTACATAGTCCAAGTATCCGTGGTGCATGAAGAAGATCGGGTCGTCAGGCGATGAAATGGGGTTGACCATCTAGAAGTAGCATATGTTAACCGAGATCCTTGCAAGTAATTGAAGTGTAACTTACATCTCCGCCAACACCGCCATGACCTGCAGCATGTAGCGTATTGAACAGAAGCTTTTGAAAAGCCGCAAAAGAGGTCTCGGCCGTGACCGCATCCACGTACGTCTGGCTGCCGAGCAAGGAATTCTCAGGATCGCCTTCACGAGCCAACAAGTGCGCAGTGTTGGTCGTGCCAGGTCCAAGGTAGCGGGTGAGGTTGGCAAAGGGACCGTCCACAACGGCATAATCATTCTCCTCGATTCCTTCACCGCCAAAATCGAGTACAGTTTCTGACGTTGCGAATGACCCAGCGTCAGGTTGTTCGTTCCAGTAGGGAATCTGCGCAAAGGGGGTTCATGAAAATCGGAGGATCACTAGTTGGATGTACATACCGGACCGCTATAACCGCATTCGTTACGGAGCAGGTATTCGTGAGTGTGGACGTAGTAGCGGTGCGCCTATCTCATAGTCAGGATTTGTTACATATTATGATATACAATGGCGTTTACCGCTAGGAACCTATAGATGAAGTCAGATGTGGAGTACGGGTTCGGTGAGTAGATCAACATACTGTCCAGTAACATGCCACAGGTCCACCCCTCCCATGATGTTCCCCTGCTTGACGTGAGAGCCCACCTGTCATACGTCAGAGCACAGATTGAAAGCGAAGAAGTAACACTGACAAGATCGTCATAACGAGACACGACGCCATCTATTCTGGTTTGGAGCTGGGCGGGTGCCGCGAGAAGGCACAACTCTGCTTCAAAATAGGCGTCTTTCTGATCTTGAGTCAAAGTTGTCCTAGTGCTAGAATTCAGTAATTGAAGGTCGACAAGGGGATTGAGAACTTGCCATTCCACACGGGTGGTCGGGGATTTACAGGCACCGGAGGAGGACTCGCCGCTGTGGCTTCCACCATTGTGATTTCCATGTTGCCAGTCGGGATGGTTTTCACCATCATTGTCGTTCTGGTTGCCTCCGTGCCAATGGTCATGGTCACCGTTTCCTCTGGGTGAAGTGGGTCGCGCAAATGAGAAAGGAGATATCGCGAATAAGGTGAATGCGATTATTTGAGCAGGGAACATAATAACGAGTCGTCGATGGCGACGTTCTGAAGAGGAGGCGAGGGAATACTGGAAGACCAAGTGCTGACTGGACATTCAGAAAGGAGGGTATCTTTTAAACACTTGCCAATGCGATCCTCGGCGTGCATCTGTAACGTCGCGTACAGGCAATGGAGGTCATGCACGGTCCTGCATTGGTCCGGGGCGCGCGCGGCTAGATCGCTGGGAAAAGGCCACCGAAGATATGCCAGATTAGATCGTCAGACGTGACTGAAGTAGAGTAAGTACCAAAGTCTGGCGATCTATGCCCCTGTTTGGAGAGGATTATCGTATGTTCAAAGGTGAAGTTGCTGATAATGAGACTACTCACGTACAGCATAAAGATCCTCCCAAGCTCCCATTGGTTTGAGTATCCAGTCTAGGCTTAGAACGTATTTGTTCACGAGCTCTGTACGTCTCTGTGGGTTCTACATCAGGGTAGAGCCTCGATTGGTTCGCGACCAGAAGTTCAGTGGACTTGGTTCGAACGATTAGATCGAAGCAGTTGGATGAGCACAATATCCTCACTGTATGTAAGGCACAAGGGACCATCGACGCACAGACATGTCCCCTCATCCGAACATCGGGCTGAGCCATTCAAGGTCGCACTGGTTGTGCGCCAAGGCAGACAGTTTTGATATGAATGCCCTCAATTTTGAATAGAGGATGAGTCCTGCGCTCGACACGATTTTGGCAGAGACTACGTTTCAGAAACAATTTCAAAAGTCAGATGTTTATGATAAATGGCGCATTGAGGTTGAGAATTACTTACTCGTACCTGAAAGCTCAAATCGTGGATGATGATGATGATGATCTGGATTTCTGGCCCGCAACACGCCTCGTGATGGGCGAAGACGCGGGGGTATAGTACTCTACTACGTACGTCTATACCGCTACTCGTTTTACGTTGCTATTCTAATGTTCTGCTCTAAGGGTTGTATAACTATAAGGTGGAAATCTACGTATCGCTTCTGTGTCTCGTTTTTGTTTGCGTTTAGTGTGATATGGGTCTACTGGCACGGGAAAAAAATAAATACATAAATAAGAGCTCAAATCGTGGAATTTGCCTTTGAACAATCACCTCTTTGACTCCGTGACATTTAAGGTGCGAGTTTCATGACCGCCCAGCCACGAGTCCCAATTTTTGAGCCATGGACTGTATAGCAATCTGCCTTATCATACCAATGGAGAGCGACACAGGACAGAAATACTGTTACTTTTCCCTAGATATACAGTGTTAGTCTGGTCCTAACTCATTAAAGAGCTGAAGCGTACATTTGGGTATCGCTCCGAGTAATCGCACAAGGAGGCTGATCTTGCGTCATGATGTCAATAATGCCTCAAACGCCACACAGGGCCTAGCCATTCAATGGTCGAATGGATCCCTAAACATCAGTCCCGATATTGGCGCTGATGACATGAGATCAGAGTCTTCTGGTCGTCGGTGTCAGGTATGTGGGTCCACCGATGCTATGTACATCATATGCATCCTAGACTCGGACGCGAACCCACTCGATAATTTCCTCCATGAATTTCTACCCCCTCCGAACTCAAAGTCAAGCGGGTTCATCGACGCTGGCAAGGCCAACAGTGTCGGCTAGGTACCGTGCTTGCGGCGGTAAAGATAACAAACGATACAGAAGGAATGCCAACTCGAAACAAACGAAGTTGTATCAGGACCAAACACTACCGATGGGTGCAGATTGAGCGCCAAGTCCTTATTCACAAATGTGGGATTTCAACATCCAGGAACAAAGAACGGTTTGTGCACTGACTTTCGCCTTGGCCAAAGATCTTCTGTGTCGGATGTTTTCTCAGATCTAGAGAATATGTACATGTAGTGCAAGACAGATATGGATCCATTGGTTTGGAGTGACGATATCCATCTTGCACTACATGTATTCGCTATCTTTGAGGAACGCAGTGTTAGACACACGGAGGATAGAACCATTAATTTTCCGTTCACCTGATAGCCAGTGAATTTCGCGCCTGTCAAATCATCGATGATGGACAGGGAGGCAGCGTAGCGCAGCTATAACATGCCCGTGTCCGTGACACGGATGGGATAGAAAACTTTCGCTGCTGTTCATGTTTCAGGTTTGGTGAATGCGACGTTGCGAAAGAACGCTCTTCTTTACTCTGGACTCGATTCTTCAAACGGAGGTCCAGGAATCCCGCAATTGAAGGGTCGAGGTACCCACCAGGATGGACATTGGACTAAGAAACCAGAGTCGCCCGGGTATTGCCGAAAGGGTCCAGTATGTGGACGCCTGCGGTTCCTATCTTCCACCCAGTCAAATGAGAACCATCCATGGTTTTACGAAGCTTCAATTCAAGCCGGCGGTAGGATTGCGTAAATAAACACGGCTATGTTCAGGATTTCCAAAGGCAAAACGAAGCTCTATCCCCGAGACCTAGAGTAGAGCGAGAAGGCGTATGGTGTCCCTGATGTCAAGGGTGAAAAGTTGGTCTTCATCTACCACGAACCTCTACTCGGTTCTCAAACCAGGAACAAAACCTTCGAATATCAATCGATTACGCACGGCTACATACTTATCGGTGACGGGAAATCGTGAAGCACCGACTGCCCGGTCAAAGAAGCAAAGCAATGAGAGTAAGCAACAGCTGCAAGAAGTCACACTGGGTACTTTGCGGATGATACGAAGCTCGTAATCTTGGTGATCAAATATTGGAGTAGGGGCGGATGTGAGTTGATCGAAGGAGTTGAGCAATAAGAAGGGTTATCTGAGGCCAGATTAGGAAAAGAACTGTCAGACACAGCAGCAGTAGTCTCGTTCGTGTTGTTGGAAGCCATATTAGAGGGAGGTGCACTGCCAGGAGAGGCGTCTGGGCGACTGGTGTAGAGGATCTCGATTTCAGCTTTCCGGCGATTGTGAAGCATATGCATGAGTTCTTTCCTGGTAACGAAATATTGTCAGACAATGCCGGACTCAAGTACGCTAATTGATAAGCGAACCTCCATTTCTTCGGTATTTTCGTCGAACGACGAAGCATCTCGAACGCCTCCGGAAAAGATTAGAAGCAAGGAGACATGCTGGAACGTAAGACAGACCTTCTTCTCATCATGCTTGCTGATAGGAATAAGCGCGTCGCGGTCAATACCCAGACTGGCTCCAGACGTTAGAGTTTGAAATCCAGGATTAAGAACTAACGAACGTCGCCAGTTCACTAGACCACAGGCCAAGCCATTTGACACGTCCAGCAGCGAGCTTATAGTTTTCGTGCTGAAGAGCGCGGCTTCCATATTTGTAAACCGATAAGATGTCGATGCCGAAGGCATCACCGTCGACTAAGGCCATGATGGGGACACTGAATGACTGTAAGGTTCAACGCTTGACTCTACGGGCACATAGTAATCCGCACCTTAAAGGTAGGTTGTCTGAAAGGGTCTTGACAAGATGCCGTGTGGCCATATCGGGGTACCCTTTACCCTATAGTATTATTTAACGAAAGACCAGAGATGAAGGAAACTCCTTGACTGTGATCAGTAAGCCTCGTCCCGGAAGAGACGGGTGTTTGGTTAACTGAAAGCGACAGAGATGTTGAAATATGGCCTATGTGTGGAACGATAAGCCCCATAACAAGACGAGGTAAAGCACACATACGTCTTTCTCAACAATGAGTACCCATGATATCTCTTCTGTCAGACTGAACGTCCTGATGTCTTCACCAACAGGTATTAGGGATCCCTGTATTCAGCAGGTCAATGGGATCGAGCAGAATTACTAGCGATGGATCTTACATCGGTATCGTTGGGGCAGAGAGTAGTTCCACTATTGAGATGGAACATCAGGGATGACCCACAAATCAGTCCTTTTGACGTTGCTCGCTGAAATTGGGTCACGATTTGATAGGCTAGTACCGTATGCTAGTACATACGACATTGAGTTGGGACCTTTCGAGGTCGAACGTGGCAGCAAGGTCATCGACAAGCTACTGGGGATGCATTCAGTGTAATAACATAAAGACCGTGGACGAACGTTGTCAACGGCTCGCTGGGTCTTCAAGAGTGGTACATCCTTGTAGTAGATATCGCTAGAAGACCTCTGAGTAGAAGTAGCGGAGATGAGATACTCACATACCGCTTAGTAACAGGAACACCGCTAACAACTGATTCATGCATGCTATCAAGGACGTGGAAAAGCTGGGCTTGGAGAGGCTGAGCCGGAGAATAAGGGCATAGAGATCAAGGCACACACCAAACGGTCGTGCACTACCCGTAGTACATTTTCGTGGATAAGAGAGGTATTTCGTGTCAGTGGTCCTGAATGAATAAATCAGCGTCAATCCTGATTTATGCTGCTGCGCACTACCCGAGTCGCCTGCGCTTGGTCCTATCGACCAGCTGTAATCTGATAATAGAGCTCTTCGTCTTAGGAGAGTCGTCTTCTGAAGAGCCTTCGTCGTCATCTGAATCGAAAACTTGGTCCAACTGCTGTAAGAAGGATATCACCATGCTTTCCATTGCCTGAGTCGCGTCAGGCGATCTGCAAGGTGTCTCGGTATGGATCAGACGTTGAAGATTGATATTTACTCAAAGTCATCATCTTGCTCGATTTCCATGTCTTCGTTGGGGAGTATCTGAGAGTCCATGGTCACCGTCGAAAGGGAAGGAGTCGTGACCATCGCGTCAAGCACGTGCTATACGCGTCGCGCCTCGCGTTATTTACTGATGATGATGGCGGAGATTGAATGCCGATGTCAAAATGATTTGTTTGGCAGGGCATTTTCCACCACCACCAACATTGTGGACATCGACATCGACGGCGATGCAGACCCCACGCTCAACACACCTCTCGATCCTCGGCAAGCGCACTCGTCGAGGTGAGTTGCCATCGCCCTCGAACTGCCAGCAGCTGCAGACGCCGGACCCGACGCCCAATCCCAAACGCCCCAAGACAGCGTTAACAATACTCGATGGCGACGACAACAAGGAAAACATTCCCCCGTATCTCATCCGGGCGGTCAACGGCGATTCATCGTCACCTATCTCAGCTAGAGCTGCGCGTGCCCTCAGGAGGACATCGACTGAAGCTGGCATTACTTCGCCGCGACGACTATGTGCGCCCACTCACCACTCTTTATTTCTTATTTTTAATTCTGCCACCTTATCTAGTGCCACAGAGGCGCGCATCTACGTCGTCGTTGACCCCTCCTTCAACACCCACTACCGCCGTAGGACACCTGACAATATCCACACCACCACCTACCCCGCCATCACTTTTGCCTATTCATACTAGAGCTCGCGCACTGCTTCGTCCTACCTCCGATTGCACAGGTGAGATGCCAGGACGCGAGAAGGAGCGCTCAGTCATCCGGGATTTCATCACAATTTCCGACAACGGAGATCAAATCACCAGCCTGTATATCTCTGGCTCCCCTGGCACGGGCAAGACTGTCCTCGTCAATGCTCTCATCCAATCTCTTGGCTTGGACTTGAATGGGACGAAGATTATTACGGTCAACTGCATGGCCCTTGAGAATGTTGAAGCTTTGTGGGAGCGGCTGTCTGAAGAATTCCAAGGACCTTGCAAACGGAAACAGTCCAGAAGGACTGCCAAGGGGAAGGGGAAGGGGACTGTAGAAGACATTCTGTCTAGTCTTGACAGCAAATGGTATGGTAGTTTCTTATCTCTCTCGCGCGCGGTGACTCATATCTACTATAGCCTTCTAGTATTAGACGAGTTGGATCATATCGCTACTACCACGCAGGCCTTATCCGCCGTGTTCTCCCTGCCCGCATGCAAATCCTCTGCTCTGCGCGTCATCGGCATCGCTAATACTCATACTCTTACATCGTCGACGGCCTCGTTCTCTTCGTCCGTACGGACACTTCACTTTCCTCCTTATACACCGGCGCAACTTCGACTGATTGTTCAGGCCCGGCTAGCTCCCTTGTACAATGCAGAATCTGCTGAGGAAGCCAAAAAGTTCCTTCCTACTGCACCACTAGCGTTGTTGACGAAGAAAGTCGCCGCTTTGACAGGAGACGTGCGAAGTCTTTTCGAGGTTCTTCGGGGAGCAATTGATGCCGCTGCCTCAGCGAGTATTCCTAAGGATAACCAGGCCTCATCGAAGGTTTCTGTCACCCCCGCCCACGTTCTGGCGGCTCTCAAGGCCCACGCCCCCTCGAATAAGATGTCACCCTCCGTGTCCTCATCAACTACTAGCTCATGCAGCGACATCGCATCAAAAGTCAAGTCATTGGGCCTCCAAGCACGACTTGTGCTTCTGTCAATCCTCCTGTCTTCAAAACGGATGGAAGCCGGTTTATCTCTTACGATGTCTACTTCGCCATCACCTACGAAGCGTTCCCAGTCGTCACCTCGTCTCTCAGTAGTGGCGACGAGTATGGAGACGTCGCAGTTACATGTTTTCTATTCGGCTGTCTTAAGACGCGGTGACAATGACGTTTTTGTGCCCGTGTCCCGCAGCGAGTTCGGAGACATTACCGGTATGCTAGAAGGTTTTGGCCTAGTCTCCACGACGTCCAATTTGGGATCCAAAGGGAGCAAGCGTCGACTTACTAGGTCCGCATCCTTTACGCAGGGTGCACAAAAGAATGTCGTATCGGGGAACGTCCAACTAGCTACAGGCGTTTGGCCTGAAGAGATACTAAGAGGCATGGGCATCGGGGCCTCAGAGACGTCGGTGTCTGACGACATCATGGAGGAAGAAGTGTGTGCGCTCTGGCGACAAGAGCTCATTAGGCTGGAAAGAGACAAGAAAAATGCTGAGGCCAAGGTTCAGCGTGATCCACATTTCGCTGGCGCCATGGAAGACGACTGATCTTCTGGTGTTTCGTTATATGCTTATTTTTATCTTTACTTGCATGCTAGACATCATTTCATCCTCATTGCATTTGTTTCCCTTTCTCGTTCATGTTGGTTTCAATACTATTAGTTCAACTCTTGTATCCTATATTATCCATGTGTTACATCATGTCAATGTTATAGCTGTGTCCGAAAATGTTTGAATCGGAAGCCTGTTCTTTGTGGGACAAGATGCCATTTTATTGATGTATACGCGATGGAAAGAAAGATGAGTCAGCGTCAATGGTTGGTTTTCTTATGTACTTTAACCTTACCATGTGTTGGAAGGAGTACCCTTGGGTGCTCTGGCTTATCACCAGATCTATGTCATTTGTATGTAACGATGGCGATTGCAAATATGACCACAGGTACTTATTTAACAATTTGCCAACTAGTCATTGCCACGACGAGACAAAGCTGCGCACTCCTTGAAGGTGACTGCGACCCTACTGACTCAGTAAAGCAGCACTGTACCTTTTAAAAGGAAACAATCCCCTTTCTTCGCATTACTATGTCCCCCGAGATATTGCCTCCCGAGATACTCTGCGCCATTGTTGACTTTGTCAGCCCCGATTTCAATGCGCTTGCTGCCCTTTCTCTTGTATGCAAGACATGGTTGTCCCCCAGCCGTCGCGTACTATTTAAAAGTTTGGTCGTCACTCCAGAAACGGTACAAGGTTTCTTGAAGCTCTTCCAGTCACCACTGGTGTCGATTCCTGATTTCGCATCAGGGTTGAAGATATGCAGATTCAAGACGGGCGATATACGCTACGTCGACAGCTGTATCTTGGAAAGCCTAGCCCCAGCCCTGGAGAAGCTGGAGAAGCTGGAGAGGCTAACACTGCTCAGATTCGAGCACCTTTCATGGGAGACTCCGGAGACGAGTTTGGAAGGTTTACTCAGACATTTTGGGGGTGTCACGTCACTTTGGTTGGAGAACAACAAATTTGCAGACATGCAACATTTGGGAGACTTCATCTCATTTTTTCCTCATTTGCAGGATTTGACACTCATCTACACCGTATTACCCCCGACGGACACCGACGATCTCAGCGGTGCGGGCGTCCCGCGAGGTCTTCGACGACTCTGCGTCATCGGTCCATTACCCGTTAATAGCATTATAGCTTGGATTGCTGCATCGCCTGCGCCCATCGCACTGCAGCGTCTAGAATTGGGAGGGATCGGATTCCGAATTACTTCCCATGTACGTACCTTGCTCAAAGGAGCGGGTCCACATCTTCGCGAATTAATCCTTCGTCCCACGTCTCGTCCTTTCTTCCCGGGCTGGAGCCCAGGTAGGTTCTATATTTTCTATACCTCGAATAGAATATCTGAGCACTGGTTTTCTCCTGTTGAAGAGGTTTCGCGACATCTCGATCTTAGCGACAGCACGGAGCTTCGTAGCCTCAGGCTATCGGGTGCAATCCAACCACCTCTATGCGATACTATCATCGGCGTCCTCTCGACCGTTAACAGTCCTGCAATTGAGGAAATTGTCGTGCCTATCCTCATACCATTCACAAAGGAATGGCAGGAGCGACTTGAAGACCTACGCGCTAAATCCATGTTTGCCCGCGTAAAGAAATTCAACCATCGCTCTACGTCTTTGATGTAATGCCACCGAATACGAATTGAAAGAAAACGAGATTTTGTTATGGGGCGCAGGGGCGCAGGCTGATCAGTCCTCTGATGTACGAAGGGATCAAGGAAGAGGAGACTATTCTGATGTATCATATATCTATATCAACCATAGCACCTGTTTAGCATGTTTCATTTAGGAATATTGAAGACAGACATCACCGAGTCATACGAAGTCATGCGTCGGGGAATCAAACAAGGGCAACATCAATGATGCCTAGACAATTATGGGTACCTAACGATGCCACCCTGCTGCCCTGCTGGGTATATAAGCGTGACTCCACGCCGCCACTATCCCCAGCTCGCGTTCAGCCTTGAACGATCTCATTAGCCCTGATCCCACCGTTGACTCTCAGCTCTACATAATGCCACTTCGTCGTCAGAATGCCATGTTGAGTATATGTGGCGTCCCGCCGCCTCCAAACGTCGTCCGCAGAGCCTCGAGCCTTGGGCTGCTCCTCGCGGCGATGGGTAACATGGGCATCTCCTCCGCCCCTGCTCCCCCAAGCACGCCCCTCAAAAAGTCGCTGTACAAAGCAAAGAGAGGCCCGTCCAACCCTAAGGCCACCTCCAGGCGCAAGGCTCCTCCTCCTCCTATAGCAGAATACAAATGGATTGCCACTGACCCGTGGATTGACGCTAAGAGCCAGCAGACCGTGTGCGTAGGCTGCCGTAACGCCCTTCAATTCAGCGATAGTGTTTCTTCGCGCGCCGCCAGAGAGGAATGGCTCGAGCATAAGATGAATTACATGGGGATACGTCTCCAAAAGATATCAAAGCAGCAGAAGATGTTGATGGGCCCACATGATTTGTAGGGCGGGATTTTGTGTCGACATTTCCTGGTAGTGTCGAGTTTAGTCGGTGTCTTTAACAGTTTAGCATGGGCACGGAATTATTTTATATACCTCAGTTTTCTCAGTCGGGTTTCTGTTCTTATAGCATGGGTATAACTTAAAGTTTTGAAAATCCATTTGCATAAAAATCTAAACATTATATGAGAGAGTAGCTGTACCAAGGATGTAAAAACTCCATACTAAGAATACAAAATCATGTAAAAGTTAACAACCAATAGGAACAACCACGCTATGCAATAAAAGGCACAACAGCTATCAGCGTTGGGGGACCCATATTTTCACCGTCTGGATTACGTAGTAAGCTCAATGGCGTTGATAATATTAAGCATGCGTACCTGATCGCTGCTACATGTTGCAATAACGTTTACCAACGCAGGTGGAGCATTTGGGTCGGCTTGATCCGATGTCTGTGTAGAGACAACCTGACGTCCCCAGGACATTGCGGTCACAAATCGCTCGTGAGCCTCTACTTTCCGTGTGCAACGTCCAGTCTTGAGGTCCCAGATGCGGAATGAATGATCATCCGATGCCGTGAGGAGATATTGCCCGTTTGGATGGAAAACTATAGAGCGAACCCAGTCATCGTGTCCGATCTACGGATAAAACGGTATAAAAAGACGGCAGGAAGGATACAAGATCGTTACATACCAAAGTATGCAAGCATTGGCCCCGGATTGCATCCCATATCTTGACGGTCTTGTCTCGCGCTGCCGTGACTGCGAAAACAATGGAGGCTTGAGCCGTCGCTTGTGCGCCCTGTGGGGCCTGCAAGCAAAAGATAAAGAACCACCAAATCAGGGAAAGTTGGTATCGACGCCCACCTTAAGGGCAACCAGTTCGCGGATGGCAGCAACTGCATGAGGCGGACAGAACTGCGCAGCCTCAACGACGTTCTCGTGCCCTCGAAACTCAGTCTTTACGTCACCAGAGGTCGTATCGACAATTTTCGCTGTCTATTAGATCGTCAAATGAGGACGATAAACTTAGGGAACTGCGACATACATGGTCAGCAGAACACGTTATGATATATCGGCCGTCGGTGCTTGGAACAGCACATCTAATCCAGTCGTCGTGAGGTGAAATAACTTTAATGCAATGTCTAGAAAAGGGGTTAGTATCTGAAAGTGACGAGCCTCGACCATTCCACGGGGCCAAATGATGCCTTTTGGGAAAGCGTCAAATCACCACTCCCGTTATCAGCCAGTCATTTATATGGCACCGATGTGAGCTTAATAGACGAAAAAACTCACGTGGTAGAAACCTCCCATATTCTGAGGGTATGGTCGCGACTAGAGCTCACGACACGATCGTCTCCAGGTAGAAAGCGCGCCGAAGATATGGAGTGTTCGTGCCCTCGCAACGTTGCGGAATTTTGATAATCGTTGTCGACATTCCAAAGCTTAATAAAAAGGTCATACGAGCACGTCACTGGAAAACGAAATTTAGTGTCGCGTTCGACATATGTTTCCAAGTGACGCACCGAGCGTCGTGCCTGTCGAATTAAACTGACAGTCCGAGACTCGCTTCGTGTGAGCCTTCAGTGTTCGCTCGAGCTCCCCCGTCTCCCAGTCCCAAATCTTGATGGAGCAGTCGTCGCTGGCGGTAGCGACGACAGAGTAGAGCGGGTGGAATGCTACCGCATTGACGCTGTCGCGGTGGCCTGTAAGGGTATGCTTGGCGGAGCCGGATGTTGGTAGCCAGTCTGCGTCGTAACGTCGAGCCGAGCCGTTGGGAAGGTGCACTACGTGCGCGCTTTCCTCTAGTGCCTGTGCTAAACGGGATTCAAGGTCCATAATCTAAAAATTATTCAGCGTCAATGTCTCACACGCAAAAAATGCGGACGCACCTTCTTTTGCATTCGGATGACACTGGTCCATTTCTTAACGAGAAGACCGCTGCTATTCTGGCTCAAATCGTATCGAAAGTCGGACTACTAGTCGTTGATTAACGAGCGAAATGGTAGAAAACTGGTCGACAAACGGGAAGCTCCTGTTTGAACTGGTCAACAGTCTTGGAAAATCCGGCGGTGCTGAGGTAGTCAAGGATGGATTTATGTCTAGAGACAGTCAAAAAGGTGAAAGAGAGGTAGGAAAATGTTTACAAGTCGTCTCGTTGTCGTTCAGAGAGAATAGATGCCATGGCGTCGGTGCAAGCGATGGGTCGGATTCGAAGGAAGTTAGATGTTTAGATGTTCAACATGAAGGTAACGTTTCACGGCAGATTTCCTTTCTGAGATCATAATCTAACTTATGTAAACATAACCAATAAATTGCACGTTGATTGTTCCCACCGCCCTTTGATCACCTTTTCGGGCTACATCGCACTGATGTTACCAGTTATATAGTCCAACGTGGCAGAAGAAGGCCTCATTATTGATATCCAAGCCATTGTTCTACAGGACCAAAGGACCGGCAATTCCCAGTGCATGTCGCTCAAGGATTTTCTATCGCAAGTTAGTTGACGCGTGCGTCAAAGTAAGCCTCTGGACAGGATGTGATGATTTTTGCGCGTCGCCGAAAGCACATCAGGGTCTACTGATGCGAAATTTTCTAATTGTGGTGACCGGACACGTTACCGTAAGTATTCGATTCACAAACCAAATACATGAATGCTGCATCCTCGATTTTCGGACGGTCATTGATATCCTGCCGTCGAATAGCGTGTCACGATGTCCTGGATAAAACACAAAGCTAGTGATACAATTATAACGTCCAAGAAATAACCAATGCTTAAGACCCGTATTCTTTCTGGATGAATTTAGCAATAGTTTGCAGCTGGATATTCGACGTCCCTTCGTATATCGCACCCTAGATCGCACCATCAGCATGCCGAAAAGACGCGGATTAACACGGTTAACATACGATTTTCGAGTCCCGCCAATACTTCTCAACCCCAGTCTCACGTGTGAACCCGACGCCACCCATCCATTCTATTGCCTTCCCACTGACGCTCTCAGCGACCTTACTAGCCCACCACTTCGCCATCGCTGCCTCTTTTACGAAGCTCAAGCCCATCTCCTTTCTCCGGGCTGCATTATACGTCAACAGGCGGGCTGTCTCAATCTGCGTGGCAGCTTCTGCGAACTGGAAGCCCATACCCTGGAAGGTTCCAATAGGTTGCCCGAACTGCGAGCGTGAGTAGGTGTAAGGAACCGACAGCGCAAAGGCCCCCTGTGCAAGACCAAGCATTTGGGCGGCGATACCAATACGACCTTCGTTGAGGATCTCAATAGCAATCTGTAAAACAGACTGTTAACATGGGTAGAGTGAATAAGACGCATACAACTTACCTTGTACCCTTTACCTTCTCCACCAATGATGTTTTCAGCGGGTATCTGATGTGCTCGATTAACGATAGGAGTGAATAACGTGAGTAGAGAATTACCTTGACGTCATCGAAGCTAAGAGTACAGGTCGACGATGCCCTGATTCCCAATTTCTGTTCTTTCTTTGCTATTTCAATGCCCATATCCTTCGTAGCAATGAAGCAGGTTATTCCCTTATATCCCTTTGTTGGGTCAACCTGATCCAAGTGTGTCAGAGTGAGTTAGCGTCGGAGAGTTGATTAACTGTACATACGTTGGCGAATACGAGGAAGATTTCAGCCTCGTAAGAGTTGGTAATCCACATTTTGGAACCATTGATTATATAATTATCGCCGTCCTTTTTCGCGCGAGTCTGAAGTGCAAAAGCGTCTGAGCCGGAAGCAGATTCAGACAAGCAGAAGGATCCCAGCTGGGGGATGTAAGTGGCTTGAATCAGGGTGTTGGGAAAAGTATACCTTTGACTCAGATAGCAACGGAAGCCACTTATTTTTCTGTTCTTCCGTGGCATATTTTCGCAACACAGTGTTAACGAGAGTATTGTGAACATCGCACAGAACAGAGACTGATGGGTCGACTTTGGCAAGTTCCTCAATGGCGATGATAGCTGACGTGAAGGAAGATTCGGAGCCTCCGTGTTCGGCAGATGTCTCAATACCCATGAGCTAGACACGGTAAGCAGAGTATTGAGTGGAATCTGGGGTAGGACGTACTCCTTGTTCGAACAAGCCGTTAATGATGGAAGGATCCATTTGCTCATTCTCATCCATTTCCCTTACTTTAGGTCGTACGACATCATTTGCGAAACGTTGCACTAAGCTGCCAGTGAGCCGAGGAATGCATCGAAAGTGTCAGAACTCACCGGTCTCTCTGATCATCACCTCCTCTTCTGAGAACGTATCCAGAGAAGCTATTCGAGCTCCATCACTTTCTCGGCGAATCCATGTCGACGAGAAAGACCTGTTAGACGATGTCAGGGATGCAGACTTCGAACGATAGTCCTGAGAACTTCGACCTGGCAGCACGAACGGAACGGGCAGATTTAAGTGGTAAAGCTCTCAAGGATGTTCTGAACATGATGGATAAAGAACAAGGAGGAAAACGGAACGCTTCAAATGTGTCAAGAACGGAATTGAGATGAGCCTTGGAGATCGTAATGGCTGTCCAGTGTCCGGAAAGCACAAATCACGGGCCAACCCCGCACCCAATGATCCGGGGTAATAGCCGGTCATGTGATCGTAGGCAGAAAGGTCCGGTTCGTTCGCCGGATCAGGGCTGCGTTCGGTTCGTCTCTCCTCGACCTTATTGCTTCCAACGATGACCAGATTAGCCTTTCTCTTTTCTCTGCTGCCAGTAGCACTTGCCTTCTCCGACACTTTCCCTCTTGTTGCTTGGACGTCCCATTCGTGCGTCTGAGTGACCCATGCGATCTCATAATATTTTTTAACCTCATTTTACAGCTCAAACGTCCTTAGCCGTCTTCCAAGTAGTACGCATTCAGCGGACCTGTTGAAGACCATTTTGCTAGACGAAGAGATATGTGTGCATGATGCAGTAATTGTAGTCGACCAGCCAGGAGTGCGTTGTCGTCTCCCTAGGTAGCCGTCGTAATCTGCTGACGTCCTCCAGTTGCATGCCTCCGACTTACGAAGCCTACCTTCAAATTCCCATATCGCACGATCCCTAAATGCTTCGACATTGTCGCGCCAGTATCCATATGTTCGCCATGATGGCCACGCATCATCAGGAAACCTCATTTCATTCGCCCAATCCGTTTCCGAGAGATGCAATACGCGCCTCGTCAGTCTGGTACCTGGGTATGGCCATGCCTCGTTGGATGCAGGAGAGAAGGTGGTGGTTGTAGTAAGCCTTCCAGAGCTCTCGGTTGATGGATACGCAAGGAAAAGCAATATGCTAGAACATGGTATGCCCTCTCGTCCCTGCATGCGTGTAGGTACCCTTACACTTTGTTTTACAGATGACCTCCTGGAATCGACGTTATCTGCTCTACCGTATTCTCAGCACCTGACGATATACAGCACTTCTGTCCTCCCTACGCACCACAAGCGTCAGTCCCCTGACAGCACACCTGTCTTGGACCTTTCGTCAGCGAGCGTAGCACCTCCGAAAGGAGGAATTCTCGCACGTTACCAACTCCTCACCCCAGGCCTCATTCTTGTTCTCCTCATTGTCGTAGGAGTTCTTTTGCCCATCATCTATTTCGGTATCCAGGCTTTGGCAAGCATCCAAAGTCCCGTGCGCATGGACGCCCCCAAGGGATTTAACGCTGCTGATAAGAAAAATCAGTGATCGAGAGAGAACTGGGATGGACCACAGTCGGTAGATACCACGAAAGTATATGCTTTGATAATACGAAACGAGGGTTTCGAGGGACAGAAACGGATTCTTTCAACTGATAACAACGATAGATTGGTACGCCGCCCTTCCTTTAACTCTGCTTTCAGATCGTTAGGAGCAGCACTCCAAAACACAGTGAGTTGTGGAAGTCGAAGCTGTGACCTTGAACTTCTGCGACAATAGGCTCGCCACGGGGTAAGTGGACCCTGCTCTGCGCGTCAATGATGCGGCGTGCGAAACTCACAAGGTGCCCGATCATTTTAAGCTTCCAAAGCGCAAGCCGAAGGTCCTTCTTTACTTTACGTCTCTGTCGACAACCCTGACAAAACGGTCAAAGCTCTCCCTTTCAGGAAAACATCTATAGCCTGTTGTACATCTGTAAGTCACTAGTTCACAACACTGATCTCTTCGAGCTTACCCTTGTACCAAAGGAGCACCATGGTTCAATGTTCGGAGGCCCATTGCAGCGTTGAAGCCGCCCATCGCTGCTCCAGGTGCAAGGAACGTGTGTATTGCAGCGTTGAATGCCAGGCAAAGGTACATTTGACGCCTATTCTCATTGAAAACGTTTGGCTGAGAGAATGCTGAAGGACTGGCCTACTCACAAAGCGCAGTGTAAAAAAGTAACCGCCCAACCTGGCGCGCAATCAAATTCATCTCTACCACCAGGTTACATGATGGGTCCCTGGGGCCCCATGTCTATGCTGGGGTCCATGTACAATCCCGCGACAGGCGTATCTTTTCCAGCCAGCAACAATACTCATTTCTTCTTGGAGATGTTCGGATACAATGCACAATGCCCCGAGCGCATATATAGCGAAGTCGTTGATACGTATCGCATCTTCCGCTCAGGCGAGTACTTGCAGGCAACGGGGCCCTCGTCCATGCCGTTTGAAGAGTATGTCGCCAAGGTCGAGAAGTCTGGAATCCTGCCGGATTGGTGGAAGGAGGAAAACAGGGATGGGTTGCTCAAATTCTCGAAGGAGGATGAGTGGGGAAATTTGGAGAGACAGGTGACCAAGGAGGAGATCAAGAACCATTTGGACAAGCCTACTTATATGCTGACTTATGAGATCATGATTGAAAGGATCACTAATTCGGGTTAAAACGGTGAACACATCGAACCTCACGTTTCTTGTGGACAGAGGATGGTGGTGAAGAGCGAAGGCTAAAATATCTCATTCATTTCTTACTTTTGAGATTCAAATATCCACGTTTGGTGTTATGGATATCGTGTAATCAGTTTTGTTTCGTGCAACATCGACATTGATATTAGGACTATGTATCACTTGGGAAGTCATTGCCAAAGTAATAGTTGCAAATGTGGCCTATCGCATGTCGATCATGGCAATGAACGTCGTGACATAGAGATACGCGGAATCTGAAAGTCTCCGCGGTCTTGGATGGCTTGGAAACTTATGCTCTCACGATAGGACCTATTTCATTATTGAATAAGTACGCAAGGAGATGGCGAAGTATGTCGAAAGGGCCCGCAATAGTAACTCGTTACTCAGGTGATGTCTATCGGCCGAGGAAATCCAGGCTATTTAAACTCGAACGGGCTAGAAGTCAGAACGTGAAATAAATTGAGCCTGTGAAGTTCTTTCCTGTAGATGGAACCTGTAGTAAAACGAAACAAAACCCGGACGGGTCATTGTAACTGGCGCTTTTAGCGGTGCAGCGCCGCACGAAGTAACAGGGTCCTTCGGCCGGACTTCTCGGTTCTGTGTTGAATTTGAATTGACTTGCCCAAAATGGACTTGAAGGAAATGTGGTTCGCGTATTGCCGGATTGCCCTCTCAATGTCTCTCAATGTTGCGACAACGAACGAGGAGATATCCAACGTAGCCTACCTGGTAGCGTCGTCGTCCTCTCCAGCAACCATTGACGCATTTCGACGACGCATTGCAGTACGACATACCGGGGCCTCTTTGCTGGATTCCTTGCTTTCGAGTGTACATGTAGCCGCCACTTCCTACATATATCTTTTTCGGATTATACGGGGGATTCAGTTGGACTCGTTCAATGATCTCGATTTCAACGGCCTAAATGGTGAGTACTTTGTTGCTGTAAGGCCAACAAATACTGATCCGAGTCCTGCCCAGTTGTAGAATCATCTTCGTTCTCTCCCCAGGATATCGTCTTTCCTACGTTCCCGGTAAAGGCTCTAAGGACAGTCATATCTCATTTTTTGAATTCCGTTCGTATCCGTCTCCTTGATGATATCTCGCACGATGCGTCCGTCCTCGGTCGTCTCAATTCGGGCTTTCTAATAGCTCATTCCATGAGTTCAAATGAGTGGAGTGCGCCGTGGGCCATTATGAGGTAAGTTTCCCACGCATTTTACCTTCTTTATCTAATGGACTCTAAGGCCTCTCGTGTACTGTCACCTTCAAGTACATTTAACGTCATCCCGATTATTGATACACCCTCTTGTCATCCCAACTTCCTTTCTTCCTGTCACCCCATCCTTGACGCAAGGGTCACCTATCTTGTTGCTGCCCTATGCTACCCCAGCCTATTTCCTCGCGTCTTATAAGGGCCCATGCTCTGCTCTGTCGAAACAGTTCAAGGAATGCTTCGAGGGTCTGGGCGTGTCATCCTGGGACCCTGAATCCTACATCATTGCTTGGGTCAGTGTCGAAAATAGGCAGGGTGAAGATAAGGGTATCATGATCATCTATCCGACGTCGCTCTGCGTTCGATCGCTCTCCCCCAATATCCCATCTTTACCCCATATCCCGACTCTACCAGCTACCTTACAGTCTTCTCCGCAGTCAACCCCATCTCTACCCTTCCTATCGGTTTCTAGTCCCACATCCGTAACCGCGTTTCGGACGCTCACGATCTCCAAGAGCCGAGATATTAACCGAGTAGCCAAGGAAGTGGGTGGCTATGTTGACGCAGTTGCAAAGGAACGCGAACGTGAGCGAGAGCGGCTCAAGCGAGAGAGAGAAGGCGTTGGCACGGCCGTAGCGCAGCCTTCGTCAGCTCAGGCCCCGCTTCTGTATGTGCAACAGCAAGTGCAATTACAACAGCAGCAGCAGCAGCAGACACAGCAGCAGCAAATGCAGCAGCAACAAGTGCAACAACAACAACAGATGCTTGATTTCTATCCTTCTCCTCCTCAAACGAACTTGATGGTTCCCCCACCTTCGGGTCATGTTTCGCCGGTAGCTCCGGTTGCTGCACCAATGGATGTCGATCCGCTACCGAATCCAGCTCCTTCGCAGCCATCCTATGAACCATTCAACTCGAGCTGGATGGACATGGAGGATTGGATGAGTGGTTTGGGCGACACTGTTAACGTCGGCAATGGTGGAGACAGAGGCATGGGCATAGGCATGATGGACTTTGAAGCTGATTTCACAGAAGACGATTTTAGTTTTTTTGATGACAAGCCACCTCCTCCCATGCCTGCCGTGACTGGTTTGACACCGGCTGCACCACTAGAGGATCCGCACTGGGAAGTCGAACCAACGCCAGATGTCGGCACCGGTTTACCATCTCCGCCAGCAGAGTCCGTATTAAATTTCCGCGTCGACGACATAAAGGTACAGATGAAGGTTGATACTGCGGGTGGGCTTTGGGATGCGATCCCTTTTGCAGATAGCTACCGTGCTACCGACGGGAAGTATAACATGGGTAAGTTCTCCTCTTCTCCGGGCCGGGCGGAAGGATGGCGGAAACGGTATGAAAAAGTGACCGATCCTCGCCTGGGCGTAGTGAAAAGGCTAGCCTTGAGGAGAGCGAAGAGTATCGATGAGCCTGAGAGAGATGATTGGGAAGCGGAGTGGCGGGAAGGGAATCCGGAGCCGGAGGAGGATTCGGATGGGGCGGATGACAGCGATGAAGATATGGAGAGTGCTGGAGAAGAAGAGAGTGTGGATGATACAGAGGGGGAGAGACCTTGTACTCCGCTGCCTGCGTGGATACCGATGGGACCGACTCTACTTCCAATGCACTTTCGGCACGAGGTCATGCTTCCACTTAGTGCTCCCTTGAGGTCTGGCGTAGTCGGCGGCAGCAGCGGTGTAGGCGCAGGCGTGTCGTCTGTTCCAACTCCTGTATCCCCTGGTAGGGTCGGGAAAGGAAAATCATTGCAGGTTGCCGCTGAGAGTTTGGGGAAAGAGATTGTCGAAAATAGTGTTTGGGCAGCAGTGTGGGATGGAGTGAATGCAAAGGGGAATCCTGGAGAGTTTGGAAGAACACTTTGGGAGAAAGACGTTCAGGTTGTTGGTCGTCTATTTTCAGCTGTCCAAGACATCAACGCTCCCGTGCAGCTGGAAAAGCTCTTCGGGTTAGGTAAGTTGTTTGCGCTTTTCTCGTTGCGCTCGAAGCTTATTGTGGACAGCGGGATCGTCTGGTACAGGCAACGGAGCGGAATCGAGACTTGAAAAACTCGAGTCGCCTATGTTATTGGTTGGGAAAGGAGACGCTGTGATACAGATATCACCGCCTGCATTGCGGTTCTGGGATAAGCTAGGCCTGGGTCCTAGAAGTGGGAAAAAGGATATCCAAACATTCGTTGTATTTGACAGTCTTCAAGAACAGATGTCTGACAAGGTCAGCGAGTGGCTGGTTAATCTCCGGACTGTCTATGAGGTAACTATAATCAAATATATGTACAATACACCGTCTTACTGTTTCCTTCTCAGGGAAAACACTTTGGCACAGTTTCATTTGGCCAAAGCCAGTTTTGCGAGCAAGACATGAACGGTGTTGTGCCAATCCGCTACGACTCGACTTTGCGGAAGACATTGGGTAGGTGAATTCGTATTGATGTTTTTCATTTCCCGAACTTTCCACTTAGATGCATTTATCACTGGATCCTCCTCCCCACCAAGGACAAGCATCGTCGTCTTCATCGTCACTTCAATAACCACGATGACCTTGCTCTCGCCGATCTTGCGACAACTCTTTTCTGTTGTGCGCAAGGCTTCCACCTCCCATCCCCAAATGCTCTTTCACTTCGTGCCGGAACAAATCTTTTACTCCGAGTCAAACTCTCAAGTTGAGGACCTGTGCGCTTCAGTATATGACCGTATACTAGTTCCCGTCGTTCGATCTATGTCAAGAAAGTTATCTTCAGCCGGGGAGGTGACAAAATTTTTGGAGGACCCCGCATTTGTTCTTGCAAGGACCCCCGAGGAATCAAAGGTAGTCTATAGTGGCCCTAAAGCAGACGCTACTGCCATGGTCCTAGGAGTCATGGACAAAGGTACCCTTCTGCATGTGGGATACGGGGTAAGCGAAGATGGGAAGTGGATTTTTGCGTCCTGTAACGATCAAAGAGGCGACGGACATGATCTCGGAGTATGGCTGACGAGCAAGGGAGGGGGTGAAGCCAACGAGGGTGAAGTCGACGAGATGTCGTTTTTGGTTCACAAAGTGTGGGACTTCACTGCGCGTTTCGCCAAGAAAGCGAATATAGAGTGGAGAATTGTCATTGCTAAACTGGGCTCGATGGGAGAGGCCGAATTAGATGGTAAATGCTTGATGATTCTAGAGATTCGACAACTGACGGTTGTTTGTTTAGCATGGACAAGGCATCTTGAAAATGATACAGAAATGGGCCCGGTTCACGTATCTGTTGTCGCCGTAGAACCTTCCACACCTTGGATGTTCACTTCTCGCCCAGAATTTGACGCACCCAAGTCTGTACCTCCTTCGTTAAAAAGTATTGGTCGTTCGGCGTCTGTGTCATCGTCGAAGCCCTCCAAGCACAATTCACACCCTGTTTTCGTCGACGTTGCATTCAGCACGTACGCTCTATTCCAACAATCCCCACTTCCTGTCTCCGTTCCCCCGACGCTTAGCGATATGGGTTTGGACCTTGGATATATTCCAGACCCTTCGCCATGGCATGGCGGAGAGGAGACCCACCCTCAGAGCCCTTCTATCGAACACGACCATAACAATTTGCCCCATGTGTTGCCTCTTATCCCGCATGCGAGCTCAACACTCATTCGCGTACCTTCTTCTACGACCGTCGCTACCACGACCATGCTACATATTCATTTACTGCACATGATTCGATCAGTGGGATGTTCGTACCCAGCGTCAGACTACAACCAGCTGCTCCGCGATATCACCCATTCGTACTATGCGCTTTCGGTCCTTTCTTCGCTGAAGTGGCGCATGAAAGGTGCCAATCCGCTTCTGCCTTCCCACTTGGGCGCTGTGGAAGCGGTGAGAACAGCGGTTGTGTCCGGTGGTTCTACAGACACGCCTGATTCTTGAACGACGGTTATCTTGCTTTCTGTTTATTCCTTCTGCGTATTTGTTGTCGTCATACCTTGTCGTATATAACCCCTGTTGTAACTGCTGATTTGCATATCTAGACGCTACATATCATATCTGTACAACACACGTCGTCATTCACTTCTGTATAATACTTTCTTACCTTACACCATCATCTCCCGCAAATGGAATTAATTTATGGGGAATTTTTGCAATGAAGTTCGAGAGACTCTACATTTGGAGCATAGTAACGAAACAAATTCCCGAGACTTGCAGGGCAATTTGAGGTTGCTCAGAACTTGTTGACTTTGATGCGATGAATACGTCCGAGGGTTAAGGAGTATAAATCAGTGATTTGCATCGGCATTATTTGAGGCTGGTGTTACACTTTGAACATTTTAGTGATCGTCAACTTGTCATCGTTATGTTCCAATGATAAACGTTTGACCGAGCTCACACAGCAGGTACTCGGCGGTACTGAAATTCTCCCGCTCCTTTAGTCCTCGTTGCGACGAGATAACTCTGTAGTGATGTTCGAGAATGTCGGGCCACGCGTTCTTTTCTCCTTTTCTTCTCTTTTCTTTTTCTCGTTCGAGTCTTCGCGATGGCCTAGCCACCTTCATCGCTTGTCTGGGTATATATCTGTATCAATATTTTTGATGATCTTCTTACGATTTTGTCCCCGAGTCGTATGTCAAGAAATGGTCTCGTGCTGAACTTGCGTCAATATCGCGATGTCAGAAGGATATAGTACATCCACGCACCGTAAATGGCTCCCGAAATATCAACCAACAACTCCATCCCATCATAGCATCAACCTCCGGTCACTTCCCAAGATATTCACTTCCTCTTAAACAGCTCCTGGACTTTGCAGCGATGCGATTGACGGGAGGTTTCGGAAAATGAACAGGATGCTGCGCCTTAGACAGAGACAATAGATTAATAGGAATACGTTTATTGTTCAAGTCTTTTCTGTAGGTCTGACGAGGAAGAGACAAGAGACCAGGAGCGTGGGAAAATTGTGATATTTTTTCCTTTCAGTTTCCGCCATGACTTCGCCGCGCCCCGCAACGAGCTCGAACCCCTTGTCGTCGTCCACCGCCGCAATGGCGCGCGTCGACACCCAGACGAACGTCCTTGATACTGCCCATGGTCGAATTCTCTGCATCGCAGACATTCGGGGCCGTCTTTCGGCCCTCAATGACCTTGCTCGTGAGAATCAGGCCATTGCCATCATCCACACTGGTGACTTTGGTTTCTTCGAGGCCACAAGTCTCGAAAGGATCAACGACAGGACATTGCGGCACCTTACCACCTACTCACCTCTGATTCCCGGTCCCCAGCGTAGCCACTTAACCAACAATAACAACCCGCCATCTCTTCTCCGTTCGACAGTCACCGTGTCACTCCTCTCGGAATTCCCTCTTCTTCTTGCTGGTCAAATACAGCTCTCCGTCCCAGTTTATACCACCTGGGGCGCATGTGAGGACGTGCTTGTACTCGAAAAGATACGTCTGGGCACCTATTCCGTCCCCAATTTACACGTGCTTGACGAGGCCACTACCCGTTGCATCGACGTCGGTGGCGTCAAGCTACGTCTTCTTGCACTTGGTGGTGCTCTTGTGCCGCACAAAATGTTTGACAATGGAGATGGAAATGCAACTATTGCAGGTGGGCAGGGTACAATGTGGACAACAGCTTTGCAAATCGGACAGCTTGTGGACACGGCTCAGCGCGTCTTTGACCCGACAGAGACTCGTCTGCTCGTTTCTCACGCGAGTCCTGGACGTGAGGGTATCCTCGCTCAGCTGGCGCTCGTTCTCAGGGCAGATCTGACCATCTCTGCCGGATTGCACTTCCGTTACGCCACTTCTTACAACGAGTTTAGCATCCAGTCAGACTTTGAGGCTTTCCGGCGCAAGCTCATAAGTGGCAAGGAACAGTTCGACAAGGTCTGGGACAGTGTCAAGACACAAGTTGACGCAGTCATTGATGACAACCAACGTGTTCTTCTGGACAAGGCCCTTAGCGTCGTGGAAAAGATCCCGCCCCCACTCCAGGCCACTGAGGAAGCCGCCTGGAAGAATTGTTGGAATTGGAATTTGTGCGATGCCGCATACGGTGCCTTGATCTTGGACATCAAGGACGGCCGGGTCAGTGCAGAGTTGAAGAGTCAAGGTAAGAGCCTCATACTTTTCATCCTTGCCACCGTTTAACTTTAGCAGGCTTCAATTACGCTTATAGACGCGTTGCACCTACTCCTACGTCTGCTATGTCTTCTCTCCCTCACCCCAACCCTGTCAGTAGCCAGCCACCGACGAAAGCCGCAACCCCTGTTCCGCCTACGAATAAATCCACTCCACCTCCGCCCCGACCACAGTCTCAAGCTAAAAGTGAGGCCGAACCGGCGACGTCAACGGCGGCGAGTCCAGTAGCTGACTCAAAACCCGACAAAAAGAAGAAGGAGAAACGAGAACGAAAAGACAAGGAAAAGGAAAGAGACAAGTCTTCCGCTGCATCTCCTATTCCAGCGTCTCCTGCACCACCACAGGCGAAAACAGCCTCTCCGGCTCCTCCAAAAGATTCAACACCTGCACCGAATGACGAGATCATCAAGTCCCCGGTGACAGAGTCTTCAGGTGCTCGTACACCACAACGAAGCAAACCTCAACGCAATCCCTGGACAATATTTATGCGCTTTTCCGTACCTGCTAATGAAGCGGAAGTGCGAGACTTTTTCGGTGATGCTAAAGATGGCGTACGTCCAACACTGTTTGGTCTTTACCGCTTGGGCTGACTCCTCGCTTCCTTAGATCACTCGCATAACGTTCCCAGTGGGCAAGTTCAACAACCGAATGCAAAAGATTGCCTATATTGAGTTCGGGGACGAGGAAGCTATGAAAGCAGGCTTGGAGAAGCATGCGGAGGTGAGCTAGTTTGACATCCGAGTGCGAAGAAGTATATTCTGATGGAATTCAACAGAAACTGAAGGATACCATACCTGAGGTTAAGCAGGCGACGGACAAAGAGACGCGTCAAAGTGAGAATGCATCTCACCGGGGACGGGGAAGCGGTGGACGAGGCAGGGGTGGAGGGTTCGCAGCTCGAGGCTTTGCTGCCGCAGGGCTGACTAGGCGCGACAGTGAGAAGAAGCCGGAGGAGAAGGTGGAGTGAGGTCACCCCATTTATTATTTGTTTATTTCGTCGGATGCTCTCGTTCTACTGTACTTGCTTGGTGCCATCGTATAATATGTCTCCTTCTATCTCCATGCTGTTCTTTGGATTCGCTCGATACCTGATGTTTTGTTCGGCTACCATCATTCCTACATAGTACATACAGTAAGTAGTTTTTTTTTGATGTCGTCGTTTCTCTACATGCTAAAATATGGTGTTATGCAACGTGGAAGTTGTACTTCTATCGCTGAGACATATGCCAGACCCGGGGATTCATATATAGGTTTCAAGCAAGTGTTCAAACGTTCAGAACGTTCAATCGTCGCAGTCATTTATCAGGGAATATCCAACCCTACCACGATTGCTGCCGCCGAGTTGCCGCGTAGAAGTTTTAGATCTCCGACTATTACCGGTCCGAACTTCCTGCGCGTATGCCAAGGCTCAGCGCTCAGCGGTGAGCATCCTTTGTCCTGGAATACATCACCATGCACTCGTCGGCCAGCGTGGAGTCTTCCCATCGTCCACCACGACCGCCATCTGGTGCGTCTCGACGTCAGCCACTGAGCCGACCGACGTCGAGCCTATCAACGCGACCTCCAACCAATGCAAGCACTGTCATTCCCCGTCCTGCTTCCAGCGCGTCGGTTCGGCCCCAGTCTCGTCTCACACAGCGACCACAATCACGACTTGCTCGTGCGAACCAGCAGCGTCTTACCGGGCTTTGTGAGGACCTCGTACGAGGAGTCATTGGCGATGCAGATCAGGACAAGTTCCGGGACCAAGTCGCGTATGCAACGCGCTCGCTGAGTGCGGAGGGCACGACTCTCAACAAAGCTGGTATTATTCTTGGTGAGGAAGAAGTATCCCGGATGATTCGTGGGTTGGAATGAATTTTTGTTCTTGATTACTTGTTTCTGAATGTTTCTTTTAGACACATTCAAAAGGCTCGAATTCAGTCTCGAGATGCTCTTGCAGATGCTCTTCACGTATCCCACAAGTTGCTAAAAGTGCACATCGAGAAAAATCATGATTTGGATCAAGAAATAAAGGTGCGACGCCCGTCAACAAGTCGTTGACTGAGTGTTAACTGTGAGCAGCCTGTTCATATACCCTCACACCTCCAATTGCTAGTAAGACGTCACCAGAATATCTACGCGCATATCTTAAAACTCTTTCAGCTCGCTCTAGCTAGTCCACCCACTGAGCGAACTCTCGCTCATGCGTCAGCATACCTCATTTCACTAACAGAGACTCCCAAAGTACCCGAAATTCTGACATGGAAGAAAATCCTCGAAGAAGAGCCCTTTGAAGGCGAACATTGGGAAGGCGTTTACGGCTTGCCACCTGGAAGCATCAAGAATTGGCGTGAGCCTGATTCACAAAGCGATGTTTCATCAGTGCTCTCCCTGGACTCGGACGACTTGGATCTCGATGACTCTTCCGAGTTGCTGCCTACTCCTCCTCGTTCGCCTTCACCTTCACCGCCTATCTGTAAGCCTACGCACGACGTGCGGGTGTCGATATCTCATCGCAAAGAGGTGGAGGAGCTGCAGTCGCGACAGTACTGGCGAACCGAGTGGAGGATACCTATTCAAGGCATCAGCACAAAATTTGATATTGGTGATGCAAGCACTCTAGGTACGTAGTCACCTCTCCATGTTCATGAGCATTCTCACACGAGAGAGCAGGGCCTACATTGCAGAATGTCCTCGGGAGAGACAGGCTTCGTTTACCGACAGAGTTGACACATGTTCAAGACGTGAGTAACGGACCCTCATGTTTTCTTCTGTACTCATACATTCGGAAAGCGATATATCTATGAGCATGATGCTGTACGGGAAGTCCTGTTTGCATTGCAAGGACGCGATAACATTATACTTCATTGGCGACATGGAGAGTACCGAACATCCGTGACTACTCCTCGACTTCTCCACTTGTCTCTCGCATCTCAGGCATCAATTTTAACGGCTCTGGCTCGTCCATGCACCTCAGCCCAACACCTTCGTGACTTCATCAGTTATGTCTTCAAGACAGCCGGCGGTTCAAAGTCCAAGACACGAACACTCGAAGCTTTTGCTGACGCTCTGGATTCGGAAATACGTCTGTGGGACACTTGGTGCGCCGGTAAGGAGGAGGCGATATGCAAAGCAACGAATGGCGTGTCCTCTGATGATGGCTTGGTCGTTAGCTTGCTCTCTCTAGAAATGCAGATTCGCGACACATTTGGCGGGTCATTCCTTATCTTACTGGATGTAGTACGAACGGTATTTGGAGATGACTATTCCACCAAGGCACCACCGTCGACGGTAACGGCTTCACTATTGGACCATCTCTTCATTGCGATACAGAAATACCTGGAGAGAGGTGAACGGATAGCGGCCGGCGTGGTCATGAGGGTGTTCATCAGGAGTGCAGAACCATTATGGGGAATGGTGGGGCAGTGGTTAAAGGATGGCATGGGTGTTGGCGATGTCGATGATTTGGACGATGAATTCTTCATCGAAAGCAACGGCCTTGGATCGGGAGCGTTTGGTGTAGGGCTGTTAGACCCGGATTATTGGGCTGAAGGGTATACATTGAGGTGTGAAGATGAAGAAGATGGGGGTACTAGGAAGGGCATACCAACGTTCTTCCGGCACATTGCTGAGCCAGTTCTTGGGTCTGGCAAGGCTGTGGGGCTGTTGAAGGCCCTTGGTATTAACACAGCTCAGGATCAATCCGTCCAGTGGAAGTGGCGGCCGCTTGCTGAGCTTGTGGCGAAGGAGACAGGACAGGACGAAGCGCAAGGACTGTTCTCAGTGTCCATCGACACATTGTCCAGTCTTATTCACGATGAACTAGCGCCCTATTGCCTTATGACAGGATCTTGGTTATCCAACGCTATAGTGGAGGAGTGCGATCTATGGAGACACCTGGGTACCATCGAGAATCTTTTTTTGATGATGAAAGGCGATGCCATGAGTCATTTTTGCGACGGCCTTTACGCTAAAGTCCGTACCTTCTCACCATCATGAGGAGGTGGTGTTTGATCTTCGTTTTTTAGATGGACACTCAACAGCACTGGAACGACTTCCACTTTCTCAATGCTACCTTCAACGATGTGGTGGAAGCTGGGACCCACGTTGGTGCGAAAGAATGGGTGCAGTTGTCACTAGTGCGGTTCTCGTACCGTGGCAGCCGGGAAAAGGTTGTCGCAAGGACTGTAAAGGCCCTTGACGGTCTTCTCTTGGAATATGCGGTGCCATTCCCGTTGACGTACATCTTTACGCCCAGAACTCTGCAGGTGTATGGAGAGATATTTGTGTTCCTTTTGCAGATCAAACGGGCAAAGAACGTGCTGGAGAGGATTCTCGTGCGGAGTGATGATAGGAGAGTAGGAAACGAGCTCAAGACCTTCTATGCGATACGGAGTCGACTGAGCTGGTTTGTGAAGTAAGCATCTCCTTTGTTTATGTCACATAGCTGTGTGCTCATTAACCTGATCAACCAAAGCACCCTTCTCAATTTCTTGACGACCTATGTCCGTTTCATGTACTGCGCGCTTCCTATTATCCCGCTAACGGTATATGGTATATAGGTCATTCATGTCCAAATTCTCAAATTCCATGAGGCAATCCGCGCAGCGAACTCGATGGACGAAATGATACGTTTACACGACGAGCAGTATGTGGTATCACACTAAGAACCGTCCCCTGAATTCACGAACACACGCTAGTCTGGACAGATTGCAAGGGCGATGCCTATTGCAGAGCAACGTCAGTGTTCTGGTGGAGATCAACTGTTGCCGAAGCTAACATCTCCATATAGACAACAGCCCTTCATCGCACGATTATATCTATATTAGACATGTCCCTTCACTTCAGTGAAATGTTCGTCGCCTTCGCAGGCGACACAACCACACATGATATCTCACGGCACTCCCTTATCACGAAGCGTCGACGAACGCGTGCACAGAAGCGTGCACGCAGAGATGTTATTGGCTTTTCCCAGTTTATGGAAGATGTCAGCGATAGTTCTGATTCTGACGAAGAATTTGGAGATGTCGTCGCACCGGAGTCATCCTTTTCTGTAGGAGCTTCGATGATGTCTTCTTCTATGGATGATGGGGCCGTGCGACTGGATAAGATGTCCTCTGAGCTGGATGCCCTTGTGCGTTTTGTACGAAGAGGGGCTGAGAGCCTTGCAGGAGGAACAGGAGACGCTGCCGCCACGTTTGGTGTCATCGCATTCACCCTCGAAGACTGGGACATCTAATTCAGAGAATCAAGATTATAGTATACAAAGATATGGTAAGGTAAACGATAGCATAACTTTGTCTAACAGTCTATTACAGCCGAACCACCATGGTTGTCAACCCGACGATTTATGCCTCCGATGAGAGCCTTGATAAGATATCCTCCAGTTAGTTGACCATGATGTTCGGTTGTGTCAACCATGTCCTGTGAACGTATCCGATCAGCCGGTGTTATGGCACTCAGGGTAAGGAGATACTGACCCGAATGTTATACTTATTACGAAGGTCGTCGTCTAGCTCCCTTAGGTATCGAGCAGCTTTGCTTGAATTACCAATCTGAATGAACTGGATACCGACCTGTTCATCAAGTCAACGACATGTTTAAGGCTGTGAGAATCACTGAAACAGGATTGTCATACTTGCGTCTGAGGAAAATTCCCGTTGTCGAGGCGTTTTGCCATGGCTGCAATAACTGTAGCGGGGTCATCCGCTGAGGCCCAATGGTAAATTAGTAAGGAAAGTTCACCACTACATCTATGATATGCTTACTGGCTTGGCCATCGGTTATGACGATGTAATTTCTATGTTTAATCAGCTTCAACTCCTCATAAGTCTTAGACTCAAGGAGATGAAGGTAATCTCCCAATAGATCATCTAACCTCCCTCCTATGGGTGTGACACCTCTGGGACTAACAGAGGACAAGAGCGCCCTGACTTGCTGATCGGTCTGAAGGCAGGAATTACAACATTGCTTCAGCATGATACAGTTTCAAAGAGTCACCTTGATGTTTTTTCCGAATTTAGGGTTATTCAGGAAATAGATATCTATGCCATCATCATCATATCTACCAGCCATGTCTGCCAGGGTTGATAAAGCCTCTGTAGCCTGAAATGAACCTTTGAATATGTTTCCCTCAGCTATAATATCACGCACTTCAGTCCAAGAAGGACCATTCATCGAACTGGAATCATCTAGGACAATGACTGTATCAAACTTGCGCAACATCTCAAGAGCATCTTCAAGTGATTGTTGTCGATAAGGTGTACGAAAATCTACATTATGCGTGTCAGAGAGTAAGACAAGACTAGAACCAGTAAGACGTGCTGATGCTTCTTCGGCGGCGGTTGGCTATAAAGATGCTAGATTAGACAGATAGCACAATTGGCTCAAAGAAAATAAGCGTACTTCTTGAAGGCGAAGACGGCTGTGACGAGAAACTCCGCTGGGTTGAGAATTGATATAGATGACTGAGGCTCAAATTCGAGCTTGAATGATTTGGAGTCAAACGTTGAGTATCCAACCGAGGTGGCGTACGTGAGTATGGTGGAGGTGGCGGGATATCATCAACGTTACTTCGACGAACAGTGGCATGGGCAGATCTACTCCGTCTGTGGCCGGGACTCGACACTGCGTGCGCCGAATCACGACTCCTAGTGTGTACCATATCACTGTCGTCCGGAAGTACTCGGACTGAGAACTTGGGTGGTATGTCCGTGTCTTTGTATCTGGCAGAAGATGAATTTCCCATCGCCGTGTAAGAATGAAGGGCTAGTTTTTCGTTGAAACGTGGGGAAGGTGGTGGTAATAAATTGGGATGCACTTGACGCCATTTTCGCTTCTATATAGGAACTCGTGGCCAAATATAGAAAATGCAGTGAACCCTCCGAGACCTGTCATATTCTCATGGTTGACCTACAGCACAATAGCCCAGTAATCTCTTTTGTTCCTGTGCCAAACTCAATGATAGTCCATGTGGTCTAAGGTCTCTCCATTACAGCTATACTCTATACGACCGCTTTATCATCTGCAAACTCTATCTATCCAACATTCCAAGCGCGCCAAGTGTCGTTCCGAAATGTGGTTCCTGCTGCACCGGTTCATAGCTGCCGATCAGGGCGCAATGAGTGGTGCAATTATGATGATGATAGAGATAAGAGGAAGAACTTACGCGGAAAAGGAAGGAAAGCTGCATAGCCACAATTAAACAAGTGTGAATGGAAGACAGTAGAAGAAACTTACATCGGCTGGTGTTAACCTGCCCATAGCCTAGAAGTTTTCAATCGATCAATAACAGCTATTGATCAGCGGAAGGAAGGACAGCTTACAGAATCGTCCGGTGACAAGGTTGCGTCGACCATAGCGGACTTTTTCTCCTGAAGCTGGTTAAAGTTGTCATCACCGCTCATCTCGCTTAGAGCAACGGCACACCGCACCTGCACAATCCGGCTTTCGATGCTATCCTCAACCACTAATTTAATTGCCTTCACCGGCCGGTGTTGTCCCAAACGATGGATCCGGTCCATGGCCTCTGCATCACACCCCGTGAGAAGATCTACTGATATAGATACCCTGAGGACTTACGGTACTCAACCTGATTCGTGTCAGTTGATTGTGACTAGAAGACGAAGGAGCCTTTACTTACAGCAGGATTCCACCAGCTATCCATGAGGTACACTCGAGAAGCTTCTGTAAGATTCAGAGCCACACCCCCGGCCTTCAAGCTGACAAGGAACACGGTAACATCAACATTATTCACTGCATAAGAGCAATCATGAGACCCATCCAAGAGATATGGACTTCCAAGACTTACTGAAATGTTTAATGGTGGCATCACGCGCCTGTGGACTCATGGTCCCTTCAAGGCGGCAAATCTGTAGCACATGATAAGCACTGCTAGAACAAGAATAAACAAACATACTGTAAACCCAGCCTTCTGGAGCCTAAAAGCGATAAGATCGAGGAAATTAACAAACTGGCTGAAAACGAGGCTCTTCGTGGTGGCATCCTGCATACGCAGATTGCTTAATTCTTCTACGAGCGCTTCAATCTTCGTGGAGGATCGCCACGTGTCAATATTGAGTCGGCCAAGAATGCCTTGTCGTGCTTGGGCTTGTTCCTCTCCCAATTCCAAGGCAGGCGCCTCCAAATCGATGGTCAAGACTAGATGACATACGGGGCATGCCGGCTAGAGCGTGACATTAGCGACAGTATCGGAAAATGTCAAATCGAGACTTACATTTTGCTCCACGGCAGTGTTCAGATACTGCTTTATACACTCGCGGTCGAAGATGTGCCGGCACTTAGACTGAATGGCATCTTCGGCAATGTCATTACAAAGTCGGCAAACGGTGGCCTCGCTCTCATCTTCTTGGATAAATTTATTAGCGTTAGTCTTGCTCCGAATGACAAGATCCGGATGACAAGCCATTTGCCGCATACGCGTAAGTCTGTACACATGAGCGTCAGTTGGTCCAGAACACAGGCGCGCACTTACAAGCTGAAGATATTCGAATAATCTGTACGAGACGTGAGCGCCAGCTGCAAGAGAACAACGGGTACCTACTATTCAAGATGGTTCCATGATCCAGGTATGTATTAAACTGCCTCTTGGCATCTGAGAAAAGAGAGGTATAGAGCTCTTTTTCCTCCGGACTGAAATAGTCTCGGCGGACAATTACGGTACGAGGGGGTAAGCCAAGATCGTCAGCGCGTTGAAGCTGTAAACGCCGAGTGAGTCCTGCAATGAAGTCCGAAGAGAAATTTTACCTTGGTCCTACGCAGCATCATACGGTCCAGCAATACCTTGAGCTTCTTGAAGGCCGGTTTTCCTGGTCCTTGCATCCCGTGCTTCTGGATGGGCGTCAAGATTTCGTTGTTCCAAAAACAGGTCTGATAAAGATTGTTGTGAGTGGGCCATCGTCAAGTATGTATACACCTACGTGTTGCATCGGGCTATGCCCGCAATCTGTGTAAACGCGTCAGAAGTAGGGACGGAGGAAATGGCGAGTCGACATTACCATCACAAGTGCGCTTGTCGCTGAATCGCCAGTGCAGTGATTTACAAGGACATCTTTTACCTGAGAAAGGGCCGTGAGGGTGGCAGATACCAGAAACGCAGGAGCCTTACAGAAATAATAGGAAAATGGATCACCACCCAAAAATCGAACGAGACTGTACAATTCTCCAACACGATTCTGCAGCGGCGTCCCGGAGAGACACCAGCGATAATTACCCTGTAACTCAAAGGCAGCCTTAGCTGTATTAGTTGCGCGTTCTTTGATATTATGTGCCTCGTCCAGCTACGAAATTCATTTTGTGTCCATTAAAACCAAGATATCAGCCACTCACGATGATTCGATTCCACTGTATTTGATGCACTGGTGACTTTTCGGTGACGAGCATTCTACGGTCACCCTTTTTACGTTCGAAGCCTTTCTCCTGTTTTCGGAAAGAGCTACCAGGGCAATTCAAGTTCACATATTCATAGAAATTTGAGGAGACAAACCTCTCCAGGACCGCATAGGTACTTAAAACCTATATAGTCATTAAGAACGCGAACAGCCGCATGCATATGCAGGTAACTTACAACGTCATACTTCTTGAGTTCTTTAACATCGGATTCTCGAGCCTGGCCGTGCCAAACAAGAACCTTCATGCCATCAGTATGAGCTTCGATTTCATTTTTCCATTGCATGATAGCGACGGTCGGGCTATCGAGAGAACCTATGAGTACACCAAGCTACAGCCACCCGATAGAGCACATACGCGATGACAAGGTTTGGTTTCTTTCTATCAGATATCAGAAGAGCAATGATTTGAATGGTCTTGCCCATCCCCATTTCGTCCTGGATAGGAATGCCATAAGCTACATAACCGTGAAAAGTAACAGTAGACCTACAGCAAGCATCCCGCCATGCCATACACCCTGCTCTTGCTGTTTCATCCAATACAGACCTTCGCGTTGGAATGGCAGTAGCGTGAGCTTGATGTCCGCAGGCTGGTCGGCTTTAACGGGTACAGCAACAGGTATAGAGTCTTCTAAATTCCCCCAGACATTGCAAAGCTCTTTGTGATGGTAATGTAAAGCGATAGTCGATTTTTCCGCCTATGACACATGTCAGTGGCGTGTACGATGAGTAAACGTTATACTGACATAGGTAAGCCTCCTGCCTAGACGTTTTCGCATCGCCTTTTCTTCCATTCGTGTTGCTTTGGTCTCCTCAAGGTTTTTGTTTTTTGCTTCTCTGCGGAGCTTTCGCAGTTCTGCGAAGGTCATAACTTCAGGAGAGTCCGCAGAAGCTTTGGCTTTGGCTTTCCCTTTCCCTTTCCCTCTCCGAGAGAGTGGTTCGTCATCAGACTCGGAAGAGATGTCATCAATAAACTCCATGGCCGAACCATCGACATCTATACTCCTATTCGCACGAGTAAGTCGGCGTTCAGCAGCAGCAGCAGCACGAAGAGCCGCTGGTGACATTGACGCAGACGAGGACTCTCCTGCGTCCTCGCGATTTTCCTGAAGTGAATTACGGACGGCAAGTTGCAACATAAGCGCTTCTTCATCCTCAGAGTCGGAATCAGCGTCGCTCTGGTCCTCGTTACCAGGGCCTCCAGCAGAGCCTTCCACTGCCGATTCATCATCTGAAGCAACGAACTCAGATCCACTAGTATCTGACTCATCGAGATCGCGGTCTTCATCATATTCTAAATCGCTGTTTAGGTCGTCGTCATCCACGGCGGTGGCTCTGGGTCGCACGGGGGCCTTGCCCTTGTTCTTTGCTGGAGACTCGACCTAGTAGAAGTCAGCGGGCAGATCATCCGAGTAGATGGAAAAGACTTACAGCAGTGTTCCCTTTTGCCTTTGCCGCCCGTGCAGGCACCTCCACATAAACACGATTTCCTCCTACCGCACGGCGTTTGGGTGCCTGCTTGCCTCCTGGCCTGGGTTTCTCACTTGTTTCACTATCGAGGTCTTCGCTTTCGGCCTTACGCTTCGACGAGGCTCTTGAATATCTTGCTCTCGCCGTGACGGCCTTGATTTCTTCCGCCTCCTGATCTCCTTCAGAGGTCGGGGGACTGTCTGCCAAGGATGTTCTTGCACTGAAAGTGGGAGAAGGATTCGTGGTTGGCGTGGATGAAGCTTCCTGTTGCTGGCGCACCGACTGTCGAGTGACACGGGCCATGTCGATGTCTCTCAGATGAGCTGAGTATAAGGTGTGGACTGCAATTTTCACGTTCCGCCGAGTCCGACTTGTCACAGCAACCTTATTTATTAGGTGACAAGATCACGTGCTATGTCACGTCGTGGCGAAATGTCGGGATTGTCGGGCCGACCGATACAGAATAGCATTTCACATAGTATGGATTTATCAGCAGAGGTGGCCAATAAGTCCAGTTTTCCATATACAAAGCAAACGCAGGTCGATATCTCTCAGATAAGCTGAGAACTAGGTGGCAGAGTCACATATTTAGCCCAGGCCAGACGTGATCGACCCGCAAAGCATGGCGTTTCACGTTGAACTGGCACGGACTGCGATGGAAACAGCGAACTTCCATGTCGCGTGGTCGTCGGCGGGATATAAATTCAGCGCTACCAAGCTCACAGCTCGTTAACCAAAACTTTCGAGGACGAGGCTGGAACAATGCTTGTCGACGTTATTGTCCCTCTTCTCCTCTTTCCTGCCCTCGCGGCGCTCGAAGTAACAAACATTCTGCCCAGTATAAAATTTCTTGGCCCAGAGATTCAATCTGCTTGCAAGCCAGGATCGCCTAATTTCATTCTTCACACCAACAATGATCTCATCGACAGTGGGCTTTGCGGCATAGTCTCGGTGTTCAATGTCGCTATGAAGCCAGAGCTCATGCCCTTCCTGGTCTACTTCATTGGAACACTCGCTCCAGCTGCTGTCCTGTTTCAATCCTTCGAATCTGCGAGAAAAGGACGTCGTTTCACCACCAGTCATTCGGCTGTCTTATTCGGCATCCTGGGGCAGCTGGTAACATTTGCAGCTGTGATGCCGTTATACTGGCTATACCAGATCCTTTCAGGAAATTTGAAGAAGCAGAAAAGTGGGAGAATGACACAGGCACAAGCAGAGGCGGCGGTCTTTGGAGTTTTCATAGGATGGGTGATCCCTTCGGTGGCGATGGTGACCATTCAGGACCCAAGAATTACGGGACTCTGGCAGTTTGCACCCATCATTGACTTTATTGCAGGGAGCATATACCTCCTCTTCCATCCCCCTACTGTGCGCTCGCAGTCAGGCTTCCATACCATGCAGACAGCATACGTCGGCGCCTTTCTCATGGCAACATCCCTCCATTTATTTGCCCTTTCCAAATTCACGTCGCTGGATGACGCCCTCGCCTTCTTCTTCCCAGCATCATATGCAATAGCGCCAACTGAAGGAGTCTTATGGTACACCGCTAACCTCTTCCAATGGGATTTCGCCGTGGGAATTGGGTGCTGCCTTTTCGGCTCTCTGTGGTGTGCTCGGAGTGTATCACAGGTGATTTGGCTGGTGGTGTGGATTATGATCGGCTCTGTTTCTGTCGGGCCCGGTGCAGCGTTTACAGCCATTGCATTATGGAGGGAGGCGCGGCTGAGCGACTCGTCGTATCGTCACGACGAGAAACCAAAATCATTGTGATATGTGTAACAGGAAATACAGGGTGTCATTGCCCTCTCTTCTCGTCATTCGCCCCGGCATTTGTACGGAACTTTCCGTCGCCTCGAGAGTTGAGTAAAGAAATGTAGGCGCGCAGTCCTTAAGTTCACAGGTTTGACTGTCACAGAAACCTTATTTACTAAATGACTCGATCACGTGACATGTCACGTCGCGCCCAAATGTCGGGATCGTCTGATCGGCCGAGACAATATTTTACGGAGCAACTTTTCACATATATGTAGTACACAAAGCAAACGAGGAGCACGTATAGAAAGGAAAATAGAGCTGCAGTTGACAGGTCATCATCACCTGAGCAAAAGATAGAAGAATTACTACACACCTTAAAAACGATGTCCAGTATGATGGCCTGAATGTGGATGAGGGTGAACCGTCTGGACGTGATGCCCATAGCCATGGCTAGCATGCTGGTATGGATATACCGATGGGCTGACAGGCACATTATGATGTTGTGAATGTTGACCGGCGTATGGATGTGTGCTTTGATGCGGCGGCGGAGCTGACTGCTGCGAAGATCCCCCGGAATTAGAAAACGAGAACGGATTCTGCTGCTGTTGCTGCTGCTGCTGCAGGGCACTAGCCATCTGCTGTGTCGCCTGTTGCTGCTGCATTTGTATGATTTCCTGCATAGGATTATATGTCTGTTGTTGTTGCTGTTGGGACATACTCATGATGTCCTGCATCTGCTGCATATTCGTGTTCATTGCGTCTTGGTAGTTCGTTTGAGCCTGTTGAGTAATGGCTTGTAGCTGTGCTTGATAGTCGACACCGGGCTGTGCGGTGGGTTGATAGCTTTGATTCAATTGGAGATTGGCGAGCTCGTTGATAATAGACTGATAATCGACACCGAGGGCCTGCTGAGGTGCCTGTTGAGTGATAGCGTCAATGATAGATTGGTAGTCGGCTCCTGATTGTCCCTGCACAATGCCCTGGAGTTGCGAAATATCAAACGACCCAAGGGCATCTCCAACGTTTAAACCTTGGAAAATGTTCGAGAGACCAGACAAAGCGTCACCACTCAATACTCCGCTCGCAAGTGAGTTCAGAGCGGCATGGCCAGCATACTTCAATGCGGCTTTTCCGGCGATTTTCCCTACGTCAGTCAACAATGATCTATCTGAAACCGTAGCAGGAGGGGGTGGCAGAGACGGAGTGCCCTGGTAGGAACCCGCTGCTGGCGGAAGAGTGGGGGAAAGGTGGGGAAGCTGTCTCTGAGTTTCCTGCGGGGACTGTGGGAACCGAGTTATCGTCGACGGTGATGAATGAGGCGGAGAAGAAATCGGGGAACTGGTGTTCACGGCCGATGTTGGTGGGGAAGTATGAGATGCACTAGAATGTGCCGAACTAGGTGTAGTTGGGTAATGTGCAATCAGAGGTCGAGAGGGTATCGTAGGAGGTGAAGGTACGTGAAGCGGAGGAGGTGATGGTGGTGGGACTGATATGCTTGCCGGCGCTGTTCGGTAATGAGAAATTGGTGGTCTTAACGGACTCGGGGTAGACGGTGAAGGATTATATTGGGGAGGATGTGAAGGAGTTGCAGAAGGGTTTGGCGTCGAATAACCCTTGAACTCGCCACTCGGATCTGGCCGGCGCGCTATGAGAGATACCGTACGAACATCTGTCGGGCTTATAGTGCTGGTAGGAGCTGAAAAGGTTGATGCACCTTGGTGACGGTGATTTTCCGGAATTCGTGGCGGAGCAGGCGAAGCCTGGTGTGTTTGCGCTCTGTGAGGTGCAGGAAGACGTGCGTCAGAGCTGCTCGAAACCGTCGCGTTTTCAGAGTGGACAGTTGGGGTTGGACAAGACGACTCGGTAGGGTCTTGAGAACTTGATTGCTGATCACTATATTTCGGAGGAAGCGCACTAGCATATAATTTCTGAGCAAAGCTCAAAGGTTTCTGGGGAGATGCCGCGGCCATGGTACGAGGCGAAGGAGTTCGTGGTACGGATCTATTTTGCGATTGATATGAATCTTCGTCGTCTCTCTGGATATCAAACCTGTAAACATAGGAGTTGGCCCTAGTTAGCCCCCGTAAAATCTTGCACACCCTAAGTAGACGTTACCAGACGTTTCCCCTTAACACAGACATGAGAAGACAAATTCCAGAGGGATGAAGCAGTTGTGCTCACTGTTCATCATAATGGGGAACCCAACCTGGTGGTAGCGGTCTACCGTTCAGACTTTCTGGGTTACTCATTGCCTATGCTGTAGTCATGGGAAGAGTAAGAGGAAAAAGGTATGTATCAAGTACACACTCGTCTTTCTGATCTTTATACCATATCCATGAGGGCGAACTGTCAGTTTGAAGCGCTCCAATTTGAAACTGAACGTTGACGTGCAGGGTATCAGTGCCTGGATGTACTGCCACCACGCGTCTTATAATTCGCAGCGCGTCTAACGGCGTAACGATATAGACCCTTTTCAAAGAGTATTTGAGCTACAAGGAATACATACATTCGGTCAATTAACCCTCCATCATCTCTTCAGGCGGCGCGCCTTGCCCTTGTTCTCTTTCTTTCCGCACAGCTTGCACCACATCGTCCACGCGGAGTAGCATACGAGCAGCCTACGAGAAAGGGAGTGAGTATATCAGCTATGAAGGCGCAAATCCATTCCTTACCTCGACGGCTGTCTTCAATGTCTGAATCTATCCAACACGTCAGCATCGCATTTTCATTATACGGAAAGGTATTACCTTGACGCTTGCTGACTCGTACAACCCATACACCTTCATATCAACCGGTTTGCCTGTATCACCGTTGACACCCCAGGAGTTTTCACCAGCTGCGTGCTTAGCCTATGACAAGGATCACATCAGAAATGAACATGCTATAACAACCCGAAGTCGTACCCTCAGCTCAGTTAAGACTCGGATAGCGTTTCCACCGCTATTCTGCACCAGTGTGCGAGGAATAACTTCCATCGCATCCGCTACGGCTCTGAAGGGCCATCCTTCAACACCCACGACGCTTCTCGCCTTAGCATGCAGACCGACACTAATCGCCATCTCCGTTGCACCGCCACCAGGCGCGAGAAGAGGGTTGAACACGACGTTCCGCGCGACTGACATAGCATCAGCAAGGTTTCGGTCGATCTCATTGAGAATGTCCTTTGACGGGCCACGAAGAAGTATCGTGCAAGCTTTAGGATTGTTACACTCTGTCAAAAAAGTGAAGTATCTTGGAAAAGATGAGACACAAGAAAGTAAAGCAAGATAGATACGTACTCATCGCCGATCTTCTCGATGTTGAAAAGACCACAGCGAGTGCCGACATCGGATTCCCGTAGATCCTCAGCTCGGTTAACAATGGTCGCACCGACGGCGAGAGCAATACGATTATTGTCCGATTTTCTTACTCTGCGAATCGCAGAGACGTTATGCTTCATAAAGAAGTGCTGGGCAATGTCTAGCATAATTGAGGCGAGGGTGTGCATTAGCAATAAAGAAACGGCACACCTGAGACGCCCTTTTCTGTGAGCACCAGATCCGGCTTGAATTCCAGAATCTTGTCACACAGGAGCCGTATTTGCTCTTCTTCGATAGCCTGTGCTTTCTCCCAATCTTCAACCTTGGAAAATTCCATGTTGGTTTGACTCTCGCCCTTTTTATACTCCAGTGGGCAATCAAGAAGTATAATCCGAGGATTGACGATACGTCTTCGCATGTTGGGATGCGTGATATCCTTGTTCAGCATAACACCGCTCAACACTCTGCTCTGCTCAATCTCGCCCCCAGGGACCTTCTCCACCCGCGCATAACGCTTGATGTCTACCGTTTTCAAGCCATTTTCCTCTTGAGCGACGGTCCGTACAGCCTGTAAGGCCAGTTTGCACATGAGATCAGACCAGCGCATGACGAACTTGGTGCCTATCGATGTTTTAATGAGGGCTAACATTTCTTCATCGTTAGACGTGTCGATGGGAACCGATATCCGCTTGATGATTTCGAGTGCCTCTTTGAGAGCCTTATTGTACGCTGAGATGATGACGACAGGGTGGATGTTGCGTTCGAGCTGCCCGAGGGATTGTGCAAGAATTTCCCCGGCTTCGAGATATGAGAAAACCCAGAGCAGTTTAATGTAGCAGAATACGCACCAAGAATGATTACGCTCGTCGTTCCATCTCCACACTCTTCATCCTGAGTACGACTCAACTCAATCATATTTTTCGCAGCTGGATGGGCGACATCTATTTCACGAAGAATTGCATTACCGTCATTTGTCAGCCTGTGAACAGTTCAGTTCATCAGCGATAAAATGGAACGAAAGGCAAGGAAGACAAACAATATGCCTCCCATCGGATCCAAGATCATTTTGAGCATAGCTTTGGGGCCAAGACACGTCCGGATAACATCTGCAACAGTCTTCGGAGATAATAAGAGGCTGCTGCACTGCGATACAGAGGTGGTGAACGAACCTTGGCAGCAGTGATATTTGAGATCTGAGCTTTTCGTCCTGACTGCCGTTCAGGCGCAGTATCTTAAAGAGCCTAGTCAGAACAGCAGAGCACAGAGAAAGAATCAAGCTCACTCATAACAAAAACAGGTGTTTGCCCAGACATTTTGTGGTATTAGCGTCCTGGAAGGCAAGACGAGAGAATAGGGAATTTTCTAAGTTGAAAGTACGCGTTAAGGGTTTGTGATGACTAATATACAGAATAAATAAATTCTTAAATTTAATAATAAACAATCGTTGATGCTAACGTCCGCGGAGCGACCACGGAGACGATTTTGTCACCACTTATCGATCTGCGGTGCATATGCGAACTCTCTCGGACTGGCTGTCGAGGATACAATACCTAAGAGTGCAATAACTGGTGCCGGACGGTAAACAAGCAGAATTTCGTGTGAATTCTTACAAGTGCGAAGGATGCTAGGTTTCTTGCTGTACGCCTCTTTCTCTCATACGGGGTGAGTTCTCACTTCTCCATATGAGGCATTCTTACGCGTTCGTTTTCCGGAATACAGACTACACTGTCACTACAAGGAATGCTACTGGAGAATTACTGATCCATCCGACTTGACGGTGGCCAATAGTTTTCCATACCAATGATGACGATGTCGCTACCCCAAAGAAGCCGAATAGACGTTCAAAGGCGACAATCTGAGCGACCCCGTGGGTGTTCATGGTGATTCAAGTGTCAAGGCAAACCTGACGGCGACCAACTTTCGGTATCATCCCCTGAAAGCGCTCAATGTCTTGGCCGATTTGTCCAATCCAAGTTTCCTCTTCCCTTCTCGCACCCTTGTAGATGCAAGAGGACAGCCGGCCTCTAATACTAGAATTGCCTGACTCTGGGATCCCTTGAAACTGCAATCTAATCCTCTAACTCGTACTAGTTATACGGCGATTTCACAATGACTTTCATTCCCAAGTCTGGGTCACGTATGCGACGTCCAAGCGGTGTCAGGATTTTTCAATTGTTGTAAATCACATATTGACAATTTGTCCAGTCCGGGTTCGATGAAAGTTGCCACTACAACACTAAGCACTTGTCGTCGAGATGTTCATACAAAAACGCGAGAGTTGAGCGCCACGCCATAAATCCTCTATTTGTTCCGTGATTCTTTGATCAGGATCTACCCTTTCAGGTCTTCCGTGATATAAATCATGATTCGGCCAACCGAAGTTGCACTTTTGTCACCGGCGTATTTTAACTTGCACGCTAGGAGGATGTTATTCTACCGGTCGTAAGGGTGCAAGGATGCAAATGTGCGTCATTCCAGAGTGCAGCGATTCCTTGCTGTTTACTCTGATGTCACACCGCACCATCTCGGCATCATCGCATACGGCGGTTGAGTAACCTTCTTGAAAACGTCTACTACAAGGACTAACTTCGCCAATCAGACCGGTTATGTCCTCGGGGATGGCAATCACTAACAGTATGTCTGCCCCCGGTATCAAGATAGTAAGCGCGTGTGTCCCAGTACCGCGTAGAACGTCTTACCTTGGTCGACCCCAAAGTTATGCGCTCAACCATTCTTTGATGCGTTTCAATAAGAACTGCAACAATTTTCACCCAGCCGCTGCCGACTGCGACATATGAAAACTGTGGACATCGGACTGGCTATAGTGTGAATACTTCTAGATGCGTATTCTGATTCTGATGGCGAAACACTGTAGATCAGTCTATGAAAACTGGCTTTCTCATCCCTAAGAAACCTGCATGGCTCATTATGGGGAGAAACGACAGGGATAATGGGGTCACCGGCTACCCCAAGCCAAGGGTGAGGCCACACCGCTATCATATCGTCCCTTCCCCAGCGAAATCAGAGTACAAGTATAGGTAATCATAAAAATAGTATGCATGCATTTCTTTCGTCTAATGAAGGTGGACCATCACAGCGTTTCCAAATTCAATGCGTAGAGCCACGGAACACGAAACAGCAAGAATAACGATATGCGCGGGACGCTGTTAATTACCAACACGAGTGTCCCGAGCGGGGACCGGTGCCGTGTTGCAATCAAATATTTCGGAAAGGCCGCGATCATCAACCCCTCACGATTACGAGATGCCTGCGTCCCTGCATAGTATAAAACCATGTCTTCTCCCTACCTCGAGTTTGCCTCCCCAAAGAACGATGTCTACGCCAGTGAAGACCTACCCATCGCTTGCGCCCTCTGTGTCCATCTTCTCTCACTCGATATTCACCCATCTGTTGACCAAAGATGGTGAACTCATTGGAGGACACGCTCCAGAGCTACCCGCGTTCACTGATGCGCCCTCGGGAACGACGATAAATCGTAGACAGCTGAGAGACTTCAGTCTCGCCCTTGGACATGGTCTCAAAAGCTTAGGCGCGAAACGCGGAGATACCGTCCTCGTGTTCTCGCCCAACTCGCTAAATTATCCCGTTATTCTTCTCGGAGGTGCGCCGTAATTCTGCATTCTTTTAAGGTTCTATCGTTGACGTTTACTATAGCTCTTTCTGCCGGCCTTCGCTGCACCCTCGCAAATAACGCGTACACGAGCCATGAACTTGTTCATCAGTACACTGACAGCAGGGCCCACTTCGTTTTCTCCACAGAAGATGGCCTTCCGACTGTTCGCGCCATGTTCAAGGAAATCGGTGTCGGTGAAGAGGGCGAGAAGCGGATCATCGTGCTCAGCAACAGCTTGGCCTGGGCTGGCGGACCGGATGCCGCTAGTAAGCCCGAATCCGCAGGACTTCCACGTATGGAGGGCCTTCTTTCCAGCGGCTCTTTGGAGGAGGAGGAGAAATTCGACGGGGATCTCGCCCATGAAACTGCATTCTTGTGTTACAGCTCCGTGAGTGCCGCCAGCCAGATTTTTGGGGATCCGTACTTACTAATTCTGGCATCTATGCAGGGAACCACAGGGAAACCCAAGGTAACCACACTACTGTTGTGTTCATATATTCCAATGCTGATGATCATCAACCCAACCCTTCAAGGGTGTAGAGGTTAGTGTATTGCAATGTTCCCTTGACGTAAATAACTCATCCATTCAATCTAGACAACACATCAGAATCTCACCTCCGTCGTTGACATCGTTAACGAATCATACCCTCATGAAATCGGTGGATCGATGCTCGGTTTCCTTCCTTTCTATCATATATATGGTGGGTTTGATGGCTTTGACAATTACACCCGTCTCATCGACCTCTCCAGGCTCCGTCATGCTTCTTTTCCTAAATATCAAAATGGGAGATCCATGCTACATCATGCCTCGTTTCGACCCCGTGCAGTTTTGCAGCAATATCCAGAAGTATAAGATTCCTGTCGTACTTGTTGTTCCGCCAGTGCTCGTCTTCCTTTCCCGGCACCCTGGTATGCCTCAGTCTCGTATCCCATAGCCCAACTGACAGCCACCGCTTTCAGTGGTCCAAAAGTTCGATTTCTCGGCCCTCAAACTTTTGATTTCTGGAGCAGCCCCGTTGGGTCCTGATTTGACGAAGCAGGTAGGTTCAGGGGTTTTCCATTTTATCTAAAGTAATCTGATGAGGTCTTTGAAAGGTCACCGAGCGCTTCCGTTCTATGGACGCCGATGTTGCGGTCGTGCAAGGTTTCGGTATGACGGAATCTTCGCCAACGACACACCTCCTCCCGATGGTCGACGCTGCGACGAAAACCGGTAGCATAGGCGTTCTGCTCTCGAACTTGGAAGCGCGTTTGGTGGATGAAGGAGTCGATGCTGAGGAAGGCAAACCCGGGGAGCTCTGGATTAAGGGACCAACCATCATGAAGGTACGTTACTACTTAATCTCATATGTCGATCCCATGTTAATCATTTACACTTAGGGATACCTCAATAACGAGGCCGCGACGAAACACACCATAACGGAGGACGGGTGGTTCAAGACCGGCGACGTCGCCATCAGAGATAAGGAGGGACATTTCTTCATCGTCGACAGGGTGAAGGAATTGATCAAGTACAAGGGCTTCCAAGGTAAGTTACGGATACTTACTTTCCTTCTTCGTGTTATCCAACCAGGTCTTCTTCAGTCCCTCCTGCCGAACTGGAAAGTGTTCTGCTAGGTCACCCCGAAGTTGCAGATGCTGCCGTTATCGGTGTGTATGACCATCAAGAGGCCACCGAGCTCCCTAGGGCCTACGTGGTCCATGCGGAACCCCACAAAGTCACGACTGACGAGCTCAAACTTGCGTTTGGTCAAGCGGTGGCGAAATCTATCGAATCCAAGGTTGCGAGGCACAAGTTCTTGCGTGGAGGTGTGGTAGTTATCGATGTCGTTCCCAAAAGGTGAGTTGTAGCAGTCTATATTATATGACCTCCTTACTGATGTCTTCATCCTCCAGTGCCGCTGGAAAGATCCTTCGGCGGGAATTGCGCGAGCGGGCAAAGGTCGAACTAGCGAATGGAATCGGTGCTACGAGCCCTGTCCCACCCTGTTAAGCACACGGATTATTTGGTATTTAAAGCCGTCATTTTGTTTCTTGTAACTGTATGCATAAACTCAAGCACTTGTACTCACGATAGACATCTTTTGTGTCAAGATAATACAATATGATTAGTCCTAGACAGACATTATTATCTGGGTGAAATTATTGTTATGCCTTATATTCCATTCAAGCATGGGTCTGTAAGCATTCGGAAAAATGGTACAATGAGCTCACCAAGTAAGTAAATCAAGAGCTTTTCAGCTTATATGCGCCGGAAGGCTGACCTGTGGTTCTAGGAACACTTGTCGCCTCCTTTGAGGTCAAATGATGGATATTAATTAAGCTGGTCGACGCTTCTAACTCCTTCGATTGCGGATCTGTGCCCGTAAAATATACTTACGCAATGTAGGGGAAACACTCAAGACTCCGGAGATGGTCCATTACAAGACGAAGAATGACATTGTCGGGTAACGTCACTCTTGGAGGCAGACTAGATTCAACTCCATGGTACCTGAAATTCCTGAGAAACAGCTCCGGGGGCTTTCATTTTTCGTTACCGTGCCGTCGTTCAAACATATGTCGACTGACAGAGAGTGTTTGCCAAGTCCATTCTTCCTAAAATTGACTGGAGGAAGGAAGGGGGAATAAATAAAGCTCTCGCAGATTTCACTTAAGAAACCGGACTACCTCAATGACTCTCACTCAACCTGTATATGATGCTCTCCCACTTCTCTATCATTTTCAGTGCTCTCGTGGCTACTAGCACGCTTCCCATCGCAATTGCGGCAGCCCAATCACTGGAAACTTGCAATACCGACAGTCTTTTGTGCTGCAAGTCCGTCCAGTATGTACTCCTAATTACTGACATTTCTCATTGCCCAGAGAAGAGCCGACCCAAAATGTCCTCGATGTGCTTAGAATCCTTGCGGCAGGTCTGACTGGTAAAGTGTACGCGCTCTCAATTGACCATAGCTGAAGTTACTAACTTGCATTCTAAAGCGGCGTCAATTGCACGCCCATAACGATGACCGGTCTCGGAGGACTCTCATTGTACTGACCAGATCGTATGCTGTGAAAACAACAACTTCGTAAGTAATGCTAACACAAGGTGCACATGTTGTTCATACGATAATATATTCCCATAGAACGGTCTTATTGCATTGGGCTCTGAATGATATTCGTCCATCTAATCAGACATGTATCTTGTGTTTTCTGCGACAGCTATTCGTGAAGTGAAGAACTAAACATTTATCTCGAATAACGATTGACCTCCGCTGACCTTGTCATCGTTCAATGACATCCGTTTTCGGGCGGCGAGGGCCGATGCATCATCTCTCGAATCCATCAGCGTGCGCGAACCGACGAACTGCGATGTACATACCTTGAGCGTCACGTAAACCGCCTATCTGGGGCTAGAAAATAATTCAAGAATCAAGTAAGTCGTGAGACCCACCACCGAGCTTAATATGATAGGCATCGCAGGAACCTCAATATATATACCCGTATCTTTTGAACAGGCTGCGGGGAAAATTCAGCGGGCCTGGTGGCTGATGTGACGGAAATCCGAGGTACCTTGCATCACATGTCATCGAATATTTCCTCCTAACTAACATCCAGTTGAAACCATTGCTTCAAGGCACTTCTTTTCATAACTCAACCATTTCTGTCATTACGAAACATCTCTCCACAAACTCCAACTGGGAACAACGTGTCCACTCGCACCTACTCCAGTTGGAAAGTCAGAATCATAACTTCCATCTTGACCCTTAAAGCCCTGCTGAACCGCCACTAGAGGCGGACTAGACATTGGCTATTTCACCATCGTTCTGGCTTTCAAGAATCTATTTTTGGCCTAGAGTGCCCGTCAACATGAGCGCTTCACATTCTTTCACACTCAAAATAGTAGCCTGGGAGTCGGGGGACTATAAATTTAAAATGCAGCGAGGACTCACCGGGTAACCCTCACACAATGAACAAAATGTTCCCGCACGCCTCCAACTTCTTGTACGCTCTTGCGGCTGCCATCAGCATGCTTCCGGCACTGAGCTCAGCTGTGGTTGTTGGAGACACTTGTACCACTGGTACGCTAGAGTGTTGCAAATACGTGGGGGTCAGTTGTTCAATTGCAGTCCACCTTTCGTTCGATAACAACGTCCGTTCAGCCCCTAGATACGCCAGCTCAAACCTACCTTGAAGCGTATGCAATTCCTGTTACGAATACTATCACCGACATGTATGTGTGTCAGTCCTGAAATCACTTTGAAGATAATGACTTGTACCCCAAAGCGGCATCAACTGCACTCCTGTGGCGACCCTCGGCGACACTGGAAGCTATGCGTGTGCTGACCAGCCCGCCTGCTGCACGGGTAAGGTCTACCGCGTAAGTAATGCTATACACGTCTAGCAAACCTTTTGTGTTGAAGCCGTAGACAGAATGGCGTCGTTGTCTTAGGGTGTACTCCCGTCACCTTGGTTCCTCAGTGAACCTACGAAGCTATGGGTGTGAACCGACTCGAATATAACGATTTTTTTCAAGTATGTTACCTTTGTGTTTCCTGTGTGGGCTATGCGGGTATCGAATGTACAAGTCTGGAACTAAATTTGGTTGTAACACTCTAGCGGCGACCGTCGGTGTCGTTATTGCGGCATGTCGTACAAAGCTTCGAATACTATTTTTTACTCAGAGGTTGAATTGATAAATTGTCCTCGCCGTCCATTCTTCACGAACACATCGCAGGCTCTGGCATGGGTTTGGTCTGGGTTTAGGATACAATTGAAGATAAATTGAAGGTGAAGGATCCGCGCACTGAGCATAAGAATTTCCTGTGGTAGGCTTTTTCATCGAGAGATGATACCCACACGTTGATAAAAGGTTTCTACTGACTCCCGAGAGCTGGAAATGAGAATCTATTCGTTTCTTGTACTCACGTAGCCACTTGGATAGAAAACATGCCATATAGTAGTTATCCTGGACATGTCCTAATTGAACAGCGCCGGTATGAAACGTCGGCCAACTTGGAGGATTTCTGCAGTCTACCGTCATGTGGTAAGCATCTGGACAGCGGCGTCTTGTCACGGAGAGCTTGAGGTAGCTGTCTATAAGGGAAAATGTCTGAGGAGACTACACGAAGTAAGTCATGAGATGGAAAGCCACCTTTTCGTTACTATTTTAAAGCATTGAGGAGACATCAGTTCGTTCTATGACTCGAAGCGTACGTACGTCGTTGCAAATGATTGCTCAAATGTCGTGAGAAAAGGGAGAAAGTCTAGCATCCCTATAGAATATTTTAGCACCAATAAAGGCATTGACGCTAGATTCCAATGTATAGATACTAATGCAAAGTGCAGCACTCTTGGCGGAACTAGATACCGGGCTAAACAGAGGACGCCACAAAGACTCGGGTGCCTGAAATTTACTGAAAGGCGGGGCTACCTAAATTTCGTGATCAGGCTGTCCTTCAAACGTCTATCAGATAAAGTCGTTGATTGTGAGTGTCTGTCAAAATGAGTGCTTGAAGAGATCTTTGCTGGGATTTTCGGATTTGAGGCTGAGGTCACCGGGAAGTGGAGAACTATAAATGAGAAGGAAACATACCGATTCTATCCAGAATCAAGCTCACCAGGCAAATAAGTGGATCCTACTACAGTTCAAGTAATGTTTCATTCATCCATCCTGTTCTATGCTCTTGCAGCAGTGAGCACCATTCCAGCAGCTAGGAGCTCATCCATAGGTGCCAGAGACAGCTGTAGTATCGGTTCGCTCCAGTGTTGTAGATACGTCCAGTCTGTGCGTTGTCCATCCAACCTTGCAAGAATAGACAATGACCACGAGGAACTTTTAGCCTCAGCAGGAGCCGGCTCAGACTCTCTTGGCTTTGCTTGGAATTCCTGTTGCTGGTCTTACCGGAGACGTGTACGTCTATCCTTCGATGCGTCAATAAAGACTGACTGGTGCTTCAAAGGGGCGTCACTTGCGACCCCGTAACGGTCATCGGGCCTGGGACCTTTCAATGCAATAATCAACTCGCCTGCTGCACAGGTACAAACTATGTGGGTATCAATACGAATTCCGAAGAAGCCTGAGAGCTAAATTGACCCACAGAGCGGCATCATTGTATTAGGCTGTACTCCCATCAATTTAGGTCTCTAGATCTGTCATGGACAGCAATATGAGTTTAAAAACCTTTTCTTGTGATTTATATATGAGCGTGAACGGTATAAAGTTCGTAACCGAATACCTACCCTTGACAGGACCGTGATCGTGCACTCGAACTTGGGAAGGAACCAAACAACCAAATACGAAGGTGATCGGAACTGCTACGTTTGGACATGGACGGCACGACACTCAGGACTCAGGAGTATCATCATGGCCTTTTTAATTTCTCCTTCTTCCCATGTCCAGATCTTACAGGATATACGCATTCTGTGCCATTGCTTTCGTTCTTATTCTTTCTTTCGCCAAATGGTCTCGTCTTTCCTTTGATGCAAATTCCTTTGTCTGCCCGTCGCCAGCCGGGCCGCTAACACTAGTAGCTCCTCCACCTCCACCCGAGCCCATCGTGATCACCCTCGTTCTTATGGGCGAAAGTGTGGCACATGAAGGAAGTGTCGCGATAAAGTCTGCGATCATGCATACAAGTCGGCCATTGCATTTTCATCTCATATGTACCCAAGATAATATCCCGTACCTGGAAAAGAAATTTGCCTTGTTCACACGACCAGCTTATGATATCCAGGTCGGTAACTTAAATTCTTCCTTGTATGCGCTAACGTAGCGACGTGACTCTCAGGTAACATATTACCCTCTAACCGCCGAACGCGTACGCGAACGAGGCCACCGTGCTGGTATAGGAGAGAACTGGAATGTCCTCACCAAGGTCTTCATGCATGAATTGCTTGTAGACGTCGACAAAACGATATTCATTGATACCGACATGATATTCATCGTCGACCCTCTAGAGCTCGTACGTATTCCCTGTCCTTTGTTACTACCCAAATTCACATCCTTTTCCAGTGGAATGACTTTAAGCATTTCGAAGCCCACACACTCATGTCATTCCCTACCTTAGGACCCACCTCTCACCCGGGACAGATCTGCAGCTGTATCATGCTCATGAATCTTGTCCTCATGCGTAACCCATCCGCCATGCTCATGCCTTCAAGCCTCCTCCCAGAAACAGAACAATCCTCTTTAGCGGCTATGCCGTTCGCTCGAGGAATAAGCGATGGGATACCGAGTCCCATGGCCGATGAAACGGTGTCTTTTGATCCTTACAATCCATTCTTCGCCGATCAGGGTATATTTCACGTCATCTGGTATTACAGACCGACAATGTTCAGGCACTTGTCGATGCGGTGGGATGTCAGCACCTGTCGGCAGCAGTTGGGCCTAACTTTGGGTCATTTTGATGAGTATCTTGGCGAGGATATGACGGAGGAGGAGCATATTGGACGACAAATCGCGCTGGACGGGAGCGGGGAAGAACACACGCTCATGAGCCCAGGCGTTTTGCACTTGTATGGTCCCCTCACCGAGTCTTCTGTTACGATCTAACGTTGTTTTTGTGTAGTAACTGCCAAGGCGATAGGGACGACATCTGGCTTTGGGAGGGTATTCATAACGCTAGTGCGAAGTTTGGTCCTGTCATCACGACTACTTTACGATACAAGTGAGCGTCATCGGCCTTTCCATTCGTTCCAACTGCTGACCCTCGTATCCGTAGATGGGTATGGCTTAACAGAGGAGATGGTTCTGCCAGGGTGCAGACACGAACAGACTCTGATGGCAGGTGGTGGGATGAGCGGTTAGCGCAAGCCTACGCTGGACGGTAAAAGAGCACTGTGAACACCGGATCGGCCGCAGCCTTGGCTTTATGTGTTTTATGTATCTTTGCAACCCAAAAATCAACGTCCACGTTCGATTTTGATTCTGGCTCCGACGGATCAGTTCTGACTACCGCCTGGTGATCATGGTTGGAGTAGTGTCAAGTTCATCAAATAAATGCAGGAAATCAAACAAAGGGGGTACAAAGATAGACTTTCTACCCTCAAGTCCGTCTCCTCAGGCGCGCGCGTGCAAGTAACGGAAAGAGCAGAGATAGTGGCAGTGCGAGATCGAAGTGTCAAAGTGTCAAGAAAGATGACCAAGGTTCCTCTTCTATGCACTTGAATGTGGCGGAAATCTACCTTTCCATCTAGTAAGGCTCTAGTCCTAACAGACCTTGACAAGCACCCTCAACATCGACAATCTATTATCATGGCCGTCAGTTCAAGGGAGGCACCTCAGGATATGATTTTACTCACTTCCTTGGGGGCGGATACGGTGAGCACGATGGGATCTGTTTTGCCCACTAAGACCTCATCCTGGTAGACGATAAAATACAGGAATAAACAACAAGAGGCACAATCGAACCTCGATTCTGATCCCTATATTATGGAAGGCCTTCGGATACTGAGGGAGCGGAGGAATGTAGATGCCTGACGGGAGAAATGTCATGAAGGTAAACGAAATCTGGAGACGCCTATTATCCCGTACCGGGTTCAATCGTGATAACCATACCCTCTTGGAGACTATTATCTAGCGGTTAGAAATATGCGAAGAGAATAAATAGACACATTCGCTTACTGCGCCGCCCGGCTGATGGTATGTGACTCGTGCAGATCTAAAAAAATTGAACAGGGACAATCAAGTGGGAGAATCAGCATGTACAAACCTATACCAATCGGATGGCTCAAGGAGTGCGGATACAACTCTCTCGCCAGATCAGATGTACTGACGTTGAAACCGATCTGGGCAAGTTCAGCCCGGAGAAGTCGGCATGATGTTGCGTGAAGGCTGGATAAGGTCTCTTCGGCACTTTCATGGCACAATGCAACAAGGGCTTTCTGTGCAGAAAGGACGGCTGCGTATAGATCACGCTGTGGTTTCGTGAAGGTTCCATTAGCAGGATACGTGCGTGCTGAAATGAGAGCGGATTAGCACGATAGGTATACCGTGAGACTGCGGGTACTTTACTGATATCGGACGCGTAACCACTGGAAAAAGAAAATAAGCATCACCAATCATAACCGAGTGGGCACACGAACTTGTATTCGCAACCTGCATCGACGAGAAGTAACTCGTCGTTTTGGACTGGCATATTATTTGACGTATAATGTATGATTAGAGCATTCGGGCTGCAAAAAATTTCAGCGTCGGTACTGTGGACATCCCCCCGGAAGCAACATACCCGGAAGCAACAACCGGAACGTAAGCTAGACGCTGAGCGCCATCTAGACAACATAGATACTCAAAATGGGCACACAACGCTGCTTCTGACATCCCGGGATGCGTGAACCGCATGGTCTAAGGCCCTATTTCAACGAAACAACACACTAGAGAAAGATACACAGGTCTTTACCTTGGCATGGGCACGTCCGCTGATATCTGCGGCGGCTCGCATGACGCGTCTTTCGGCTTCGCTTTTGATAGCCCTCAATGGCGCAACTTTGGACTTTAGCGGGCGTCGTCGGGATCCAGAGATGGTGGACATGGTCGTGTCAATCTCACGAGCACGTTTCCTGAGAGGGTTTGATAGATATTTGAGGAGCTTTTTGTGTGCAGGATCGTCTTCGTGCGGCTGGGGGGAGGAAAAGATGTGTGAGTAGGAGGAGGCTATTGAGCCTAAATGCTTGGGGAAGGACGCTATGGGTTGGGCATCGTCTGCACGAAAGGCTTCTCCTGCAGCGCGAACGCCAGTTCTGGTGCCAGACCATTTCTCTTCAGATGGATCCTTCTCGTTCACAAACAAAGTCATGGAGTATCCACGCGAAGCCGAATTCTTCTCTGTGAAAGCGTCAGCACGGAGGAAGGGGGCAGAAATTCGCGGCGTGGGCTTGTTATCCCACACATGGTTCCCTGGGACTGCTCGTAGACATTTAGACTGGGTCAAAGCGAATTCCTGAGTCTAAGTTGAAGATTCACTCCTCCGGTGTTTGTAACGACAAGCCAGTCTTCTTTGTTGATTCCGAAGTCGATGGTCTCATTACTGGGATCCACGTTCAAAATGTCGAAGTATTAGATTTTGGTGTCGAAATGTACAAGCCCACGCCGTCACAGCACTTACCGAGAATAACAGCAGAATCAGGCTCCTCAAAGCCGGTAAGATACCAGAAATCCGAATTTTGCCGGTACTTGTGACTTGATGTTGTTCAGTCGGTTACGGAAAAAGAAACGCGAAGAGACCTACAATATTTCTAGCCGATGATGTCAGCCTAGCAAACGGCTAATATATGAACTGAATACCACGTACCTCCGCTCATGAACGTCACAGGTGCCGCTGCCGCGACCACCATGCTGTTGTCCGGTAAGCTTTCCATGAGCGCTCTCCGCCGCCTCTCGTATTCTTCGTGAGGTATTCCAGCTGTCAACTCATTCGGATGAACTACAGAGAGAACGTATATGAGTTGGACGAAGCCTTGGGCCGAGCCGAGTACCGACCTAGGTGAGGATGTGATGGGTGAAGTGGTTGGCCATAAAGGGACGGTTTTTGAATCAGCGGTCGCGACAAGGTCTGGCTACCAGCAGCAATGGTAGTGGCGAGGGCCTGGGCATTGCGCCGTACGGTGGCATACATAAAATTGGCGGCCACGGAAGGATAAGGAAGAGATTAGATCATTTGTTTGGCACTGTCCTGCCTACTTGGTATTTTCAAGTGTTAACCGGCATTTCGTATTCGATAGCAAACAGAATAACATATATGCTACAATTTAAAATCCTGTACTATCTCTCCCTCGAATGTTCCTGATTACTCGCGTCTCCCAGTCTATTTCTGAAATGTTGACGCAACCGAAGCACAAGTAACGTAGCCCCATCTTTAGATTGCGTTTAATGATGCGAGATTCATGTGGTGCTATGTTGGTCCAGATGGTCACCGGAGGTATACAGCACTGAGCAGGAATGGTATCATTAACACGTAATTGCGTCGGTGAAAACCATCCGTCGAAAAGCAAATGATGGAATATAATAAGATATTTTTTGCCCGTCATAGAAGGTCGTAGTCATCCAGCTCGTCATTGTAGGTCATGATTGTCCGTTTAAGTTTGGACGTATCGACCCAGGTGACAAAGTCCTCCATTCGTCTACAAGATTGTCAGCAGCAATCAGACAAGAGAACAAAGTACACACCTTGTCACCAAGAACGCAGGATCTGTAATGGTGTCCGGTCCAACTCGAACATGCCCCTGCTCTATAAATTTTGCAGCCTGTACCGTTAAGTGCGAGACTCCGGTGTAAATGGGAGTACACTCACTGCGCTGACAGTCTCGGTCATCTTGGTCATGCACATGAACACGGCTAGACGCCGGCGACAAAAGGCAGCGACGGTAATTTTGTCAACATCGCTTAGTTTTGCCGTGGAGTTGAGAACCCCCATATCGTACAGTTTCGCCAGGAGCTGGCTCTCCATGCGAGGCCTGAATGGGTCCCGTGCAGGCAGAACCGAGAGGCGGTGGGCAAAGGACCTCAGAGAACCACAAAGTTTATTGTACCTGTGGCCAAAATGTCAGTGACGGCAACGATAACATGAGATGAAGACCCGCTTGTGGTAATCCTCTCGGTCCTGGACATGGTAGCGACGCATAACCTTGATTTCACGGAGATTGGCGTCTTGTTTCCACTAGGACAGACATCAGACAGTGAAAAAAGACGGGAAAAGGCGCATACATTGAGAAAATCGACTTTTTTAAGGAGCTTCTGCTCATGATACTTGAGCTTACGAACCATGGCTTGCGGCGGTGGTTGTGGTCGTCGTTGTCAAAGCGTCGTTGACGGCGACGAGGTCCGGAGTAGAGAGATACGAAAAAGGAAGAAGAAGCGAAGCACGCTCCCACGTGGGAACAATTCGTTGAACAACGAGCGCTGGCCTCTGACTAGCCTCGTTTCCCGCACTTCTCTTCTTCCCCCGACGCTATCAACGTCGCTCCCGAGGCATTTCTTGTCGTCGTCGCCGTCGTTCTCTTCGTCGAACTCCGGTGTCGCCAGCGTGCGCTCTGCCCTGCCGATCACCACAGATTTCCCTTTTTTTTGACATCTGTCTCGGTGTCTCTGCAGTTCTCCAGCTCGCAGACTGCATCCAGTCTGCGTTGTTTTCCCTGTCTTTTATGTGCGTCTACACGCTCGAAGACTCTATTTGCAGCCGCCTGTCTAGGTATCCGACCGTCGCAGTTTCTTCCCGGGGCAACTTTTTGCGAACATGAACGTCAACGTTCGACCTGAAATGCTGCGTCAACCAAGCATGGGCCAGCCACCAATGTTAGGGCTAAACAGCGGCCCTTTCATGCAGTCGTCTCCCCAGCCTGGCCAGCAGCAGCAATTGGGTATGCCATCATCGAACGTGCCGCCAATGGGCATGTTGGGCGGCGGCCCACCTAATCAGAACCCGTCTATCCAGCATCCGCGATATCCAATGTCAGTCCAGCAGCAGCATCCATCAGCGGGCCCGACACAGCGTCCGATGCTCATGCGAGCCGCCCCGCCAATGAATCCGCCCGCCGGTGGCGCGCATATGGCAAGTGTTCCTTACAACTCGCTTTGATATACTATTTACTGTCCATCTTCTCTTCATCTCCTTAGAACATCAATTTCGGCAACGGTCCTATGATGCAGCAGCAGCAGCAGTCTATCGCTAATCGCAGGGTCTCTCAAGGGCAACCACTTCCACCAGGCGGCAACCACATAGGCTCTCTGCCTATGCAAGGCAATATGCCTGCTCATATGCGACAACCCCAACAGGCACATGGTCAGCCACAGCAGCCGCCGATGCGTCAACCCTCTGGTCATATGTCCCCCGAGTTGGCGATGGCGATGAGGAGCGCCAGTGGCAATCCAGGGCTTCCCCAGAACGTTGTCAGAACGGGCTCAGCACCGATGGGTATGATGAATGGTATTCCTCAATCAGGTCAGCCGCAGTCTATGCAAGGTGCGATGCAATCGTCGCATCAGAACAACTTTCAGAGTCCAGTGCCACTTCCTCTCCAGCATCAGACCGCACAGATACCTCCTTCTCCCCGCCCCCCTTCACACCCATCATCGCATACCCCTGCCATGAATATGGGTCCAGGTCCGTCGCAGTCTGGCATAAATCGGCCTCAGATGCCCCCTGACAATCCCATGGCCTTTATGGACTTCTCGACCCCACAGTTCTCAACACAGACATCGTCGGGGGGCAACAACCAATTTCCCTTCGTGCCTTCATCAACTCCACCAACACAAATGGGGGAGATGTCAAGAGCACTACCAACTAACATTGCCAATACGCCACCGAACCGGACCGCATTCCAGCTGACTCCAGCTCAACAATTTGAAGCGATGCAGCAGCAAGGAACTGAAAATTATAATTCATTTGGTATGCCGCCTCCTCCCCGCCCACCATCGCACAATCACCACCACGCCTCGCTACCGCAGTCACAGCCGTCCTCTCATCCTCCGTCACCTTCCGATAATGTAAACACATATCCCCGACCTGGTTCTCGACCGCGATCCCAGTCTGGGCGACCTTCCTCTTCACATACCCCCCGTATCACTCAGTCGCAGCTCCCTACAAATAACGCACTTGCGACTGGCGGACGCATACCGTCCCAGCATACTGGCCCCCAGCCACAGCCTGGACTCCAACCTCCACCCGTTTTGAACTCTAGTCAACCTGCTGGACCGCCAAGACCGCCGAATCAGCCCCAGGGCAATCTTACTCACGGGTCTCCGGCCTCTTCATCCACGGTGTCATCGACTGATCAGCACCCGTCGGCGCCTGCTCCCCGTCCGCCGCCCGTAAACGTGTAAGTTTGAGCCTTTTCCCTTGTTGTCATGGCATGATTGAACATTATTTTCCATAGTGTGACAACGGCACTTGGGAGTGGCCAGGGACTCACACGACTGTTGCAGTTTAGTGGTAACTTATCGAATGAGAGCAAGACGGTACGTACAGCTCGCTTCGCTTATTGCCGGGCACTTATTTCTATGGTAGAAATTGCAACTTTCCTGGTGGAATGACCTAATCAAGGAGTATTTTACGCCAAGAGCAGTCATGAAAATAACCTTGTGGAAAGATAACCAAAAAACTGAAGCAAAGCCATTTGGTAAGGCCTTTTCGTGTTATCGATTCGCACATACTGACTGTCACTCGTTAGAAATCGGTGTTCCTATATTACCCCGCTTCTTCCTGGTGACGACCCAATCAGGCGTCAAATCTATGACACTAACTTTGGACGGTGCTCGAGAGCGAATGTATTCACAAGGGCACTCTGTTGTTGAATGCGTAACGGCCGTCTGGACATACAAATACAACAACGGCTACACGGTTACTCTGCGGGGACCTCTGACGGCACATGTTGTGGTGGTATCACCGCAAGCGCCTGCGACCAACCATGTGTTGAAATTCGATGATTTCCAGTTCGATGCTAACTATCACGATAAATTTATTTCTATTGAGTCTATCATGGGCCAGAGAATGATAGAATCTCCAAAAACGCCACGGATACGTAATGTGCCTACACCAGGACCCAATGGTTTCTCGATCCAGGACGACGAGGATAAGAAGTGGGAGGAACCTAGAATTATCATCGAACGAGGGTCTATTCCAGGGGAGCCTGTCAATGCGTTCGGGATACCGCAAGCCACGATGCGATGTTTGGAGGTTCGTTCTTGGTTACGATCGCACAAGTGCCTCGATTGACACTTGTTTGTTTAGTTGGCCGAAAGTGTAGCGCAGATGACCGACCTGATCACCTTCTCCAACGACACAAAACTGGGGCCAATAGGTTCGTTCTTCTCTTCTGCCAACATCGATAAAGACTTTTAAAGGATACGATAAGATGCTCTGAACAAGTATGCAGACCGACTGCGAGGTTCTATGCCAATGATCCCGCCGCTCTCCGGAGGTCAGCATATGATAAACGGGATGAACCAAATGAATACCGGCGTTGGCATGATGTCCCATCCTTTTGCTTCATTTCCCACTTCGAGCCCCATGGGCTCGACAACACTGTACTCTAGCGCCCCGCCTTCCGTGACCAACCCGGCCCCACTCCCCCAACCTCAAGCACCCACATCTTCGATCAGCTCTCCCCAAAATGCGCCGCCGTCAGCCCATAATTCGCCGACGAAGCAGCACAAGACGATTCCGCATAACCAGAATGCGTCGTCGTCAACAGCGTCTTCGTCGACGCCTACATCGACGGCGAACACGCCTGCTCTATCGAATGCCTCGTTGAAGCGCAAGCAACCATCTGGCAATATCTCACCGACGACCGGATCAGATCAGCCGCCCCCAAAACGTGCTACGCGGAAACGAGGGAGGACTACTGGTGGGGGATAGCATCTCCAAGTCGTGTTTATCTTTTGACTCATATTTTGCTCTCCGATTTGCATCAGTTAATTTTTGTGCACCATAGATTGTAACTTAGTACTCTACATGGATATCTTACTTCTACCAGGAGACATTTTGTTTTATGCTGTTGTTATTTATATTTCCTTGTAACCTGTACTTACTAGCGAACATTTTTGAAAACCAATCTGTAACGGGGAAGGTGGTTGATAATCCTGATTTTGTTACGGCATTGATCAGCCTCCGTGAGAGTCAAATGACGGTCGTGATGGGAATATCAGCTAGCCTTAAGCTCTCGCGAACTTGCTTTCCAGTGTACATTGGATTAAGATAAGATTGCAATAAGTACTGTACTACACCGTCCCGTATATCCCAGCCATCCCGCACGTTTGTCATGACACGTACTCGTGTGCAAAGTCACATTGATCGCCATACTTGCATCTGTTTACGGAACAATCAGTCTCCGTCCGGTTTTAGACATATGTTGATTCAATGCTCGCCTTCCTGCCTGAAAGAAACTGCATGGTTTTCTTTTATTGTGTCTATACCCATCGTCAGTTCGTCCACCCCGACCACGGCCGCGGCCCCGTCCTGCTCCACGAGCCCCTCTTCCTCCACCCCGCCAGCCGTCTGACGCGTCGTCTTGCCCATATTCGGCAAGTCCCACCGGCTGCTGTGCCCAATTCTGGTCACCACCACCGCCGAAATTCCCATTCCCAAACAGAGTTGGATTTAGTTGTTGTAGAAGCTGCTGTAGCTGCTCCGGCGCCAGAGTAGATAATGCAGATGCAGTAGTCGCGTCAACAGGAGGTACATTAATATCTCCATTCACGTGCGGCGTCTCCATCGTGCCCGCCAACTGGGCAACAAGGTCCGCTACTCCAAGGTTTGATGGCGCTGGCTCGGCATTATTCCAGAAGATGCCTTCGACATCAGGTCCCGACGTCATCGTCTGTACGTCTCTATCGACTTCTTCATCCGCTATTTGCTTCGCGGGTTCGCCTGGAGAAGGGGGAATATGTGCCGAAGTCATATACATCGCACCCAAGGCAGTTTCTTCTCGCTGCTCTTGCGTCGTCTTCTCCTCACTAGCATCTCCTCGCGGCCGTAGCTCGATATCAATCGGTATGTCAATCACTGTTCATGCATTGTCAGCTGGAAGAACGCGCAGCTAAGACGTCTTTAACGCTTACTCTGAGGTTCAGACCAGTCTATCGTCTCCTCAAACACATGCTGATGAAGCGCAGCTCCCTCACCCTTTTCCAATTCCCGTGCGCTGTGTGCAGTATGCATACCCTAGACCCCATATTAATTTTACAATAAGATTGAAAAGTGAGCTGCTGACATCCACGGGATCGTCATCATAGACAGCCTTCTCTATGAACCGTACTGACTCAAGATTGCTATCGGGAGCCCATGACACCGATTTCTTCTTCTTACCCAGCTTGCTAGGACCGGGCTGTGGAGGACTACTCGTCGTCGCCATCGGCGGCGTCGGTGTAGGAGCAGGAGACTCCTTCCGACTCTTCGCCATCGACTTGAGAGCCTCCTGGAACGGGTCGATAGATAATGGCTGCGAGACATTGGCATCAGGCTCCTTCTTTACAACAGGCGCCTTCTTGAATGTCGGCAGTTTAGGTTTAGGTTTCGGTGCAGAGAAAAACGATGAATCCGACTTGGCATCCTTCGCCGCAGGCGCCGTTACCTTCTTCGTCACCGTCTTTGAGGGGACCAGAGGCACCGTCACCTTTTTGACGGGTGCAGCGGAAGGTTTGCTAACGGGCGCTTCCAGTTTCCGCTTCTTCGCCTTCGGCTCTAAACCAACGGAAAATCGAGCATTAATAAATATTCAGCGTTTCAAACTGACATGACTCACCCTCGCTTTTCGTGTCATTCGCAACTTCAACGATCTGACGCCATCTTCGTTCGATGTTCGAAGCCATATCCTTGATCGCTGCGTTGCATAGAACACAAGAAACAAGTTAGATACATGTAATTTATCTCATCATTCAAACATGTCGAGACCCGCACGCCTATTACTATTAAGAGAAACGCCAAATGCATGTCGGGCACACGTCCACTTGCATTAGGCAGAGAAACATACAACTCACCCGGAGAAGGTGGGTCCTTCGACAGTTTTACTATCAGTTTGCCCAATTTGTACGTTTTCAAGGCGTCAATATTCAGTGGTAATCGATCGATGATCTGTGAAGCCCATGAGAAACTTTGTGCCTACCATATGTGGCACTCACATGCAAAAGCGGCATTATCGTCTCAACCAAGGTGTTATCGTCCTTTGTTGCGAGCACAGATTTGAGCCACTCGCGAGAGATGTCCATCGCTGTTGGATTCTCAGACCAGGCACGAAAGTAATGATTACCTGCACCGTCACGGATCTTGGTTAGTATCTCGAGACGGGTTGCAGCATCGACTTCTGGAGCGCCGTAATCTGATATACGAGATGCCAAGGTATTGACGGCCTGCGCTCCGGTAAACGCGGACGCCTGTAGAAGGGGTCTGATCGAAGTGAGGAATTGCTGTTTACGTTCCTGTGGGGTGGAACCTGGCGGCTGAGAAGGTGCTGGTGGGGGTGCTGCCGGAGGGGTAGGTTGTGGCCCTGACGGCTGCGGTTTGCCATAGAACTGTGACGGTACCATGGTCGACATTAACTGGGTAGGCGAATGTAGGGCCTGAGGCGAGAGGGTCCCTTGTGCAGATGCTGTTGCTATTTGTTGTGGATACGAATGTGAATACATATATGGATTTGAATTGCTGAGTGATAATGAAAGATGTGCGAAAGGGTATGAAGTGCGGTTTTGCTGTGATTGAAAAGAAGAAGCTTGAGGGTACTGCTGAAGGCCGTTTGTGGCTGCGCCATTGAGCGTCGTTAGTGTCGGACTGAAAGAAAGTTAGCCCCGTGATATTGATGAAAGATATGATGATTTACTCGATAATCATGGACTGAGGCGGTGACTGAGCCGGCAGTGGAGGTGAATGTTGCGCTGTCGGCTGGGGTTGAGGCTGGGGTTGGGCTGGTTGTTGGGGAGGAGATGAAGACGAGGGGCCTGCGCTCGTTGCGCCATTAAGGCTGGAGTAATTAGACAGAGGGACCGTCGGCTGAGCATTCCAGGCAGAGCCGTAAGGAATCGAGTTGAAGGGCGCCTGGAAGTAATTCTGGAAGGACTGGTAAAACGCGGCGGACTGCGGTGAAAGAGTTGAAGGTGAGGCTGTGGCTGTGTGAAGAAGAGTGTCACAATTAGGCGAAACCACTTGAACACGTTGAACGCACCGGCGAGGTCACCCATGATATCGGCGAAATCCAGCGTTGCTGTCGCTGGCGCTGCCGTCGTTGCCGCAGTCGGTACAGTCCCGGTCGTCGAAGCCCCTGTCGGCGCTGTCCGTTCTTTGGACCAGTCCTCAAGGGACGACGTCGGACGTGATTCAAGACGAGACTGCTGCGACGCTTCAGTCAAGATTTGGGTCTGCTGCTGCGGTGAAATCCATTGACTGAAATAATTTGGGTCCATCGCGACTTTTTTCTCTTCCTTTTTCTTACCGGGTCTTATGGACGGTAAGACAACTACGACGCCTTTAGTGGGGAAAATAAGCACAAAGGACCGCTCTGCACGCCGCCAATGGTGCCAATCTGCTCGATAAAGGCCTTATTGACGTCTTTCGCAGTGGTAGCTGGTCCGTGCGACGCCTTTTGAGTGTCGAATGGCTCCAACAGCGAGCCAAACGGGCGACTAGGCTCATTGGATCGGCGCTTAAATTTATTCATATTCCGATTTGGAGCTCCGGTCCAAAACAAAACCTCAAAAAAAAATGGTGAGACCGATAAACGAACCTTGAACAAGGCTTCAAAAGCTAAGCAAAGCTAAGCAAGGCTCAAAAAAATCGTTGACTCGCCGGCTTGGGATCTGCCATGGCACCTTCAAAACTGGAACACGACCGTCTTCAGGTATGTTCTCTTCAACGACGCGTCGAATTGGTTTACTGACACGCCTGTACAGATGATACGCGGTCTCGAAGACTTGGTCAAGTCCATGAAACACTGCGTCGAGACGTCGGAGGCATACCTCACGTCGTACAAGACTGCATTTTCTAGTGACGGACAGGAAGAGGATGTGAAGCCTGTCAAGAGCAAGCGAAAGCTCTCTGACACTGAGGAGCCCACCGTTGATGGCAAGCGCAAGCGTATTATCAAGAAAGACCCTAACGCGCCCCGACGCCCCGCCTCGACCTATTTGTTATTCCAAAATGAAATGAGGCCTGCTACGAAGCAGGGCCACCCCAATATCACCCCCCAAGAGCTCACGGGCCTACTGTCTAAAATGTGGTCAGAAATGTCGGCAGCCGAGAAACAGGTGCGGCGGTCGTTTCCTGTGTTGCTTGTCTCATCATCATCTGTTGCAGACGTATGTTGATCAACATGACGCCCTCAGCAAAAAGTATGGGGAAGAAATGATTGCGTACAAGGCCCAAGCAAAAGACGGCGACGAGGATGAAGAGGGTTCGGCACCTGCTGCCAAGGTATGCGTTCCTGCGTATATTTGCCTTAATTGTGCTGACGATGTATCACAGAGCAAGACTGTCGTTGCCCCCAAAGAAAAGGCGTCCGACAAGGTGAAGGAGAAAGCAAAGAAGGACGAGAAAACCGAGAAAACCAAGGAGAAACAGAAGGAGATGGAGCGTGAGACTGAGAAGGAAAAGGAGAAAGAAAAGGAAAAGGAGCGCGAGCAGGAAAAAACCAAGGCTAAGCCCAGAAAGTCAACTGCACTCATAACACCACCTACAGTGGAATCTGACTCGAGTGAAGAAGAGGAAGAGGCATCTTCTTCCAGCGATAGTTCTGACGATGAGAGCCCACCTGAGCCAGTTTCGAAGAAGGCGAAAATTTCGGCGTCGGCATCGACTGCGACGCTAAGGAAGAGGAAGGCATAATGGGAGGGGCCTTGTATGATCTTCTAATACTTTTTTTGTATCCTACTTATGCTGCTACTTAAATAATGTTTTGACTATTTAGCGGCTGCGAGATCACGAGATGCTGCGTGATGCAGTGCCGGGAACAAGGTCGGAGGCTTTATAAGGCTCTCTCACTGACCACCATCCTTCACCCTTTCCTTTGAATGTCGCAACCTCCGTCGTACGGCAGCGAGCCTCAAGTCAACCCAGATACCCGTCAGCTGCCCCCTGGCTGGATCTCCCAGTTTGACAACAAGTAAGCATCCTTGCCGTCGCTTATCACGATCGATGAGATTCATGTTTCTACAGCTACAAGGCCTGGTACGCCTATTGCTCACAGTATCTCTCATCGCAGCTCTGACCGTCGCGTAGGTTCTACGTGAATACCCATGCTCAGCCCCCAGTTACTACATGGACCCATCCTTTAGGGCCGCCACCACCCGCCGGTCCCCCGCCCAGCCAGTACGGCGCTCCATCCGGCCCCCCACCTCCCGATAATCGTGGATACAACCAGCCGCCGCCGCCGCAACAGGGCTACGGTGGATACGGCAATCCCCAGGGGCAATACGGGGGCTACAACCCCGGATACCCTCAACAGCCTCAAGGATACGGTGGCTATCCCCAGCAGCCGCAGGGGTATGGTGGGTACCCTCAGGAAGGGTATGCCCAACAGCAGCAGAGCGGGGGTAGCAAGGGTTAGTAATCCTCACAGCTTTATCTACCCTGCTGTAATCCCCCTTCCGCAGGATTACTTGGTGGTCTCTTCGGAGGCGGAAAGCAGAACAACCAGGGTTACCCCCCTCAACAAGCAATGTACCAGCAGCAGCCGCCAAAGAAGTCAGGTGGTATCGGCATGGGTGGTGCCCTTGCTATCGGTGCGTATCGCCGTCGTCCTGTCACCTGCTTTGATCTCTCATTCTTTTTTAGGCGCCGGTGGTCTACTCGGTGGAGCTTTGCTCGCGGATGCTATCAACGACAACGAAATGGACGCATACCAAGACGGCGTACAAGACGGTGCTGACCTCGACGACGGTGGCGATTGGTGAAGACGGTTCCGAATCCTTATCTCCTTCGTTCTTCTTTCTTCCCCTCGACTCCAAATGTAACTGTGCCCATTTTTTGTATTGTTTGTAGTATACATTTGCAATCGATATTTCTATGAAGCATAACCCCCCGGGTGACCTTGGCGTCTCAGCAGGTCCTCTTCTTGGTAACATGTTCCACTTCTTACACACAGAAAGACGTTAATGGAAGGTCTTCTCACCACAGACGGTTACTTATCGATGACCCATTCCCGAGCGTCGCTCTCGTTTCGCCGAAATGAAAGTGGGAGTTGATTAGATGTACAGGAGTTTCGGGTCTACGCTAATTTTATCGCGTTCTCGGAAAATATTGCGCTATCTCTAACAGAAGCGAGACGGCCCGTCAAGCCCTAGACGTCAAGGTCGTCAGTTATAAGTACGAAAGGATGAGACGGAAGAAAGAGACGAACCTAGTTGAAGACCGGGTAGAGGTTAGCATTGGGGAACTTGGCCTTGATGATGGGCCAGAGCCAGAACATCGGCGTGGCATAAGTGGTATCCGACGACTCCGTCTTGCCAGACCCGCCAGTAAGGAGGCCACCGAATTCGCCAGTACCGGAGGCGATGATCGACCCGGAGTCTCCTGCCTTGGAGAACGCACCTGAGTTGTTGTCGTATGGGAGGATTGCCCATTCAATCGAGTCCCGGTGAGTCTGGTTGGAGAAGTACTCGCGTGCAAAGGAGAAGCACCCAATGGCACGACCGATCGTGGTGAGAGTGGTAAGGCCGCGCTTGATGACGTAGAGGCACCTTTCGCCGTCGTGGTCCTTCGTGTCGGGATGGCGCATGCGATCCTCGGCGAGAATGCCCCTGAGCTCGAGGAGGCGTTCGGCTGGGTACTCGAAGCCGGACTGCGCGTCCGTGCGAGGATGCATCTTGTTTATCAAGTTGCCGGCCTCGATCTCCGTCCCTGAATAACCAGTTAGATCAGATGCCTTTAGCCGCCTTTAGTGAAAAAGATCAGCACGGACCCAAATCGATAACGTTCCCCTTAAAGTTGGGCAAAAACCTGGCCTTATCGAGCTTGACGACGCAAACGTCCTTGGTGAAGTCATGCGGAGCGGTACCGACAGTGATAGCAGGCGACCAGACAACGTGACCGATCACACGCTGGCTCGGCTGACCAAAGTCCTTCTTCGTCTGCTCGTAGAGCTCCTGGAGCTCGATGATTGCGTCGGTCGTCTCCTTCAACAGCTCCCGAGTCTTCTCCAGATACTTCTTCGCATTCTTAGCGGCAGGGGTATCGCCCTTCGCCCTCACCTCCAACTCCTCGATCGACTTTGCGTGGATCCCCTTCATAATGCCAAGGTCTCCGATCCGGCTCTGGACGGACTTGAGGTAGTCGCCCCACGCCTTGGTGCCCATGAGGAGGACTTGCTTACGAGGCCCGCGGCGGTTGTAGGTGTAATCAGAATTGACCTCATCTGCCGGAAAGAGGACGTGGCGGGCCGTAACGCCGTAGAGGTCGTCGCCGTCCTTAAAGTAGAAGCCCATAGTGCCCTGGATGTGGGGCGTCTTCGCGGCAGCGATAGGAATTCCAAGCGCAGTAGTGAGAGGATCAATGACGTGCCTGGTTGCGTTCAGGTCCGAGGCGGGTTCGTAGAGCTCGACAGCAGCTGAGCGCCTGAACACCGATTCCCGGTATTCGATGTCGACGTCTGTAACGCCCTCGCCCTTGAGGAGTGTGAGTATGGCGTTGGCTGAGTTGAATGCATCCTCACCGGCGAGACTATCGGGAAGAACGCCGACCCAGATCACGACGGGACTGATAGCAGCAGGCGTTTGTGGGTCTGGGACTGTGCGGAAGCGGACGAGGTCGATAGTCGAAAAGCGGACCTGCTGCTTGTCAAGAAGGTCACGATGCTACCGACGTCGTTCCACTTGTCGCCAAGCTCGTGGTCGTAGACTGGACAGAGGTACTTCAAGCGACGATACGCCTCTGGTCCCGTGGGCATGACGAAGGGATTCTTCGACGTGCGGTAGACCAGCTTAGGGGGGGAATGGGAGATCCCCGAATAGTAGAAGGTGGCCTCGACCTGGGAGACAGTATAGGGAGCGGAGCCGGAAGAGATGCTCGAGGCTTGTTCGTCGTCGGAGAAGTACATGTCGGTGGGGGAGAGAGTAGAGCCCTGGCTTTTCTGTCTGGCTAGGCAGATACACTCTTATACGAGTGGGTTAGGAGTAAACAGTTAAAGTCTGCCCGTATTAATTTCGGATTTTCTTGTGTTTGATTATGATTGCCTAAGTAAGGTCTCAGCGCGGCCCACGGCGCTGTCTTGAAATAGAGTCACGGCACGGATTCCCCAGCTCGTCATAGGTCCTTGGTCATGTTAACATCTTGATGCACAAGACCTGCGAACTTCGGAAGTATTTGGCTCATTCTTCCTTTACCTTGTGTCCAGACCCTGTGCAACGCATGACGCACCTTGTCTTCTGCGGACTCAAACTATTATTGTAGCTATTCTGCTCATGTGATATATCTTTGCATGTGCTATGCCTCGAAGAGACTCCTGAAATGCCTGTATACAAACGGAGGGAAAGTCAAGAAAAGGTAAGAGTACGAGTGCCAGTGGAAGTCTGGAAGAACGCCAGACAAACGCTATAGTATTACTTTTGTCCTCTAGCAGAAGAGAAGCGACAACGATTGTGAAAATAGGGAGCCAACAATGTCTGCAACCTCATCTAGAGCAAGACAGATAACACGCAAAAGTTCACCCGACGATCTCCTGACCCCACCTTTCCACCGCCTCCCGTTTGTCAGATCTGAACTCCTTGCGAATGACCGTTCGGTATCATCCACTCCATCTTCTTCCATAGTTACGTCATTGGCTCTCCAAAGCCAGCTAACAAGATGGCTTGCTAACTTTTCAATAGAAGTCGATGACAGTTCGCCGTCGGTGACGTTGATGGGATATTGCCAAGAGTTAGAACTGTTGAGGAGGGACTGACTATCTTCGTCCAACTAAAGATGTAGCGCGGTCGCCCCATAATAGAAATGACAGATAAAGAAAGGTGGGAAACTTGAGCGGTCGTCAGTTATCAAATCAATGTGTTTGTCCACAACCGCTTCGCCGTCATGAGGTCCAAAAATTGTCAGTAGGCATCCAAGTACAACATCTGGAACTGTAAATGTGCATGCTGGGTGTGCGGCAGGGACTCGGGGAGGGGAGGCGGCAAGTAATCTTCAGGATATAGTAAGTACGTCCTCCATGGTCATACAAGCATTCGGAACCTAAATATTCAAAGATCAGTCCAAGTTCCGTATCATCACCGAGGAACAACGACTCACATAGTAGAGGAAAGCACAGGTTTCGCGGATCAGCGTTTTTGGATGGATTTCTCTGTTAATGAACATGGCGTCCTTGACATCTATACCAACCTTATACTGAACACGCTCATCTATTCTTCTCGCTCGGATTATCGCGTCGGTATACTATGAAATAAGATAACGCCGCCGGTCACTGAATAAAATAAATGGACATAGACATAAACTTTTGTTGTGGGGCAGAATACGCACCCCATCTAACGGTCCGACATCGGTGAGCGAAACCATCCAAATACTCCACTATTCCAGTCTCTAGGATTACACATGTCCCGCCATCCCGACCGGCAATCGCGTCCCTATTGGGGTTCCAGCTCTCGTCAGGATTGACGGACGTCCTCGTGTCACCACACTGAACATCTGCAATGTGGGGCAGGCCTGACTGTGCTCTTGGTATCTGGTGGGTCAATAAGTATGAGACAAGTAACTACAGGCGACGTCACCTCTTCCCCAGATGCGAATCCCAGAGTCGGACAAGCTGTGATCTCCGGTTGAAATGAACTCTCGAATTGCAACATTCTGACCAGGCGTGCTTCTCAGTAACGAGAAAAAGGCGATGCGCGTCCTGCTCGCTTTGAACATTCGGATGCTTGAAGTCACAGCAGTGGTGTTTGAGCCGAGGCAAATGTACGTGCAATTGAAGGAAGGAAAATGTACAGTGACAATAAATCTAATAAAAACAGACGGCGGAGCAATACATTGGAAAATGACAGAAAACCAAGATGAAGGGTAAGGTAGAGCAACGAGTCGGCTTGGTAATGAAAGCTTTTATAACAGAACGGGCAACCACAACAGAGGTTATGATGTTTTTAATATCAGGGTGGCGCTCAATCACAAACGAATGAAGTGCAAACGACGAGTGACAGGAAGAGCTAACTCCTAATCAGATCAGCGAGTGCACTAGAATGAATGAGAAGAGCCTCACGATGACAAGAACAAATAAGCGCCTAACCCAACCGCGAGGAGGCACAGGCTCCTGGAGAGCCCTGTCTAGAGCGACCTCTTCCTTAGTGGGCTGAAAACATCTCAGTTTAAGGACTGGGGCTCCCCCAACGGATAATAGGCAACTCACGAGGGCTACGGTGAAATAAACGCAGTCGTCCCAGTCGATATCTCCATCATGAGTCGCAATCTGCGCAGTGTTCAGGTGAATATAATGGCTTGATTTTCTGGAAGTGTGCAGACCATCAGGGGATGATTCCTGTTGAAGTACGCGTGACCGTAAGGCTCGTATCGAAAGACAAACGAAGGAAGGGGAATGTGCTGATAGTAAATGGTCGCATTCGTGGAGAGGGAATCTGCTTGACGAAGAACTGAGTGCACGGAGGGGAAAAGACGATCTCGGGTCCGGATTGGAGGCATGATAGAAAAGAGAGAGAGAGGAAAGAACGTGGGTGGGAGAATTGACAGTCGTCTTCTCTCGTTTTTAAATGCACCTGGGCTTCGATGTCGGAAGCCGTAACCGTATTGAGCAAGCCTCCAGTGTGTTTGGTGTAAACACAGAATAACATGAGGCGAATATACAGCTCAGATTTGATCCCGCAAATGCGTTCACCCTTTCTAGCGCCATGCCCGCCCCTCCAGGCGTCGGAAAGGATGGCGCGTTCCTAAAGACCGACTCTGATACGAGGATGCGCGACAACAACACTGTCTGTTCATGCCGGAAGCATTCATTCGAACTCGAGGCTGCACTGCCGAATGCACTGGAATCGAATGGCAGTTTCAACACGTAATAACTGGTTACTCTGGCGTCGCTTTGGGATTCTTGCTTGTCCTGTCTGTCCTCACGTCCATCCATCTTGCTTGTTATGCGTATATTCCACATCCGCGTCGCCTACGCTTTCTATGGAGGCAGTTCCACCGTTAATTGTGACGTTACATTCGTTACATCTGTGCCTATTCGTAAGTCACGGCAGTCACGGATCCCGTCAATGCGAACCGATGCTTACAATCACACACCCCTTGCAATATCCAACAGCCCAATGACCCACCCTTCGTGGTTGCCAAAGCTTAATAGTAAGGAAACGTAGTGTGCTTTCAATATTGTTCAAATGCTCGCAAGAGTTACGAGATCTGTCTGGACGTCAGCTACAGCTACCGGGATTATCGTCAAGGACAAGGATGCACCAAGACCTCAACAAACTAAAGACATACCTCAATATTATATCCAGACACTGCGCCCCCCCAGCCCAATTCAACAGAAATCGCCCAATCGCCTTATTGTGACCCCCCTCTGGAATCTGGAATATCTTGAGCTCCATAAGCGATTGACCGTGAAGTGGATAGACCTGAGGATTGGATGATCCGTCAACGAGCCAGGAAGATTGCTGCTATATATCCAAGTTCCAGAGTGCCAACGGCTGATTTTTGGCGTCTGATAATCGTCAAAAGCGACGGTGGGCAGTGATTCCCTTTGCAAGCCCCCATGCACGAGGTCGGAGACTTGTTCAAGTGGCAAACCCTGTCGAGAAGCCTTCAAGAGCCATGATGCAAGTCCTGCTGGCGTCCGGAGTGAAAGTAGAGTCGAAGCGATTTGATTTCTGGACAATTAGCAGCTCCGCTGTTTCTTCTCAAGATATCGAGGCTATCGTCTTGAGCCTCAGTAAACTGGCCCTAGACCTGAGGCAGTATCAGGAGAACGAGCTCAACGACTGAGCAAGAACGGTGGTGGTTTGACATTGGTGCACATCCGTGTGCCCTGGACAAACAAACTCCGTCCGAATGTCCCGTTCAGTGGCCGGCCACCCCAGAACAATTCCAGTTGCTTTCTTTCTTGGTCCGCACCTTTCTATCTACCTGCGTTATTTTCTAGCATTTTATTTCAATTTTTGGACCCCTCAGCGGCTGTCCCAAAGATGGCAGCTGGGACTGGCTTCACGGCACTCCTTTTTTTCTGGTAACCTATCCTGCAGACAAACTTCCGGATTCGATAATTCTTTTTTGCCAAGGTTGGATTTTTTAAATTCCATGGCCGCCGCCGTCCTCCGTAACTTCCAGCCGGTTTGCGAAGACGCCTCTTGCGTCGCAATCACAATGATTGTTGGGCTGCTATGTACCAGCAACCTATTGGTGAACAGCTTCACTCGTCTGTATTCATGGCAGACAGATATCGTATTCAATGTAACGCATCTGGCTTTCCCTTTGAAGCTAGACTCGAACCTTGAAACTCGATGATAGGGACCGGTTCGAGTCTACTTTCAAAGTTTACGTCGTACAACTCATGGACACAGCAGGTGCTCTGTATATCGAATTCGGTCGATGTTGACGATATCAATCATATAAGCGCTATTCTGCGCGACTCTAATGTCAACACAAACGACCCTGCGACACCTTCAAAGATTCGACCTGTCATCTTCTTCAAAGTTCGAACATGTAGAAAATAGAACCTGCCTGTCCCAATACTGGCTTTATCTGCTGTTGTAACAATAACGGCCTGCACAGGTTTTTTTTTGCTATTGGAGCCTATTCCATCGGGGTTGACTTCAATCCCCTAATATCGGTTCTCAGCTGGCTCACTGAATTCCACAGGTGCTGATTCTGCCTTCAGGCATGATCGACCATGCCGTTCGTACGACGAGCATCAGATTCGTGTACACACGCTTTCTATTCATCATGCAAACGGTCACAGAGACACCTAAAGGTATATCAGCCCCCGATCTCGTTTAGCTGAGGGCGTCGAAATGAAACAGATAGTTATCAGGCTCAAGCACCGCTCCCCGTTGAAGTGATATAACTCATCATTGAGCCGGTTACCTCTGTACGTCTATTGGAGCAACCACGGCCATCCTGATTATATCGACATCGGATTTTGCCTCCATGGGAATTGCAGGTTTTTATTTCAAATCAATTGGCTGGCCGATGACCGCGGTGGGTACCGTCGATTGAGCCCAGTTTCCTCTACGAATCGACCAGGCATTAGCATCCTTCAACGAACACATCGGCACTTGCGCTGCTAGCAGGCGGACTAACGCAAATGTGTTGGCATATATAGAAACTGAATCATCGTTTTGCCTCCCGCCATGGACCACTACATAACTCACGCACAGACGCGATGCGAGCGATTGCCTTGGTCCTCATCTTTGAGATGATGCATGGATACGATCTCGATCCTGACAATGAGGCGTCGACTTCTCCCAAACTTCACCAAGAGGGATCCTCAACCTGAAAGCGTCCATAAAGCTCATACACGGTCTTTTTGCTTTCATCGTATTTCAGGGTGTGTGTACAGGTGAGATTGTTATTCGTAAATCTTATTCAGCTGGTACTTCTGATGCCTGCGTTCCGCATTAATGCTGAGGGATATCCGGCACATGAAGAAGTATTAATGCGTTGTAATTTCCTGGAATCCACGGCTGTATCCTGGGATCATGGGCAAAGTCCCAGATGGATATACCGGATTCGTACGCTGAGCGCCTATTATCTTGGCTTCATAGTAGTCAAATGATGACACTGAGTGCTCAACTTCAGCACAAGGTTTGAAGCTATCCGGCTGCTCGCATATCGAGAGGTATGATTGTATCCTCCTGGAGAGATCGAACGTTGTAGAACACACCACGGGAATCAGTTCAATTCAGACAATAAATTTCTGTTGAAGATGTGAATACTCATAGACCCAGACCTGGAAAATGCGGTGAGGTTGGAAAAGCAGAAGAAAGAGAAAGTAGCAGTTTACCAACTCTGACCTGTCTAGGAAAAGCCGCCACCTTGAGATTCTCCCACAGGGGTCAGCTCCTTGACCTGCCATAATAACAATCCTCTTTGTAATTCGACAGAAGTAGAGAATGTGAAGGATACTTTAGTAGAAGAAGAGCAAGTCTGCGATATTACTGTTGCAAAAATTGAGGATGACCCCGAGGTAGTACATACGAAACACATGTCTCTACGCAGGCCGCTGTAGGTGACCAGAGGCGATGCAGGAATGTAAATACATCAGGATCCAGTCTACGTGGGAGACATGTACAGGAAAGGCCAATTACACGAGGCGGGGCGTAGCTGGGCATGGGAAAAGGCACGCGTTGGAGAGAGCAGATCCAAGACCAGGGTGTGTAGAGAAACACGTGGTTTTAATGACATTGAGGTATGGAACAAAGTACCCTGGCTTACTGCGGAAGGCGCATTGGACGATCAAGATTCGAAGGGGATAATGGAACGGAGCTCTAAAAAATAATAAGCTGTAGACGAGCTGTGGGCAGGTATACCTAGTAACACCGAAAGAACACGCCACAGCATCACAGATTGTAGGTTACATATATGTCAGAACAGGGACATGAAATCAGCGTGGGTGTCGGCTGAACTGAGACGGATTTTATCTCAAAATTCATTGCCAAAACTGCGGCTATATCAAGTTCCCATCGCACATTTGCGCCTGAAGGACTGTTCGTAAGAAGTGGATTGCCGTACATACTATTATTCTCTCTGTGGCATGCCATGATGGTGACGGGAAAAAGGGCTTGGACCGTCCAAATTGATGGCAAACTGTGGAATCGCCCCGATGATGAGAAACCGACCAAGATCAAATGATCGGAGCTAGTTCGCGTTACATTATGACGGTATACAAATGAAAGAAATCGAGTTCAAGGGCAGGGAAGTGAGAATACAGGCAGCACTGCTGAATGAAGTGGGGGCATGCCGTAGACAAGATATTGGCAAGCCAAAAGAAGAGATACCAGGCAACGGAAACAAGGGAGGCGTGATGCTCAAGCACGCGCGAAGATCGATCACGATACTTTGCACGATATGGTGACGAATCCAGTTCCCCTCAAGTTCCTTGACGGTGTCCAGCAAGTAGCTATTCCGCATCGAGTCACGGTCGTACTATTTTTAGCTCACCAAAATGGAAATTTAATTCCCGACGGTTCCTCATTGGGACCGTCTTGTGCCGGTAACTAGTGCACCAACACCACAGTCTTTGCACGAGAACGTTGGACAAGAATAGCTGCAGTCTACTGAATCAACGATACTCGAGTCCGCGCTTCCGCGTCGTAAGGGCAATCAAAAGGCAATAATTTAGGCAGTTAGGGTTTCTGGCTCAGCGGACCACAGCTCTGACTCTATCCTAGAAACAGGCCCCACCGCGACTTTTCACATTATTCTTCCTCCGATCAATGGGTCTGGATCGCCGTCTTTCTACGAGAGACTACTACTGTGCCCGTCAAGGTGACTTGGACAAATTTATACCGGCCAAGTCACATTGTCACCGCCAATTTTACTTGAATCAGGGCCTCAAAACTCAACAAGTGTGTCCATCACCAGACTGGGCATGGCTCATAAACGGAGAGTTCGGACCTTACCGGGGACCCTACGACCTCACCGTCTGTCACATCTGCCTCAGGAGCTCAGTGAGCCTGAGTGCATGTAACTAACCCTCGTGTATTTGGATCTGGCAAGCGTTGCTGATAAGTTGTCGAAGTGCTGGTCACTCATAGCATATACTCATAGATCATCTCACAGATGCTAGCGTAAGGGCTAGTGTTGCACTTCCAGAAACTTATGACGATGCGATCGCGGCACTATGTTTCGACACCCTTTTTCATGCAGTTTAATTCTACGTCGGTGGGTTTAGGACAAAAATGTATGGAATTGATGTTGACTCTAATAGGTCTGTACAGTACATATAAAGACACGAAGCTCTTGAAACTTTGACACTTCACACCCAAACCTTGGTTCCCAATGTCGTCTGAAGTGAGAGAGAACGCCTCTTGCCTAGGAATGGTAGCGCTCACTTTTCTACTAGAGTGTCCATCTTCCTTCACTGAGGACCTTACTGAATGTTCGTACTTCGAACATGCTCTTCAACTATCTCTTCATTCGAAATATGAATTTCCAGACGGCCCCTACTCCAGGACAACAACTGGATCGACTTGTACAGCCCAGCATTGAATCCATCGGAATAATGCTGTCCTCTCCACCCGAGGTACGTTCCCCCGAGTTTCTTGTTCTTATTTGTATCTTACCATTGGGCAGATTCACGTCGGTACGGACGGATATGAGTGCATCCAAGGACCACTTAACCAGAACCAACGACGTATATTGCAAGGAATAGCGCATGGAACCATCCTGAAGCGTTGCGTAAGTCCTTCTTTGTTCTTGAAATTAAATCATGCGTCGCCAACATTTCTATAGCCCCCGGGAAATAATTATATAGTGCCGAAACGGGCGCCACAGCTAGGTGTCCCATTCGAAGAAACGTCTGATTATCTCGTTTGCCTCTCGCCCCAAGGTCCACTCGCCCAAGAATTTGCTGACTTCACACCGCCCGTACGCGCTCAGTGTTTCATTGGTTATGTCCAATAGCACTCATTCAAAATTTCCAGAACTACGCAACGCAATACAAGGCACAAGGTTCATCTTTCCAGATTTACCTTCACCGTAATCCCAAAGATACGCGCTCCACCCTACCCATATGCTCTGCGATCCCATTCATCTCAGCCGATCCCACTGACATCACCCTCAACCTGCCTGGTGTTAGCATCGCCCGCTTGCTGGCCCAAGAGCAGAACGTGCTGGTCAATGCCAACAGTTTCATGGAGAATTCGTCACTCGGGACAGATGTCCAGATTATCAAAGTCAATCTATTCGTGAGTATCTTCGTTCATCTCGCATCGGACGGCGTGGACCATCGTCCTTTGATCTCGGTCTCCAGGTTCAAGGATGTGAGGATCACGGCTTGGGTATCAGTATCCCTCTTGAGTGTAATCATGGGCTCTTAACGCACCTTGGCTTGGCACACATGGTTTCGAATGGATTTTATCGTATATTGCATACAGTGTGTCCTGATAACTCTCTGATTCTTCTGTTATACATTAATTGATAGCAGGAGAGTCCTACCGATCACCCGAGGGCTTTCGACGAAACAGACATGAGACTAGTTGCACTTTTTTCGACGGACGTCAAGGGAGGGCTATGGAATGCGGCGTATGCGATCGTTGGAGCTGGACTGTCGTGATATCCTGATGACTGGGCATTGTTACTAGCCACTGTTTTAATACTACCATCTTATCCAGCCTTGAAGAGATTTCGACCCAGGGTGTGAGGAGGCAACTGGATTCGTCACCATATCGTGCAAAGTATCGTGATCGATCTTCGCGCGTGCTTGAGCATCACGCCTCCCTTGTTTCCGTTGCCTGGTATCTCTTCTTTTGGCTTGCCAATATCTTGTCTACGGCATGCCCCCACTTCATTCAGCAGTGCTGCCTGTATTCTCACTTCCCTGCCCTTGAACTCGATTTCTTTCATTTGTATACCGTCATAATGTAACGCGAACTAGCTCCGATCATTTGATCTTGGTCGGTTTCTCATCATCGGGGCGATTCCACAGTTTGCCATCAATTTGGACGGTCCAAGCCCTTTTTCCCGTCACCATCATGGCATGCCACAGAGAGAATAATAGTATGTACGGCAATCCACTTCTTACGAACAGTCCTTCAGGCGCAAATGTGCGATGGGAACTTGATATAGCCGCAGTTTTGGCAATGAATTTTGAGATAAAATCCGTCTCAGTTCAGCCGACACCCACGCTGATTTCATGTCCCTGTTCTGACATATATGTAACCTACAATCTGTGATGCTGTGGCGTGTTCTTTCGGTGTTACTAGGTATACCTGCCCACAGCTCGTCTACAGCTTATTATTTTTTAGAGCTCCGTTCCATTATCCCCTTCGAATCTTGATCGTCCAATGCGCCTTCCGCAGTAAGCCAGGGTACTTTGTTCCATACCTCAATGTCATTAAAACCACGTGTTTCTCTACACACCCTGGTCTTGGATCTGCTCTCTCCAACGCGTGCCTTTTCCCATGCCCAGCTACGCCCCGCCTCGTGTAATTGGCCTTTCCTGTACATGTCTCCCACGTAGACTGGATCCTGATGTATTTACATTCCTGCATCGCCTCTGGTCACCTACAGCGGCCTGCGTAGAGACATGTGTTTCGTATGTACTACCTCGGGGTCATCCTCAATTTTTGCAACAGTAATATCGCAGACTTGCTCTTCTTCTACTAAAGTATCCTTCACATTCTCTACTTCTGTCGAATTACAAAGAGGATTGTTATTATGGCAGGTCAAGGAGCTGACCCCTGTGGGAGAATCTCAAGGTGGCGGCTTTTCCTAGACAGGTCAGAGTTGGTAAACTGCTACTTTCTCTTTCTTCTGCTTTTCCAACCTCACCGCATTTTCCAGGTCTGGGTCTATGAGTATTCACATCTTCAACAGAAATTTATTGTCTGAATTGAACTGATTCCCGTGGTGTGTTCTACAACGTTCGATCTCTCCAGGAGGATACAATCATACCTCTCGATATGCGAGCAGCCGGATAGCTTCAAACCTTGTGCTGAAGTTGAGCACTCAGTGTCATCATTTGACTACTATGAAGCCAAGATAATAGGCGCTCAGCGTACGAATCCGGTATATCCATCTGGGACTTTGCCCATGATCCCAGGATACAGCCGTGGATTCCAGGAAATTACAACGCATTAATACTTCTTCATGTGCCGGATATCCCTCAGCATTAATGCGGAACGCAGGCATCAGAAGTACCAGCTGAATAAGATTTACGAATAACAATCTCACCTGTACACACACCCTGAAATACGATGAAAGCAAAAAGACCGTGTATGAGCTTTATGGACGCTTTCAGGTTGAGGATCCCTCTTGGTGAAGTTTGGGAGAAGTCGACGCCTCATTGTCAGGATCGAGATCGTATCCATGCATCATCTCAAAGATGAGGACCAAGGCAATCGCTCGCATCGCGTCTGTGCGTGAGTTATGTAGTGGTCCATGGCGGGAGGCAAAACGATGATTCAGTTTCTATATATGCCAACACATTTGCGTTAGTCCGCCTGCTAGCAGCGCAAGTGCCGATGTGTTCGTTGAAGGATGCTAATGCCTGGTCGATTCGTAGAGGAAACTGGGCTCAATCGACGGTACCCACCGCGGTCATCGGCCAGCCAATTGATTTGAAATAAAAACCTGCAATTCCCATGGAGGCAAAATCCGATGTCGATATAATCAGGATGGCCGTGGTTGCTCCAATAGACGTACAGAGGTAACCGGCTCAATGATGAGTTATATCATTTCAACGGGACGCGGTACTTGAGCTTGATAACCATCTGTTTCATTTCGACGCCCTCAGCTAAACGAGATCGGGGGCTGATATACCTTTAGGCGTCTCTGTGGCCGTTTGCATGATGGATAGAAAGCGTCTGTACACGAATCTGATGCTCGTCGTACGAGCGGCATGGTCTATTGTGCTTAAAGGCAGTATCAGCATGTGTGGAATTCAATGAACCAGCTGAGAACCGATATTAGGGGATTGGTGAACCTTGATGAAATAGGCTCCAATAGCGAAAAAAACATGTATAGGCTGTTACTGTTACTGTTACAACAGCAGATAAATCCAGTCTTGGGACGGGCGCACAACAGTTGCAGGTTCCATTTTCTACATGTTCGAACTTCGAAGATGACAGGTCAGATCTTGAAGGCATCGCAAGTTCGTTTGTGTTGACGTTAGAACCGCGCAGAATAGCGCTTATATGATTGATATCGTCTACATCGACCGAATTCGATATACAGAGCGCCTGCTGTGTCTATGAGTTGTACGATGTAAACTTTAAAAGTAGACTCGAACCGGTCCCTATCATCGAGTTTCAAGGTTCGAGTCTAGCTTCAAAGGGAAAGCCAGATGCGTTACATTGAATACGATATCTGTCTGCCATGAATACAGACAAGCGAGGCTGTTCACCAATAGGTTGCTGGTACATAGCAGCCCAGCAATCATTGTGACTGCGGTGGGTGTTAACACGTGCGTGCAAGCTATTGCGATTCCAAGTCTCCCGCCAGCTCTCTTGAGGACTGATAGACGTTCTGGTTCCATCATACTGAGCGTCCGAGATGTAGAGGGCACCTGAGGGTATGTCGTCAGTAGCGGTATCACAGAATTATGCGAACCTTCCGTCACGTAATCGTACATTTCATCATCAACCACCGGCTCCTCTATGGCCTCCGGTTGTAGCTCCCGTCCGTCCTGGCGCAAGTGCCCGGGGGTCCCTGTGACCGCAATGGCAAGACACAACAGCCTTTTTCGCCCTCGGCGGGCAGAGGAGTTGATGATGGCAACTCGGATTCTGAGTACAAATCGTTCGTTGGCTGGTTTGTCGACAGCCATACTCGGGGGCATTGGGACGCGAAGGAAACTGCACGTTGTTTCTTCCTCGGTTGCGAGGACAGCTCGCTCCAGCTGGGAGATACACATGTTCGCCAAGGTTTTAAGTTGCGCTCGTGAGAGCGGCATGATGGTCAATGGCCAGAGAACAATGCGGGGTAATCACCCTAAAGGAGCCGACTACTATTGTTCCAAAGTGAGCCAGCCATCGCCTTGAAACATAAAAACTGGTGGGACAACTGACTGCAACTTCGGTCCGCTAAACAGCTACTTGTAGGTCGGTTTAGAAAGAAGCGGAAAGTTCGACTCTAAGGTGCACCTTGAGAATAAAATTTCATAGGATTCCAATCTCCACTGCTGCAGAATCTCGAACTTCGCGTATTGATCGCATTTCGGATTATACATACGGACGCGGATAAATGCTTGCCAGATCGTGGTGCTAACTGTGCTCTTAGTATCTGGTGGGTCAATAAGTATGGGAGTCGACAAGTAACTGCAGGTGACGTCACCTCCGTCCCAAATGTGAATCCCAGAGTCGGACAAGCTCTTTGAAGGATCTCCAGCTGAAATGAACTGTAATATTGCAGCATTCTGACCAGGCGCACTTCCCAACGAGGAAACGTTGATGTCTTCCTGCTTGTTTGAACATACGGGTGCTTGAAGTGGTAAAAGTACGTGCAAATTGAAGGAAGAAAATGTACAGTGAGAACAAATCTAATAAAAACAGACGGCGTAACAATACATTTGCAAATATAGGAAAACCAAGATGGAGGTTAAGGTAGAGCCACGAGTCGGCTTGGTGGTGAAATTTTTTATAACAGAACTGGGCAACCGCAACAGAGGTTATGATGCTTTTGATATCAGAGTGGCGCTCAATCACAAACGAATGAAGTGCAGACGACGAGTGACAGGAAGAGCTAACTCCTAATCAGATCAGCGAGTGCACTAGAATGAATGAGAAGAGCCTCACGATGACAAGAACAAATAAGCGCCTGAGCCAACCGCGAGGAGGCACAGGCTCCTGGAGAGCCCTGTCCAGAGCGACCTCTTCCTTAGTGGGCTGAAAACATCCTAGTTTTAACGACTGACGGTCCCCTAACGAATAATAGGCAACTCACGAGGGCTACAATGAGATAAACACAGCCGTCCCAGTCGATATCTCCATCATGAGTCGCAATCTGCGCAGTGTTCGGATGAATACAATGTCTTGATTTTCTGGAAGTGTGCAGACCATCAGGGGATGATTCCTGTTGAAGTACGCATGGCCATAAGGCTCGTATCGAAAGACAAACGAAGGAAGGGGAATGTGCTGATAGTAAATGGTCGCATTCGTGGAGAGGGAATCTGCTTGACGAAGAACTGAGTGCACGGAGGGGAAAAGACGATCTCGGGTCCGGATTGGAGGCATGATAGAAAAGAGAGAGAGAGGAAAGAACGTGGGTGGGAGAATTGACAGTCGTCTTCTCTCGTTTTTAAATGCACCTGGGCTTCGATGTCGGAAGCCGTAACCGTATTGAGCAAGCCTCCAGTGTGTTTGGTGTAAACACAGAATAACATGAGGCGAATATACAGCTCAGATTTGATCCCGCAAATGCGTTCACCCTTTCTAGCGCCATGCCCGCCCCTCCAGGCGTCGGAAAGGATGGCGCGTTCCTAAAGACCGACTCTGATACGAGGATGCGCGACAACAACACTATCTGTTCATGCCGGAAGCATTCATTCGAACTCGAGGCTGCACTGCCGAATGCACTGGAATCGAATGGCAGTTTCAACACGTAATAACTGGTTACTCTGGCGTCGCTTTGGGATTCTTGCTTGTCCTGTCTGTCCTCACGTCCATCCATCTTGCTTGTTATGCGTATATTCCACATCCGCGTCGCCTACGCTTTCTATGGAGGCAGTTCCACCGTTAATTGTGACGTTACATTCGTTACATCTGTGCCTATTCGTAAGTCACGTCAGTCACGGATCCCGTCAATGCGAACCGATGCTTACAATCACACACCCCTTGCAATATCCAACAGCCCAATGACCCACCCTTCGTGGTTTCCAAAGCTTAATAGTAAGGAAACGTAGCGTGCTTTCAATATTGTTCAAACGCTCGCAAGAGCTACGAGATCTGTCTGGACGTCAGCTACATCTACCGGGATTATCGTCAAGGACAAGTATGCACCAAGACCTCAACAAACTGAAGACATACCTCAATATTATATCCAGACACTGCGCCCCCCCAGCCCAATTCAACAAAAATCGCCCAATCGCCTTATTGTGACCGCCTCTGGAATCTGGAATATCTTGAGCTCCATAAGCGATTGACCGTGAAGTGGATAGACCTGAGGATTGGATGATCCGTCAACGAGCCAGAAAGATTGCTGCCATATATCCAAGTTCCAGCTTGCCAACGGCTGATTTTTGGCGTCTGACAATCGTCAAAGGCGACGGTGGGCAGTGATTCTCCTTGCAAGCCCCCATGCATGAGGTCGGAAACTTGTTCAAGTGGTAAACCCTGTCGAGAAGCCTTCAAGAGCCATGATGCAAGTCCTGCTGGCGTCCGGAGTGAAAGTAGAGTCGAAGCGATTTGATTTCTGGACAATTAGCAGCTCCGCTGTTTCTTCTCAAGATATCGAGGCTATCGTCTTGAGCCTCAGTAAACTGGCCCTAGACCTGAGGCAGTATCAGGAGAACGAGCTCAACGACTGAGCAAGAACGGTGGTGGTTTGACATTGGTGCACATCCGTGTGCCCTGGACAAACAAACTCCGTCCGAATGTCCCGTTCAGTGGCCGGCCACCCCAGAACAATTCCAGTTGCTTTCTTTCTTGGTCCGCACCTTTCTATCTACCTGCGTTATTTTCTAGCATTTTATTTCAATTTTTGGACCCCTCAGCGGCTGTCCCAAAGATGGCAGCTGGGACTGGCTTCACGGCACTCCTTTTTTTCTGGTAACCTATCCTGCAGACAAACTTCCGGATTCGATAATTCTTTTTTGCCAAGGTTGGATTTTTTAAATTCCATGGCCGCCGCCGTCCTCCGTAACTTCCAGCCGGTTTGCGAAGACGCCTCTTGCGTCGCAATCACAATGATTGTTGGGCTGCTATGTACCAGCAACCTATTGGTGAACAGCTTCACTCGTCTGTATTCATGGCAGACAGATATCGTATTCAATGTAACGCATCTGGCTTTCCCTTTGAAGCTAGACTCGAACCTTGAAACTCGATGATAGGGACCGGTTCGAGTCTACTTTCAAAGTTTACGTCGTACAACTCATGGACACAGCAGGTGCTCTGTATATCGAATTCGGTCGATGTCGACGATATCAATCATATAAGCGCTATTCTGCGCGACTCTAATGTCAACACAAACGACCCTGCGACACCTTCAAAGATTCGACCTGTCATCTTCTTCAAAGTTCGAACATGTAGAAAATAGAACCTGCCCGTCCCAATACTGGCTTTATCTGCTGTTGTAACAATAACGGCCTGCACAAGTTTTTTTTTGCTATTGGAGCCTATTCCATCGGGGTTGACTTCAATCCCCTAATATCGGTTCTCAGCTGGCTCACTGAATTCCACAGGTGCTGATTCTGCCTTCAAGCATGATCGACCATGCCGTTCGTACGACGAGCATCAGATTCGTGTACACACGCTTTCTATTCATCATGCAAACGGTCACAGAGACACCTAAAGGTATATCAGCCCCAGATCTCGTTTAGCTGAGGGCGTCGAAATGAACCAGATAGTTATCAGGCTCAAGTACCGCTCCCCGTTGAAGTGATATAACTCATCGTTGAGCCAGTTACCTCTGTACGTCTATTGGAGGAACCACAGCCATCCTGATTATATCGACATCAGTTTTTGCCTCCATGAGAACTGCAGGTTTTTATTTCAAATCAACTGGCTGGCCGATGACCGCGGTGGGTACCGTCGATTGAGCCCAGTTTCCGATTCTACGAGTCGACCAGGCATTAGCATCCTTCAACGAACACATCGTCACTTGCGCTGCTAGCAGGCGGACTAACGCAAATGTGTTGGCATATATAGAAACTGAATCATCGTTTTGCCTCCCGCCATGGACCACTACATAACTCACGCACAGACGCGATGCGAGCGATTGCCTTGGTCCTCATCTTTGAGATGATGCATGGATACGATCTCGATCCTGACAATGAGGCGTCGACTTCCCCCAAACTTCACCAAGAGGGATCCCCAATCTGAAAGCGTCCATAAAACTCATATATGGTCTGTTTACTTTCATCGTATTTCGGGGTGTGTGTACAGGTGAGATTGTTGTTCGTAAATCTTATTCAGCTGGTACTTCTGATGCCTGCGTTCCGCACTGATGCTGAGGGATATCTGGCACATGGAGAAGTATTAATGCGTTGTAATTTCCTGGAATCCACGGCTGTATCCTGGGATCATGGGCGAAGTCCCAGATGGATATACCGGATTCGTACACTGAGCGCCTATTATCTTGGCTTCATAGTAGTCAAATTACGACGTTGAGTGCTCAACTTCAGCGCAAGGTTTGAAGAGAATTCAAAGACTCGCTTCCACTATCTGGCTACTCGCATATCGGGAGGTATGATTGTATCCTCCTGGAGAAATTGAACGTTGTAGAACACACCACGGGAATTAGTCCAATTCAGACAATAAATTTCTGTTGAAGATCTGAATACTCATAGACCCGGACCTGGAAAATGCAGTGAGGTTGGAAAAGCAGAAGAAAGAGAAAGTAGCAGTTTTCCCACTTCGGCCTGTCTAGGAAAAGCCGCCACCTTGAGATTCTCCCACAGGGGGTCTCCTTGACCTGACATAATAACAATCCTCTTTGTAATTCGACAGAAGTAGAGAAAATGTAAAGGATACTTTAGTAGAAGAAGAGCAAGTCTGCGATATTACTGTTGCAAAAAGCGAGGATGACCCCGAGGTACATACGAAACACGTGTGTCTACGCCGGCCGCTGTAGGCGACCAGAGGCGATGCAGGAATGTAAATAAATCAGGAACCAGTCAACGAGGGAGACATGTACAGGGAAGGTCAATTACACGAGGTAGGGCGTAGCTGGGCAAGGGTAAAGGCACACGTTGGAGAGTGCGGATCCAGGACCAGGGTGTGTAAAGAAACATGGGGTTTCAAAGACGTTGAGGATGAGAGGTATGGAACAAAAGTACCCTAGCTTATTGTAGAAGGCGCACTGGATGATCGAGGTTCGCAGGGGATAATGGAATGGAGCTCTAAAAAATAATAAGCCCTAGACAAGCTGTGGGCAGGTATACCTAGTAACGCCGAAAGAACATGCCACGGCAGCACAGATTGTAGGTTACATATATGTCAGAACAGGGACATGAAATCAGCGTGGGTGTCGGCTGAACTGAGACGGATTTTATCTCAAAAATCATTGCCAAAACTGCTATATCAAGTTCCCATCGCAGATTTGCGCCTGAAGGACTGTTCGTAAGAAGTGGATTGCCATACGTACTATTATTCTCTCTGTAGCATGCCGTGATGGCAGACCGGAAAAAGGGCTTGGACCGTCCGCAAGCCGTGTCTTCGCCCCGATGATGAGAATACGACTAAGATCAAATCATCGGAATTGGCAACCCGCGTTACATACAGACGAAAGTGATCGAGTTCAAGGGCAGGGAAGTGAGAATATAGGCAGTGCTGCAGAATGAAGTGGGGGCATGCCGTAGCCAAGATACTGGCAAGCCAAAAGAAGGGATACCAGGCAATGGAAACAAGCGAGGCGTGATGCCCAAGCGCACGCGAAGATCGGTAGTGATGCGGTGATAAATCCAGTTGCCTCCTGACACTCGGTCGAAATCTCTTCAAGGCAGGATAAAACGGTAGTATTAAAAGAGTGGCTAGTAGCAATGCCCAGTCATCAGGATATTACGACGGTGAAGCTCCAACGATCGCGTACGCCGCATTCCATAGCCCTCCCTTGACGTCCGTCGAAAAAAGTGCAACTAATCTCATGTCTGTTTCGTCGAAAGCCCTCGGGCGATCGGTAGGACTCTCCTGCTATCAATTAATGCATAACAAATAGAATCCGAGAGGTATCAGGACATACTGTATGCAATACACGATAAAATCCATTCGAAACCATGTGCGCCAAGCCAAGGTGCGTTAAGAGTCCATGATTACACTCAAGAGGGATGCTGATACCCATGCCGTGATTCTCACATCCTTGAACCTTGAGACCGAGATCAAAGGACCACGGTCCATGCAGTCCGATGCGAGATGAACGAAGATACTCACGAATAGATTGACTTTGATGATCGGGATATCTGTCCCGAGGGACGAATTCTCTATGAAACTGTTGGCATTAACCAGCACGTTCTGTTCTTGGGTCAGCAAGCGGGCAATGCTAACACCGGGCAGGTTGAGGGTGATATCGGCGGGATAGGCTGAGATGAATGGGATCGTAGAGCATATGGGTAGGGGGGAGCGCGTATCTTTGGGATTGCGGTGAAGGTAAATCTGGAAAGATGTGCCTTGTGCCTTGTATTGTGTCGCGTAGTTCTGGAAAATTTGAATGAGTGCTATTGAACATAACAAATGAAAGGCCAGTGAGCGCGTACGGGCGGCGTGAAGTCAGCAAATTCTTGGGCGATCGACCTTGAGGCGAGAGGCAAACGATAGAACCATGCGCTTCTTCGAATGGGACACCTAGTTGTGGCGCCCGTTTCGGCACTATATAATTATTTCCTGGAGGCTATAAAAATGTTAGCGATGTAGGGTTTATTTGAGGAACAAAAGAGGACTTACGCAACGCTTCAGGATAGTTCCACGAGCCATTCCTTGCCATATACGTCGTTGGTTTTGGTTGAGTGGTCCTTTGATGCACTCATATCCGTCGGTACCGACGTGAATCTGCTCAATGGTAAGATATAAAAAAGGAACAAGAAACTCGGAGGAACGAACCTCGGGTGGAGAGGAAAACATTATTCCAATGGACTCAATGCTGGGTTGTACAAGTTGATCCAGTCGTTGTCCAGGAGTAGGCACTTCCTGGAAAAACATATTTCGAATGGGGAGGTAGTTCAAGAACATGTTCAAAGTACGAACATCCAGTAAATTCCTAAGCGAAGGAAGAAAGAAACCCTAGTAGCAATATGAGCCCCAACTATTTCTGGGTGAGGAGTGTTCGCTCTCACTTCAGACGGCATCGTGAACCAAGGTTTGGGTGAGAATAGCGTCAAAGCTCCCAGAGCTTCGTACCTTTATACGCACCTTAAGCCGGTCAGAATGGAACAGTGATTCTGAACAGTGTTGTCCGAACATCACTGCCATAGGTTAAGCTTTCATGAAGAGATTTTGAAATTTGAAATATGGTGGCTCAAGGTCACCACGATCACGTCGCTAAAAGTTTCTGGAAAGCTGAGGTCACGGTTCCGCTAGCATCTGTGAGATGATCTATAAGTAGATATTATGGGTGACCAGCTGTTAGACAACCTACTAGCAACGCTTGACACATCCAAGTACACGATGGTTGCTTACATCCGCTCAGGCTCACTCAGTTTGCGAGGCAGATGTGGCAGATTGAGGACGTAGAGTCACGGCCCTGGCAAGGTCCAAACTCTCTGCACCGGAGCCGTGCTCACAGTCATCTTATGGACTGCTGTTGTTAGTATGGCCACAGTTCCTGAGTTTTGAGACCATAATCCGAGTAAGATTGGCGCTGGCGACTCTTTTTTGTATGCAAAGAATTTATCCAAGTTGAACTGTGAAGGGAGGCTATAAGTTGGTCTCTTGTAGTCTAACAGACGACGACGCAAACCTATTAGTAGCCGGAGGGAGAGTGAAGAGTCGCGGTGAAGCCTGATTCCAAGAAAATATCACTGGCCGATTCTAGAGTGCACCATTAATTTCCAGACCTCATGATATGGGACATACCATTCCACCCTCTATTTGGGCGGCAAACCTTTGGGTTACCGTAACGCTGTTCAAGAAGGTCTTTGCCGGAAATTTTCGTTCAATGGAGTTGGAGCTGTAGGCCGCTGAGCCAGAAACCCCAGCTGTCCGGGGCACCTTTTGATGGCCCTTACGACCCGAGAGTGCGGACTCTGAGACTGACGTTGGTTCAGCAGAGCAGTTCTTGCCAAAACATGGTGAAATTCAAATATAGACTATATTTCCATTTCGGTACAAATATGGCCGTGACTCCGTTATTTTTCTTGGTGGAGTTGGACACTTTTTATTGACTTCAGGAGTACCCTACATAGTTGACTAGGTAGAATAATATCAACATTGTCCCCCCCTTTAGCCGCGTGAAATATGCGAGGGAACTTGACCCCTTCGCATTATAAGTTGGTTACCCCGAGGAATGCCTTACACACTCCGTGTGGGACTCTGCATCAGTGACCGCATCTCCCCTCCTCCGAGAAAAACTCCACTCATCTCCTTCGATGCGAAATCGCTACTTACTGCCGTTAAGGAACTTGGGAGGCAAAAACTGCTGTTCCCCTTGATTTATCGGTCAGCCTGAGAGAGTATATAATGCTGCTAGCTGATTCAGAAGTTCGCCAAATGCGAAACGCACTGCCCAGGGGACCTTCAAATTATTGCCGAGTTGACGGCTGAACTCCTCCCCCTCCCCATCGCAGGCCATGAAATGGCATTTATGAAAGCAGTTAATATCTCGCCCGGTGGCCGCCTTGTGGAATCAGGGTACCGCCGCCCAAGAAGCGAATCTATGCTCTCAGACCTATCGTTATGTAGAGATGTTTTAAAAGGTCCGATGCGCCTATTAACCGAACCTTGCAACTTACAAACAACTCGAAATGCATTTGAGCTATCGGAGTAGTGAAGGCATTGATGAACGGAACAAATTAACCAGAGAATAAGAATGATGATAGAATAGGAATTCTGACATTGGTAACACACAACTAATCCATGCCAGGGCTGCAGTAGACTCGAGTCCAGTCCGCTACTTGATGACAGTCGATCAAATCTGAAAGCAGCTGTTCATTGTTTTCATCCAACGACGCCGGGCCTTACTCTGCTCACGATGATATAATGACCCCAAGCGTCTCCATACCGTTGCCAAATCGGTCAACAAATAAAGTTTTAACGATCGAGAGTTGTTTACCGAAGTCTCGGTCCTGCCTCGCCGGTGACCAGGACACTGGCTATACCACCACTACGATACGCGTGTCGACGTACTCGCCGGATGGTTTGATGACACCATATATTCCCGGTCACCGCCTCACTGGCAAGCCACCCATCGGAATATGTGTCGCATTTGACAGGGGATGCGAGTTCCGAAGTCGCAGTCGTTCAAGATCCATCATTTCGCATGAAGGTATGGTACTTGCTTCTTTAGTTCCTCTCGGAATATATTATCGAATCTTATGGTTGCTCTTACGACCATAGAGCTATCACACCTTATATAGTACTCGAGAAAGGAAGGAAAACAACAGCGTGAAGGTTGAAAAGATCGATTGCCTAGGGACAGAACTGCTCCCATCCACATGTTGCACTCACCCATCCCTGGAGCGATGTATTCTGTCTGTTCGAAGCAATGGCGTGTTTGCAACCTCCAAAAGAACGGGTTGTTGTGCTAGGCAAATACATGGCCGCCGAGGGGTCGCGCAACAGCTCAATACAAGATCCAACACTCCCAAAACGGAAGCAGATGTGAGTACGTACCACCCAACGACCGGTTGATCCAGTCAAGGAATTGAGAAATTTACGATTAAAAGACCAAATGAAATGTCACAACAGTTTGAGGCTCCGTTTTTTACGACCCGAAAATGTATCGGTCCTACTAGCGATGGCCATCCATGAGAGCAAAGCTACGGATGTTAAGACGTGCGCGCACAACAACCAAGCTATGCCAATTCCGAGTCCTATTGTCACGCAGATGCGCTGACCCTCACCGTTGTCAGTCAACAAGTAGCGTGAAAAAGTCATTTTGCTAACTAGGACCAGATGTGATCGCGGGAGCGGGTAAGCAAGCAGAGAGAAGCCGACAGCTCAAGCCTCACATAACGAAAGCCACAGGTTTGGCGGGTCAGCCTTTTGCGTAGATTTGTCTGCTGATGAACACGGCAATCTTTTTGTCATCTGTACCACCCTCACGCTGGATACTCTCGTCGGTTTCGGTCGCCCGGCTTATCAGATCGATGAACTAAGAAACCAAGAAATAAGATAACGCCGCCAGCCGCTGAACAACATAGATGGACATACGGACAAGCTTTCGCTGTGAGGCAGAATATGTGTTCCTTAGCACGCACCCCATCTAACGGTCCGACATCGGTGAGCGAAATCATCCAAATACTCCACTATTGCAGTCTCTAGGATGACACATGTCCCGCCATCCCGACTGGCAATCACGTCTCTATTGAGGTTCCAGCTCTCTTCAGGATTGACGGACGTCCTGGTGTCACCACACTGAACATCTGCAATGTGGGGCACGCCTGAGGGTATGTCATTGATAACAGCATAATCAATAATCGCTTACGCGTACCTTCCACCACGAAATGGTACGTTTTACTATCAACCACTGGCTCGTCCATAGCCTCCGTCTGTGGGTCCCTGTGACAGCAGTGGTAACAAACAGCAGCCATTTTCACCCTCGGCGGGCAGACATGTTGATAATAGCAACTGGGATCCTGACACGAAGGATAATATAGGATCTTCCCCGGCTGCGAGGACAGATCGCTCTAGCTGGGAGATGCGCATGCTCGCCAAGGTATCAAGTTCGACTTGTCAGAGCGGCTTGATGGTCAACGGTCGAAGAACAACGTGGTTTCATCACCCTAAAATGAGCTGGCTACTGTTTCAAAGTGGGTCAGGTCGTCCTAAAACATAAAAACCTGCTTGCAGGTCGATAGGGGAAAAAGCGGAAAGTTCGCTAAGTTGACATCTTTAGAATAACTTTTCGAATCTCGAGTGCGTCGTAGAACGCTCCGAGCTTCCTACATTGATCGCAGTTCCGGTTATAAATACGGACACAGATCAAGGTTCGCCAGGTGCGTGGTGCTAACTGTGCTCTTGGTATCTGGTACGTCAATAAGTATGAAACAAGTGACTACAGGCGACGTCACCTCTTCCCCAGATGCGAATCCCAGAGTCGGACAAGCTGTGATCTCCGGTTGATGAACTCTCGAATTGCAACATTCTGACCAGGCGAGCTTCCCAGTGACGAGAAAAAGGCGATGCGCGTCCTGCTCGCTTTGAACATTCGGATGTTTGAAGTCACAGCAGTGGCGTTTGAGCCGAGGCAAATGTACGTGCAATTGAAGGAAGGAAAATGTACAGTGACAATAAATCTAATAAAAACAGACGGCGGAACAATACATTGGAAAATGATAGGAAAACCAAGATGGAGGGTAAGGTAGAGCAACGAGTCGGCTTGGTGATGAAAGCTTTTATAACAGAACGGGCAACCACAACAGAGGTTATGATGTTTTTGTTATCAGGGTGGCGCTGAATCACAAACGAATGAAGTGCAGACGACGAGTGACAGGAAGAGCTAACTCCTAATCAGATCAGCGAGTGCACTAGAATGAATGAGAAGAGCCTCACAATGACAAGAACAGATAAGCGCCTGAGCCAACCGCGAGGAGGCACAGGCTCCTGGAGAGCCCTGTCCAGAGCGACCTCTTCCTTAGTGGGCTGAAAACATCCTAGTTTTAACGACTGGCGCTCCCCTAACGAATAATAGGCAACTCACGAGGGCTACAATGAGATAAACACAGCCGTCCCAGTCGATATCTCCATCATGAGTCGCAATCTGCGCAGTGTTCAGATGAATACAATGTCTTGATTTTCTGGAAGTGTGCAGACCATCAGGGGATGATTCCTGTTGAAGTACGCATGGCCATAAGGCTCGTATCGAAAGACAAACGAAGGAAGGGGAATGTGCTGATAGTAAATGGTCGCATTCGTGGAGAGGGAATCTGCTTGACGAAGAACTGAGTGCACGGAGGGGAAAAGACGATCTCGGGTCCGGATTGGAGGCATGATAGAAAAGAGAGAGAGGAAAGAACGTGGGTGGGAGAATTGACAGTCGTCTTCTCTCGTTTTTAAATGCACCTGGGCTTCGATGTCGGAAGCCGTAACCGTATTGAGCAAGCCTCCAGTGTGTTTGGTGTAAACACAGAATAACATGAGGCGAATATACAGCTCAGATTTGATCCCGCAAATGCGTTCACCCTTTCTAGCGCCATGCCCGCCCCTCCAGGCGTCGGAAAGGATGGCGCATTCCTAAAGACCGACTCTGATACGAGGATGCGCGACAACAACACTATCTGTTCATGCCGGAAGCATTCATTCGAACTCGAGGCTGCACTGCCGAATGCACTGGAATCGAATGGCAGTTTCAACACGTAATAACTGGTTACTCTGGCGTCGGTTTTGGGATTCTTGCTTGTACTGTCTGTCCTCACGTCCAGCCATCTTGCTTGTTATGCGTATATTCCACATCCGCGTCGCCTACGCTTTCTATGGAGGCAGTTCCACCGTTAATTGTGACGTTACATTCGTTACATCTGTGCCTATTCGTAAGTCACGTCAGTCACGGATCCCGTCAATGCGAACCGATGCTTACAATCACACACCCCTTGCAATCTCCAACAGCCCAATGATTCACCCTTCGTGGTTTCCAAAGCTTAATAGTAAGGAAACGTAGCGTGCTTTCAATATTGTTCAAACGCTCGCAAGAGCTACGAGATCTGTCTGGACGTCAGCTACATCTACCGGGATTATCGTCAAGGTCAAGTATGCACCAAGACCTCAACAAACTGAAGACATACCTCAATATCATATCCAGACACTGCGCCCCCCCAGCCCGATTCAACAGAAATCGCCCAATCGCCTTGTTGTGACCCCCTCTGGAATCTGGAATATCTTGAGCTCCATAAGCGATTGACCGTGAAGTGGATAGACCTGAGGATTGGATGATCCGTCAACGAACCAGAAAGATTGCTGCTATATATCCAAGTTCCAGAGTGCCAACGGCTGATTTTTGGCGTCTGATAATCGTCAAAAGCGACGGTGGGCAGTGATTCCCTTTGCAAGCCCCCATGCACGAGGTCGGAGACTTGTTCAAGTGGCAAACCCTGTCAAGAAGCCTTCAAGAGCCATGATGCAAGTCTTGCTGGCGTCCGGAGTAAAAGCAGAGCCGGGGCGATTTGATTTCGAGACTTTTGGCCGCTCCGCTGTTTCTTTCCCAGATATCGAGACTGTCATTTAAAAAAAATGACAGTCTCAGTACACAGGCCATAGGCGTGAGCCAGTACCAGGAGAACGAGCTCAACGACTGAGCAAGGATGGTGGTGGTTTGACATAGTGGTGTGCGTCCGTGACCAATGTCCAGGACAAACAAACTCCGTCCGAATGTCCTGACCAGTCGCCGACTACCTCAGAACAATTCCAGTTGCCTTCTTCCTGGGTCTGCACCTTCCTAATTACCTGCGTTATTTTCTAGGATTTTATTTCGATTTTTGGACCCCCCAGCGGCTGTCCCGAAGACGGCAGCTGGAACAGGCTTCACGGCACTCCTATTTTCTGGTTACCTATCCTACAGATAAACTTCCGGATTCGATTATTCTTTTTTGCCACGGTTGGATTTAATTCCAAGACCGCCGCTGTCCTCCATGATTTCAAGCCAGTTTGGCGAAGATGCCACTCGCGCCATAGCCTGCTAAGGCTGCTCAGAACGCTAATGGCCACTACAAAGTTTGTTCAGACATACCGGTACCGTTGAGCCCGGTTTTTGAACAGAACATTTCAGCCGTTCATAAACTTGAAACCGGCACAGGTCTGGAAGAATTATCCATCACTAACAATATTTACCGTGTCAGGTTCGTTGTATATTCTGTATTCAGTCCAGCCATCTCATATCCCTCGAAGGTTTACCTGTCATCAAGCAATACATGAAGTACTTCTGCTTCAGAGTAACTTACTCGACTCGATGCCGTACAAGATAGTTATCGTTCTCCCATCATAAACAGATGTCGAGACGTCGAACGCTCTTTCCAGGTGTTCTTTCCCAACATATGGTAGTCATCGACTTCTCGCCGTTCAGGTCGGATGTCATTTGACTGGTTTCTCGATTGCAATAGTATTGATACCTCCTCTCTGGAAGGGGCAGAAAACAGTAATGCTATCGCCATCATACAAAGACAGGTGGTCAACACTTGTACCGACCCGTGTGTTCACGAATAGATCGGGTTTCAGTGGGTCTCTGCCTGGAGGCAGTCTCTCTGACAAGCTGCTTGATGCAAGCTATACAAACCGGGGACAATGTGCGAGGATTGGACAGATCCTTCTTCCTTCCGCCATGGCCCATCGCATATCTCCCACTCAGACTCAGTCGACTGACAACAATTCTATCACTGAGACTCCTGAAGAAAAGAATAAAACAGAAGAGAACGATGGACTATCCAAAGACGTCGCGGGAGATTTCCCTGATGGCGGGTTAAGAGCTTGGTTGGTCATTGTAGGGGTGAGTGAACTCGCCCTCTTCAAGATCTTTCAGCGGTACTGAGGTGGACGATTTGCCAGACTATGTGCAGCATGTTTTCAACGTGAGAGCCTTGGTGTTATGACCACCCTCTCGGAGAGCTGATCTAATAATCTAGATTCGGGTTCATAAATGCATGGGGGGTGAGCATCGTCATTCTTGCCTGTTGCACAATGAATGACGCTGAGACTACAACAGGTTTTTCAAGCATATTACGAAGAAACCTTGTTGAGTGACTCTGATCCTTCCGCTATGTGAGTCTCCCTCCTGCTGCTTGGCCGTCACTGATTTTCTCAGTGCATGGATTGGCTCCATCCAGGTATCTACTCGACCAATTTACTCTTAGTCGTGTACTGATTATATACATCTAATCAATCAGTACGCCCTCGTATTCATGCCGGGTCTCGTCACCGCTCGAATGTTCGATATCGGACACTTCAAGGTGCCATTCCTGCTAGCGAGCATCCTGCTCATCGTGGCAACCTTTCTTGTAGCGGAGTGTTCTCAGTATTGGCATTTCCTACTCTGCCAGGGATTCGCGATCGGGGTTCGTCCTACCCGAGTTTGATTCTCCCACCAAGTATATCACTCATCTTTCCCAGATGGCTTCTGGGACGATCTTTGGTCCAAGTGTGGGAGTTGTTGGACATTGGTTCCGACGTCGACGAGGGATCGCTATGGGTCTGATAGCCACCGGCGCGTCGATTGGTGGGACCGTGTTCCCGATAGTTGCTCGCAGGCTCATCAATACCGTGGGGTGCGCATCTATCTCACTGTAATACAGTCCTTCTCAAACTAGGCTAGATTCCCATGGACGATGCGAATCATCGGCTTCATCCTCGTAGCAGGTTTGGGAATTGCCAACTTGACAATGAAACGCCGGCTGCCGCCTGTGAATTCACCTGGAGGTATCCTCGACTTGAGAGCTTTCAAGAGTGCATCGTATGCGATCTGGTGTCTGTCGACTTTTATTGCGTTTCTGGGATTGTATACAGGTGCGTATGTCGCCTACATTAGATGCTACTCATTCTCAAATTTATGCTTGTGAACAGTTCTGATTTACATCAGTGTCAGCGCTACTGTCTATGGCGTCTCCCCTGACGTCGCATTCTATCTCGTCTCTATCGCTAATGCGAGCTCGGGTATCGGACGAATAGTATCGGGGATATGTGTTGATCGACTAGGTGCCTAGTCTTTCAATCCATAGATCAACAGCAGTTCTGAACACTTTAACAGGTGCCCTGAATTATTTCGGGCCTATGACGATCATTGCGGGCCTTCTCACTTATGCATGGCCATTCGCACGGAGCCTAGCTGCCATGATTGCCGTCGCAGTAATTTACGGTATGGTCATCTTTTTTTTTCTGACTAAAGTTCAAGTTATGCTGAAGGAATCACAGGTTCTCCAGTGGTGCATATATCTCCTCCTTCCTCATCCCAATGATGGAGCTAGGCGAGATAAGCGATATTGGGCGAAGGACAGGTATGGCGTTCACGATAGCAGCATTTGGGGCCGTTGCGGGTCCCCCGATCTCTGGGGCCATCAATACAGGAACGGGAAATTTTGAGGCTATGGGATATTATGCAGGTATGAGAGCCGTGGTGCTTCTGTCTGAGAGTTGTGCTGATATTTTACTTACTAACAGGAAGTGCTATCATGCTTGCGGTGATATTAATGTATTTGGTCCGGTATCTTGTTGTTGGAACATTGAGAGGAAGGTTTTGAGCGTAGTCTACTCAAGGTGACAATCACCAGACTCAGATCGCATATATACACTGCTCTTACTTGAAAACTCTTGCAAACATGGGAATCCACGATTCTGCTACAGTCACAGAACGATGAATAATGTTCTAGTGTAATAAGCCATTTATTTGTACAATGGATATTTGGTATCGACATATATGAAAGATGAAGCGGAATGTAATTGCCGTCCGATGCGATGTGCTGGTCGTCAGTTCGACTCTTGCTTTGTGGCTTGCCACTTCAAAGTTCAAAGTCTCAAGTTCGTTTAGGGTTTCAAGTTTCAGCAAAGAAGTTTTAATATGAGTCTTCATGCGTACACAACCTTGAACCCAAACTCCGTTAGTAGAACTTAGCCTGGCCAGCGCGTTCTTCAATTATTTGAATATGAAATAAGTGTTTACATATGCATCCTGGGAAAGACTGTCACTGATGCCATCATGCAAATACCAAGCAGCCAAAACGATTGTGTCGAAGGGAAGACTCGAACTTGCGAGCGGCCAAAACTATCATGACCCAGCAGCTGCGCGCAAACGTAACCACCGAGCCACTTAATAGACAGTAACTGGGGAAAGTTCAATATTCATATTAGTTCATGCGAACTAAGAAGGTAAGTTTCTAAACCAGCTAAGTCTAAACTATACTCAAAATATCCCTCTAGAGTTTCGAATAAGAAGATAGCGGACGATGTATATCTGTAGTATCATCGCGAACAACACAGCACTGCCTATTGAATATGACTATTAGCAGTCCTCGCAGACTGAATCTGGTTCTCATACCTGCATAATATTCTATAGCCTCAAAACTTCTCGTTGCAGTATGAATAGCACCAGAGATCGGCGGACCTGCGACGGCCCCAGGGGCAGCTATCGATATCGTCATCCCCGTGCGTTGTCCAACGTCGCCGATCTCCCCTAGCTCAAAGACCGGGATGAAGAACAAGGAGGTGTATGCTCCACTAGAGAACCTATCCATGCTCGGATATCAATAAAATCCTTAGAACTGGAAGACAAAGTGCCCATAGATAACCGCGACGACGATCATAGAAGCTAGGGTCCGTGCGAATGGCCATGCATAGGTGACAGCGCCTGCTATGATTGTCATGGGCCCAACGACATTCAAGGCGTCTGCAAATGAATCAGAATCAGGGTTCAACGAAATGAAAAAAAGCTGGAAGTACCGAATCGATCGGCCCAGATCCCAGCTATGATTCTTCCAATTCCTGAAGCGGTATTGACGATAGAGACACGGTAAAAAGCAGTGTCAGGCGAAACGCCATAGGTTGTGGCGCTGACATTGATATAGGTTAGAACTGCTCGGAACGCAGTGAGTTCAGTATTGAATAATAAAATAGCAATCGTGCCTGTGTATATTCCCATATATGCGGTAAAAGTAGCAAGACACCAAAGTGAGTACGATGCGTTTGTGAACGCTTTCAGGTTCAGGATCGCTCCTGATGCATTTGCAGGGGGGAGGTGGCGTCTCATCGCCAAGAGGGCGATGCCCATGGTAAAAATGAGGATGAAGGCAATCACTTGCATCGTCCACGGGAAACTTCCAGGTATATTTGTTGTCAGTGATCTGACATACGAAGAGCATGTACGCACCCAATATCTTTTATGAGCCTGCGAGCAACTATAGGGAACACTGTGCTACCAATCGACCCAGAACTAGTCGTTAAACCCATAGCGAACCCTCGTCGTCGCCGGAACCAGTGTCCGATGATGCCTACAACGCAACTAAATATCGTCCAACAGGCAGCTATGAACCGCGTATTTAATCAACGAGCGAAGGGCGAATGCCGAGAAAACGAACCCCGATAGCGAAACCCTGGCAAAGCAGGAAATGCCAGTACTGGATGCACTCAGCAATGAGGAAGGTTGATACAACTACCAGGATGGACGCGAGTATGAAAGGGATCCTGAAGTACCCGATATGGAATAGGTGGCCGACGATTATGCCTGGCATGAGGATGAGAGCGTACTGTTCCATTAAGTCAGTACCAGCGTACTACGGTGATGGACAGTAGAGGATACCTGGACAGAGCCGATCCATGCACTAAAAAGTTGATTAATAAATGCCTTTGAAAGATGCAAAGAGGTAGTAACTTTCCGACAACTGAAAAGGCACACTGACTCCCCATGCATTCACGAAGCCGATCCTAGACCGGTGAAACCTAATCAGTGGAGTCATGATGCTTAATGTGGTTGACACTCACGTTGCGAAGGCGCTGCACATAACCTGGAAAACCACAAGTGGACATGGTCAAATCGACTGAGGGTCTATGCTATAACACACCCCTCCGATAATCAGCCAAGCTCTCATTCTACCGTCTGGAAAATCTTCCAGGTCTGTGGACGCTTTAACAGGGTCAATGCCATATTCTGTCTTGTTCTTCCCTGTAATCGTCTCCCTGATAGTGTCGTCAGAGACTTCGTCGGTCCACCGCGTTTGTGTGTGGGTTGTGTTTTGATCCATGGTGGAACGATCCATTTCGTTCATAGGGCGATTGTCCTAGCACATGCAGGTTTGTGTTGGTCCGTCTGCTGGCAGCGCAAGTGGCAACATGCTCACTGAAGCATGCTGGTCTCTGATTTCGCAGAGAAGGCGGGGCTCAAATCGACTTCGAACAGGTGGGAACGATGGAATATCCACCGTGTTTATCGGCCACTTCATCCGGGATAAGAACATGCGGGGTCTGATTCTTGAGCCTGATAGTCGGCCGTTTTGTTTGACCGTCCCCAGACTAGTAGCTGAGATACGGCTCAATAGGCGTATATAAATACATGCGGATCTGATGCTGAGATTAGTGCCATTCGAGATAGAGATGCACAGGATCATCGACAGCTGGTCGTGCTTAATACCACCTAGGAACCGAGATTAGGGGATGGAACTGAACCCGAATGAGATGGGCGCCAACAGCGAAGAAAATGTACTGACCTTGACCGTTACTGTTACAACGTCAGATAATACCAATACCAGGCTTGTAATATCAGGCAAACAGATGCACTGTCAAGTCGCACGTTCGAACTTCGCTGAATAAAGTGGTTTGAATAAAAGAATCACAAGTTGTTGCGTCAGAGTCGCCGGGAATAGCTGTTATGTGCTTGATATTATGAGCGTCGACCGAACTCGATACGTAGAGTGCCTGCTATGGCTATGAGTTGCGCAATGAAAGCTTATAAGGGAAAATCAGATCCATTGTGTAGAATGCCGTGTCCGCCGTGGATGTAGACAAGTGTGGCGGTTCGTCAACAGGTTGCTAGTACATAGCAGCCCAACATTCTTTGTGACTGAGGCAAGTGGCAGCTTCACCAAACCGGCTTGAAGTCACGGAGGACGGCGGCGGCCTTGGAATTAAATCCAACCGTGGCAAAAATGAATTATCGAATCCGGAAGTTTATCTGAGGCAAGGTAACCAGAAAATAGAAGTGCCGTGAAGCCTGTCGCAGCTGCCGCCTTCCGAGACCGCCGCTTGGGGTCCAAAAATCGAAATAAAAATCCAGGAGATAATGCAGCTGGATAGAAAGGTGCGGACCAAGGAAGAGGGCAACTGAAATTGTTCTGAGGTAGCCGGCCACTGAACGGGACATTCGGACGGAGTTTGTTTGTGCAACAGACTGCTGTACACGGACGCACACCAATGTCCAACCATCACCATCCCCTGGCTCAGTCGTCGAGCTTGCTCTCTTGATACAGGCTCACGTCTAGTGCCAGTTTACTGTGGCTCAAGACGACAGCCTCGATATCTTGAGAAGAAACAGCGAAACGGCTAATTGTCCAGAAATCAAATCGCTTCGACTGCTTCGACTCCGTACGCCAGCAGGACTTGCACCGCTACCGTTGAAGGCTTCTTGACAGGGTTTGTCCCTGATACAAGCTTCCGAGCTCATGCATGGAGGCTTGCAAGGAGCATCACTGCCCACCGTCGCCTTTGACGACTACCGGACGTGAAAAATCAGCCGTTGGCACTCTTGAGCTTGGGAACATAGCAGCAATCTTCCTCGCCTGTCGACAAGTTATCCGATCCTCAGGTCTATCCAGTTTACGGTCATTCGGCTATCGAGCTCAAGATATTCAAGATTTCAGACAGTCACAACAGGGCGATTTTGTTGAATTGGGTTGGGGGCGCAGTGTCTGGATATAATATTGAAGTATGTCTTCAGTCTCTTCAGGTCTTGAGGCTTCCTCTTGTTCTTGACGATGCTTGCAGGTAACACGGGGTCCTTGGCGTCTTGACAGATCTTGCAGCTCTTGCTAGCCCTTGAAGAATATTGAAAGCACACTACGTTTGCCTTATCGTTGGATTCAGGCAAACGACAGAGAATGGAGTACTAGACTGTTAGAGACTACAGTGGGTGTACGATTGTAAGCCTCGGTTCCTACTGGCGTGGTTTGTGACTCACAAATCGTCACAGGTGTGATGTTATTATATAATCAATGTAACGTCACAGATTGGCCGTGCGTTGGGCTCCGTCGACGAGTGACAGCGTAGGCGGCACATATTTGGAATATACGCGTAATAAGCAAGTTGGAGACGTGGGCCCAGACATCATAAGCGAGAATTCCGAAGCAGCGCCAGAAGAAGCAGGTATTAGGCGTCAAAAGCGTCATTCGATTCCAGCATATTCGGCGGTCCAGTCTCGAGTTCAAACGAATGCGTCCAGGACAAGTACACGGATTCACGAGTAGGAATTCTCGCATGTCAGAAGCACGGTGCCTCTACCGATGGTCTGAAAAATGTACGATCATTGAGTGAGTGCATCCGCGGGATCAAATTGGAGGTCAATATTCGCCCATGTTATTCTGTGTTTACGCCAAACACACCGGAGGGTTGCTCAATACGGATACAGTTTTCGACATCGAAGCCCAGGCTCGCTTTAAAAACTGGAGAAGCCGACCGTCAATTCTCCCACCCACGTTCATTTCTCTCTCTTTTCTATCATGCCTCCAATCCGGACCCGGGATCGTCTCTTCCCCTCTATGCACTCGGTTCTTTGCCAAGCAGATTCTTTCCCTGCGAGTGCGACCGTATACTATGAAACCATTCCCCTGCCCTCCTTCGTCTTTCGATATGAGCCCTATGGCCCCGCGTACTTCAACCGAAATCATCCCCTGATGGTGTGCATATTTCCTGCGATTCAGCCCAATTTATCCCGCTCAATCTGTACAGACCTCCACTCATGACGAAGATATTGACTGGGACGACCGTGTTTATTTCACTGTAGCTCTTGTAAGTGACCTAGTTCTTGTTGCGCCTGCAGATTTTTACCACTTGCATGACTTCAGCCCACGAACGATGAGGTCGCTCTCGATGTGCCCGAGCCTCCTCGCGGTCGGGTTAGGCGCCTATCTGTTCTTTTCTTAGTGAGGATTCGCCTTGTTCGTTCTGGTCCACTCACTGATCCGATCAGGAGTTAGCTCTTGCTATCACTCGTCGTCTGCACATCACTCGTTTGGGGTAAACCACATCCCGATATCAGAAGTTTCATATAAAAACCCTACCGTCATAAATTTTCATCATCAAGTTGACCCTTTGCTTTGCTACAACCCTTCTTGGTTCTCTAGTCATCATCAAATGTATTGCTACGCCGTCTGTGTTTATTAGATTTATTATTACTGTACATTACTCCTTCAATTGCACATATACTTTCCATTCCTCGAGCGCTACTGCCACGACTTCAAGCAACCACATGTTCAAATGAGTAACTATGCTCCTTTCTTACAGCGAAAATCGCCTGCTCAGAAATTAGAATTGTTGATTACCAAAGTAAGCGCGATTTGTGCTAGCATTTTCGGCGATGAATTTCTTCTAGAAATATATTTGGAGCATAAAGCAACAAAATGAGAGGACTAGCTTTTGTCATTATCGCTTTGCAAAACTTCTCAACAGTCGTTAGGCGCGCGCGGCACCGTATGACCATGACAAACAAAGACAGAATTTACGACAATGATCACATTTCTAAAGGGAAGGCTGCGTTGATACCAACTTCTCGGAGCCGTCGCTATTCTCTGACTGTAGGACGGAAATGTGAGCATATACAATGAACTGAAGAGAGGCACATACGATTTTCTTTTGCGGGAAAGGGTGTGCCAGGACCAGGGTTCTTTGATTGGTGGTAAGAGTTCGTTGTCGGTAATAGGCATCATCTTCAAGCTCCAAGATGCTTCTCCACATGTGACTCTCGACCGCGGAGGAACCTTTGAGAGCCCAAAGAACGTCCTCGTACAAGTCGGAAAAGTAATTCTTGAGACCTAAGAGACATCAAGAAGCTAAAATGAGGGAAAGAAAGCGTCTTACTCAAAGGCGGTCCGGCGGCCTTCCGGAAGCGATAATTTATGTCCCACAGGTCGCCCTCTCGTTCTTGGAAGCGAATGCGATTATTGAAATAACGGACACCCTCAGAATATGTCGAGCCTGTTGCTGCAGAGGTGACAGAGGGCGAGCTCCATATGGTCATGAACTGCGAGCAGCATTGGACCATGTCGCAAGTATACTCGACAAGGAAGACGCTCCATGTCGTGAGAAGTCGGAATGGATCGTATTCCAGGAAATCTGGCGGATCATCAACAGCAACACGCCAATCCACCGGAAGCACACTGAGTCGCGTCGTGGATTGATTGAGCGCTATGGAGACTCGAGTTCGGACGAGCTGTCGACGAGACAAGAAAGGGCGACCCGTTCCAATGCGAAACCTGGTTTGTAAGTGGATGTACTGGATATTCGGGAAACATTTTCGAAGACCGGTGTAATTTGGCAAGCTGCAGAAGACTGAATAGGGATGCATGGTGGCGTCGTTGTTGGATTTGATGAGGTCAACATGACAGGTGATGTTACGGGCAGATTCTGGAAGAGAAGAGCGATATACGGAGGATTTTGTGGAACGTACGATTGAGCAGAGATGGAGAAGGTAGGCGAGCGTTGGAACGTAGATGTCTCTGGAAGTAACACGCGCATACACGTCGCGCCACACGGTGCTGATGAGAGGACATGCCGTCATAAACGCGATCCGGTCGTCCGAGGCATGCTCGCCGAACCAAAACTCGGAGACGATAGCCTCAACGAGCTCAAAGGGCAGCTGCTCGTCCATCGTGGTTGGGAGCAAAGGGTTTACTAGGTCTCACGTCCATCACGTGCTATAACACGGGTGATATCATCATTGACGCGCCCGCCATGGAGTCTATCCTTAGCTCCTCGGCGGAGGTCGGATTGCTCCCATCTGCACTCTTCCACCATGTCACCCAAATACGCCAGCGCCATCACTTCTTGGGCAAGTTGTTTAGGTACGCGGGCAGAGGGCCGTCTCGCCAATGCTCAATCCACAATATAGTGTTTTCGGCGATAAACGGCGTCCTCTCCTTCATTCTAAACATGTTCGCTGTAAGCCCCCAGTGTTAGGTTTCGCAGGATTTCAACTAACAGCACGGCCAGTCCACAGTCAACTGGTCCATCATGGTTGTCGTTTCGGTGTCATCTGCCATATCTGAGTCAAGGTGTTGGCGAGATCCAATGGAAGTAGCTGGGGATCTAATTCTCGACGCCTTTTCCACATTCTTCGCCATGACGGGCATTTACCAGATATTGAAGGAGGCGTTCGTAGCGGTAAATTCCTCTTTCGACCTGTTCCAAACATGCTTTGATCAACGACTCGAAGCTGTTGAAATTTGACGTTTGGATGCTGCGAGATAACATTAGGGGCCAAATGTACGCCATTCAAGCAATAGGGAACATCCCAGCAATTCCACAACCCTTCCAAATGTGTTCGGAAGGATATCGATCGCAAGCCTACTCATTCGTCCAAATTAGCAGAAAATCCTAACAGTCTTTCAGGTCACAAGCGGATATACTCAACTCGCTTGAGATCCTCTATTCGTTCATCATCACGCCGTCGACTCGCATGAGAGATCTAGCCGAGATCAACAAGGTCCTGCAAGCGTACAAAGAAAGATTATCGCACCTACAAAACAGTTACAAGACGATGTGCCAGGGTCTCAGTTTCACTCCCGAGGAGGATGCACGTATGACGATGGCAGAAAAGTGGGCCGGAGCGATACGAGGTTGGCAACCACCTTCATTGCCAGTAGCACTCGTGGGGCAGAAAGGAGAAGTAACCATCTAGCAATTCCATACAGATAGAAGCGACGCCCATATTTAGACAGCAGACAGTGTAGAGACCTTGAACGAAATTTGTATTCTATTGAACATCTTGAGCGAGCGCGAATAAAAGACTTTTCACAGACTTACTGTACCCTGCAATCACCGGAAATAGAACCAACACAACGTAGAAGCCGTTTCGAGGCGGTCATACAGGCGCTTGACGCAAAGCGGTGGCGCTTGAGCAATAGCAAAAATATGTGCAATTGAAGAAGTGAATGTACAGCGATAACAAATCTTATAAACACAGACGAGCGTAACAATACATTTGATAATGACCTGAGAACCAAGAAGGGTTGTAGCAGAGCAAAGAGTTGACTTGGTAATGAATATTTATGATAGCGTTGGGTAGCCTCAACAGGATTTTATATGAGGCTTCTGATATCCGGGTGGGGCTTATCCCAAACGAGTGATGTGCAGACGACGAGTGATAGCAAGAGCCAACTCCTAATCAGATCAGTGAGTGTACCAGAACGAACGATATGAGTCCTCACTAAGAAAAGAACAGACAGGCGCCTAACCCGACCGCGAGGGGGCTCACGCTCATCGATAGCGACCCCATCCTTCGTGGGCTAAAAAGTCACGCCAGTGATAAGGATCTACAGTCGCAGCAAGTGCTAAATCACTCACGAGGGCCACAGTAAAATAGACACGGTCGTCCCAGTCAATATCTCCATCGTGAGTCGAGGTCTGTACAGTTTTAGCTCAATAAATTGGCCTGAGTCGCAGGAAATGTGCACACCATCAGGGGATGATTTCGGCTGAAATATTCGAGGCCATAGGGCTCGTATCGAAAGACGAAGGAGGGCAGCGGAATGTGTTGGTAGTTTACGGTCGGACTCGGAGGGAGAGGATCTGCTTGGCAAAGAACCGAGTGCATAGAGGGGAAGAGACGATCCCGTGTCCGGATTGGAGGCATGACAGAAAAGAGAGAGAAATGAACGTGGGTGGGAGAATTGACGGTCGGCTTCTCCAGTTTTTAAAGCGAGCCTGGGCTTCGATATTGGTGTGTTTGGCATAAACACAGAATAACACAAGGCGTGCATTGAGCTCAAATTTGATCCCGCGGATGCACTCACTTTTTCTGGTGTCATGTCCATCCTTCGAGGCCACGGTAAAAATGACACGGCCTAAAAGAACGAATCCGATGCGAAGACGCTCGACCACGAAACGGTACGCTTATGTCGGAAGCCTTCTTTTGAGTTCGGGATTGGACCGCCGAATATGCTGGAAATCGAATGCAGCTTAGATGTCTGATAACTATTTTCTCTGGCTCCATTTTAGGATTCTCGCTTGTGCTGTCTATCCTGGAGTTCTTGCTTATTACGCGTTCTTTCTAAATCTGTGTGGCCTACGCTGTCAAGGACACCGACGGAGCCAAATCGACTGCCGATTTGTGACGTTACATTCGTTACATAATAACATCACACCGATCACACCTGTGACGACTCGTCAGTCACACACCATACTAGTGCGAACCGAAGCTTACAATTGTACACCGACTGTCATATCCAACAGTCCCCTCCATGATTGCCAGAATCCAAGGATAACGCAAACATAGTGTGCCTCCAGTATTCCTCAAGCGCTTGCAGGAGCTGCAAGATCGGTCTAGACACCAGGGACCCAACGCTACCCGCAAATATCGTCAAGAACGAGAGGAAGCCTCAAAACCTGAACAGACTGAAAACATACCTCAATATTATATCCGGACACCGCGCCCCCAATCCAATCCAACAAAATCGCCATTTCGTGACTGTCTCTGGAATCTTGAATATCTTGAGCTCCCTAAGTGAATGACCGTAAACTGGAAGGACTTGAGGACCAGACAACTTGTCGACAATCCAGGAAGATTACTGCTATATCCCCAAGTTCAAGAGCACTGACAGCTGATTTTTGGCATCCAAGAGTCGTAGAAGGCGACGGCGGGCAGATATTCTCGTTGCAAGCTCCGATGCGAGAACTTGAAGCTTGATAATGAGCAACATACTGTCAAGAAGCCTTCAAGATCCATGATGCAGGTCCTGCTGGCGCCCGGAGTAACAACAGAGTCGAAGCGATTTGATTTCGAGAATTTTGGCCGTTCCTCTGTTTCTTTCCAAGATATCGAGGCTGTCATCTTGGAGCATCGGTAGAAAGGCACTAGACGTGAGCCTGTACCAAGAGTGTAAGCTCGACGACTGAGCAAGGGAATGGTGGTGGTTTGACATTGGTGTGCGTCCGTGTACATCCGTGTGTTGCACAAACAAACTCCGTCCGAATGTTCTGTTCAGTCGCTGGCTACTTCAGAACTAGTTCCAGTTGCCCTCTTCTTTGTGATCTATCTGCAGTTCACCTCTCTTATTTCCTGGATTTTTATTTCGATTTTTGGACCCCAGCGCCTGTCTTGGAAGGCGGCAGCTGCGACTGGCTCTCCGGCACTCCTATTTCCTGGTTACCTTGCCTCAGATCAACTTCCGGATTCGATAATTATTTTTTGCCACGGTTGGATTCAATTCCAAGGCCGCCGCCGTCCTCCGCGGCTTAAAGCCGGTTTCGCGAAGATGCCACTTGCGTCGCAGTCACAAAGAATGTTGGGCTGCTATGTACCAGTAACCTGCTGATGTACCGTCGTCCTTGTCTACATTCATGGCAAACATCGCAGTCCACATAATGGATCTGGTTTCCCTTCAAAGCATACACCGCAACTTTACTCAGTGAAACCTTGCGGGCACTCTGAATAATATCCAATTCGGTCGCTCCAATATCAAGTACTTAATAGCTATTATGGGCGGCTCTAATACGAACAAAACTTACAACTTTTTGATTGAAGTCAACGAAGTTCGAACATGTAGCAACTGGTATGCGTGATCGTTTGCCGGTACATGCATGGTACTGTCTATCTGCTGTTGTAACTGTCACAGTAAAGGTCCGTACGCACTTTTTTTTGCTGGCGGAGCCAATCCATTTAGCTTCACTTCAATCCCCTACTAACATTGGTTCTCAGATGGCTCATCGAAAATTTCAGGTACTAGTTCCATCGTTCAGCATGAAGATGACGTTCACGAATCTCGCTCTCTGCCTCCATGACGCTGAAGAATCACATCAGATCCGTGTGTACTAGCTGTATCTCATCTACTACCTGAGGACGGTGGAACGAAACAGCAACTATCGCACCCCGTTGAAGTGAGATAACTCATTGTCAAGCCAGTCACCTCTTTTAGGCATTGTAACAAGTCATGGTCTATTGGTGGAACCCCAATTACATCGACATCGATTTTTGACTTCATGAGAATCACAAGCTCTTATTTCGAATCAAATGGCTGTTAACCGCAGTGGACACTGGCATATCCTAACGCTCCCATGTGTTCGAAGTCGATTGAGCCCGTCTTTCTCTACGGATCGATCAGGCATCCACACATCGTCACTTGCGCTGCTAGCAGACAGAATAACGCAAATGTGTACGTAGTGGGACTATCTTGACATATAAACAAAATGAGTACTCGTTCCTCTTTCCGCCATGGATCAGTACACAACCCACACACAGATGCGATCGGTCGACGAAATCTCTGACACCACTATCAGGGAGACGATTACAGGGAAGGAAAAGACAGAATATGACAATGATATCGTTGAGACATCCACAAAGCTGAAAGATTTTCTGGATGGCGGATTGAAAGCTTGGCTGACTATCGGAGAGGTGCGGCATAGTGTAGGCCCTCACTCGATTTGACCATGACCGCTTGTCGTTTTCTAGACTATGTGCAGAGCCTTCGCAACGTGAGCGTCAACTATATTATCTTGGCTCAACTGCTTAGATTTCACGGCCCTAGGAAGGTTTTGTGAATACGTGAGGAGTCAGTGTGTCTTTTCGGTCGTCGAAAAGTTCCTAATCGCTCAATTTCAACGGGTGTTTCAAGAATGTTACGAAGAGACCATGTTGAGGGACTACAATCCCTCCACCATGTGAATATTCCTCTCTGCGTCGTTCAAACGCATTTATCAATCAATTGTTTAGTGCATGGATTGGCTCTGTCCAGGTATCCTTTACGGTCCATCACTGTGGCACGTCGACACTGATGTAATGGAACAGTATGCTGTCATCTTCATGCCAGGCATAATCGTCGGCCACCTATTCGATATCGGATACTTCAGGATCCTGTTTATACTCGTGTCCATCCTGCTAGTCTTATCAATGTTCCTCATTGGTGAATGTTCCCAGTACTGGCATTTCCTGATTTGCTAGGGTTTCGCTATCCGGGTTTTTTTCTCTGCATTCGCCCTTCACTCGTTGATCAAATACGCGGTTCATAGCTGCCTGTTGGGCGATATTTAGTTGCGTTGTAGGTATCATCGGGCACTGGTTCCGACGATGACAAGGAATCACCATGGGTTTGATGACTGCTGCTGCATCGATTGGCAGCAGTGTTCCCTATCGTTGCTCATAGGCTCATAAAGATATTGGGTGCGTACATGCTCTTCGTATCTCAGATCACTGACAACAAATACACCTGGAAGATTTCCGTGGACGATGCGAGTGGTTGCCTTCATCCTCATCTTCAAGTTTAGCATGGGCATCGCCCCTCTTCAATGAAACGCTGCATCCCCCCTGCAAACGCATCAAGAAGGATCCTGAACCTGAAAGCGTTGACAAATGCACCGTATACACTTTGGTGTCTTTCTACTTTTACTGCCTATCTGGGGATGTACACAGGTGCGGTTGCTATTTGTTGTTCAATGCTCAACTCACCCTGCGTTCCGAACAATCCTAACCTATATCAGTGACAGCGCCACGGCTTATGGCGTTTCACCCAATATTGCATTTTACCTTGTCTCTATGGCCAATGTCACCTCAGGAATCGGAAGAATCGTAGCAGGGATTTGTGCTGATCGATTCAGTACTTCTAGCATTTCCTCATTTCGTTGAACCCAGATCTGATTCGTTTGCAGACACTTTGGGAATATTCTCGGACCCATGGCAATCATAACAGGCGCTGTCACCTACGTACGGCTATTCGCACGGACCCTGGCTTCTATGATCGTCGTCGCGGTTATCTAGCGCAAGTCGCTCGTATTTTGACAACCAATATTTCTGGACACACGATTTGGCCAGCAAGAGAAAGAGCTAGCCCACCCGCTTACTCATTTGAGCATTCCGATGTCTGGAGTCACAGCAGTAATGCTTGAGCAATGACAAGTATATGTGCAATTGAAGGAGTAAATGTACAATGATAACAAAGCTAATAAACACAGACGGAGTAACAATATAGTTGATAATGACTGAAGAATCAAGAAGCATTGTAGCAGAGCGATAGGTCGACTTGGTGATAAGAATTTATGAGTGTTGGGAGGCCTCAACAGGAATTTTATATGAGGCTTCTGATATCGGGGTGGGGCTTACCCCAAAACAGTGGTGTGCAGACGACGAATGACAGCAAAAGCTAGCCCCTAATCAGATCAGTGAGTGTACCAGAACAAGCGAGACGAGTCCTCACTAAGATGAGAACGGACAGGCGCCCAACTTGACCGCGGGGAGGCTCGGGCTCCCCGAGAGCGACCTCTTCCTTCCTGGGCTGAAGCCATGCCAATGATAAGAATTCGCAGGTGCAACAAGAACTGGGTCACTCACAAGAGCTACAATGAAATAAACACGGTCATCCCAGTCAATATCTCCATCGTGAGTCGAGGTCTGTACAATTTTAAAAAATGGTCTGAATCACAGGAAGTGTGCACACCATCAGGGGATGGTTTCGGTCTAAGTACGCGTGGCGATAGGGCTCATATCGAAAGACGAAGGAGTGCAGCGGAATGCGTTGGTAGTATATGAGCGCACTCGCAGGGAAGGTGTCTGCCTGACGAAGAACCGAGTGCACAGAGGAGAAAAGATGGTCCCGGGTCCGGATTGGAGGCATGATGGAGGATGAAGAAAAAAGAGAGAAAGGAAGGAACGTGGGTGAGAGAATTGACCGTTGTCTTCTCTCGTTTTTAGATGCGGCTGGGCTTCGACGTCGAAAACTGTATCCGTATTGAGCAACCCCCCCAATGTATTTGGCGTAAACACAGAATAACATGAAGCGAGTATTGACCTCCAATTTGATCCCGCGGATGCACTCACTCAATGATCGTCCATTTTTCGAACCGTCGGTAGAGGCACCGTGCCTCCGACATGGGAGAATTCCTGAACACAAAACTGTGTGGGATGCATTCGTTCGAATTCGAGACTGGCCCGCCGAATATGCCGGAAATCGAATGGCACCTTTGACGCCTAATACCTGCTTCCTCTGTCGCTGCTTCGGAATTGTCACTTATTATGTCTGGGGCCACGTCTCTACCTTGCTTATTACGCGTATATTCCAAATCTGTGCCGCCTACACTGTCGCTCGTCGACGGAGCCCAGCGCACGGCCATTTTGTGACGTTACAGTGATTATATAATAACATCACACCTGTGACGATTTGTGAGTCACAAACCACGCCAGTAGGAACAAAGGCTTACAATCGTACACCCACTGTAGTCCCAACAATCCAGTGCTCCATTCTCCCTGGATGCTTGAATCCAAGGATAACGCAAACATAGTGTGCCTCCAATATTCTCCAAGGGCTAGCAAGAGCTACAAGATCTGTCTGGACGTCAAGGACCCAGTGCTACCAGCAAATATCGTCAAGAACAAGAGGTAGCCTCAAGACCTGAAGAGACTGAAGACATACCTCATCATTACAGCCAGACACTGCGCCCCCAACCCAATTCAAACAAATCGCCCTGTTGTGACTGTCTCTGGAACCTTGAATATCTTGAGCTCCCTAAGCGAATGATCGTAAACCTGACAGACCTGAGGACCGGACGACTTGTGGACAGGCCAGGAAGATTGCCACTATGTTGCCAAGTTCAAGAGCATCGACGACTGATTTTTGGCGTCCAAGGGTCGTGAAAGCCGATGGCAGGCAGTATTTCTCTCTGCAAGCCTCCGTGCGAGCACTCAAAGGTTTGTGAGAGAAGCAAACCGTGTCGAGAAGCCTTCAATAGCAAAGGTTCAAGTTCTGCTGGTGTCCGGAGCGAAAGCAAAGTCGAAGCGATTTGATTTCGAGAATTTTGGCTGTCTTGCTGTTTCTTTCCAAGATATCGAGGCTGTCATCTTGAAGCATCGGTAGAGAGGCACTAGACGTGAGCCTGTATCAAGAGAGCAAGCTCGACGACTGAGCCAGGGGATGGTGATGGTTGGACATTGGTGTGCGTCCGTGTACAGCAGTCTGTTGCACAAACAAACTCCGTCCGAATGTCCCGTTCAGTGGCCGGCTACCTCAGAACAATTTCAGTTGCCCTCTTCCTTGGTCCGCACCTTTCTATCCAGCTGCATTATCTCCTGGATTTTTATTTCGATTTTTGGACCCCAAGCGGCGGTCTCGGAAGGCGGCAGCTGCGACAAGCTTCACGGCACTCCTATTTTCTGGTTACCTTGCCTCAGATACACTTCCGGATTCGATAATTCATTTCTGCCACGGTTGGATTTAATTCCAAGGCCGCCGCCGTCCTCCGTGTCTTCAAGCCGGTTTCGCGGAGATACCACTTGACTCAGTCGCAAAGATTGTTGGGCTGCTATGTATCAGCAACCTGCTGATGTACCGCCGTCTTTGTCTACCTTCCTGGCAAACATCGCATTCCACAATAGGTCTGGTTTTCCCCTCAAAGCTCAAGTCGCGCGACTCTGTCATAGCGGGCACTCTACATAGGTATCCAGGTTGGTCGACGCTCACAATATCAGCCACATACTGCTATCCTGGCTTAATACAAACAAACTCGCGACTCTTTGATTCGAACCTTGAAATTCTGGCAACTAATACGCATGACAATTTGTCCGCTACACGCCCGTCATATATAGGCTTGATCTGCTGTTGTACTCAACCGTAACATTGATGTACTGGACAAGTCTTTTCTATCGGAACCCATTCTGACGTTCGGGTCTGATATAGGTTCCCAGGAAGCTCATCGAATTCTATAGGGGCTGCTCCCATTGACCTATGATGCCGTTCCCTGAGGTCGCTGTCAAGTTCGAACGATGATGTTACGCATGGAGCCCGGCATCAGATGGACGTATCTATACGCACGCTCTAGATATCTATCATTCGAAGGGTCATAAAGACTCCTAGACGTTTCTCAGCTTCCAGTCTAGTTCAGCTTTGGGGTTGAAACGAAACCTACCATTATCAGTCCTCTTTGATATGAGATAACTCATCGTCGAGTCAGTTACTTTTTTTCAAAATGTAGCATTTACGTCTGTTGGGGCCATCCTGACCACATGAACATCCGTTTTTGTCCTCAGAGAATAGAATGTTCTTATTTCGAATTGGCTACAACTTGAAAGCCCATTTCGCGATAGCTGAACGGCGATGGATACATCTAAGATTAAGCATACATTCGGAATACAAATAACAATACTTCTAACAACCTAAATTCTGTTTACAACGCCCCTTCAAACAGTAATTTCCTCGGCTTGCTAATAGTCGGCGCACTAGAGAACAAAGCCGGCCTGAAATAAAGCTATGAGCCTCCTCATTCAATGAGAAACAGAGAAGAACCACTAACATCGAAGTCCCACAATGAGCCGCGGGATTACCCATGATGATGCTCTCTGAAACACCAGAGATACTATCGTTTTTCCCAAATGCAGCCGCGTCGAAGAGATGGTCCGTCGTCTTCTCAAACGACGCCAACATCAGAACGCTGTCCTTCATTTTTGCAACTCCGAACCGGGTGATGCCTAGGACCTCGCCCTGGTGAAGTAATCGTTAGCGACTGTAAGGAGGTGAAAATAAAACAAAGGCAAGGCACCTTGTAAGTCATGACATCACCTAGCAGCATAACATGCCGAGGGTCAATAATCATGTCGTGTGCTTTCATAGTCGTCTGGATTTCGTTGATGATGGTCCGTCGGGCCGCTTCGATACCCAACACTTGTGCGACCTCAATAACTGAGTTGGAAGTCGTGAACTCTCCAACGATTCCTGGAAGAGAAAGATTCAGGAGGAGCCGACGCCGTCAAAGCTATCCGGACTGACCCTCTGTAACCATACACTTCTTCAGACCATAGCCTTCCACGAGGAGTTCCTTGTCTCCCTTCTTTCCTCGAGCGTCGTCCTTTTCCTTGATATTTATAATAGCTCGTTGGATTTCAGGAACACCCTTGATATAACATTTAGTGGCGTGCAGATGCACAGTCGAAGGTCTTACCTTCACGACCACGTCGGCCAGCCCTCGTTTCAATTCCCGTAATCGGTAGTATTTATCCTCAGTGTCAACATATATCCTAAGCCTGTTTTTGCGCGGAAGGACAATCACAGACTGGAGTGAAAACAATTCAGTACTGTTTCCCTTTTCCGGCCTGACCGACTTACCTCTTGTTTAATCTTTAGCTTCTTTGCGCCAACTATGGCCCACTTGATATCATCCAAAGTGAGTTCCAGCTGAACCACAAAGTTAGCGATATATACCGAGTGAGCACAGCAACATACCTGAAGCTTTTGAATGGCGTCCGTGTCGACGATCACACCAAGGTATGTGTACTCCGGAGCCCATGCTTCCTCCAAGACACTAGCAATCTGGTAAAATGTATAAGGTAAGCAAAGTGTGGTACAGCGGAACGCAAGACGACGGACTTCACCGAGCAGAGTCTTCTCAAGGCGTCCTTTCACAATACGAGCCGACGCCTCACTATCGCACGTAACCAACTTGCAACTAATAATGGGTGTACTGATATTCTTAGCAGCGTTGATGATTTCCTTGATACGAGGAACTCCAAGGGTAACGTTCATAGAAGCGACACCAGCAAAATGGAAAGTTTTCAAAGTCATCTGGGTTCCGGGTTCACCGATGGATTGAGCCCCGACAGCGCCCACAGTAGAGCCTAAAGAACTTGTATCAGACCAGCTAGTACGGTAATAATCCACAGACTTGCCAGGTTCTATGCGGGCCTTTGCATACTTGGACCAACAGAGCTCCAAAAACGTCCGTAGTTGCAATTCAGTGACCTTGGATTTGTTTTGCACGATCGCCTTGTCAGCGTCTACTCAGGTCAATTAGTATCCCACAATTGTCAAAGAATGTAGTCAACTCACCAGAAGCTCCCAAAGACAAATCGGTGTGTTCGTCCCATTCTTCATAACGTTCTAGTGCTTCGAACATACCACGGCTCTTCCTTACCTCCGCTTGTCTGAGAACAACGTGGTCCAGAACAAATGCGCGGATCGTTGCAAGATATGCCATTGTGCACTCGCCCGTGAACTTTGCCGAGTTGAGTTCAGTGTTGACGATCTCCATGACTTCATATGGTAGCAGAGCTCTGCCGCCAGATAACCCAATTGCCTAGACGATCAAAATCAGTGCTCCGTTCGATAGCTAGCAGGACATGACGTACGCATGCATGGCTCCAAGCACGCTCAAAATCAATAGGCTGAGCATCACTTTCCAGGCAGGCCGGGTCAAGACCGTCATCGCCATATTTGAATTGAACGACGCCTCCGGTTGAATTCCTGACTGACAGATCATATTGCGTGGTGAGATCCTCTAGCGCTTTCATAAGCCGCCGCTGCATGTACCCAGTTTCTGCAGTTTTGACAGCAGTATCGACAAGACCTTCACGTCCTGAAATGGCGTGGAACAGAAATTCCGTCGCAACCAACCCAGAGTAGAAACTATTCCGCACGAATCCTTTGGATGGCGGCTCCTTTGATTTCTTGGGGAAGTGAGGCAAAGATCGGTCTTGGAAGCCATCGGGAACACGATGACCAGCTATGATTTGTTGACCGACACAGGCAACCATTTGAGAAACGTTGATGACGGAGCCTGGTGGGAAAGTTAATGCATCTACAACGCGATTCCGACTTCTAACTCACCCTTCGATCCACAGGTAGCCATGATGAGCGGAGCGTTGTGACGGCTAAGCTCCTTCATACATATTTGCCCCACCTCCTCTCGAACTTTTGACAAGACCGACGATATGAGCGCTTCAAGAGTCTGCTCTTGATTACATCCTGGTTTGTTCTCCAGCTGTCCCTTCTTCGCTCGGGCGATATGCTCCAGACATTGTGCATAAGCAAGCTCTACTAGCCTGTCCTTCTCCCTTGTTAGCTCTGGACCCGGTATAACGTCATTAATTCCCAAAGAGAAACCGAAATTCGCTGTTCAGGAGTCAGCAATATGTGACAACAGGATAAACGGAGATTGAGTACCTAGCCATCGAGCGCATAGCTTCGCCAATCGGTTCATCGCAGCTGCAGCTTCATGAGGACCATAATCTCGCATAATTACACCAAAGATGGATTTCTTCTTTCCGCTACCAACAATGGCCTTGTCCATGACTCCGCACATGATTTCACTGTTGACGATAACGAGCCAGCCATCGTTCGGTGAAAGATCTTTAACGACGTGCATCCGCTCTGGATAATTGGCAGCCTTTGCTTCCTCCCATTTATTGCACTTCGATTCCACATTTACAAAGACCTTCGATTGTTTGTTCGGGCGCATCAAGACATTAAATATCTGCTTCCCCGTCCAAAGCCTGACTGGCTTCCAGATGGTTGGAGGGGGGATGTCAATTTGTATGTTGGCATCGGCAAAATAACAGCATATCTGAGTGAATTGACGCCGGTCGAAAAATTGGTCTTTCCGAGAGATGAGATAGGACGCTGTGATGAAATCCTGAATGGCGGCGATGACGGGATCACCGTTACGGGGTGTAACGAGATTGTGTTTGACGCTCATAAGCTCCAGTGCTTCAGTTCTCGCCTCTTCTGTTTGGGGTACGTCTGTAGAACACATTAGAATTTGCGGCGCTCCAGACAAATATGGTACCGACGCAAGTTCATCTCATCCCCATCAAAATCAGCGTTATATGGTCCACACACACATTCGTTCAGACGGAAGGACCTCCATGGACGAACTTTAGCCTAGACTGATATGAGGAACTTGCTTTGGTGGCATATTAAACGAACGCACTCTATGACACATGATGGATAACTAGGATAGTGTTGGCATGGAAGCAACAACATAGATAATACTGACATACCTTGTGCAAACTTGGTTGTCGGTTAAATAAAACAATATCCCCGTCGATGATATGCCGTTCTACGACATCACCGATTGCCAGTCCATCAGCAACTGCATCTCGATTTCCAAACTTCAAAAACTTCTTGACTGTATCCCTTGCGACAAAATTGGCACCTGGATGGACGTCTGGACCATTCCTCACTGCCCGCCGGAGCATTTCGACATTATGAGAAGTAACGCGCTCCGGATATGTGAGAATCTTGGCCACTCGCTCGGGTACAGCTACTTCATCGATTCGCAAATTCGGATCAGGAGAAATGACGGTACGACCAGAGAAATCGACACGCTTTCCCGATAGATTCCCACGAAAACGGCCTTGCTTTCCCTTGAGACGTTGCACGAAGCCACGAATAGGCTTCTGGCCAGGTTGAGTGTTAACACCCGGAGTTTCAGAGTTAACATAGACAGCGACGGAGAGCTGGAGAAATTCCCATTGTTCCTACACAGTAGTGTGAGATAGCAAGGGAAAGCAGCGAGGGACGATCGAACCATAAATTGAAACGTGGGTGTTCCTTTCGCCAGGCCTTGCTTTATTAGGGCATTCGTAAACACGATTTCAGTTAGCTTGACAGTGAGATCATCCTCGTTCGATGCGCCATCCTGAGCGACAGATGGGCGAATGCAGACAGGTGGAACCGAGATATACTGCCAGATAAACTCTTCTGGTCTACCGAATGACGGTCGAAGTCCCATAATTTCGCAATCCTGACACAGAATTAGACGAATGAACATTCAACTAGGATAGAATCACCTCATCCGATATCCTCTTGAACAAGTCCAAAACCTTTAACGGATTCAAATCCTCATGCACGGCCTTTTTCAGGAACAGTCCAAGCTCCTTCTGTGCCTCAACAGCTGAAGAGAATGTTTTCTTCCACCGTTCCATTTCATCGGCCGTCTTCTTGGCCCGAAATTTATCGTGAATGATCTTCAGTACACCAGTTTTCTTTACAATACCGTTCGTCGCAGAACAATGTGGACAGTAGATTGCCTTCCTTGTCTTTGCTTTGAGGGTCTTCAGGAGCTTTGTTCGCTGATAATTCTCCATATCTGGGCGTCGGAAGCTTTTGAGAAACGGGCGTCGTTCTTCTTCCTCCAAAAGAACACGAGCGCAAGTCTTGATAACAGTCAGATGGAAGAAAACGGTGATGCACGAATTCATACTTTGCAGATGCATTGCAGGATGTCGATAGTATGCTTAAAGAAACCAACATGGAATACCGGCACGACAAGTTTGACATAAGCATAATGGCCGACACAATTCACGGATGATTCGCCACAAGTTTCACAGAACGCGTTTTTCTCCGATGTACCCTATCCTTCAATTAGAAGAGAAGAAACCAAGAGAGGTCCACGTACGCACGAGTCGTCGGTCAAGGACACCATCCTTTACTGGCAACCGTTCCGTGGCGGTATACAGATCCCGATGAGTGACTTCGAATTCAGATACTTTGACGGTGTCCTGGGCATTGAGTAAACTGAATTGCAGTTTCTTTCTATTTACTGTGAGCATGACCATTGTGCAGATCTTGATAGGATCTACATACATAACTTTGGGAGCTTGAGAAGGCACAACTTCCTTCATCTTGTCTGTACGAATTAGACCTCTCGAAGTATTTCAATTTGGAATCTTGCTATGACATTCGATCGTACGAAGATGAGACCAAAAAGAAACGAGAGTCTTGAGTCAAAAGACTTGACGAGGGAAAAGTCAAAATAGCAGAGTGACCGTGACCGTAACGCGACTTGCAGGGCAGCAGCTTTAACGGGCCGGGTTTTTGGTGACCGTCACGTCACAAATCCACGACGCGCGTACTTTGCGCACTTTTCTCATCTACCACCATGTCCCGAACATCCTACGACAGGTATGCATGTCCTCGCAATGTTTCTGAAATACAATTGACACAACTAAGGTACCTCACCGTATTCTCTCCGGAAGGGCGCCTATATCAAGTTGGTTCGTGTCAATCCAGAAACCCATTGACCTAATGGCAAGCTCATCCACCGATACATAGAATATGCTTTCAAGGCCATCTCTGGATCCGCTCATACAGCCATTGCTGTTCGCGGAAAGGACACCTCCGTAGTGATCACGCAGCGCAAAGTTCCCGTACGGTTCTGCATTTCGACGTGTACGCCAACAATGACATTCGTTCTAGGACAAACTCTTGGACGCGTCAAGCGTTACACATCTCTTCAGTATAACACCGACAATCGGATGCGTAATGACTGGACTCATTGGTACTTGTCAAGGATAGGATTGTGACATCAGATCACTCACCATTTCGACAGCGGACGCCAGAGCCCAAGTCACTCGAGCACGCTCAGAAGCTGGCGACTTTCGATACAAGTACGGCTACGAAATCACCCCGGACGCTCTCGCAAGACGGCTAGCAAACATTAATCAAGTTTATACTCAGAGAGCAGCCATGAGACCACTGGGCATATGTTCGTTCTTTTTCTCCGTACATGATCAATTTCATTCATTCTTATGTTACAGCCATGATACTCATTGGTATGGATCCTGAATATGGAGCTCAGTGCTTCAAGCTGGATCCAGCTGGATACTTTGTTGGCTTCCATGCTACAGCCGCAGGGCAAAAGCAGCAAGAAGCCATGAATCATTTAGAGAAGAAATGGAAGAAGTTGGACTCTGGACGAGGCGCCGATGATGCTGCAAAAGCCGGCAAGAGCTTGAGCCGAGCCGCGGTGATCGAGGTGTGTTCGCAGTATCATTCATCCTGCTTTGATTGCTGAGAGTTTTTAGATGGCCATCGAGGCTATGTCTACCGTTCACGCGACAGATTACAAGCCTGGGGAGATTGAGATAGGTATTGTGTCGGATGCACCGGAGGAGGATGTCAAGACAAGAGGCCAATGGCGCGTGATGGGAGAGGCTGAGATAGAACAACATCTACTTGCGTATGCAGAGAAGGATTAAATGTCTACAGCAGACTTGGCGATGATCATTGTAATTATTTCGGATCACCACAGTGATGCACCTCCACTCTGTATCCTGACATCAGCCGGCGAAATAAATATACGGTGCAGCACATACCTCAACGGCCGTTATTTCAACCTCGTTCACGTCATGCTTCCAAAATCTCTCAGGTGCCTCCCAGAAGTTAGTGAAAGCAGCGCCGCTCGCCAGCGTGTTTGCCGATGATGCCTGTGCTGCTACCGGTTGGGATGGTTTCCGGAAACTCGCCGGGAGTTCGGGTGGACCGTATGGGTGAGCGTGAGGAGCTTCAGGTTCTGTAACTCTGTTCACTATCAGCTGAACCAGTACACTGAATATACGTACTGGAAGGCCATACACGCTTTCCAAGGAACCTGATTAACGGAGTACGTGCCGTCGAGAGTAGACGAACAGAAGGATGCATGGAGGAAACAGGAAGAGCTCTGTATTCCCAAAACGGAAACAGCGTCAGCATCGTGTCGGTGGCTGTGCCTCAAAAATTTGAACGGCTTCAAAGTCGACGACTACGACGACCACGATGGCAGAATACGACCTGTCCAAGAAAATCATTTCCTATCTTGACCGTCATCTGGCCTTTCCTCTACTAGCCCACCTCGCAGAAACCAATATCTTCGCAGTATCCGATGTTCAGGTAGCCGAGTATGAGCTCGCCAAGGGCACCAATATGTTCGACTACGCACAGTCACTTTTCGTGCAGCTGCACCCCGACGCTGAGGTTCCTGCAGGTGTGTGTATGCTGCTATGTTTTATCCACCTACTCAGTAATGGCGACAGAGTTCGACGAGAAACGGCAGAACGCAGTATCGACCCATGAAAGACTACAACAAGAAGCCCAGGCCGTATTCGATGTCATTGAAAACCCCGATGTCGCCCAGGCTTTGCGACAAGACAAAAATCAGAATTTACAGTATCTGAAAGAGCATTACAACGTGCGCAATTACGCTCCTCTTTTCTTGGATTACACCTTACATTTTCGACAGGTAACGCTGGAGCAAATAACCGCACTGTACAACTTTGGAAAATTCCAGTATTCATATGGAAACTACAGTGGTGCCGCTGACTACCTGTACCATTTCCGCGTTCTGTCGACCGACAACGACTTGAACACGTCTGCTCATTGGGGTAAACTCGCCTCGGATATCCTCGTTGCACGATGGGACATTGCTCTTGAGGAGCTTAACAGTCTTCGGGAACTCATCGATTCACGGTCGCCTGCACCTCTTCTGCCCACCGCAACCGCCACAAACACCTCCGCACCCGAACCAGCCCTTGCCCAGTTGCACTCTCGGTCGTGGCTTGTTCACTGGTCTCTCTTTGTCTACTTCAGACATCCACAAGGTCGAACCCTTCTCCTCGAAACATTCTTGTCACCGACATACCTAAACACAATCCAAACAGCTTGTCCGTGGGTTCTTCGGTACCTTACGGCAGCTGCTATTCTCTCCCGAAAATCTTCTGCAGGAGGAGGAAATGCCAACACGAGCTCTTCTCGCGTGAGAAATGCCATCCGAGAAGTCGTCAAGGTCATCCAGATGGAAGAGTACCAGTATTCCGACCCTGTCACCAATTTCCTGAAGGAGCTCTACGTCGAGTTTGACTTTGAGAGCGCACAAAAGGAGCTCGGTAAGGCCGAGAAGGTGGTTGAGAATGATTACTTCTTGCAGGAGTTCAGGGAAGAGTTTTTGGATAACGCGAGGTATCTAATCAGCGAGGCTTACTGCCGAATTCACCAGAAGATTGATATTGGGTGAGTCCGGGCCCGAGTCGCATTGACTGGAGTTCTAAACTTGATGAATGTAGGGATCTTTCTGATCGTCTAAACCTTACACGCGCTGAGGGTGAAAAATGGATCGTCAACCTTATCCGTGAGACTCGAATGGGCGCGGATGCCAAGATTGATTTGGAGAAGGTTCGTTGAGCTTGGTCTGGATCAGATGCGATGGACTAATCCATCTGCCACAGAACGTCATCCAAATAAGTCGCCCGCCACTCCCGATATACCAGAGCGTGATTGAGAAGACAAGAGGGCTTGCAATTCGGACGCAAGCTCTTGGCGCAGCTGTCGCAAGGACAGGTCAACAGCCGGTTGCGGCTCAGTGAGTCTTGGCCAGACTCTGGGATACGAGTTGTTGCTTTAGATCACATACACTACTACGTATTGATATTTTGAAAGCATCATTGTGTTTCTGTAAAATATGAGTTAAGAGCCTGTTCGGTGATTTGATGTTACCGGACAGGCTCTAACTGAGAGGGAAAGCAAGAATGAGTCCACAGGAAATAGGCCCATGTGTTCCGGTGTTTCTGAAAGGGTGGAAGAATCATAACCTTGATATATATGCTAAATGTGAACTTTGGTTGTGGAATATGGTTGGTACGGTACAGACTCTGTATTTGCAGAAAGTAATGCAGGAGAGTCCTAAGTAGAATGATTACGGCAATAAACAAAGATGAGATGTAGAGTGCAGTGTTAGGCAAAGATCACTGCAAGAAAAGTCGGCGCGCTGACTACACTCACATTAAGCTCAACATGTCGGTTCGAGCTCTGGACAGCAATGCCTGCTGTGCGGGAGGAAGCTGCAGCGATGTGATAAAGTCATCGTAGTCACCAGTGCCAGTAGGTGGGTGAGCGTTGGGGTGGCGAAACGTTCCCAAGTACTCTTTCTTTGCTCTAATGGCCGTGAGTATGTCGTCCCAACGCGGTTTCAGTTGTGTATTCCACAGATGGAAGTCCGCCGCATCAGAAGGAAAAATGCCGAGGCCATGTTGGCGACGATTTTCCGAGCGACGGATAGACTTGAAGAATGGAACGGCTATATCAAGAAACAGCTTTAAGACAGTTTTCCACGACACTAAACTGGTGAGCTCACCACCGGGATTTTGGATCCGTACACGTTGGGAGGGGAGCAACACGATTAGATAAAGGTAATCGTAGAGAGCTATCACATTGTCAGTAATGCAGCCATCGTTCCTGCAGGATTCAACGAACCTGTTTCGACTTGCGAAGCAACCTGCCACGTTGTCATGGCTGTTTGCCACGTTGTCATGGTTGTTGTCAGAGAGTCAATTTCGTTTTCCAGCCTTTCGATATCCTGTTGGAAAGGTGTGAAAAGGATCTGTATGTAATGTTCAACGGCGTTCAATGAGAATAGGAGAGATTACTCAACGGGGTGGTCGTGATGTCGGTGAGAGATAACGGTCGTAGTAAGGGTGCCCGCCTGTGTTCGATTGAGGACATGAACCGGGTAATCCACATCTGGATGTGATTGACTAGAGGTGAGGTCTCCATTGTGCTGCAAGCCTTGCGGGTGTGATGCGGTGACGTCGGTGACGTTGAATTCTTTCTCCTCCAGCGGGATTAACTTAGCTCTACATATGTTGACCGTCTTAGTTCGCTGAGGGCCATCAATGACTGATACTGACGAGTTTCCGGATCCGTGATTACTATTGCGAAGAGGAGATGTCATGGTGGTGTTAATGTTCAAGTTATAATAGGGGGTGGATTACTGATTCGGACGATGACCTTCCTTGTGCAAGCCAAATTGTCGGTATTACGGTCATCGCTCATGCGTATTTCCCAAAGTATCAGCTTTGACTTCGGAGGCCACTTGCTGCCTCTTCAGAATCGTGTCCCGTTGTGCGAGCTTCTCAAGGAATGTGTTATGGATGTGCCACATTCGACGCTACCACCTTAGTAAGCCTTCCGACACCTAAACAAGGACTCAACGTTTCTCTTACTTTCTCCAAGATTCCATATACATTTTTACTTACTCGAAAATACCAGAAAGACGAAGAAGATTCTTTAAAAGCTGTACCATTAGAACTATTTTCGTACCTACCCTTAGTATATAAACTTCAGTGTAGCTACGAAATTATTATCTATCTTTTGACCTATCACTTTTACCTCGTGTGAATTAAGTATCTGAGACAACTACGCTTAGCGCTCGTTGTCTTTGATCCTTCCCAGTTACGCTTAGCGCTTACTGGATTGATCGGTCTCTTATCGACTACGCTTAGCGCTCGTCGACACTCATCTTACTACTCAATTCTCTTACAAGGTAAAGAACTCAACTTTATTGAATACCTAGCTACGTACTAGTCTTACGCAACTACAGTATTCATAACAGAATGTGCGGTGTTGTGCAAGGATTATACCGTGTTGTGTAATTTCGGCTGCTAAAACATCAACTCTGGCTCGGAGAGAGGCAAGTAGTGCTACGTGTCATTCAACAACAACATTCAGAGCACGTGAGGGAGAATACTCAACAGTAAATTTGTTTACGGTCTCTCCCATATGAGAGGAGGTTGATAATGGCACATTACGACGCTGATGAATGGACAGAAATTAGACCCGGAATTTCTGTTAGTCCCAGAGCATAAAAGTTTGACATCTGAACGCTAAATTGATGAACGGTGGCTCCTCGGTGCGGCTTCTGATCTTCTGAAAGCTGTTCCATTAGCGTTGCGGTAAAATATTGTACAAGCGTTAAAGGATATGGACCTACTGTAGTACGCCGGACCGTGAAGGAGAAGGATGATATTGTTCGGATTGTACAAGTCATAATACGTCCACCTTGTCGAGTTCGAGTCACTGTATTCTCAGATAGCTAATCACGACCCGTCAAAGGCATGACGACGCTATTCTGACTTGCATGATCAAGCAATGGAAGATGAGATTACTACGTTTCCTGCTGTGAGGAGAAGTCGAACGATTCGCCGAAAAAGTCCTCTTGCATCTATTCGGTAGGCCTTCGTATGTGGATATTGCGTTGACCTTCATACTATGCTGAGTGAAGGAAAGATAGAAGACTCAGCTCCCCGGCCCGCAGGAAATACTGGTTTCAGGTATTTGGCCTGCGTTGAAACTGCGACCGAACTTGTAACTACAATAGTTTGAAGAGCATACTGGACAAAGCGTAAAAGGATACTTAGTCACTACCCTCGGCTACTATGTTTAATTCACCGGATCACTGCGCGTCCCCATTCCACACCGGAATTCTTTAAAGCTTTACGCCCAGAAGAAAAAGGCAACCAAAGTCGGTACTATCCACAAAATCCCGCTTTCTATTGCCACAGCCGAGTCGGCAGTTCCTGTACCAGTAGGTGTAGTGGTTGCCGACGTAGGTGCAATCGAACCTTCTGTAACAGGTGTCGATGATGCCGGCGCAATGGAGGTTATTGTACTTTGTGAAGTTAGCGTGTTGCTGCCACTCCCAGTACCAGATACTGCACGTGAAGTAGATGACGCTACAGCCGAAGTAGCTAGCTGCCTATTCGGATTTTGGCCGGGGAAAGTCACTTTGGGGATTACTATTCCTTTAAGAGAGCACGAAACGACCAACTCTGTGGAATAGTGAGCATTTGATGCAGGAATTATACTAAGGAATGATAATGAACACACCATCAACGGTTGTTTGGGGTAGGGTATAGTCCGTAATGTTCGCCGCATTCCCAACACATTCAATGCATGACACATAGTTGCTTTCAAACTCAGATGTGCAGCATTGGGGCTGAGTACAGTTCTTTGCAAACAATAAACGAGCAGAAAATAATCTGATAAGAAAAATCTGCGTACCGCGCTGATCAAGGCATCAGCGGCTGAGCAGGGTGTCTGACATTGCGACGGGATGCCCTGAACTTGTCGACTGGCAATATGGAGTGCTCTGCTCCATGACAGAAAGCGAGGATCCAGAGCTGCTACGTAGGTTTGCAGCTGTACGCCGAGAAGGAAGAGAAACGTTGACGAAGCCATGGCTGACATCCACTACGCTAGGTCGTGAGTGGAGCCTCGTGCACAGGTACCGGGGGAAACAATGAAACACGATTCCCAACAGCAGGTCCATTGATATACGATTAGAACCGCCCCAGGAGGGAAATGGAGACCCCAGAAGGCAAGGATCGTAATTTGTGATATCCTCTGAGTCACCTGAGACATGGAAAATGGTCCATTATCAGTATCTTCTCTTCTGAACGCCTTTTGCCGCTGGTGAAAGATCGATTCGATCTGATTGCATGGAAAATGTTGACCCGGAGGTGACTGCTGATGTTGGGTGTGAACCGAGCACGTGGTCGTGTGGCGATGATCTCATAAACTTAGTCTTTTTGCTTAGTTTCAGCCTGAGTCTAACCACTCAATGACCCGTATGAGGAAAAGTCCTTCGATGGTTGTAGGACATCAGCTCTAACACGCCTACCGACACATAAATCCTCTCCACTGCTATTGCGCACCACCAGCGGTTATCTTGATTGATGAACATTTTCACGACGTCTGCCGAAACTGGACCGTGCGCACCTCGCTTCTTGCGCCTGACAAGAGATATTGTGGAAACCAGAGTCAGCTACGCTAAGTACAGTCATCGATATCATAGTGAGAGGCGCGCGTTCTTGAATTTTGGAGTGCATCGTTGGCGTATCCTTACAGTGCATGGTCTGCCATGGAAGATGCCTTCTCGTTACACCAAGAAAGAGCACTCAGGTACTTGTCGCGAATACCTTATACATGGAAATAAATTATCAAGATGGTAACTGCGGAGGAAAACAAAAACGTTCGTCTCATTCTGAAGCTCTCGCTGATGGCAGGCCGTTTCACAGCATATTGATTGTCGTAATAACAGAAAGCAGCCTTCACGCTCCTGGCCGACATAATGATCCCTGTTCTCATAGATCAACCCGGTTCGAAATAGCCCTAAGTGCCCTGAATAATCATAGTCAGTACCCTTCTGTCCGGGATGAGTCAACAATTAATGTGAGTCCCAGATGCCACATGGATCCTCCGAGCAACCGACCTCTCGTTCATTTGACGCACGATTTCAGCGTGATCCTCATCCCTAAACTCCTGGTCTACTTGGTCGTATTTAGACTACCACGTAGTCGAGGAAAATAGGATCCAAGTATGTGAGTAGTGGCAAGCGACAATGATGTTAGAGACACTGAGTTACGTCGCTCAAGGGAAACATGATGATATTACTCACTCTGACGTCTTCGGGGACATCGCTCTCTGGGTTCTCAGGCACCTCTGTGATGCGTTGCTGAAGCGTACAGTGTTGGAAGGTGAGACTAACCATACCGAAAGACAGGTGTGTTGTGGCAGATGGGACTCAGACCCATGACTCTGTATTTCACCGAAAGAGTTTCCAAAGACTTAACCAGGTTCCCAAAACCACTGGCCTATCTGTAGATATGCATTAGAGAGGAGAACGGAAGACAAAATGTACTCTCACCCTTAGTCTTCTCTCGCTTCAGAAGTCATAAGCTCGACAGACATCGAGGTGTGCTTTTGGAATCGACGCCTTCTTCAGAATGAGAGAGTGCTACCAATCACAAGGGGAACCGTTCAGATTAGAGCGTAGTTGGCGGGACAAAACAAGGGAGTGTGTCCAGACTTGGGCATCACGGTTTGCCTGAGATAGGGACTTCTAGACGGAGGGCGGGTAGGTTCTGTTCCTGAGAAAGTTGTTCTTTGACTTGCGAGGGCATTAAAATGAGGCGGAACCCAGTGAAATGTGCCAGTCACGGATAAGAAGGTCGTCGGTCGAGTTGTATAAGTTAAGATATCCACCTCATTGACTTCGAGTCACTCTATTCCTAGAAGGTAAATTAGGGCCTGCCGAAGGTGTGAAGATGTTGTCCTGACTGATCAAGCAAGAGAACTTCAAGACGAGATGTGCCTCATGCTGCGATATGTAGCAGAATTGAGGAGTCAAATGAGCGGCTCAGGGAGTCTTATCGCATCTACACGGCAAGTTTTCGTATGTGAGTATTGTGTCAACCGTCGTACTATATAGAAGTACTGGGTGGAGGAAAGATAAACGACTCAGCTCGCAGGCAATATTGATTTCAGGTATTTGGCTATGTTGAAACGGCGATTACACCTGGAAGCAAAATACTTTCAAGAGCATACTTAGTACATGGGAAGTCAGGTAGTACTTAAGAACTGTCCTCGGTTACGATCAATACACCGGTCCACTGCCATCCCCATTCCACACGAAATTCCCCGATCAGCAGAGCTTTACGCCGAGAAGAAAAAGGCAACCAAAGCAGGCACCATCCACAACATATTGCTTTCCATTGCCACGGCGGAATCAGCTGTTCCTGCAGGCGCGGAAGCTGTTCCTGAGGCTGCAAGTGTAGTACTTGCCGATGATGCAAGTGCACTCGAACGTCCGGTAACAGACGCCGATGATGCCGGCGCAATAGAAGTTATTGTACTCCGTGAAATGCTGGATATACTGGTAGAAACGGAGGTCTGGGATGAAATGGTCGTGATAACGGAAGTGTCCGATATGGTTGAATGTGGAATTGACGTGCTGCTCCCACCGCCAGTACCAGATGCTGCGCCTGAAGTAGACGATGGTATGGCTGAAGTAGACAGTTGCCTATTAGGATCTTGACCAGGGAAAGTCATTTTGGGTATTGCTATTCCATTGGCGGAGCACAAAACGACCAACTCTATGCGATAGTGAGCTTTTGAAGCAAGGAGAAATAATAGGATGAACGCACGATCCACGATCGTTTGAAATTGGGAATAATCTGTAACGTTCGCCGCACTCCCAACACATTCAATGCATGACACATAGTTGTTTTCGAAGCTAGATGTGCAGCATTGAGCCGGAGTACAATCCTTTGTGAATAATAAATGAGCAGAAAATAATCTGAGAGGGAAAATCCAGTACTGCATTGACCAAGTCACTAGCAGCAGAGCAGGGCGTCTGACACTGCGATGGGATGTCAGACGTTTGTCGACTGGCGACATGGAGCGCTCTACTCCACGACAGAGAACGAGAGTCCAGAGCTGCTACGCAGGATTGCAGCTGTACACCGAGAAGAAGGAAGAGAAACTTCTTTGACAAAGTCATGACTGACATCCACTAGGTCGTGAGTGAAGACTGGTGCAGAGGTACTGAGGGAAGCTGTTCCCGGCAAGACGTCCATTAATATATGATCAGAACCGTCCTAGGTATTTCGAGAAAGGGAACGGAGACCCAAAAACGAGGATTGCCCATGCGACATCCTCAACGTCTTCGTTCTGTTGGCCCTGAGACATGAAAAATGGCCCGTCAACGATTTCCCTTCTTCTACACGCCTTCTAGTGCCGTTGATGAAAGATTGATTTAATGGATGCTGTTGACCCGGAGTTGATGTACATATCATTGGCTGATGCATATTGTATATCGCGGCGAAACGAAAGCTTCAGGGATGCGATCACCGCAATGTGTGAGTTGGACGTTAACCTTTTTTCTGAAGAGAGCCTGCATCTAGCCTTTGAGAGGTTAGGGCGCTGTGGCTTTCAAATGGAAGACTAAACAAAGACAATTTTGAGTCGACAGAGAGAAATCAGAGTCCAGGGTGTGCCAGAGCTGTATTTATGTCGCTTCCCGTGTGTAGAAGAGCGACAGCTTGTGAAATACTCGAAATGAAGACACCGAACCGACGACGCGCAGGTGAAGGACGGATCGGCTCTACGGCCCGACCTCAGAGTCATTCCTCGATTACCTAACGCAAGTTCCTTACTTTTCGCTTTCACGTTGTTCTAGGTAGCTTTCGGAGGACTTGCTATAGACGCGTCGAATTTGTCCAGCGGCCGCTGGAATGGTGAAGCAACCACCCAGTTTCTTTCCCACAACTGCCTTGGTGCGATATCCTAATGTTTTCTCGCGACATTGGCAGCCAATCTATCTCTCTATTTAGGATCATGCAGCTGCAGGAATTGGTGCTGGTGTCATCGCCACGCTTTGTATGAACCCTCTCGACCGTCTCAAAGTCCAATTTCAAGTGTCCGAGACAAATCCAAAAGGAGCGTTCGGAAAACATATATGGTACGCCCTGAGGGACATCAAGCAACAGCAGGGGTGGAAGGGGCTGTATCGCGGAGTTGGTCCTAATATTGCAGGCAATGCGACAAGCTGGGGGTTTTATTTTCTATTGTAAGACCAATTTCCTAGCTCTCACCCTTCTGATCGTGTGCTAGTTATAATATGCTAAAAAAACGCGCCTCTGGAGACGATATTACTCGACCGTTGTCCTCTGCAGAGTATCTGATTTGTTCCGCCGAAGCAAGTACGTACTTCCTGATACTCAATGAGCGTCTGTACTGACGTTGTACAGGTGCTGTGACGGCTGTCATGACCAACCCTCTGTGGGTAGTCCGAGTGCGTATGTTCACCAGTGACGCAGGCTCTCCGCATGCCTACCGTGGCCTATGGCGTACGCTCATTTGATTCGTCACACATGACATCGTGATTCCAATTCATCTTCCGTTCAGACGGTCTCCAAACTATTGTTCAGTCCGAAGGCTGGCGAGGACTTTTTCGCGGCACATGGCTGGGGCTCTTCGGTGTCAGCAATGGAGCCATCCAGTTCATGGCGTATGAACAGATGAAACGCTGGGGATTTGAGAGGAAGAAGAGACAATTTGAGAAGTCGGGGCAACCGTGGACGCCTGACGTCGACAAGCTGGTGCGTGGAGCGATTAGTCAGGTTTTTATGACTGATGTATACTTGGGACAGTCAAATACCGCCTACACAATCATGTCTGGTGCCAGCAAACTGGAAGCGTTGGCCATAACGTATCCGTACCAGGTCGTACGATCACGAATACAGGTAAGTACCGTCATTTTTCTAATGATTCGGCTTCGCTGATTCCTTTGTCAGAATACCAATGCAACGGCGCATCTTTATCCTAATATCCGGACCACCATATTAAAAACTTGGCAGCAGGAGGGTTTACGCGGATTTTATCGTGGTCTTGGTACCAATTTTGTGAGAGTTTTGCCAGGTACCTGCGTCACATTCGTTGTATACGAGAACCTGGCATGGCTATTCAGATCAACCGCTGCAAAGAGGGCAGCAAGTCAGGGCAACATAGATTAAAATATATCTCTGTACTTTTAATACCTACCATTGAATACTCACCTCGATACCTGCTCGTTTATTGGGAAACTTAAGCAGTGTGGCGGTGCTCGTTGTTGCTCATGGAGCTCTGACGACAATACGATAGTACTGCTTTTGACTATCACAATCTCCGAGAACGGTGAGTTCCAGAAATAAGAATGGACTCTTCTCTAACCGACATCAGTATTTACCCTTCATTCAGCACAGCGATTCTCTTCGAAGCGATCCGTATTGTACAGAGGGAGAAACTTGACGCGAAAGTGAGGTCAGTACATGCCACGATTCGACGCGACCTTGCCAGTAAATTCGAACTAGGTCAATCCATGGCTTCATTCGTGGCGTTTCGCAGTGCCGTTGTGAGGATCTCTGGCCGCCAGGTCCGTCACTTGCACTCTACACACGTTTCTATGTCAGGAAGCAAATACCGGCTCGAAAACAAACGAATTCCCTACGAAACGCTCGACCTCGTTGATCCTGAGACAGGCCAGCTGCGAGAAATCGTCCTCAAGGACTACCTCGAGACCATCGATATCAAAAAATACAAAGTCGAACTGGTGTCAACGTCCCCCAAACCGATTGCGAAGCTCGTAGAACGGTGGAAAGAACATGAGAAGATGAAGGCGCTCAAGGCGAGGCGATTAGACAGCCATCGCAAGGCAGAACATAAGGAGTTCCAGTTCACATGGAACATGGCTCCTTCGGATTTGACGCACAAGTTCAATAACGTCAGGAAGGAACTCGAGAAGGGCAGAAAAGCCGATTTGGTTTTTGTTACGAAGAAGGGGCACAAGGCGCCTAAGGACATACCCGAGAGGCTGAAAGTGGTGGTGGATGAGCTGGCTGATGCTGCAAAGGAGTACAAGCCTAGGGAAATTGTCGGCGCCATGGGTGCTATCTTCCTTCGAGGTACAGGGGAAAAGCCTACAGAGGCGCCTTCAAACAACTCACCAACATGACCCCAGACAATAATACAACATAAATATAACCTGATTTACTGAGCTATTCACTGAGAAAAACTCTACGTGTCTACATATCTACCCAAACGATGCTTCCGTTGCAATTTGCTGTGGACTTCGGGCTCTGTATAAGATGAGAACGTCTCCCTCACGATCTGGAACCCTCCCTTTTGTCTACCGAACTTTTTCCGCAAGAAGTACTGGACGCCAGGAGATACTTGAAGTCCAGCGGCATACATGTCAGACGCGACTCGATTGAGACTGTCCATGTGTACAGAGTCGCAGGCCTCGTACCGAGGACGACGACCAAGTGCAAGCTCTTCGTCGAGTAGGCGAAGCCATGGGCGCCTCACACCACTCGTAGGAAGTAACTCTGAAGGTACCAGGGCTTGCAGCACGGCATAAAAGAACCTTGCATCAGCCTTTGGCTCCCTGATCCGCTTTGTATCCACCTCCATCCCGAGAGCTATCGCTCTCTGCACGAGCTCCATGAAATCACGATTCATAGATTCATCGCAAAATGAAAGGTAGAACGCAAACGCGGATCGTCTCCCTACATCGCGCCGTGGGCCGAAGCGGTTCATACGGATGTTGTCCCGAGTTTCGTTGTCGTAACCCCATCCCTTCACCTGGGGGGAGGATCCGACGTAGTTGGCCTCTCGGGCGTAGCACGATACCATCACCGTATACGCTTGGATGTGCAACCTCCAGGGTCGGTTCGTGGAGTTCATTTCCGGGACGAAACTCGCTCGCTCAGACAATCTTGCAAGATTCCACACGCGCTCGGCAAGACCAGTGTGCCCACCATCCCGGAGCCCCTCTATCATCGTTGCAAAGAATATCGGCCCATACTCCACCCCGCGACGAATGTACGACTGTGTTAGCTCTTTGGCCACCCTGCTGAGCAAGACGGGGCGGAACTCCCAGGGCGAGAAAAGATCTGTCGTGGACAGTTTGGGAAAGATCATGGAGAGCAGTTGAATTATACCGCCGTAGTTTCCGGTCTCGGTAAGATTCTTGATGTGTGACGTGAGGGTTACAATGTCGGGTGCTTTGGCAGAAACCGAGGGGGGAGCACGAAGTGTTATGCTTTCCGTCTGTGTCCGATGATGCGCCTTGGAGACGCGGTCGGAACCTGGCGCTACCGGATGTGACGGCGGCGTCGACCCGAGGAACACATCAACAGCGTCTGATGAGAGACCAAGACCAACCAAATGCTCCTCGTTTCGTAGAATGTTCATAGCAGCATCTGTAATATCAGAGCGTTTCAAGCGGGCACCTGACCGTATAAGAGTATTATACGTCACAATATCCGGCCATAATGGCTTTTCACGCTCGATCATGTAATTGAGAATACGATCTGCTTTCTTCGGCGAAGAACGGTGGGTAAGGGAGTAGTGAAGTAAAGCGTTGCAGCTGTGAAGGTCTAGCATGGGCAACTGTCGACGAGTCACTATACGAGATGGAAGTGGGGGAACATTTTCAGGAAGGGTGACAGCCTTGTGGATGGATGGTTCTTTACGAGAGGGACGTTGTGGCGGGAGATCATCAAGTAGCCGTCTGAGAACGCTATGAAAATAATCATAAGCCTTCACCTGCGTCGCCTTATTGTCTTTGTCCAGTATCCAGACTTTTCTCTCGCTGTAAGGACAGCGATAGAGAGCACGGATGAGGGCTGCGACGTCGGAGAAAGGATATTCACGAAGATCAAGAAGGACTGCCAAGTTGGCTAGAGCTTGCAAAGATGCGTCAAACTCTGCTTTTGAAGCGTCGTCGACAGGTCTTTGAGATAACTTTTCGTTGATAGAGGATACGATGGTCTGCAAGGAAAGGGAACTTGGCTTGCTACAGACTTGCCGAAGGTGTTGATAGTTGGTTAGCAAATGTCGTGATTTCTCCGCCTCCTCGTTTGATTCCTGTGCCAAAGAATCCAGCTCTTCTGCAAGGGTATCCTTGACTTCCCAGTCATGAACAAGGCCCACAAATATCAATGACGCGAGAATTATCTCTCCGTGCAGGATACAGCTGCCAATCAATGCTCGGAACATACGGTCCGTGCGTCTCTGCTTGTAAGCCCGAGCGGACTGCAGGATCTGGAGAGTAGAAATGATGAACTCATCCTTGGTCGCGGCGGGTCCCGGATTAAATACAGCAGGTGTTTTGAGGGCAGCATGCAGCATGATATATTGCTCCTTTATCCATGCCTTGGGTGCAGATGATGCCGAATAACCCTCGATGACAGCTTCCAAGGTTCTGACATGGATAGGTATTCCATTCAACATCATCCAATCGCATACATTATACGCTTTCCTGAAGAAACCCTGCCGCATGAGCGCATGGAGAAGAGTATGCGCGGCTAACCGCGGCGAGACGGGACGAGGGAGCTTAATGGCAATGTTTCTGAATGGTTCGTATTTTTCAACCATCTCTGGATCCTTGAGGACAGAGGAGTTTGCCATCAAAGATGAAAACCGGACAGAGTTGAAAATGTGATAGGCACCACTGACATCGGCACGGTGCATGGAGATCCTTATGGCATGAGAGGCTGCGCGAGACAGCTGAGGTGAAGAAAGGGATGGATCCAGGTATGACGGAAAATGTGTTGGAGATGGGGAGGGATGAGTTTCGACATTTGATAGAGCCGTTGCAGACTGAGAGAACGTTCTTGAGGGAAGTGCACGCGACAGCGTTAGAGCATATACTGAGAGCGACCTCTGCTCAACGGTGCGGTAAACGACGGTGAGCACATTGGCACCTGTAAGCCAATTGCATCGCATATAGCTTGCATAACTAATGCAAAATGTTAGAAACAGAAAAGAAAATACAGTACGCCACTCACCCGACCTGTGCTTCTAGCTGGCCGTCAAAGGACGATGTCGGTGAAGGAGAGAACGGTAGGCTTATGTAACGCGAGGACGCTCCGGCCCAACGGTCCATCATCTTGAATTCCAACCATGACATGAACTTCGACGAAGACATATACATTTATTGCGATGCTGCACCAAAGGGTTTCCCAACCCATACCTTGACGCTCTTCCTTCTGTCCTTCGCTCCTTGCGCTCCGCAAAACAGATCTCGCCTTCTGCCGAAATGGTCAAAATACATACTAAACTCAAATCTGAGAGAAGTCGCCCCGAAAAACTTATAGAGGCTCTTCAGTACAATTTTGGGAGGGTTGAATGCGTGGCACCCGCCTATGCACCTCTATTCTCCCCCTTTCAACGTCTCCTGTTCGAAGTTCTCCAGGAAATATTCGAACAGACCCTCTATTGTAGTGTCGACGACTTGTACCCGTCGTCGGACAGAGCTGTATCTCTTACTCCCAATCGATTGGCATCGGTGTGCTCCTACCGGCGGGGAGTATGCATAGCATTTCCCAGCCTGTGGCGGCACACGTACATCTCACATATGTTAGCGGCCCTTCTACTCCCGTCTCTCGAGTCTCAGGGTGGACCGGAAATGGTGCCACATCTGAGTGTAGACGCATACTAGGAAGTGATATTTGAACCGTGCTATCCAGAAAGTCCTGACTTTTCGGTATTTAGTCATCATCACGATGGAAATAATCCAGTTCAATTCTCCTGGTTCTCCCTCAAATGCCTCGGCATCTCTCCCATTGGACTTGAGGCACAGTCGGGCGCGTCCAGCTCATGCATCCCTTCTGAAATGCCCTCTCCTGCATGAGCTCAAGATCTGCAACCCATACTTCAGTCCCCGCCTTCCGCGTTTTTGTGTCAGTGCCCAATGTCGAGCACGTAAAATTCACCATTCTCCAGGTGCAATTTATCATATCCCCAGGGCGATGCCGTTTTACCTATCATTTCCCTGACGACAATACCTTCCGATGGAGTGCTAAGGTTAGCCAAGTTCCCCAAATTGGAGCATCTTGAGCTCTGTAACGCGGGCGAAGGGAAGAAGAGTGTCATCCTTGACTCTAGCGGCCTGCGAAGGTTTATGTTCAGGTGGTCTGACGGAGCTAGCTTTGTTGTCCGTTCCTATCGCCTATAAGTACGTCCTAATGGTGCTCGCCGAAGCAGTACGCCTCAAGCATCTCATGATTGAAGATAGATACGACGCCCGGGTTTGTTGATGGCTTGGAGGCCATAGTGGCAGATCTAGAGCACCTAAAGTTAGTATGGTGGGAGTATGGATCCATCGAGGAGGAGCTACATAGTCGTTGGAATGCTTGAGAAAAGGTGTACTGTGACGTCGGCAGTTATCTGGGAGCGGTGGCCCACTGCAGCAAGCGGTTCAAGTTTTGGATAGGATGCAGACCTTGAGAGACCGAGGGTTATTGGTGACAATTAATTAGGCAAGTCCCTCGTTTGCTTTCAATATCGCGTTCGAGCCGTAAAGCTGCGATATTTAATTTTGATTTTCACGCAGTGCATACATAGAACAATCATTTTGTTACCGTTTCTCGATCAAAAGTTTTCGTCCTGCTATTTCAAATATTTTCTGCTACTACTGTATGCAACCAAAATCCGCAGTTTTGCTTATACTGCGCAGTGCGCAGCATGAAGAATTCTGCCCACGGGGATAGGGGGATTATCGATTTCCCCGTTCTCAAGAAATCGTAATTTCGATTTGTTCGAAGGACCCGAAAATCGGCTCGGGAAAACCGAAGCCTGTTGGCAAAAACCATCACTGTTCTCTAGCTCAAGCACCGAGAGATGAAGGTGGCCAAAGCATGCGATAACTGTAAAAGAAAGAAAGGTACGTTCAAGTTTCTGCTTCATACTGGATCTGAATCCTGCTTATAAAAAACAGTGAAGTGTGAGCGTTGGATCCAGTTAGCTGACTCTTATAGTTTTCATGTGAGTATTCAATGGTAGGTGAAGGCGATAGACAATCCAATCAGAGATGCAAAAACTGCATTTCCAACGACGTCGATTGTACGTATATTGCCGCTGCAAAGATGATACCGGTAGGCCTCAAGCTCATTCTGTGTGTACGACTCATGACCTTTTCAAGTATCGTCATTCCTCTAAGGAATACATCGAAGACCTCGAGAGAAGACTAGAAAAGACGCGAATGGTTTTGCGCAAGGTATGATCGGTCTGCCTCGACTCGATTAGAATGCTTACTTAGTAGTATTTCCCTTCAAGTTTCTTCCGGATGCCGTGATTGAGGAAGAAATGATCGGGAAAAGTCAAAATCAGAAACGGCAGAAACGCAAACTCACCGTGACACAGCATCTGTCCCAGTCGACCGCCGACATCCCGGCGAACCATGACACGGTCTTTGACGATGACACGGAATTAGATGAAGCGGACAGGTTAAATCAAATGGCAGTTGGTGGTCCCGATGTCAAAAACTTTGGGAAGTCGAGCAACATCTCGTTCACGAGTACGGCCCTGAAGGTCAAGCATGAGCTAGGGATTCCTTCAATCAAAACTTCCCAACCACCAAGCAATCAGTTGTGGGTCAACCTTTGGTCTGTACGTACGTCGCAAATCCTTTCCAGGTTCCTCTAATGACACTCTGCAGAGAAAATATCAGGACGTCGACGTTCACCTCCGATACGATTATACCTTTCCGGAGCCCGACCTTCTAGACAATCTTGTCGAGCTGTATTTCATCCACATAAATCGATTCTGGCCTCTTCTCCACCGTCCCACCTTCGAACGTTCCTTGGCTGCTGCTGTTCACTTAACCGACAGGGCATTTGCGGCCATTGTCCTGATGGTTTGCACCAATGGTGCACGTTTCTCCGATGACCCTCGCGTACGTGTCGATCGTGATGAGTTGCCATACCGTCATGGCTGGAAATGGTTCATTCAAGTACACCGGGTCTCTGTGTTGCGAACTCCAAACCTCTACGACCTGCAAAAATGCGTTGTAATTACAATCTTACCCAGTCAAATCAGTCTCGCTTATTGGACGCTTACAGCTGTCGGTTTTTTACGTAGAAGGCTTTGCTGCACACTGCTCGTGGACAATGCTGGGGACCGCTGTGCGCATGGCGCAAGATTTAGGTGCGCACCGAAAACAGAGACCGGGAAAGTTACCAATCGCTGAGGAGGAACTGCTGAAGAGAGCTTTCTGGTATTCACCGCCCTTAGATGGCCGCTTATCACATGTCTAACTTCTCGCCCCGAAGGGTCTTGGCATGCATGGATCGAATCGTAAGCATGGCTTTGGGTCGACCATGCGCTATTCAGGAAGAGGAGTGAGTTTTCTTATACCTTTGGTGACGTCATCATAAATATCTTCCAAGCATTGATGCAGACCTTCCAAATGACTGCGACGACGAATATTGGGACAGCGGCTTGGTCCAGCCATCGGGTGTACCTTCCGCAATGTCATTCTTCAGCTCCTTCGTGAAGTTAAACCGCATCTTTTTCAGATGCCTTCGAACAATAGTCAGTACAGTGCCCCAATCCACGCTGATTTCACTGATTTGCTTCGAGTACTCTCCGCGTAGGCCGACAGCTCTACGCCCTCCCGTTGAGAAGAGAAGCAAAGAGGATATTGTCGCTGAACTCGATTCTTTTGTGAATGAATGGATGGATTCCGTACCTGAACATAGTATGTCTTTCTTTGATGGTGCAGTAACCGATCTCATGACATGCCAGTCCGCTGGGAACCTCGACCTGAAAATGAGATTTTCTACAGTCAATCTGTTTTTCTATACTGTTCTTATTACCACCTCCGAATTCTCATCCATAGACCCTTCATACCCAGCCCTGGGAAATCATCGACTCTTTCCTGTCCTTCTCTGCTAATCAGCACCAATGCAGCACGGTCCATTGGCTATATTTTGGATCGTCAATCACAAAAGCTACCAGACAGTCCAAAGCATTACTGTGCAGTGAGTCTGTATCTGCTTATCAGCGGGATGAAACTGACCTGAGTTACTGAGATGTCTATCTTCTCAGCGGCGGTTATTCTTCTCCTCAACTGTTGGAGTAATCCAACGGCCAGATCGGAAAGCAAAGACGTGAAACGCGTTGTCCAGTGCATAAACACTCTTCAGACGTTTGAGCGACAGTACGTACTTTCATGTAATCGCGCTGTTCTTGTTCATATTGTCTTTCTGAAGATGGCCGTTTGCTGGTCGATTCTGGTAAGTGATGACCGTGCCCATGGCTTGCAGCCTAATTTTGGTTCTGCCAGTGATGTTATCAGCCATCTCGTCAGTGATGTTTATCCCAAACAACGGCAGTCTGGGTCTGTGCGCGAAAACATCGACATATCATCTCAGTCACTCTTCCATGCATCTCAGTGGGCGGAGCTGATGGGCATGCCCTTTCCTTCGTCAGATTGGGCATCTTCATCCGACGATGCCTATGCTCAAAATTTTTGGGTTATTACTGACAATGTATTCCGTGATACGCTGCCTTGTGATCCTTGAAAGTTCTTGAACACCTTCGAACTTGGCACAAAATCCCTGTTCGATGTTGGTTCGATGCTTTACGGTGCTGATGAAACGTGACAAGCCTTGCAACGGTGTTGACGGCTTCATGAACCAGGTGAGTTACTTTGTGTATGTCAGTAGCACTCCCAGAATGTTGGAGATATCCCAGGAAGCCGCGAGAAGATAGTCGAAGGTGCAAGTCGGCATAATGCCGGGTGATCTCAGGCTTTGGACCGATACTTACTTCATGATATAGACGAGTTGAGTAGAACATTCAAGATAGTTTTCGTAGTATAGATATTGGCTCTGTAGGAGCCAGAGAATGCGAGTTTATTGGTCCGCTTACCAGCCACCAGTCCACCCACTGCGAGCCCACCGTTTTCAACACGGAATAAGTACGTGCATAGTACGTGTCCGAGGTGACACGATCGGAGAGGCAGCAGGCAGTAAAGTGACGACCTTTATTTACCACGATCTTCGAAAAGAAATATAGATTATCTCCACTTGGCTTCTCTCTTCCATGTTTCTTACCCGTAATGGCTTTCAATGACAAGCAAATTGCTTTGACCAGCTCTTTTCGCTCGTTCAATTCCAAAGTGCCGATATTTCTGCAGAAATTGTACAAGTGCGCCAGCCGAATCTGCCTCTTCGTGCATCAAATTGACGATGTACTGCTATTAGAATCGTCGACAGTCCAGAAACGAACGATGCGATTTCTTGGTCGGATGATGGAGAGTCGTTTATTGGTGATTAGTCCAGGTGTTGTTGTTTTACCTTAGGCTGAATCCGAGCTCCAGTGTATGACCACGAGCGGTTAGCAAGAGACTATCTTCCACAATGGTTTAAACATAACAAATACTCTTCGTTCGTCCGCCAGCTCAACAACTACGGTTTCCATAAGGTGCCTAACCTTCAACAAGGTGTAATGAACGCCAGCATGGACGTAGAGCAGTCGCAGTACGCGCATCCCTGTTTCCAACGTGGCAAGGAGGACCAACTTGTCTTCATCCGGCCCACCAAGCAAGCAAAGGACCGTCCTACCATTGATTTTGAGCAAGGTAGCTCTTCTGTTCCTCCCTCTGGTGCTGGACAGCAGTTGGACATGCATGCCGTGTTAAATGGCATAACAGCAATCAGAAAACAGCAAACCGCAATAACACAGGATTTAAACGAACTGAAGCGCTCGGATCAACTGCTGTGGGAGGAGGCTCTGCAGGCACGGAACCGACATACAAAACTGCAGGACACTGTAAATCGCATTGTCAAATTTCTAGCCACACTCATAACGCAACCCAGCGGCAGCGGCGTCGCACATCCCCAGCCTCCCCGCATGATGATTGAGCAGTCTACTACGAGCAAAATCGGAGAAGTTGAGGACCACGAAGGTGATGACACAGAGGCTGAGATGGCTTCTACTTTGCGTAACTATACTTCTCAGCTCAGTACCACTCTATTCTCACCAGATTTACAGCAAAATCATCCATCGAAACACCAAGAACAGCAGTTTCCGAAACATCCTTCTTTTCTACCCCAGCAACAGATTCCCAATATTCCTCATTTTCCCCGACCGCGACGATAGATCCGTCAATAATACCACAACCGATACCCTCCCCTCCTCCCTCCCCGGGAAAACTAAGCTCCGCTTTCGATAGCATGTCCGCCTCCGACTGGGATATGTTTTCCTCTCTCCTAAACTCTTCTGCCTCCCATACAGACTTCAGTAAACTTCCTCTTTTCGACATGGGCCAGTCGCCTCCACGTTTGCCTTTAACATCTAGCGACAATGCTTTCACACAACCGTTACCCCATGAAAGCCTTGTCAAAAGCCCTGGCTCACTCAACAAGAGCATCGGTGACATTGACAATGCTGTCAATGCGCTTGATTGTGATATAGATTTTCTGAGCAGTGCCTTGGGAATACCATGCGATGGCCTGCCAGTTGGCGATGACGGGATTGATTTCAGTACTTTTTTCAATTACGCGACCCCTCCATCAGATATTCTTGCCGATGCCCCAGACTCTAGCCAGCAAGGGTCTCTACGACCTGACGGCCAGGATGTGGAATCTGGGGACTGTCCACCGACAACAGCAGGGCTAAAGCGCAAACTGGAAACTACAGATCTGGAACCTCCCCCTGTAGTCCCCAAACCTCCTCCTGTGTCTACGTCGTCTTTCGCTTAGAATGAGAGCAGAGGGAATGCTAGATAAATGAAGCATCTTTTCTAAGCCTGAGGCTGGCGTGGGATGGACAGTTGATCCATACTTAGTGAAGATAGCAGTATACAGGCTTTGTAATATTTCTCGAGGTTGATCAGCCGTGGAAACGTGACGTCTACTCCAGACGGTACACTATAACTTGAACGTTCCGATTATTGTCATAAATTATGCAAGCGTTCGTAAGTAACGAGTCAAGGATTCATTATACTACATTTTTTGCAAGCGTGTGCAGTTTACACGAACAGTGCAGTGCGTTGGCTGTTTTCCAACTTGAACACCAGCCTCAGCAAGAGTGCCATCCATTCTTTCTTTGCTCGCGACCTGGTTAATTACTCACGGAGCGATGACATCACGTGAAGTGGTTATGTAGGTGAAGACATCTCGGGCCGATGACCAAACTGGTACCCGTTAGTACTGAACACTGCAACTTTCACTTTCAATCTAACCTTATGTCGCCTCCAGCTGAACTCATTCTCCGCATTCTCTATGACCTCTGGGCCATGCAATTCTCCACTGAGGGTCACATTCAAACTTTCGCAAACTGCTCCCTGGTATCTAGACAATGGTCTTCCCTCATGAAGGAGGTTAACTCCACGCACTCAGTCATCCCCTTGTCTTATAACGGTGGTCAACTGTATATCATCCGCTCGATGTCTTCGATATCTAATCCGTCGCTCTGCCACACACCATAACGTTCAAGGTGGACTACATGATCCTATCGTATCTCCTTGTCGACATGGAATGCGAGCCCTCCATTGTGGCCAATAGAGGAATAGAGTCCGTACTTCGGAGGCTATTCTGCGGCTCTAATACACACCCAAATTCTACTCACGTCTACGTAGACTATCTCGATGACCCTCAAGTCCACATCCCCCGCTTCCGGATTCCTCGACAGATCACACACCTAACTATCGTATACCACTACCGTCGCTGGGTTCCCTATAAATTTCGATATGTCAATCCCTGTGCTTGCAAATGTAACCAGCCCGCTGCTGACCAACAAATCACCCACCTTTCTATCATGGGAGCTATGACCGTCACGATAGTGCGGCGACTCATGACCCCTATCAGCAAGTGGAAACGCCTGGCTTCGTTCATTACAGACGCAGCATTTCTGGAAACTGATATTCCGGTCACTTTGCGAGACGCTTTTACCTGGAGATCTCACAATTATCCTATTCAAGAATTTCCAGGACCGGAATTTGCGCGTCGCGTCATGTTCGGCGAACGAATGTCACGGTCGTCCTTGATTTCGAGGTGCTACCCTAGTAATGTTTTCATATGTCGTTGACCTAGTACAAATTACTCAACCCGTTATTAGTAGCAGGCTTTTATGCCCACAGGCGTTATATTTCCATGTTTGAACAGGTTATTCCGCTGGGCTCTGTGGGATATATTGATCCATTAACCAGGAAATTCATCATATTGTTCAATGCCATCGATCCGGTGGTGTCTTCGACGGAACCACGTATTCAATGCATCCCTTCTCTCCTAACGAAAGGCGTAACGAAATTGACTGCAGACCCTGGTTATTCCTCCTCTCCAGCGTGGGATTACGAATATGAAACGACCGACATCCTATGTAAGCTTGGAGCCTGGACCAGTGGGAGATCGTTCGTGTTTCTTTCTCATCATTACCTATATGTTGCTGACAGAAGTGTATAGTATCCGTATGGGATACGACAAGAAAGGGGTGCTCTATCTCGTGCTCGGGCGTGCTTTTTCCCGCGAAATTGTAGGAGAGCATTTTGGCGAATGGTTGCACGAGCACCGAAAGACAATTACGGACGTGTTTGGAGACGATCATCCTTTTATCCGAAAACATCTAGACCTTGGTGAAAGGATTTTCATACTTCGAGTCATGGATTTTTCTGACTGAGACGTCGTTATCTTTCAGTGACAACCACGGTAGACTCTTCGCAATATGCTTGGTTTGTTAATCTTGGACACAAGCCGACTGAAAATTCGACAGGGAAAGGGACTGTGAATATACTATAACTTATCCTTCTGATTGAATCGGCACTGACACGCTTACACAGTTCTACTTCGAAATCAACCCTCAGGCTTCCCGTAACCCTGGAAGTCCTTGGGGTAAGATCAAGGTTCCTAAGTACTATACCCATCCTTCCCCCGTTCTAATTTCGTGGGACCATGTCTCCATCGTAGGACAGTCACCAATGACCGTAGAAATCCGTTGTCATTTCATCGAATAGCCGGAGACGGAATACTATAGTACCTTATGATTTCTTTATTAATGTATGATCGAAGAACTTTTATGAAAACAATCACATTGGGCCTTAAGAACGTCAACGTGCTGGAGAATTGAAGGATCATTTATTGTTCAGATTCGTACAATATACTCATCCTACAGCAGTGCAAACGTCCTTTCATGCCATCGAATCATTCGCACGATTCGACCCTCGTGAAGATATGTCGGAGCTAGCAAGTACGATAGGACCGTCTTCATTTGGGACCTCGAGACAAGAGTCCAGATACAAGGATAGACAAGTCAAGGTTGTCAACGAAGATTCATCAGCATGATTCAGCAATCAGGGGCACCGGCATGACTCAAAACCAATTTTCGTGACTAAAGGGGCTTGACCGCTGGCGATGAACGTCAACATCATCTCACACCAGACCGTTAAAGCCTCCATTTCAACCGCCGAAGCAGCCGGAAAAATCGAAAATGATGAATACAATACCTATTCGCACTCATACGAATCTATCCAATCTGTTATCCCGCGAGCTCCAGACAGCGCACTCGTCCATCGAATGCCTGATATGACTGTGGAGCATCTGACCAACTGGCTGGACCTAATCATGGCTACTCGGCATGAAGACCCCGCAAACGTGCACGTATTCCACCTTCCTCCAGTCTTGGTAGCCGAAATCCTCACAGCCGCCAATGTCTGGGTGTTCAGGAAACGTGAACCGTCAGAGATGAATGAACTTGTCTCTATGTTTCCCCGCGTCACCGCAGCTGGTATCCCCACCTCGTTCGTGCTCGGGGCTAAGGAATACTTTCTACGGCTCGACCTTTGCAGCCCCAAAGATAGCGAAGCCGAAATTTCAAACGTGGATGATGTGGCTGGGATAATTGAGATCCTCTACAAATCTCGGAGGGCGTGTCGAGGGTTGGCAGATGAACTCGAAAGGCGGAAAGGTCATCCGGTGAATCTGTTCCTCCTCCCGTTCAATCATGACATCGATCCTACGCGTGAATATCGCGTCTTTGTCCCACCATCCGAGTCTGTCTTGCGTGTCTCTGCTATTTCGCAGTACCGGTGGCACCAGCCGTTTTACGAGGAGGATCGAAGTACTGCGATGTGCCGTGCGAAAGAAGTGTATGAAGGAGCTATACGAATATTAGAACTGATCCTTGAGCATGCTGAGTCGCTGCCCTGGCAATTCCGGGATATGATGCAGAAGGAGGGGCTTGTGTTTGATGTATTCCAGACGAGTGGTGGGGAGGTGCAGCTTATGGAGATCAATCCCTTTGGTGCTATGAGCGGCACTGGAACGAGCTTGTTCCATTGGATCAGAGACGCGAAATTGTTGTACGGAGAGTGCAGCAAAGTAGAAGTTCGCCTGTCCATGGAATTTTAGTAGAATAATATTCCGTACTACCTAGGAAGAGCGGTTGCGTATACAAGTCCTACCAGAGCCATGTTACTATCCCCCGCTGCCTCAGCACCTTTATCCATGCCAGCGCGCTCTTGTTCAGTCTGCTCTGTCGTGCATTCCAATAACAACCCCCCTTCAGGCTCGGCTGAGCTGCAACTATGTCCACCACTATCCCCTCCTCTATCGGATTATTTGCGCCCCATATAAGCTTTGCGGACTATACCTCCGGCAAAATGTTCTCTTTATGAAGATATTCGTGGACTGGGGGGTAAGGAAGGCCGATTTCATCACACGGTCTTTTGAGAGCACGAGGGTTCGACAGAAAAAGGAAAAGATAACATCCCTGCAGAAAGCAGATGAGGGCGTAGTTTTCGGTATGTATCCATGGTGAGTGTTAGAGGTAGAACTTGAAAGGTCTCTCGTCGATGATTTTATAGTGGAAATTATCGTTCATTATTCTATGAAATCGATTTCCTCGGCTTCATGGGGCCCGCTGAATATTATTGGGTAGGACGAGTTAGAACGCTATCATCACCAAGGCACTCATGATCAGTTATTTGGTAGGTTCCCTTTATGGAACCATTCTGCTTATGTAAAGCAGTGCTTTGTTTACCCGTTTATTTGTCCCTTCAACAGGCCAAGGTGACCTCAACGCTAATCCGCTCAAGAACAATGTGAGTACGCTCCCCAGATTGCTGAAACCTTGCCGAATAGTCTTTTCGATGTCGATATGTCCCGTCTGTGCCAAATCAGCGCAGAAAACCGTGCATTTTGAGATGGATGGGAGCACTTCGAATTGGATGTACCACACTCCCGACGTCGAAAAATTTTGTCTTCTGTGATACCCTTCTTCAGATGCTTACGACTCCATCTCCCTTGCAGAATAAACCATGGGTCGGGTCATTAGGGCACAGAGGCGATCGCACGCCATCGTATGTCGATTCGTCTTCTTGAACTATCACTGTCATTGACATTTCTATCGCCAGTTCAAAGCGCACACTCGTCTTAACAAGGCTCCCGCTCGCCTTCGTGCACTCGACTTTGCAGAACGTAATGGCTATGTTCGTGGAATCGTGAAGGAGATCATCCACGACTCTGGCCGGTGCGTCCAACTGCGTTCCTATGCTTTTCCTAGACTGACATTCCATTTCACGTTCAGTGGTGCACCCCTTGCCCGAGTCGTTTTCCGTGATCCCTACCGCTACAAACTCCAAAAAGAGACCTTCGTCGCCACCGAAGGCCTCCACACTGGCGCCTTTGTCTACTGCGGCAAAAAGGCCACTTTGGCTGTTGGAAACGTCCTCCCTATTGGACAATGCCCCGAAGGTACCATTGTCTGCAACGTTGAGGAGAAGATCGGCGACCGTGGTGCTCTCGCACGTACATCCGGCAACTACGCGACCGTCATCGGTCACCAGCCTGATGAGAACAAGACCCGCATAAGGCTGCCCAGTGGTGCGAAGAAGACTATCTCTGGGGGTGCTCGTGCAACTGTTGGCATTGTTGCCGGTGGTGGACGTATCGACAAGCCTCTCCTCAAAGCTGGCCGGGCATACCACAAATACAAGGCCAAGCGTTACAAGTGCGCTCTCATTTTGTTCCATTGGAGAATATTTCACTCATTTATTGCACCTTCTTTAGCTGGCCCCGTACTCGTGGTGTTGCTATGAACCCCGTGGACCATCCTCATGGTGGTGGTAACCACCAACATATCGGAAAAGCCTCGACGATCGCTCGTTCCGCCGTTCCTGGACAGAAAGTCGGTCTTATTGCTGCTCGTCGGGTACGTGAATTTCCTTCTATACGATTCGCCTATTATCCTAATAATGTCTTCGATAGACTGGTCTCCTGCGTGGTACAGTCAAGGTCAAGGATGTTTAGATACACTATTATTACATTGTTGTCTTTGCCTATTTCCTTACCTTGCACAAAACCTGTATGCACAATTGCGTATGCCATATCATGCCTGATCTATGAAAACTATTCCAAGTAGTGCTCATGGCCAACTGTCAAGACCCTGGCGTGTTGACCTCTCGCTAAGATATCTAAATCTTGATTTATCCTAAATGTATCTAGAGATTACCCTAGGGGTCTATGGCTTACTTGCACGCAACTTCCATTTCCTTCCTCCAGTGCTTTTGGATCAGTATCGCCTCCCTGAAAATCTTGTACTTGGCCTCAAGCAACCGCTTTTCCTTAGGTGAAGCCGATGGGGCAACCATCGTTCCCGGAGGCGTCATCTCCACCTAACAGACTGGTGAGCTTATTACCCTCAATAAAGCAAAGAAAAAGTCGAATACCATAATCTTCCACAACAAATCTCCCTGCTCCTGGCTACTCATCTCACCCTTCCCGTTCGCTTCGGCGGCGAACCTCCCTAGCATTGCAGCACCCAACACTACCGCACCCGCGTGGTCAAAAGGCAGCACGATTGGCATTCCGCATGTATTAGCAAAGAGCTGCATCATCGGGATGTTCTTCGCCTGGCCGCCGCTCATGTAGATGGATGTGATCTTGTGGCCCTTGGCATTCATCTCGTCGACGATGTGCCGTGTTTGGAGTGCGATGGCTTCCAAGGTCACATTGTACTTCCGTGCGAGGTCGTGTAGGGTATCATCCTGACAGCAAAGGCTATCAGTTGATATGGTTACATGCAAACGTGACGATCATACTAATGCCATGCCCACAATGGATCCTTTCATGCGAGGGTCAGCAATAGGTGACCTGTTTCCTATTGATAGGAAGGATGGTGGGGGTCGGTCAAAGATCGACTTTGATGGTGAAAGCGAAAGGACACGTACCATGGAGATCTGGGTAGAGATGTATGTCCTTTGTCAACTCTGTGAGACTATCCACTTTGGTCTCCGCCTTGAGCTTTGCAAGCATTTCCTGAAGAACTGTGGAAGGAATCGGTGAAAGAGGCGAACAGCCATGATAGCCGTACCTACCGACATGGATATTCTTCTTTTGCTCCTTCCCAAGCTCTACAAGTTTATTGTAGGCAGGATGGGTCGTCAACATGAAGTCAATGAGCTACTTCCGCCTGTTAGTCACAGGGGGGATTCCAAGATGAAAATCGATTTTCGCACTTGTCCTGTAGACGACTGACCACCCTCATTCATCCACCAACCACGAAATACGGGGTCCTAGGAGAGGTTAGGAGGTTACCCCACAATTCATAGCATATCGCTAACCTTGTAAGGTCCCCAAACCCCATTAACAAACACGCCTTCGCGGCTCTGAAGTAGCCTGTCAGCTGACTTTTACGGTGAAACGTGTATAACATTTCATACCTGAACAAGATGACATGTACTGGTTCCCGCGACAGCGGCCAGGCGATGACTAGATTCGTCGACCGACGGAAGATCCGTAGAGAGTTGCCCATCCTTACCCTTAGTACGTGCAGCTACCGTTCCCATCCAACCGGCATACGCGTCAATGACTCCACTACCGACCGGTGTTCCCTCTATAAGTCCGAACTCCTCGGCCGCGCGCTTCGACAAGCCTTGGCCAACGGGCAAACCAGCAGTAAGAACATTCATCTTCGCGGCACCGATTTGACTATAGTCGCGCTCGACTAGTTCTTGTAGCCCAATCTTCTTGAAGAAATCGGCCTGCCAGCCTTTATTCGGGACAAACGAGCATTTGCAGGTGACTGAGCAGCATGATCGTGTGCTGTCGGTAGTTGCACGATATGTAAGGAAGTCGGGAAGGTCAAAGAACTGACAGCGAGAGAACAAGGCTGGATCCATATGGTTCTTCAGCCAAAGGACTTTTGGAATCTCCATTTCCAGCTGAAGTCATAATTTAGTTCACGCTAGGCTGTTTTGAAATTGAAATAAAACGCACACTCATAGTCCCACCGACGTAGTCGAGAACGACAGAGCCGGTACTGTTAATTAAATCCGCTTCCTTCTCCGCGCGGTGGTCAGCCCACAAGATGACATTGCGATCCCCATTCTGGCCAAGCTGGTCGCCTCCTGTGACGGTGACTGGTTCACCCTCGAAATCGGAGATGGCGAGCGAGCAAGTAGCGTCAAATCCAAGGCCCTTCACAGAGGATGGAGAGATACCAGACTCTTTTAAACAAGTCCTGATGCATGCAGATATTGCGCTCCAGATATTGTTCGTGGATTGCTCAAATATACGATGGTTCTCGGGGTTCCGGTAAGTAACGGTTTCCTTGGTGAACGACGCGACCGTAGTGCCGTCGTCTTTGACGAGTGACGCTCGAGCAGATCCAGTACCTACATCGACGCCAATGTAGTAGCTTGCCGAGGACATGATGAGAGGTGGAAGAGCTGGAAGAGATGACCTGACAAGCTGTCAAGGGTGGGGAACAATATGTGGAGTATATCTCCGGTTCCATTTTCCGGCCCGGGACATTCTGTCAAAGGATAAATATCTGTCGACCACCACAACCGATTATCCAATTGTAGTTAAATGTTCTTAGGTCTCCCAGCATAATGTAATTCTCTCAGATGACGTTAAGGTGGTCAGGCAGCATGGATTTTGATTGGTGTAATACATAGATGCATGAAAGCGATAGGAAAACGAATGACAACGAATCTAATCCGATGCTGTCGTTGATCGTGCTAGAGAGGAGGGATAAGTAAAGGCACAATACTGTCAGGAGAAAGGACTCACTGTAGACCAGCTGTGACGAGTGGTGCACAATCCGCTTAATCTGACCATCCTTCTCCAAATGCCTGATGGCAATCCGGGCAAGACTACCATTGATCTTCAGCCGCTCAATGAGGATGCTCTGACTGATGAATCGGAAGGTGGGGACTTCCTTGATGATACGGTCGTATGTAGCCTTGTCAAGGGAGACGGCGTGCTGAGCCTTGTCCTTGACCTTTCCCTTGGACCACTTCTTTTTCTTCGCGGCTTTACCGCCACTCGACGGAGGGGGTGCTTTTGCCTTGGCCTAGAAAAAAAAAAAACGCGAGTCAGCCAACGTTATCCAAAGCGCAACAGTCGCATCCAGCCCAGAGAAAGCAAATTCGTTAAGAATGAGAGTATAGCGCTAGTCGAGTAGATGTCCTGCATAGATTCTGCGAGCCTCGAGGAAGAAATGGCACTCACCATTAATTTTTGCGACCGTCGATGAGTGGGTCGTCTCTGTGTTCTGTGTGATTGTGAGGACCCTCCTGTGTGGTCTTGTTTGCTGACCTAATCGCATGACGCAGCCGTCGACACGTTAACACTAAGTTCGACCTCCGTATTCCTTACCGGTAATGATTCCCTGGCTGCTCATTCTTCCCCTGCCACTGCCTGTCCTTGCTGGCTTAGACAAATCATTCGGAGTACCTCCCTCTCTACTATCCCGCTACACGCCTCCCAGCTCCGGGTCATGGGAGTGCTTGGACGGCTCAAAACAGATACCCTGGGAATGGGTGAACGATGATTCCTGCGACTGTCTTGACGGCAGCGATGAGCCAGGTTGGACGCGTCAAATGCATCAGACTGCGTGTGATTAATACCTTGGTCAGGTACTGGCGCTTGTGCAAACACAATGTTCTACTGCCGGAATGAAGGTCACATTGGTGCAAGCATTCCGAGTTCGCGTGTGAGGGATGGTCTCTGCGGTGAGTCGCATCATATCAGTGAAGCGAGCCGACCTATAATGATTAATAGAGCATGACTGCTGCGATGGATCCGACGAACTTCCGGGAGTCTGCAATAATACCTGTGCAACGGTTGGCGCCGAGTACCGAAAGAAACGCGTTGAAGAACTTAAGATACAAAAGACTGTAAGCTGTGTATATTGACATTTTGTGTAGCCTACATGACAATTATTTAGGGAGCTAAAATACGTTCATCATACATCGCCTTTGCCCACAAAGAGAAAAAACGACTGGAGAACCTCGTTCAAACGTTGGTGCAGGATATCGCTACTAAAGAGAAAGAAGTAGCTAGGCTGCAAGGTAAAGTAGTGATCCGCCTTCTTCTGCTATCATTCTAACCTATCCATGGTAATGCCAGAAATCGCCGAACGTACCGAATCCCTGTCTGCGGCTGAGTTAGACTTCAAGAAACAATCCCGTAAGTAGTTGCCTTTCAACCGTCATTCAGTACGTAATTTACTGTTAACCTCAGCTCTCTATACCTCCTTGATTACCCACTCGAACGCTCTCAAATCTTTGCAGCGCGAATACAAGAAACATTTGGAGCACGAGAAAACCCTCAGCGATATACTAGACACACTTCGTACCAGTTACAACCCTAACTATCAGGACATGGCTGTCCTAGACGCAGTTCGCGGGTGGGAGTATCTCGCGGATTTACCACACATCAATGATGTCGGAAAGGACTCTTCAGAAACGGATGGAGCCAACAACGAAGATGAGGAGGATGGGTCCACATCAGAAGAAACACTCGCAGAAGGCGAATGGACTGCTGAGGAGCTGGACAAGGATCTGGACAACCTTTTGAAAACGAAACATGTTGACTTATTGCTAGAGCATGATGAATATGTCAGATCGCCGGCTCCCGGATCTCTGTGTGAGTGTTTTATCTTCTTAGAATCAACCTGAACACTTAATTCCGTCGTCAGCGGAACTTTTCGACATCGCCAACTATCTCCCTGATTCCTTTGTACCTCAATATGAAGACCTGAAAGATGCGATCCTTTCGTGGCTCGAGTCTTTCGGAATTATCCGTCCTGAAGTTGGTAGCTCAGCAGGTTTGTTTCACCGGCCCGAGTCGCCAAGCATCTCGACTAACTGATCTTAGAATCCACTCACGCACGCCAAGTCTTCACTGATGCAGAGAACGCTCTAAAGCAGATTCGTAAAGATAAGGAAAATGCCGAGAAAGGCCTTTCCGAGCTCTTTGATCCTACCGGTTATGGAGTTGAAGGTGAATGGAAGAAACTTGATGGAACATGCTTAGAGAAAGATACCGGAGAGTCAGTGATCTGGTTACTATGAAACGTACTCCCGTTGTACTCATGCATCCCAACAGCTACACGTATGAGGTGTGTCTATTCGGGACCGCTAAGCAAAAACCCAACAAAAGTGGCTCTACATTTACCTTGGGGTGAGCAATATGCAATTCTTGGATATCAGCCACTAACTTCTTTTAGGAAATTCGTTGCATGGAATCGGGACGCAGAACCTGGACAACCCGCATATTACCAAAAACAAAACTACGAGAAAGGTACCAAATGCTGGAATGGGCCGGAACGAAGCGTAATAGTGAGTTCCAAGATACATCGACCTAGAGCAAGTTATAATGATTGCCGATTTAATTTAGCTGTTGATGGCTTGTGGAACGGAGAATGCCTTGTTAACGGTCGCCGAGTTGGAGAAATGCCAATATCAGTTTACAGGAACCTCGCCGGCACTTTGCCTACCAGTTACGGAGTCTAGCATGAATAGAGAGGAGCTGTAACTGAATCGAACCGTATTCCAACCATACAATGGATTACAGGGACATGAGCTCTCGTCAAGACTCCACCTCAGCCTCATGTTTGCCAGCAGGTTTTGGAGTTATAGTAACTACTTCGACTCAATAAGAACATACGCCATCGACCCTACGAATTCACAATCAATATAATGCAAATTTAGCGACATACCGTAACGATTTGATCGCGATCAGGCTTATCATCAAGCTCGGCAAGCAAGTATGTTCCATAAAAGTACGCGTTCATTCTCACCTTCGGATAATTGACCTCAACGTAATCTGCTTTTGAGAACCCCACATGCATCGCTCCTTTGACCATCGTTTCTCGACGGTGTTGAGGAGGGCCTATTGAACAACTGAAAGGTTTCACAGAGGTGGGGCTCCCTGTGGAGAATTCTAGGTCTCTCTGTCCAAGACTGCCTTGGAGTGGTGCTTTGTTAGCCGAGAAGCTGATCGGAACTGTAAAATCTCAGATACATCTGTATCACCTGCGCCTTTTTTGCCTAGTTTGAAGAAGAATGTCTTATGGGACACATGTTAGTAGCTTGGGGTCGTTGGGTTCCCTTGAGAAATTCGGGTCGAGACTGTAATGCATCGTAGTCGCATTTACAACCTTTCTGACGCTTTGTTATCGTTATCTCACTATATATAAATAAGATCCCTTTCGAGACTCTTGCCTCATCCGCGCAAGGCCGGTTTAGAATCGACTAGGTCCCGCCCTGTCTCCCTAAACGTCGACGTTGTCAAGGAGCCAATGCGCTTGAATACCAGGAACAGACTCACATGGGGCGAAACTCTTTCAGAAATCGGATCGATATGGAAGCTACTCCGGAGCGCTGACAAACACTTTGAGCACCCTGTCGTTTGTATACCTAGAGCTTACGTTCGAATGACGCCCAACCATATCCATCGGGGACTTTGCCGTCCCTTCAGCGCGCATATCGAGTATTTCAGGTCAGAGATTATTCGTTCCTAGCGATCGTCGCCTCAAAAGACGACATGCGGCAGGCATCGGGGCTTCTCCTGATCTAACCGTGTACTTCACAGTGTTTGTGCGAGGGCTGTGGCGCCGTAACATCTCTGTATCAATGAGGCCATATATGTTCGGTCCCGGAGCATAGTCTATTATTACGGTATATATGCAGTACACATGTAGTATATTGGACTCTGGTTCCCTTCCTCCTAAGGGACATTGATCAGAATAAAAACCACTACTAGCAGCCAATATAACCGCTAGCGATGCAGTGTATATAGACAATTTCAGTATAGTTGCAGGGATTGACAGAACACAGCCGCCATGGCTGCTGGGAAAGCGCCGAGCCCAATATTTGAAACAGTGTGATTCGAAAGCATCAGTCAAAGATGGGCTCTAAACTGCTCTAAAGTGTATACATTACAACATATATGATCCAGACATAAGTCCCACATGCTGATCCTGAGATGGCGTATGCACGAGCAAGGAATCTAAGATTCTGAAGGAGGTATCGGAGGAATCTCTGCGTCTCGTGTATTCCCACCAGCAACAGCATCGCCTAATGCTTCCATGAGCTCTTTCATTTTCGTCTCACCTTCCCGTGTGAATATAGGAATCATTATTTTCCTCCGTGATCGCCGCCACCGACGCATTATCTTGCCAAATCTTTCTCGAAAACCCTCCTCTTCCGGCAAGCTATCCATGAAATTTTTTGAAAACTCCTCTGCGTCCTGAGTTCCCAGGTGCCGTTCCACCATCGACTCCCACACTTCAAGCGTGAGAACTGGGTCGTGGAAAGATTCAATTAGACCCATGAGCAGATCGCGATATGAATTGTATGAAAGGACTGGAAGGATGCTGTAGCGTTGTGATCTATAAGCAGTCGGTGGACTTCGATTAGGGAGTCGTCTTGCTAGACTCTTGATGACGCCATGAGCATATTGTCCAAGCCTCAGTGTTTGACGTTGAGAATGCATGGTTCCTCCGAAGGGGTTTTCTGGAACCCACAGGCTATCGGAGAGTAGCATACAATAAAACAGAGCGGAAATGAGGGGTCCGACTTCTGGAAAAGGTATTTGGCGATGGTGGAGGAGACTGGCAAGAAAGATTAGCCCATGGCCTGCAGAACGACGAATTTGTTGTTGCCCACGAGTCGCTTCGGTGCGCCGGAGCACTGACATGCAAAGAGATACGACATTCTCAAACAATCGCGGGTCTGGATACGCGGGTGCTTCGGCAGGGTTGATAGGGAACCGCTCATTCGTCATAGTAACGTCCCGGGGATGATGATGCATGTCTCTCATGGCCATGTATTCCCAATGCCGCCGTGACACTCGGGAAAACACCGCGCCTGCAGATACACATTCCTCCTGCGCGATCAAAGTTGTTAGGAGACCCTGAAAGGTTTCCTTCGCTGCGGGAAGTCGAGCCTTTTCGGCCATGATCCAGAGCTCCAAAGCGTTGCGTAAGTATAGATCTGTCACCCGGTCGGACTGGAGCGATAGCACATAACTCGCAAAAAAATGGCGTTTCGGATCCTTCTGCCCAACCTCATCAGGAACTGAAGACAATAGACTATTGATGACAGCGACTAATGTCCTGGTCTTCAATGGTCTCTTTCTGTGCAGCATTACATACACGTGGCGAGCTGCACGGTGTGCCATTCCAGCTCTGACATATGCGTGTATGAGAGTGGAAATTGGTCTCCGAGCGGAATTAAGGACAGCGTTTTGCTGTGGTTGCTCCAAACGGCTGGCAGCATCAATGAAGCGATTGACGAATTTCTCGGCGCTTCCATAGTCGCCCTGGGCAAGAAGAGAGAGAATGGTGGCGTTACGGCCTCGCGCCGCTTCAGGAGTCGACGGGTCAGAGTAATGTAGGGGGGTGGGATCAGACAGAACCTTGAATTGGCTAGGTCCAATGTGAACCGTTCGTATTCGACTTATCCCAAGACGAGTGGGAAAAAAAAGACCGCATCTCATACGGTTATTCCCTTCTGCATCTTAAATCAGCAAATATTGGGAACTGGAAGAGGAAACAAACCAGGATCGGTACTGCCTGCTGTTTGATCGTGACCGTTTGGGAAAAAAAAAATCGGAAAAATCGGACCGACCCGGACAAAGCCGATTCTGAGGCGCTCACATGATCGTGAAATCGCAAAGTGGTTCGATCTAAAATTTGTCTAAAATTCTGCCAATATTTTACGGAGTCTCTCCACTTCACGATCTTCTAGCTACCGACCAAGGTATTTTGTTATTTTCTCCATTTCTTCGCGGTATCTATAGTGCAGTATTGCAGGATCATGGCTGTTAAACATGAGGCAGCAAAGAAAGCCCAACCGAAAATGCAGAATGGCGGCGTTCTGAAGTGGGCAACACGAATTTTGTTCCTCAGCATCTTTGTTTCTGCTTGTAGCTGGCTGGATACCATCAAGGTGCGCGTCATGGATTCCGATACTGAATTTTTATTCACAATTGTTTCAGGACCGGTGGTATGTTCTGGACCCGACAGAGCTTCATGAACTCGCGAAAAGTGCGATCGATGCATTTCCAAACAATACCGCCGGAATGATAGAACATATAGTCGCTAATCTCACCGCCACCTACTCATCTGAGCAAATTCGTCTCAATACGGACTCCAGTGAATGGGTCTTCAACAACGCAGGCGGTGCTATGGGTGCCATGTACATCATTCATGCTAGCATCACCGAGTATCTGATTATATTTGGTACTCCCCTCGGTACCGAAGGTCACACCGGCTTACATACAGCCGATGACTACTTCAATATCCTTGTTGGAGAGGAGTGGGCGTTCAGGCCCGGTTCACTAGAGATGGAGCGCTATCCTGCAGGAAGCGTCCATCATCTTCCGAGAGGTACAGCTAAACAATACAAAATGCATGAAGGCTGCTTTGCGTTGGAGTATGCTCGTGGTTCGTACGCGATGCTCCATTTGTATGAATGCACTTTTGACTTTCTTGATTAGGCTGGATTCCGCTCATGTTACCTTTCGGCTTTGCGGACACGTTAACATCTACATTGGACGTCCCGACGCTGTACAATACCGTCAGAGTAACCGCAAGGGAGATGGTACAAAATCTTCTAATCGGCAAAATCTAATCTCGCATTTCTTTACCTCTCATAGAAATTTGTTCCCACCCATCCCTGAGTTCCGTTTGTATTAATGTGCGCGAGTGGGTGCAACATATCTCCAATCGACAAATTGCCTACGGCCCCCATCCCGGCCCTGAATGTATTGAGGGGTAACGATTGTGCAACGAGTGTACCATGTCCTTTAAGGTACATTGGCAATTTCCGATTCACCATTCTCAGTTCCAACCTCTTTTCGTCATATGAACTATGTGACGTACTCCAAGTCTCCTGGCTCTTTAAAATGGGGCTAGTTCACCTCTCCAAAATATCTTACCGCTATGGCTATCAACCAGGAAACCACTCAAGTTAATGCTCTCTACCCGTTGACCCCGTTCGATGACGGTTACTCGACGTCTATCTTCATAACTGGATGGCTAGTCGAGGGTGTCGTCGACGTCGATGTCCTTGCGGGAGCATTGGATAGGCTTACAGCCAAATGGCGCTCGTTAGCTGGACGATTAGAGGGATATAATCAATCCGTATGTTACGACGCCATTTCCAAATTGTTATGTACTCATATGCACCTTCATAGAGCAAGAAATCATGGCGGATTGTTGTTCCTCTAGGAGATTTACCGCCCAACTATCAAACGTACTCCCTCACTACATGTCCGACTATTAAACCTATTGCTTTTCCCACTATCCTACCCTCTACCATCCATTCGCTTCCTTCTAGCCTTTTCCTCCACCCAGACACGCCTCATTCTAGCAATGACTGGGGGAATCGTCCTCTGACTTGCTGGCATATTACTCGACTATGTCGAGAGGGAGACGCAGAGCCACTAACAGCTATTGGCTTCGCTCGCCCTCACGGCGTCTTTGATGGAACCGGGGCGAAGCTCATTGTAAACGCGCTCATCTCGGAAATCAAGGGTTTGTCTTGGGCGGTCCCGCCTGTCCCCAAACCCGGCGCAAACACCAACGTTGTGCTCAAGGTGTTAGATAACCATATGAGGTCTGGCGCGGTCCAACCGGCTGAGTTTGCGGGGTACACGGATCTCAAGACTTTGGGTACGATGAAACTCGTGTTCAATCAGTTACGGAAGAGGGTATTCCAAGACGTGCAGAACCATTTGGTGATATTGAAAAAGGATATAGTGGATTTCCTCGTTGCAGATGTCAGGCAAGCTCTCCACCGCCAAGGGAAAATATCTCCCAGAGTCAGCACTGGCGACATTCTTGTTGCGTGGTTATGGAAGGTCAGTTTTTAAATTTCTATTTTGGATATTTTCGCAGAACACTTGCTGATAAGTTGCTTTGTAGGCCGTGTACGCGCACTCTGCGGATGCGGATCTCAGAGTACACTGTACCAATTTAGCATCGTTTCGCGGCCTTCTTGCGCAGTACGATCCCGAAATTCAGAATTATCCTCACAACGCCTTCGTACCCCTGCCGTATCCTCGCTTCACCGTCGCAGACTTGAAGTCGTTGCCATTGCACGACTTATCCTACCAACTAGCCTCCGGCCGAACTTCTCTGTCCCTCGCGCACGTTCACTCGGCTGAAAAGACATTCAAGACGGCGACGTTCGCTGCCCCGCTCCATCCACAGGCTGACGAGACCTTTTTCATCTCGAACGTCTCCGCGACACGGATCCTCGAGGCAGACTGGACTTCCATTGGCGCGAAGCGCACCATCTGTGGGTTTAGATATGCACTGACGGTCTTGGGATCGCCCTTGACCAACGCCGCGTACATTTCCGGACACCTACCGGACAAGAGCGTGTTACTGGATGTGATCCTTACGCGTTCACGGATGCAGGCGTTGACCGCCGAAGTGGATAGACTGGAGGCTCTCGTGGCTCCAAAAGCATGAGGATGCAACGTGTTGGCTACATATTGCATGCGCTATCGATGGATGGGATCCGGAACGAATGTAGAAATGTCATGTTGTTATTGTGGCGAGTGTCTTATGAAATTTCGTAGCAACTCTCTTACCACTATTGTAATAGCTTTAATCTGGTGTTGATAGTATCATATGCTAGTAATTGTATTTAGTCTTCACGATAGGATAGAGTAGTCTTCAAGTAGCACCTATTAGGATATGATATGCAGGACTAATATCGATTGCTATCCATGTGCTACGTGAGGTATCTTGAAACATGAGGCAACTATCCTGGTCCATGATCAATTCGTCCCCATTCAATCATAAACACCAATCAAAGCCTTCGTCAAACCTGCTATTTTACCGCGAGAATGTCTCTGATTGCTACTATCATCAAGTCAACGAACCATAGTTTGACTCTTGAAGTCTGCCTTTTGCCAAGATCTTAACCCGACGTGCCCGCGGGGCGAGCACAAACTGCACAACCATCCCTTGCAACGATCGGAAACGGCCAACCTGTCAAAAAAAAGCCCAGTATCCCAACCTACTAATTCCAAAGCGGAAAACAATTTCTAAATGGCTGCGTCTATAGAAACGCCGCCAATGGTAAGCCGTAGGTAATTACAACAAGTCGTACGCCTCCGCCTCCGACAACTGACAGACGGGTTTCTACTGCGAAATGATCACCGTGACACTAAGTAGTATGCAGTGGGGTTGTGTAATGCAACACCACAAAAATAGGTAGAGGTGAACGGGGACCTTAAGGTATCGGGAAATCATCTAGAAAGGCTCGGAGGGGAGAGACGCGTTTCTCAGATCCTAGTGGCCCTTCGGAAGTCGACAGGATTGGACGTCGTTAGCTTAACCCGGGAGCCGATTGAAGCCGTAAGAGACTCACTCCAAAATATATCTGTATTCTGGAAACTGTTCAGTAATCGCCAGAGAACTCTGATAGTCGGAAATTCCAAAATTGTGAGATGTCGAGCTTCTCCTGTAGTGATAGTTTGTCGCCATCTGAGTTGTCGTACGAAGTTTGCTCGCGTGTTTGCCAATTCCCTTGGCAATAGCGGCAGAGTGTACTGAGGTATAGTTCGGTACCGTAGCAGTCGTACTTCTCACTAGGCACAGTAGACACAGAGTAGCTAGTTTGGATGTGCAGCCGGAATTCCTAGTACGGACGCCGGCACACTTCTGTTAAGGAGCACCCTCGGGTAATAAAACCTTCCTTCCTTCCGCAGAATGTAGTATCAAGCTGTATGTTTCGTAGTTAGTCTCCATGTCAGATGCCAAAGATGTTCTAATTCACCTTTGCGTGATTTGAGAACGGCCCCCCGGTGCCAATTCTAACAACGAGGGGGGAAAAGATTCCAGAAACGAGGACAGTCCAGTACGCAGTACTATCCGTGCAATCTACCTCTTGATAGCAATGCTTCGACCCACGGGTTCAACTTCCACTCGGCGAACGAACTAAAGGTCGGATACACGGGCCGCCTTCCATTTTGACGTTTTGACGTCATCCCGGCGAGCTTGTTCTTATCCTTTTCTTATCTCCCACCAAGCTTCTACGGCAACTCACGGGACTCCTGCACCCTGCTATGGTATCTCATGATAGGCCTCCAGCGACTTATCAGCCCTCCCAGTAGCTAGACTTGGCTAACCTCTCTCTCCCATGGGCATCGATATCCTCAGCCACGACCTCGCAGCTGAGCATTCCGCTCTCCTACTATTCCTTTCCCTAATCCTCATACTCGGGATCGCCGCGTTCTTGTCTCTGAAACACACTGGCAGGACAGTCAGTCCCTCGTCCCAGGTGGCTTCGGATACCAAAGCCAAAGCTAAAGAAGAGGAACGTGCTCCTGGAGGTGGGTTTACGAATTTGGGTTTTGGCTATCGCGCTGTAACTTGTACTAACATTGTCTTATAGAATGGACGCCGAAGCAGTTCCGGTATCCTGATTTTCCTTCGTGTTCTCTGAGTCTATCGGACATCAGACCGATTCCGTACAGGCCCTTCCGGTGGGGACAGTACAAGTGAGTAGTGGTCTTTGCATACCCACCGGCCGGTCGTTGGTTCTAGTTTCTAACGCGCTTTCTGAATTATCAGTGTCACGATGGGTATCCGTAACATGCCCTGGGAGGATTGGATCGAGGTACAATCTTCGTGGCCTGAGCCTGAGCCGAAAATGGTGAATGTCAACTTTTTGTAGCTCGACGATCAGTTCGGGACGTACCACCGTATTCGCGAACGCCGTATCCGCACGCAGGGCGAGAACGTCGTGCGTGTTCTCCCGGCGAGGCCTGTCGTTGGCTCTGGAGCTCCAGCCGGCAAGTTCTTTCTCTCTTGATTATGTACTCTGGAGGATTTGTGATGACTCCTTGTAGCCATTGAGCTGGTGCATGAATTATCAGAGTACTTGCACAAGAGATACCCTGCTGCTTTCCAAGTCACCCGAGCAGAAGGCGCTATCAAGACTATTAGGATCCTCCCGCTGGATGTAACCTATGAACTACCGCCAGCCTTACTATCAAGAAGTAAAGGCACATCGCCGCCGTTTCTTCGCAAAGTGGATGCAGGGGAAGCCGAGGAAGCGATGAAGATTGCGGCGCTACTGGTGCAGGATGATCTGGCGCTGATGGTCGAAGGTTTGAACAGTTCTATGTAGTGTCCACGGGTTCACCATTACTGATTGTCAAATCAGGCTCTGATGGACGTTACTATTTCCAAGCAGGAGCAATTTGTGTCCCAGGTACTATTCTCCTGCTGTCACCCAATTCATTACTGACTGTTTGGACGTAGGGTTCTGGCGTATGCGGGACAAGATAGGCCTACCACTTGACGAGATCCACCTTTCAGGAAACGTCCCTCAATGTAAGAAATTTACGTTGTTCTATTCTGTTAGGGAAAAAAAAAAAGAACTGACAGAAATAAGATCGTGAGAAGCTGCATACGAGTTTCGAGCGATTCTTCCGTCGTCTCCCTGTTGACAAGCCTGTCATCCGCAATAACTACTTTGTGCAGGTCATCCGACCTCAAGGTCCAGGTCAGGATAGAGGCGTCGACTCGGAAGATGACCTGGTGGACCCAGAAGAACTAGCGTGGTCCACGACGACAAATGGGCCCGAGGGCGAATTCGCACACGGACACCCTGCGCACCCTCCCGAGCGCCCACTGGTGTCCCCAGAGACGCTGCGATTGCGGACAGAGCGCCAGACGCTGCGACGCATGCCGCTTTCCGGTGCTGTGCTGTTCACGATCCGGACGTACGTGATCCCGATTGAGCAGCTGGCTAGAGAGCCGGGCGTCCCGGCGAGGATGGCCAGCGCCGTGAGAAGCTGGCCGGAAAGTGTGGAGACGTACAAAGGGAAGGCGCTATACGGGAGCGTCCTGGTGGATTATCTGGACAAGTGCGCGCAAGAGCAGGCTGAGCGAGGTGTAAAGGAGGATCCTGCGAAGGCGTACCCGTTCTAGACTAGAAATGATAACGTTCATGTGGTTGATGGCAAAGGGGTTACGCTACTCTGGGTGTGTCACCAGGAACAAGGTTCATGTGCCTGCCCACACAAAACATACGTACCCTTTCACCTTGCAAACTTTCTGCTGGCTGGCTCTGTTGGACCCAACTACCTTCATTTTAACCACATTCCTTATTCTCCTGTCTTCTTCACGATAATCTTCTCAACTTCACTGCGATGTCTCGTAAGTCCTCAACTGCACCGCAGCCTAGAACGTGTTCTGAGCAGAGACGCAGCCCCTCGTGTGCACAGATTACCCCTCAACGAACGGCTCGACTACACCTTGATTCCTGCACCCTTGGGTACGAACCCACGCTTACTAGCTAGCTAGCACCTACTGACATCTCTCCAGACCTCTCTCTCCCATCTCTAACCGAAAAATCACCTCTCCCCGCCATCATCGTCACGCCATCTTCGCCCGTCTCCACACACGACTTCTCCATCGCGTTCCTAGCCCCCGAGCCGAAGCCGTCCTTCCTTACACGCCTATCCTCCCTCAAAGCCCGCACAGCCATCGTCATCTCCCTCATTCTCTTCATTTTGGTCTGTCACGTGGTGACGCACCGACTCGCGGCGAGGAGGCCGTATCTCGACTTTCGCGAGGGTGCGGGGAGTGGGAGTTGGTATCGTGTCCCGGAGTCGTTCTGGGGCCCGGATATACCGGAGGATAAGAGGAGTTTCGTCATTGAGGAGGGGTAGTGGTGGGGTGGGGACGTATTTATGTGTTTTTTTTCTTTTTAGGTCTGACTGTCTGTTGGTTTATACTTGCAATGTTGCTTGGTGCTTTCCGGTTCCTTTTTTGCGAGTTCCTCAAGAACTGTGGAGGTAAGCGTGGGTTCCTAGGCGATCTCTTCACTGGTGAGTGCGGATTCGTCCTTGACAACACCCACTGACTTACCTTTCGACAGATGCACATGCTCCCGTCTACTCTGAAGAAGACGCGCCATAATTAACCTAGATAAGGGTCGACACATCTTCTTCATTGTTGTTCATAATGGCCCGACTCAAGGCCTCAATTGCAACTTGAAACGCTTGTACTGCTCTTTTTAGGCACGTCTTCCCCGAGGAATGCTCCAGTGGATTGGCACCTGCCACTGTTTTTTCGGGGTGGCAGGTTCGGGCGTTCTGTTCGTACTCCGTGCGGGCAATTATGTATGTATTCATCTCTGAATCTGTACGAGCGATGTCGATGATGTCAGAGGCGAATCGTGTATGGGCTTGGGGCTTGGTATACCAGGTCTGTCTGTTACATCCCCACCTCGTCATTAGGATAACTGAAACCGTGCTCCGAACCAGAAGTCTGACATGCCGTTCCAGCGAGGCAAGCTAGCAACGTACTGGCAATTGCCGATCTTCTCCCAGCACTAAATACTCAAGGAGGTACAAGCTCCATCTCCCGAGGAGTGGATGAACAGTCGGCGCGCCACGCGTTGATGGATTCTCGTCTTCCATTCTCTCAAGCCGTGTTTTCTACGATAAAGCAACAGGGGGAGCTTCGCCTTTGCTCTTTCCTCCAGTAACCATGTTTCGGAGAGACGACGCTGGCTCTGTGACGGAGACTGAACAGGCTGAGGATACGGGTTCGGGTGGAAATGCGTCTACGGCGCTCCCAGCTACGACGGATAGCGCGAGCACCCCGTCTTCAGTGCCCGTTCCTTCATCGACGGGCCGTGGACTGGTAGTCGTGGAGACTTCGACTCCCCCCGAACCGTATAGTTTCTCGACACTTGGATCATCTTCCGCTACAGATATACCTTCATTCACCATCGCCCTCCCCCTACCTACAGGCTCCACGTCTGCAGATATACCCTCGACCACACTCTTCTATTCCATTGTGACTGCGCCAACCATTGCCCCCGTCTCAGTCCCACCATGGACCATCCTCCCCGTATCAGATACCCCCGCCCCAAGTTCCACTGCCAGTGCATTCCCATTCACGTCGCTGTTTTATTCTATCGTGACCGCGGCGGAGCCTTCAATCGCACCGTGGTATTCCATTCTTCCCGTGTCGGATGTTACAGGAATACTACCTACTTCGAGTTCGACATCTGCTGATACTGCGCCCGAATCCACGTCGCTTTTTTATTCCATAGTGACTGCAGGCGATCCTGCCCCCGCCTCCTCAGCAACGACTTCTGCGTATTCCATCCTCCCCGTGTCAGATATTACAACAATATCCGTTTCTTCAAGTTCCGCGTCTGCAGATACCAGTATACCCTTGCTCACGTCGCCCTTCTACTCCATCGTGACCGTAGCGGATCCTACCCCGACCCCTGCTGCTTCCATCCTCCCCATATCAGACACCGTAACAATACCCACTTCTCCCTCGTCCGTCCTGCGTGTACCAGAATCATCGACTACTCCAGACCCTGCCCCGGGATCCACGCTCATTTATTCCATCCTACCTGCCTCGACGCCCGCCTATTCAATCTTGCCTGTATCGGACACTCCTGGCCCCACCGCCGTACCCACATCTTCGCCCACCCTTCCCGGCATCACTCCCACTCCAGGGCCATCCAAGTCAACGTCCAACTATCGTATCGCTATTACCACAGAAGATACCCCTGCACAAGATGCCTACCACTCCACCACGAACGAGGCACCAACCACATCCACATCTACATCCACATCCAGGTACGTACCCCACTCTACTTTATGTTCGTGTCCGACCGCGTTCGCAGCCAGCGTATCAACAACTTGGCGCTCCAGCCGACAGCAGACACGGGCGCGAGCAGCACGGTGCTGGTCACGAGCGGGAGCATCACGCGTACGTTGGTCGTACCCCCCACAGGCGGTATCACAGGTGTCGGCGGAGGGACCGACAGTGGATCAGGGACGGGCCCTTCCTCCGGGTGAGTGATCCCCCACGTCTCTTGGCCCTCGTCTCATGTTGACGTTCTCGTTACCGTTTATCAGTGATACACCATCTCACCACGTTCTCCTGCCGATCCTCGGGCCGGTGCTGGCTGGTGTGGTGCTCCTCTCCCTCGTTGGCGTGTTTGTTGGTGTGAGGTGGAGGAGGAGAAGGAGGGTCGCGCGGTGGCAGAGGCTGCCGTACGAGCCAGCGCTGGATACGAGCCGGCACAGCTCAAGGTTTCTGAACCCGTTTACGGATATTGACGATGATTGGTCGATCATTGCTTCCGAGGTCGAGCGGCCCGTGTCGACGACGACGACGGCGAGTACACTGGCGTTTGCACCGTCGCGTCAAGATGCGTCTACCCCAACTTTCGGGGTTTTACGTTCTGGGGGGTGGAGGTGACGGTACCGTTGAAGTTGTGCCGTATGGAGGGTCCGGTAAAGATCTTTTTTCAAATAATGTATGTTGTATGCAGCGTGGTGCGCGATTTATACCAGTTGGTTTTTAATGCAGGTGACTTGGACCTATCTGTCAAAAGTCTACGTATTGCTTGTTGGTCGTCAGGCGGAACGTACAAAGTTGAAAGGGCGGAGTGAATTTTGAATGTTGAAACGACGGGCTGTGCCTTCGAGGCCCCTGATTGACTATATACGATCGCACGAGGTATAAAAACGGCTGTCGACAGACCGCTTTATTCAAGTTGTATCTCTTTCTATTTCCTTCTCCCTGCTTGCCATGAGCGTCCTCACGATTCTCCGACTCGGCGCCCTTGGTACGTCTCCCCGCCCCCTGCTCAACCGCTCTTCTGACAAAACTTAATTTTTCTAAAGTCACGACATTGGTATTCTCCATCATCGTACTAGGATTGAGCGCGCACATCACCTATTTGACCACGACGTACTACGGGGCGTACTTTACGTTCGCGGCAATGTCCATCGCGACGGCGTGCCTCACGCTGCTCACTGTGCCGGCCATGTATGTGATTTCAATTTCCCCCATAGCGGCCCCTAGGACTGACAGCTGCCTAGGATTGCGATTGATATGACCCGCAAGGGGGCGTTCACGTCGATGGTGGTGGTGGAGCTCTCGTGGTTAGGTAAGGCATTGTCTGCGATGCTATTTGGACGCGTGGCTGAGTTGAAGTAGGTTTCCTGTGGGTGCTCTGGCTGACGAGCGCGGCGCTCACGGCTGACGCGACCTCCAACACGTTCGTCTCCGGGTGCGGGTACATCAACGGTACGCGTTCCCAGCCCTCTGCGCCACTTCCCTGTCTCATCCCCAGCAGATATCATCAACCAGGCGTGCAAAGAGTTCAACGCCGTCGAAGCGTTTGGATTCCTCACTTGGCTCATCCGTACGTCCTAGCACTCCGTGACCGAAACTCGAGATTGATAGTTGATAGTGATGGGGTATACGATTACTTTGGTTGTTTTTGCAATTATTGCGGCGAACCGGGGGAACAGCGGGGTTTGGACGTCGTCTACTACGACGACGGACTTTTTTGCAAAGGGGGCGTATAGTGGTGCGAGCACTGTTGCGCCGGAAAAGGTCAACTATGCGCAGCCGTCGGTTGTGCAGTACCCGCCTCAGTCACCGTCGGGACATAGCACTCAGCAGCAGCAGAGTCCGTATCCTCAGGTGTAAAATACGTACATTGTGTCTCGATACCCAATTGAAATTTGGAACGTGCTCCCCAAAAATCACGTCTCGGCAGTGACCGCGCTCAAAAAAACTAAGAGCGGCAATATCGGGCTGAACGTACATTTGTGCGACGAGGAGGTATGGACGCGTTGTTTGTCCCTCTAGCGCAAGCAGCTGGCGCATCCGTCGACCAGATAAAGGTACGTTGACGTCTCCACATGCGAGCCCCGCTGACACTCGAACCAGCTGATTTCCTGCCTTCTCATCGCGTTCCCACTCGGATCCGTGTTCGTCCGCATCCCGTCGAGCCAGCCCCACCTGAAGCACCTCTTCAACATCGCCGTCGCCGTCTTCTTCTTCCTGCCCGTCCTCCAGATCCCGCATGCCTTCTTCCAGCTGCTCGCCAGCGTCGTTGCAGCCTATGCGATTGCGAGGTTCCATACGGGTGCGAGCATGCCGTGGGTCGTCTTTGTGTGAGTTGCTGCTGACTTTTGGTGATGGCGAGCTCAAGTCGGTGTGATAGGGTCGCTATGGGCCATTTGACGGTCAAGTACGTGGTTTGGCTGTCCGCTGGGGTTCGCTGACGGTCTGTGCAGTCATACGATTCGCTACCTCCAAGCACAGAGCTACGAGACCATGGACATTACTGGTCCGCAGATGGTGCTGACCATGAAGCTGACGACGTTTGCATGGAACGTGTATGATGGTCGCAGGCCTATTCAGGTGCGCCCGTCGAGTTCGTCCATTGCCCCTTCTAACCCTTGACTAGGACCTCGACAAGTGGCAGACCGCGAAGCGCATCCCTACCTTTCCGTCCCTTCTCGAGTTCCTAGGCTACGCGTAAGTTCTTGCTCTGCATACATCCATGTCTAACGGCGGAATAGATTCTACTTTCCCGGCGTGCTCGTCGGGCCGTACCTCGAATTCGTCGACTACATGGAGCTCATCACCGAAAAACTATACGAAGGCCACGTCAAGGAGAACGCCAAGCGCAACCTTCCGAGCGGGCGCAAGCGCGTTGCCTACCGCAAGATGGTCGAGGGCCTCGTGTATCTCGCCATCTTCGTCTTACTGGGTGCAAAGTACAACTTTGCGACCGTTTTGACGCCGTGGTTCGCAGAGCAGAGTATGTGGTACAGGTGAGCCCGGATTCTTCACGTATTTGCTTTCTACTGATATCGACTAGGCTACTGTGTTTCCAACCGTATGGTACCCTTGAGAGGTGCAAGTACTACGCCGTGTGGACCCTTACGGAGGTATGCTAACGCGCATATATCGCGGTTGCCGACTGACAGCATTCTAGGGAGCCAGCATCTTGACCGGGCTAGGGTTTACCGGCTACAACGCCTCTGGTGCCTCAACCTGGACCGGCGCCGCCAACGTCGTCCCCCTCGCCATCGAGATCCCCTCCAACTTCAAAGTCCTCCTCGACTCGTGGAACATGAAGACCAACGTCTGGCTCCGCGAGTGCGTCTACAAGCGCGTCACGCCCAAGGGGCAGAAACCCGGCTTTGCGAGCAGCATGATCACGTTTGCGACGAGCGCCTTTTGGGTACGTGCATGACGGTCTTTTGGCTTGAGGTCGCTGACGGTCCTGCAGCACGGTGTGGCGGGGGGGTACTACCTCACGTTCATCCTGGGCGGGTTCATCACCACCGCGGGCCGGCTGGCACGCGCGAACGTCCGCCCGCTCGTCATGCCCGCCGAGGGCCAGCCCCCGTCCCTCGCGAAGCGCGCGTACGACCTCGCGGGGACGCTCGCGACGGTGATGATGGTCAACTACGTCGCTGTGCCGTTCATGCTCCTCACTGTCAGGGACTCGTTGATTGCGTGGTACCGCCTGGCGTTCCATGGGCATGTGCTGGTTTTCTCGGCGCTGGGGTTCTTCTATGCGGGCGGGGCGAGGATGTTGAGGGCGAAGGCGAAGGGTAAGGGGGGGAGTGGGACGACTACGCCGGTTGGGGAGAAGACGTTTACGATGCCGCCGTCGTTGGATTCGGTCATCCCGCCTAGGAAGTAGGACGGGGGGAGGGGAGGGGTGTATCTAGGGCTCGGGGGAGCGAAAATCGTTCATGTTGAACGAAAATAAATGTTTTGGTTTATAGTGTGCTGTGAGAAATGTGGTAGTACAGTAATAGAAGGCGAAAGCTGGAGGATTGGAAAGACGAAGAGAGCGTTGTCAGCTAGGTACATTCGTCAATCTCTGACTTCAATGTTCCAATGCTCATCTCGCATGCACATTTATCTCACTGCGGTATGATCAACGAATTCACCACTTAATCATCGATCAGCTGGTACTCTGATCTTCTGATCTTCGTCCGTGTATTCCCTGAATGCTGTACATCCAGTGTTCGGTAGGTGCGCCGGCGTGGGTGACTGCGCAAATAACAAGTTAGTCCCCGTAGTGGGCTGAACCCAATAAACTAGTTTGAGTACCAAGACGATTTTTGACTTCGTATGTTTGTGACAACACGAAACACCTCGGAATATGCATTGGCCAACTTCTCACTTTATCCGTCATCGACCACGAGTCGGCGTCGACAAAGGCCTGATTGATACTGAGCTCTTTGGTATCCTGATATGATGCGGAGTCAACGTCCACTGGTCTCTCTCACATGCGACTTTTAGCCGTATGGATACATGCAATTGCAAACACGGGCCCGGGAGTATTTACCTTGAGTTACGAATTTCTACATGCGAGATATTTTCCCGGCCACGATCTCCTAATCTTCCAGGTACTCTTTGAAGCGAGATGGGTCTGTATGCCAGCCCGAGTTTGGAGCGTTTAAGACAAGCCAGAATTCGGGAGGTCTGGATCCGGTACTGAGTATGTTACGGTATTTGGATTGTGAGGGCGCTGCTGCAGCTTCCAATAATTGGAGGAGATGAGGAAACGAGACTGCTGGTGCTTATGACACCCAAGAAGGCACCAAACATGAGATGTAGACCGCTTCCCCAAGTGAAGGCACTGCTGAAAATGGGTCCTGGTAAGTACTCCCGTCTGTGTACGGATTTATTGAGGGGTGGAATAACATCGAATGTGTGGCTCCGGGATTCTTGGACATTATCATTGAGTAAGATCTTTCCTTGTAGTTGTACATCAGGGACGCGCGCCAAAGCACAGAAAGAGGCTGGTCCGGTTTGCAAACCTCTAACATTCAAGCTTGATTGCATAAAGGTTACGGTCTTTGCAGGTTGAGCCTATGTGGTCGTTCGTGTTCTTTGTGTCTAGAAACTGTCGCAAGCTTCGAAATATTTGGAGCAATAGTATTTGGCGGAAGACAGTTGGAGGATGTTCAGATAGTATAGGGAATATCTATATCAATTTTGCTGCCACTTTGACGCGATAGCTAAGTTCACTGGTCCCAAGAAACTGTAAAGTCCTGAGGATCCGTGATGTACTGTATGTGAAAGCATGTGCATAATATTATCAATGACATAACACATAGCATACACAAACGACAACCCAAGCCGACTCCAGCATCCAGTCGTTTGCTTTTGTGAATGCAGCGTTTACACCTTGAAACCACGGGACTTTCGGCGACCACGACCTTGCTCGAACTAGATACAAGTCATGAGTGACATCCCGGCATCGAGAGAAATTACACACCTTGCGACCCTTGGACGTCGTGTAAGGCTTCTTGTTCTTGTGGGGGCCCATACCAAAGTGCTTGACAGCCTCCCGAACATTCCTCTTTCCCCTCAACAACACCGTGTTGGTACCAGTAGGTGCGCGTAGAGCGAGCTGGTCGAGCGTCAGAGCCTCACCTCCGGCGTTGAGGATACGCTCCTTGGCTGCCCGGGTGAACTTCAGCGCGGCGATGGACAGTTTCGGGACTTCGGTTAAGCGGATATCGTCGGTGACGGTGGCAACAGTGACGATAGTTTTTGAATCGAGATCAGAGGTGTTCTGCGTCTCCTTGACGATTCTTGAGATGGAGATGGGGGGGCGGTTGATTTTGGAGAGGAAGAGACGGTGGAGGATGACCTGCAAGGGAGTTAGTTTTCTTGAGAATTCGGGAGGGATGTGGATGACTGACCTTGTTGAAATCCGAGTCTGTCCTGCGTGCCATGAAGCGGTAAAGCTGCGAACCATCGTCAATCACATTGGAGGGTATGCGAAAATATTAGTCGGTACCTTCACGAGGAGCAAGAGGTACGGGTCCTCGCTCTTGGGTGCGGTCCGGTTACCCTTCTTGACGTGGTGGGCGGTAATGTCGATACCCTACGAGACGCAGCATCAGAAATCGTGCCTTCAACGCTCCCAGCCGCGACGAGCTCACCATCTTGTTCTTGCCCGAAAATGTGTTTGGATCTGTTTTCCACCTTGGGATGCGGCTCGGTATGCCTGTACAGTTGTGTGAATAAGGTTCTGGCGCCGATTCAATCCCGCCGTCGGCATCGCGTTATCCGAAAATCCGATGGGAGGGTCAAGGAACTGTTCGGAAAGAAGATGCCCTTTTGTGTGTTTTCTTTCTTTCTTTCAGAGTGCTTGTCAAAGCCCGCATAAAGTAACCCACATCTTTCAATTTTCCTGTTCCACTTTTTTCTGCGCCTTGGGGAGTCAGTTTGAAACAGTGCGGTGCCATAAACAAACGACAACAAAACTTGAAGCTGAACCACCATGGTGAGTCCGTGCGGCCTAGGCTCACTGCAATTCTGACTATCCTCAAGTACGGCGAAACTACGACAACTGCGCCTGTCGATCCGTACTCGGATGCTTACAACGCGCCGCCGCCTCCCCAAGTTCCAGGCGACAGGGATTCGGCACCAGTAGCGCGAGGCCGCTCGCGTTCACGAAGCCGCAGCCCGTTCCGGCCTAGGTCGCCTGTCCCGCCCAGGCGCCCTGCGCATGCGCCTATTGTACGTAGTTCGCCTGGCGCTCTTTGTGGTGGCTAACGTTCATTAGGCGCCCAATCCGACCAATGTTCTCGGTGTCTTCGGCCTGAGCATACGCACCCAAGAGCGGGATCTCGATGAAGAGTTCAGCCGCTATGGACGTGTCGAAAAAGTTACCATTGTCTACGACCAAAGGGTATGTTCTCGTCCATGGTGTCGGACCCTGCGCCACAGACTAAAATTTTCTGACCAGTCCGACCGATCTCGTGGATTTGGTTTCATCAAAATGGCAACAGTGGACGATGCCACTCGTTGCATTGCCGAGCTGAACGGCGTGGTGAGTAGTCATTTATTCTGCCTTGCAGGTTCACCGCTCATGCAACTGCTCACCAGGATCTCAACGGCCGCCGCATCCGCGTTGACTACTCGGTTACCGACAGGCCTCATGCTCCCACTCCTGGAGAGTACATGGGGCATCGAAGGACGAATCGTGATCACTATGGTGGACGGGACAACAGGGACCGGGACCGTGACTATCGCGACCGCGACCGTCGTGATAGGGGAGACAGAGACCGCGACAGGGACCGTGACCCCTATGGACGGGATAGCAGAGACTGGCGTGATCGCGACCGGCGCAGCCCGCCTCCTCGACGAGGATATTCTCCTGACTACAGAAGGCGCAGGAGCTATTCTCGCAGCCCCCCGCGTGGAAGTAGCCCTTCTCGTGGTAGGGACTATGAAGCTCCGGCAGCGAATGCGAATGATTCGCGGTGGTAAGCCAAGGAGTCGTTTTTCGTGTGTGCGTCAAGGGCAGAAGGTCAAGGGATGCCAAGGAGAATGTGGTTTTCAAGTTCGGAGTTCAATGGCTCCCTCAAGTTTCTTCATTCTCTACGAAGATCCTCGGACCCCATTTCAATAGCCAAAAAAAATTATCAAGTTGTCAAGTTACCATCGTCATCTCAAGTTGTCTAGTTATCGTGTTGCTCGCTGTCTTCGCCTATTTTAATGTTTGCAAGTACAAGAAACTTCTTGACCCTCTTGACTGTGCTTTGCTTACTGACCGGCGCTTACCTGCCTTTGAGGAAAGTGGACGCGTGATTGCCGGCGTTACGGCATTAATGCAAGGACCGAGGACGGCGGTGTTGTGGGTCCCAGCGCCTAATGGAAGCACCCGATTGATGTCGCCGCTGATGGGACTTGACATTTTTTTTTCTCGTTGCCGTTGGTCGTGGGACTTTGGTTGGTATATGTATCTATTCTTTTGCATGTAATCTATGTATATAACATGGAATAAAGTCTTGTTGTGGTTCGTTCGTTGTGGGAACGTTACGAACGTCCGAACGTACTGTGGGTAGTGGCTATGTGCAGCATTTCGGTGATGCAGCCTCGTAGGGTTTGCCGGCGGCCTACAAATAAAATTTTTGCGTAGTACCGGTTGTATACATTCATTGAGCTATCAGAATGAAAACCAAAGCCAACAACTGCCTGGAGTGTGCCACAAACCGAACTTTGCACATCGATCGAATTTGAATCCCCATCTTATCACATCCCAAAGTGGAAACTAATTTTTGAGCATCTTTCCAACGTCCATCACCAATGCCGCGTATAAGGAAGAGTAAGTTTCCGTCACTGTAGATTCATTTCATCTTCTCAATATCCAACAGAGACCAGTAACCGGGGTACGACCAACGACCGTCGAAAACTCCAGACAAAAGTCAGGGAAAGCAAGAAGAAGAAAACCAAGGCGGCCAAAAAGAATCCTCAGTGGAAATCAAGTGCGCCTATCATCTTCATTGTTTTATTATATCTCATTCCGAATCCCTGTAGAACAAAAAAAGGACTCTGGTATCCCGAACGAGTTCCCATACAAGGACCAACTGTTAGCTGAAGTGCAGGAGCAGCGTCGGCTGGTGCGTTTTAGACTTCCTTACCCGGGGGATGCTACTAACGTGTGTGTAGGCTCTGGAGGAGAAGCAACAGCGCAAAGATGCTAAGAAAGCTAAACTTGCCGTCACCACCACCGAGGACGATAATCTCGACGCAGTCGCTAGCATCGCGGCAAAACATCTGGTGAATGCGAAGACTACCAAAAAGCCCGTCCCACCCCGGAAAGTCGAGGAGGAAGAGGAAGAGGAGGTGGTGGTGCCGGCGCTCGTGAACAAGGACCTCCCGACGCTCAAATCGGTCCTGGAGCACGCCGATGTACTGTTGGAAGTCTTGGACTGCAGAGATCCCCTGGCGTTCCGGAGCTCCGAGCTCGAAAAACTTGCACCCTCAGGGCGGGTGGTGTTTCTGCTGAACAAAATCGGTGAGTGGTGTCCTGTTCATCTGTATGAGTTCAGTAGATTTTGAAAACTTTCGACTAGATACTTGCCCGAAAGAAGCTGTCGCTGCGTGGGCCGCGCAACTGCGTTCTCAGCAGCCTACAGTGCTCTTCCGTTCAGCTTCGGCGTTCATCCCCCAGTGTCAGCAGGAGAAAGGGAAGGGAAAGCTGCCGGCTGACGACGCCATCGGGGTTGACGCGCTGCTGAAGGCTCTGCTCCCATGGACAAAAGACAAAGGCGATGAACCTCTCGTCGTTGCAGTATCTGGATTCACAAACGTTCGTTTTGCGGTTTGCCCTCACCGTGATATGCATTATTAAGAAAGATTTCGTACTTCAGGCGGGGAAAAGCTCAGTGATCAACTCCGTAGCGAAAAAAGCTGTCCTTCCTACGTATAGCCTTTCGACTTCTTCCCGAGGCCCCACTACGACAGTGCTTCCTCAGGAGGTCACAATTGAGGAAGGAGGCAAGAAGATCAAGTTCGTCGACACACCCGGCCTGATGTGGATGGATAGCGAGCTCACCGAGGAGTCTCGGGCCCGAGATATACTGATGCGAAATAAGGGAAGGATCGATCGTCTGAAAGAACCGACACCTCCAGGTGTGTGTTGTCCTTTTTTCCCTACTTACTGCGCGCTGACCCGATTCAGTGGTACACATCGTGTCACGGGCCAATAACGAGGACTTAATGCTACACTACAGCCTACCAACATTTTCCAAAGGCGATGTAGACGCATTCCTCCCCGGCTTGGCACGGTCCCACCAGCTAGTGAAGAAGGTTCGTTACCGTTAACTTCTCCCATCATTTGATCGCGCGCGAAATTTTAATTTAATTTAATTGTTCTAGCGAGGAACGCTAGATCTCGTTGGGGCTTCGCGCATTGTTCTGCGTGAGTGGAATCTGGGCACGCTGCGGTGGTACACGATGCCGGCTTCGAGGGGGCCGGTGGATGAAGAAGCCGATAAGGGTGTTCTTGGGACTTTGGCGACGAGGAGAGAGATGCGTAAGCGTGGGGGGCTGGTGAAGCTTAGTCCTGGGGTTGTTGATACCCGCCTGCCTCTATTCGAGGAGCCCTACTCTGCGGATAATGAAGACGGAGACGACAAGGAGGAGGAAGCGGAGGAGGAGGATGACACCACGCTGTCCGACGGCGACGGCGAAGGAGAAGATGAAGAGGAGGAGGAGGAGGAGGAGGAGGAGGAAGAGGAAGAAGAAGAGCCACCAGCTCCCCCCTTGTCCAGCAAGAAAAAACGTAAACGAGGAAAGGAGGACCCTCTTCCCCCTAGCAAAAAAGTTGCATTTGCAAGCACAGGCACAAGAAAAGCACAGTCGAAGACCAAAGAAACCACTGACCACAACCGATCAGCCAAGGTTTCAGCATCAGCGCCCAAGCCTGCGGAGAAGCTAGGAAGAAAGGTTGCTAACATAGCGCCCAAATCCAAGCCTACAAAGGCTAAACCCGACAATGATGACTCCGAGGCTTACGATTTTGGCAAATTCTTCTAGGACTATCGTTACACGTTATCAATATATTGCTGTGTATGTCGCGCATGTGGCTTGAGGGTCGGAGTCAAAACTACTTTCCAACGCATCGGGGTACGTCTCAACATTTTAGTTTCCATATCCGTCTTTCGTGGGCCGGCGGAACTAACTTGCTCGCTTGTGGATTATTGATGGCAGTGGCCATACAGCTCTCCTGGTGGTCTGGTACCGGAAAATCTCGTCGGTCCTCATTTGGGCCGTGCTGGTGTATGGCCCTCTTTCGCCAATGTGTGCATGTTCGATTGCCACGCTCGGAGTCCCGAGTCGCCCATACCAACTAATATCGTGACGTCTCAGGCTGCTTGGTTTCGATCAACCGAAGATCCTGCGATCGTAACTCTGGGCGGCGATATAAATGACCAGAGACAACAGGCGTCTTCCATTACTTCCCATGATCCTTTTGCTTCAGTCTCCTCTTCAAGAGGTAAGTTGTCGACTCATTATACCGGTGCCATTCCAAGAATTTTATTTTCTGAAGGTCAAGCTCTGCATAATGCCCCATGGACGTCGTGAAGTTGCAAGGCTTCCTGCTGAGCTCATTATTACAATATTCTTCCATTGCCTCCCCGACAACTCCTACCCCAGCCTACATGGGGACGCAGCCCCTTTACTCCTCTCACATATCTGCAGGTCTTGGAGGAGCCTTGCGCTTTCAGTCTCCCGACTGTGGTCTTCCTTTGAAATTGATTTTCACAATGGCTACGCCACCCCGCGGCTGGAAGCGCTGGAATTTTGGCTCAAGCATTCTAAAGAACAGCCACTATCCTTTGACATCATTTACGAACCACCTACCCACACGACGCGCCGCGTCTTTCAGGGCCAGAGCACAGCCTTCGTGAAAGCTCTGCTCCGCCACTCTTCTCGGTGGCGGGACGTGAGGTTCGTGACACCTGGTGCTAGTGTCGTTCCTCTTTTCACGGACCCGTCACTGGCATCTGGGCTTCATTCCCTCGAAGCACTGACGCTCGATATGAGAGGAGTCTGGCCCTCACATGGTGTGGCCTTGCGTTCATTAGGGTTTTATTGGAGCCAGCTCTTAGAGCTCCACGTTCGCCTAGATTGCCAAGCTGAGGGGCTTCCTACATTAGACGAAGTCTTCCACATCCTATCAGAAGGCGAAAACCTTGTGGCCTGTTCATTCAATGCAACTTGCACTTTCACTTCAAAGCTCGATTCGACACGCGTCTCGATAACGAAGCTCCAACGGCTCAATTTGACGTTGAGAGCGACTTCAGGCTCCGAGGCGTGCTTCGCATGCTTTTTGGATTCACTTGATATGGTGGCGCTTAAAGCGTTACGTGTCGAGTGCATGGATGACTTGAATGGTCAGAATTGGAATGGCTGCCATTCATCTATGCTTTCATGCCTCCGCTCAGCTATGATCCGGGAGCTCCAGTTATATTACCTACCCCTTTCCACTATCAGCATCATGGACATCCTCGATGTTACACCAGCGCTAGAACGTCTGAACCTCAAGTTTGACCTGGGGGACAAAGACGGAGACCCAGTGAATGATATTCTATTCCGGCGCATAATGCTATCAAGGACCCTGCGAGCGTTAGACATAGAATGTCATGGGATAAATTTGAATTGTAAGGCCGTAACAGAGATAGTAGGACTGGATACACTAGAAAGGCTTTATCTGGTGACATTGGTACCCGTCTGTAACTGCCCTGCTGCACATGTGGAGAAGGGAAGGGATAGAGGAGCGGATGTTCAACTTAGACATTATTATCATTACTAGAGGTACATTAATGTGGGGCACATGGTGTAGATGGTTTATCACGCCCGCTTAGCATGCGGGAGGTGTTGGGTTCAAGTCCCAATGTGTCCAATATCTTTTGCAGAGAAAGTATATGTTTTGAAGGTTGAGTCGTTAGCATCGGCCCAATACCGTCGCGACCAGTGAGTTCTCGAATCTCGGGGTTGGTTTAGGCTGCAATTTGATTAATTCAACGTCGCAGTAATTATTGCTTATGTAAATTGTTCAACGAAGTTCTCGTCCCTTGACGTTTGAAGGTCCGACTTCAACCACGACTAGGTCAACACCAGGTTATGTGATACCCCTACCGGAGTTTCAGACAAGAATCATACTGATAAAGAATGTTTAGGAACCTCAGCCTGCTTTCGTCTAAAGTTCAAGGGTAATTATTCCTCTACTTGATGAAAATTCCACATATATTCAAGATAGCACTACCACGTCACCGTTCCAAGGGCGTCAGCGTCGCTCTTTTGATTGTTCGCTGGTTCCTCTTCAAAGCTCATAATAAGGGCCAATGCCTTCTCGGAGCGCGGCGAGAGCTTGCATGGGAAAGGCTTTGGTCGACTGATGAGTCCTGTCGTCCAATCGTCCTTCAACTCGACATCACTATTCTCGTCCGCCTTTATGTCGAATACTGACAGGATCATGGCGAAAGCGAGGAAGAGTGTTTGGTCAGCGAGGACGTTTCCTGGGCATATCCTACGGTGGACATCAGCGCTCTGGATCCGATAGAGGCGAAACGGAGTCTACCGTCGTCCAAAGCCAAACGCGACATTTATGTCTGGTTCTGGGTCGCGACCGTCCCAGCCAAGGAACCTCTGCGGTTCAAACACGTCTGGGTTGTGATAGGTAGCTGGATCTCTGGCCATATGGTGGAGATTTGGCATGATGACAGCGCCTTTCGGGATTAAGTATCCTTGATAAATGTCATCCTGGGACGGAACCTATCTTCATGTTGATGTCAAAGATCTGCATTTTGGAATGCTATGCTTACATGAGGGACACACATGGGGAGCACTGGGTTAAAGCGCAGTGCTTCATGGACGAGGGCATTGATGTATGGAAGATTGTCGCAGTCTTCGTATGATGGTAGTCTGTCTTCACCGATAACTCGATCCTGAAAGCATCACTCTAAGCTCAGATCGTTGTAGGTAATGTAAACGCGTACCAATTCTTCTTGGGCTTTCTTCTGAACATGGGGGTATAGGATCATTAATAGGACAAAACTGTACGTAACAGACACAGTTGTGTCTGAGCCGGCGCCATACAACGCTGCTGCGCCCCATTTGATGAGATCTTCCTGCTCGGAGGTCAATGATTTTCCGTGGAGTTTGAGCATCGTTTCCGTGTATGAGGGCTTGGACACGCCGCGCTCCTATCGATGGTTAGTTAATGCTCAGGAGAAATCTTTTGACAAGAAACTAATCTACCATCTGCTGTTTTACAAAGGCATGCGGTCGTTCGACCAGTTCGGTACATCGGGAGATATACTTCTTAGCCACCTGCTTAAATCCGGTACCAGGGAACCAGTCAGGCAGGTAACGTACTGGAGACGAGATGAGGAACGTTCCCGGATAATCTAAACACTTACGGAAAGGAATGACATCGACCATCCACACTCCGGGCTGAAAAGCAATGGAGGCCTCCGCCATACATTCATCTCCAAGGGTAACGAAGGGATCCGGGGTATCTCTATTGATTGAATATCCATGAGAGATAGAGAGAATGATAGCTCCCGTTGCTCTGTAAGACTTGTATCAAGTTTTCCGTAATACACAGCCAAAGGTCAGGGACTCTAACTTGCGAATATAATACTCAAGTTGATCGGGACTCCTCAGTATTTTTGTCAATAAGCGCCTAATTTCCGTTGTCTGTAGAGAAGAAAACTGCTGCAAGGAAGTCTTAGTGCCTATTGTCTGATGAAGAGTTTTCCGAATGGCGCGAAACCGATGCCCGTTTGGAGACATCGCTAGAGATGCTCTCCACCCACACCTGTTTGGTTAAATGAAAATTCAAAAAGATCTGCCAGTGGGGGTGATGGGCCTTACATGATGCCTCCAAAGATGGACGAGAAACGATCAGAATAAATGGATGACCGCTTCTCGAGCAAGTCAATCGCAGTTTGCACATCGTTGAGAATGATGATGTGCTGTCCCATTATTGACAGTGAGCTTATAGGGCCTGAACGTAACGAATACGATGCATTGAATGTTGAGATCTGCCAGGAAAGTTTACATACCGTAGACTTCATGGTGCTTTGCCCAATGCTTGTATTCGTATTCGCCGGATTTGGGGAGATCGAATAGGTTGCCAATGACCAGCTTTCGAGGAGGGCCTGGAGGCAGGGAAGGCTTAGTTTGAAATAGGGAATATAGTTTGGTCAAAGCGTAGAGGAGCGCCAGCACGCCAGCGAAGGTGCCGATAGTAACGTCCATCGCAAAGTAAAGACAGACGGAAAGGTCCGAATGTTCGGGGGGATGGGTATATTTGAAGGTACCAAGCGAATATTGGTGTGCCGTGATGTCTATCAACAAATTTATGGAATACGTCCGCTTTTACTCTAGATCAGGAAACATAGAAGGCCCGATCAGACTGAACGTTAACCACTACCGCCACGATCGAGGCATGGCTTCAACTTTTCATTAGTGACTAACCTTTCTTGTTTCCTTGAATGGTCAACACAACACTGAACTCACCTGATGGTCTGTTTCCGATATCTCTTAGGAGGTCTATTAGTGCATCCAGGGTCCCATGATACTAAAACCGGGACTACGACAATTATTGCAATTCGGCAATACCCACCGTCGCCGTCGGATATTTGCGCCCACCTCGAAATCTCCTGATAGCTCCGATATCGACTCCCATGCCGAGCCTGACATCAGAAACGATGGGATCCAGGGAGGGAGTCCATCATATGAATGTTCCATTATAATAGGAACGGCTTATGAGCATTCCCGGTTTGTTTTTACCGCCCTCTCCTTCCAGTTCCTGCGACGAGGTCCGTTGCGACTACAAGCGTTGACTGCGCGTGTTGCTGTAAATATTCCCCTTGGCATGTCGGACACCAGCTCTTCCGCGACCGCCTTGCCGGCTCTGGATAACACGGTATGCTCTAAATATTCTCTCACATAGGCCTAGATTTCTCACGCGGTGACTTTAGATGGGTATGTTGTATTTGAGCGCCCTGTCAGTCCCTTTTGCAAACTCTACTTCTTCGATATACTGATGGTTGAGAAGGTTTGCTATGGGTCTTTGGGGCGCTGGAACGGTCCAGATGTATTTCTATTACACTGCACGTCGATCCCCCACTTCTTTATATGCAGAAAACTGATACGGAGAACACGCAGACATACCCCACAGACTCGCTATGGCTAAAGTACTTAGTCGCTGTGACCTGGTGCGCAGACACTGCGAATCAAGGGCTCATTAGCCAATTGGTATACACATACCTTGTCACAAATTTTGCGAATCCTGCCTATTTATCAGCCTTACAACCGTGAGTCCAATTGCATATTGCCCGCGAACAAACCTATATTGATTCATACGATGCAGCACACTCCTTCCAATGATGTTCTTAACTGGCATAATTGCTTTACTTGCTCAAACATTTTTCTGCTGGCGTATTTGGCGTCGTGGGTATCCTTCCCTGTACAGTTCCTACATCAATCTTATGTAAAGCAATCACCAGTCAGCAACGGGAACCTCTGGTTGACTGGGGGCACATATATTGTGTGCTTTGCCTCTTTTGTTTCAACGATGGGTGCATGATATCCGCTCGGAGTTTCCATCCCGATACTGATCGCCGTGTGCTTGTAGTCTTTTACGGAATGACGGCCGACTATAACGAGTTTGCGCAGTTGATACCGCTGCATCCTTATATGCACGCCCTCAACGTTCTGAGTGCAGCATCGGATGTTATCATAGCTATAGTGCTTGTGCACCTCCTGCGCAAACAAAGGACCGGATATCACAAGACTAACACCATGATCAATCGCCTCATCCTCTTCACTCTCAATACTGGCGGCATTTGCGGGTTATGCGCAATTCTCACGCTCGTATTCAACATCGTATACCCCGATACATATATCTATATGTTGTTCTATATCATTGTATGTAGAGGTATGTGTTATTCAAGTTCATCCTTCTCTATCTCAAGTCTTGTTCTCTTTCAGTGTACCTGAACTCCCTCCTTGCGACGTGCGCATCCTGAATCAATCACTCGCAGCCCTTATTTTGACCCTGATTCCATTCACTCCATAGATTGAACTCACGGGAAACGATTCGTGCAATTGGCAATGCAACTATCATCAACTCGATGCCCAATTTTTCAAATCAGGACTCCATCAGTTTGTCTTTTGTTGGCGCAAATGGCCATCCGGAACTAGCACTGAGTTCTTCTGGAACTACGGAGAATGACAGAGATTCCAAGACAGTAGGAGGAGTACGTCAGGTCGATTTTGCTTATCACGTTAACCTCACAGTTTACGTTAGTCTCGCACTAATGATGGCCTTCCGGAGTCGAAAATGACGATGGTACGTCATTCGCCTCTTCATCTATAGCATATGAGGTCTGACAGCCGGTGGTAGTCTGCACCTTAGGGACATCGAGCATGGGATAAGGCCTTGGATATCCTTGGCTACAGATCTGGATTGTATTCCGGGTATTTAAATGTGCATATCGTTACAAATATGTCTCCGATGTGTCACTGTAATAGGTGTTTTATAAACCTGTAGGAAAGTAGAAGTGGGGAAATGACCGGTTAGGTTGGAAAAGGGGGAATGTGCGATGAATTCGTCAATGTCTAATGAGAATTCATGGAGCTCCTCTACGATTCAATCTGTTGTTTCTTTTCTTTTTTTTTGTAGAGTGTTGTTACTTAAAACATAGTAAACTGCAATTAACTAAGTTAATCCAGAATACTCGCTTGGTATGGAGGCATGCCCCAGAGAAATCTGTTGTTTCTCTATAATCATTTCGGCATTTTCGGTCGCCATCAATTGAGGTTCAAGTGCCTCGAGGAACTTAATACCTCGTCTCCCTGGTTTCCTGTCCAGCAGATAGTTCTGTTTTCTCCCTGTCCGGTGTGTATTGAAATGTTTCTGTCCGGCACTGGAGATCGGATGGATAGGTAGATTTAGTCGGTAGATTTACTGAGGAAGATGACACAACTGGCACGCGGCATACTTTTGTTTCTGTTTCTTCATAGCTTCCTCCTCCAGAGGGGATCCTTAAACGCTTCGCACCAACCTGTACACCTGGCAGTGTCTAGTTTTTTTTGGAATTGCGATTGTCAGCGCCTCTTGTCACCTCAATAATGCCCATCTTTGGCACACAATGTTCCGAGGCCCAAAAACCTCTGATGCTAACATTGATTCTGCTGAGACGCCATCGAACAGGACCTGAACTTCTAATGTTAAAGACAGCCGTAGCTCATTGACCTGTCCCACTGCCTGAGCCGTAGGTCCCATGATGTTCTCCGGGAAAACTCCTTCATTCTCTTGAGTTTCAGCCTGGAGTGAGGTCTGAGCGCCGACAGTAACGCCCTCAAGGTCGTTCTGGCTATCCGTCTGAACAGTAGAGGCAGGTACCAAGCGTCCCACAAGTAAAGTACCTTCACGCGGCAAAGCTCTGATATCACCAGAAGGCGTGGCCAGAGTGATCGATCTAAGGAGGAGGAAGGATATGGGGCCACCCTCGCAGTGGTTCTGATATCTTTGGGAAGAGACGAGGAGTCACGACATACAGGATCCACCAATAGATGTGGCGAAGGTCTCTGCAGGCCTTCATTGATTGTAACGCTTCAGTGGAAAGGAGGGGATGCTGTACCGTCTGTCTGGGTTTCGACCGGTGGATGACCTGCAGATCAAACATTCCGTTTTGCATCTCGAGCGATTTGAACCATGCTCAACGAGTACCCATTACCGTCTAACCTGCCTACACTCGCGGCATCTCCCTATATGCGGTTTGCCACTCGACGATTGATCAACTCTAGTTGCGTACGAAAAATCAGGCACATCTCTAGAATGCAGCTGCCAGGCTAGGGCTACTTAGGAGTGATCGGTTGATAGCATAGTAGTAGATGATATAACATAAGCATACATAGCAGTATAACATACTTCAGTAACCGGGTCTATAGGTCTATCATGGATTGGAAGGGGCGACTCCACCCTTCTTGCGAGGCCCTACACCCCTCCCTCCTCGCCCACCGCCCCTCTTAGGCTTCCGAGTGGAAGCCTTCAATGCTTCTGCTGTCGCTTCGGCTTCTCGCTTCACTCTCTCCTCCTCCTCCACCCACCATTTCATAAAAGCCTCTTCCTCCCTACGAGCCTGTTCTTCCATTTGGATTTCGAGTAGCGATCGGCGAGCCTTCCCGGGAATACTGTGCTCCAACTGCGATTGCTGGATTTCGGAGAAAGACATACCAGACACAGAAGGAACTGGAATGTTAGGCTGCGAAGGAGATGCCCATGCCTTTGCTCTGTCCAACACAGCATTTTGAAAATCAGAATATGGGCACGAACGAATAAAATGAATTACCCTGACACATTCCTACCGGTATGCTTCGACTTGACGGAAGAAGGCTGTCGCTGAGGAGAGATCACAGGTCCAAGCCCCGTTAAGGCACTGGGCGACCCGGTTGCTGCAGAAGGCTTGATGCCGGACGTAGAAGGTACCTTTGAAGTATGCACAGGAGACGAAGAAAGTTTGGGAAATATATTAGTTGCGTTGCTGCGAGATGGAGATCCAGTCGTATTCATAGGTGTTCTCCGCGGTGGCGATGGCGTAGCTGGCAAGTAACTGTTGTCTTCTGATATTTTGGCTAGGGCCCCCTGCCTGCGAGATGGATCGTCGGTATTCGGGAGACTGCGAGGTACGGTAATTCTCGCAGGAACCCCCCTGGCAGCCTCGGCCATGACAGCTCGCATGTCCACACTGAGTACAAATACGGATGAGTACCGGAAACCTTGGAGATAAGTAAACATACCGAGCCACTGATGTAGATTTCCAGGGAGCAGAAGTATTAGGAGGGTTAGGTTGATCCGAGTTCGCAATAGAGACGGGATCAACATCGTCCATAGTGAAGATATCGTCGGTCCCAATGGGAGCTGAGAGGCCCTGAGGCTTGAGTGCCGCCGAGGTAACCCTGCCAGAAGGAGGCTGTACTTTACTGCTCGTTGACGGCCTAGCCGAATCCCGCCGCGTCAGCTGTTTGTTTGATCTGACGATTGGGGAAGGGAAATCTTGAAGGGACAACCATTCCGCGTACTTCTCTATAGCGAGCTTGCCCAATACATTACGTCGTGTAATAGGCGATTTGTCCGTCTGCTTTTCTCGAACAAAACAAGAGAGCTGCCTGATTAAAGCAGACGATAGAACGTCGAGCATTCGACTTTCTAGCATACTCTCCATATTGACGGCAATATAGCCCTGGACAGCGTGGATCAGATCCTTCGCAGAGTAGTAGGTGGCCTCGGAAAGTATATAACACGCGTTTTGGATGTTCAAGAAGTTCAATATGATGGATGATGAGATAAGGAGCAGCCGATCAAGATGTAGCTCAGCCTGATCCAGAGTGAGCGCAGGCGTGTTAAGGATTGGAAAGTTACTGACCGCGGCGGCCATGACCTCAAACATGAACTCCAGCACAGATTCAGTAGAATGTGTAAATTCTACGATTATGATTCTTAGCCGTCGAGCTCGCAATTTCCGAAGAAGAAAAGACGCACCCAACGACTCAAACATCTCAATATCCTCCCCACAACACACGCATCTTAGAACGTATTGCATTACATGCCACTTCAGGTGCTTCATATTGACATGCACCCGACCAGTATGATCCTTCCGTTTCCTAGTCCAATCTCCTTCATTAAAGAAATCGGCAAAGAAGATTGTTCTGGCCCGCAGAAGGGTAGAATGACAGAAAACGTCCCTGTCCTGAAGCTGCAACACAACATCCGGGAATTGGGGAGAATCCGGTTCCTTAGGCATCATTTGCGTGGAAAGGAACAAACTTGTCATATCCCGGACCATCGTAGGTTCTGGAATCACCTTTACAGGCGATTGAATTGCCTTCGAAAGTGAAGGGAGATGTAATAGTCCAGCCAAAACTTGCAAATCCGATTTGATACGTGCAGAATCCAAGGGAGAACCGAAAGACAAGCGCCTATCCCAAACCGACAGCAGACGGTCGGAATACAAATAGTCAAGAAGTATCAAAACAGACATAGGAAGACAGTGAGAGAACACAAGCCGATGACGACCGGATGTATGAGTGTAACGAACTGAGATTTTGGAGTTGTCTCGAATGGTGCGAGGATTCTGGAGAAGGGAAAGAAGGACTGATGAACGTGCGCTGAGAATAACACGATGAGCGGAGAAAGTGTGACGGATCTCGTCGATGGAGATCAAGATATCGGCACCATGTGTCATTAGTTCTCCTTCTGAGGCGTGCGAGTTCATCTGGCAACGTATGACGTCTGAAAGGCAGGCTATTTTAGACAGGTCTTCTTCCAAGTGGTCATCAACTTCGTCTTCGTCGTCATGAACGAGATGAACGTAGACCGTGGGTGCTGCAGACGATGCCTGCAGTTCGCTTGTATTACGCTGCATAGCAAGCGGAGGAAGAGTTTCTATTAGATCTTCAGCTATGCTGTGTCCATGAACCTGGATGGGATCGGGTTTGTGATCGACTCGCATGGCGCCAAAGGCACCGGAGCTATTCGCACACACTCCGACTACTCGTTGGACATAAGGGACAAGTTGATACTTGAAAATCTTCCCAGCACTCTGAAAACCGGTGTTCCCGCCTTTGCGGGCCCGCACGTAGACATGACCAGATTCAGTGCAGACTATGATCATACCGTCACTGCCTATCGCCACATCCTGGAAGGGCATCAGTCGAACCCAAAGCGGATATGGAAAGGACGAACTTTGGCCGCACTGAGCTGCTTCTTCAACGTCCACGCCGGTTGAGGTACGAAAGCTTTGGAGGACGAAGATGTTTCTGTTTCGTTCGGCATCGGAATCACAAGTATGAAGATTTCTCCGTTTGAAGACAAGGCAGCTACTGTATCATCGCAGTTAGTTATTTTGGAGACGTATGCTCCCTTGATGGCTTGAGGAGGTCGGTAGGGCTGTATTTGTTGAGGAAAACCATGCGCTGGGAAGCTTTTAAGAGGTTAGTGCTGTGATTGAGAAATTTATGCGCGGAAGACTAACTTGATCTTAAAGCTCCGGTCACCCCATACGCAAATGACTTCCTGCGTCACAAGAAGGCAAATCATAGCAGCATCCGTGAGACATACAGACGTGACAGGCTTCGTGATTTTGGTGACCTTTCGAGGTAGAATCTGTACGGGCTGAGCTGATTTATCATACCCTAATTGCACCGTATGACAAATGAGTCATGAGCAGAGTGATAAAACGCACCTAATTGCCCATTGTTTGTGCCCCATGTAAAGACCTCTGTCGCGGTCCAGCAAGCGGACGATGTCTTGGACGCAGCAACGCCCCTAACAGATTCTTTCTTGAGTTGACCGACAATTTTCTTCGGCGTCGACTGGATAGGTTCTTCAATGCGACCGATACTGGCAGTCGAATTTGTCTCAACGACGTAACCTAGCTGAGCAAATCGATTTAACCCCCAGCTGAGAACTTCGCCCGTGTCGGTGAGAGCCAAAGTATGATCTTGTCCCAGCGCGACAGAGACTATAGTCTGATTGAGCTGCGACAACAGAGTCAAGCTGTACTGGGTGTGTTGTCCGGGTCCGAGCCTGGAGACTTTTCGTAAATAGGTGAGTCACTAGCACCGAAATGACCACCCTGACCGTCCTCCGCTTCCGAACCCGCATAGTCTTAAATTCGCCCTCTTTTCGCATGTAACGATGACTGACATTCAAGGTAAATACCTAGAGAAGAATAGGAACAGCAATGCATACCAGTATGTAGCTTGGAGGTCTGAACCTGACGAACCTGCAACGGTAAGAACCTGGAGTAGATGTTGGAACTGTCAGACAAGTCCCTGCGGGAAATGACCACCTGGTCGGGATATGTTCGATCGTCACCATCGCCAAGACCGAGAGTAGCATTCCTGTTATAAAATCAGTATGAGTATCTTAGAGATTATGAGATAAATACCTATTTGCGCCCCACATGTACAGTTCAGCACCAGAAGCACAGGCGGACGGTTTTGTGCCCTCTACCGTCGAGTTGTACAACTCGAACGCAGTATAACCCTCAAAGTCCTTCAGCGAGATGTCAATGTCTGAACGTTGAAGCAACAAAAGGCTGTGTGATATCAGTAATATCCACGTCACCTGTGCAGAGAAACGTACGCAGCGCCCAAATTCCCGTGAAATAGAGCCCGATGCAGAGGAGTCCAGTGGCTCTCCAAATCCTGTACGTTGACGTTAACAGCAGGATGGCGAAGTAACAATCGCACATATTCCAACGTGCCTATAGACGAGCAAGCAAGATGGAGAACCGTTCTTCCTAACCTATCGCGTCCGTTGATCTCTGCGGCAATAGCCATTCCGATGGTGCCTCCCTTCGACCATGACTTTCCACCGCTACTGCTGGTGCTGACGCTAGCGGTCCGGTCACTGTTGGCATCAAGCAGGCGTTGGAAGGCTTGCTGGTTGCGTAGAGAGAAATGAACATGGAGCAAGGTCATATACCGGATGTGAAGTGGACGGAACGATCCAGAAAAGTCTCTCGAGAAGACCTTTCAAGAGATCGAGCAATCCAGATATCGTTGTGCACTTGAGCACAGACGACGAAGACGAGCCTGGAGTTCTGTATGCTACCGGTAGTGGACGTCAAAAGGAATAGTAAGCTGGGCAACAACGACGAGCGATAAGGATATCGAAAAGGCAGCTTATTTAAGGAACGTTCGCACGATGCGTCATCGGGTCCGCTAAAGTCATCCTGATTCGGAAGGATAGCACGTGCATCGAGCGCATGTGGGTTGACTCAACCTTACTACCAGTGGTCGTCGGTCGACGCCTTCAATACCTTGCTTAGTGGTTGGCATCCCTATGATCCTTAGACTTCAGTGTTGAACTCAAAACTCTTTTCCTAACTAATGAAGTCTCCACCGACTCTCTAGGAATAATATATTTCCGACTTGTTTGATTTCACTACATGTCTGCCAAGTTTACTATTATGTGAGCATTTGATCCTTCATGCCTTCACTCTGGCTTTCTTCAGTACCGATCCAATATCAGAATCTGCCATTCGGCACTTTGGATGGTCCATGTTCACATTCAGACCAGCTGAAGTAACAAGTTACACAATATTTTTTTGATAATGAAGTCATACCACCGGCAATGTTAAATAGAGCACTTTATCTGGAATCCTTTCTATTAAGCAATACCCAGAGTGATGGAAGGAAGGAAGGAAAGAAGTTTTATTACCCAATGGTGCTCCTCAACAGAAGTGTGTCGGTGTCCATGATACTAGTAATGTGTAAACAAGTTCAAACATGTTAGTACACAAACGGGTACGGCAACAATCCTTTCAACTTTTCAACCACCTTCATTACTCATCTAACCTTTACTGATACCTCTCATTGCACCCAGAAGAATCCTTCTTTCATCTTTTATCCTTTACAAGTAAGTCATCTCTTTAATGAGACAAACCTGTTCTTGTGTTTTCATTGACAACATTGTTGTTAATTTGTTGTTTGTCCTGTTCACTCTTTTTCTTCTAGAGGCAACCTTGCATCTGCAGCAGCCACTTTCCCTTGACCTTTATCATCTCATGGTAAACAGAATTTGCCTGGTTTGCCTTATTCCATCAGTCTATCTATCAACCTGCTGAACCATGACTATGGCTGTTGCACAACAATGCACAGTGTTGGTGTCTAAGGGTTGACAATGGCATAGATTTTTGTTCTGTCACTACTCTTCATTTCATGTGGTAATGGCTTTCCACTTCTCTTGCATGCCAGTGATATTATGAACACTTCTTGCAAGTTGTGCAACTTTACTTGAGTTGTGTTACATTTCCTGCAATCAGCTGTTGCAATGCAACATCCACTTGACTATTACACATTGCCAACAGACATACTGACTAGTATTTTTTATCACAGAAGCCTCCAAATGCAAACAGAACTGTCACCCAAAAATCCCACTTTTCTTATGTCACCATCAGTCGACATGGGGTTAACAATAAATCCAACTCATGCACGTAAGTACACCCTATTTCATTGAATTTCCATATTCAGTGAACTGTAATTGCATTAGATCAAGCAACCACACTATATGTGGCCCAAAACAAAACCACCGATGCTAGAAATTCCCCAAGGACAGAAGGGAGAGTTGACGAAAATACCACAGATCCAAATGCTTTTGACTTGCCATCATGGAAGACACTTCATGTCACATCATCAGCACCCTCTGATAGCAGTGAACAGCTGCCTGAAGATGCCAGGGATGATGAACTTGATGCAGACAGGAGTGAAGACAGTAAATTCTTCAGTGAACAGAAGGAGCCCCACATTCATAAGGCGACACATCCCGTTAATTCAGGATATAATTTGTCGAGTGAGCTTTTCATGGAGTACGAGGTCAGCACAGCACCGTCGACACACCCAAGGAACATTGCTTCTGTTTCGCACGCTTCAAGATCACCATCGAAATTCATCGGTGTTGTCATTCCAAGATCGGCAAGTTCTACATCAAGTAGACACATGTCATTACCCACACCCTTGACGATAACGATGCTGGTTCCTAACACCGTTCGTAACGACGCGTCAGATATCACCGCAGTACAACAGGGCATCGACGAACCGATTCTGGAGAAATCTATCGTTGATCATGACATGTCTCTCGTTGGCGCGCTGACAGCTGCATTCACCAAGAACGCCGAAACGAGCAGTACATTCATAACGACGGTGAACGACGTTCCGGTTTCAAACGAAAAACCCCGCAATAGCGTCCTAGTGCCAGTTCAAGAGAGACCGGTCAGATTGCCTCTGAAAGCCCAAAAACGGGTCCACTTCGATCTGGATGATATCGAAGAATGGTTAGAAACCGACTATGCCACTGTGCAGGACAGCAGCAGCATCCCAAGCAGCAAGCAGCTTCTCGAAGTCACTTTAGAAAGGTTGCGCCAAGTTCACACTAGTCCTGACGGACCAGAACAAACTCAATTATGGTTGGAGCATGACCCAAAGTCGCTGACAGAAAACTACCTCTTGAGGGTTGGCGACTGGTTCGGCCAGGAAGCACTGAAGGATACGAAGCCTATGGGTCACAAATATCCGAAAGTAAGCACCATGTTGATTCCAGCATATTCTGTAACTAACCTTGCATGCTTAGGCACCCACGAAATTGGCGCAACGGTCCCGGGAGATGTCAATGGAGGTGGACACTCTGAATGGAGACACGGAGACAAGCGTCGGAACATACTTAGGAAAGCGGAAACACCTCGATGATGATACGGACAAACGGACCCCATTCGGAACATCTGCTTTGTTCAACGACAAGGAAGGTAGCCCAGACACGGATACAGACACACTACAAACCGACCGCATCCAAACGATGGAGAGAACAGGGTTCAGCGAGTGGTCAGTTTCGCTGATACAGAAATTGGTCAAGGGTAAGCGAGCAATGGAGCCAAAGGTCAGCGATCTCTTACATTTTCAGTTGTCGCATGACTGACGTCGAAGCAGGAATTCCGGGAGCTCCGTATATGTCTTTCCGATATTAAACGAACTGGCGAACATGTTAACTGGAGCGGGGTAAGTATTCTGTTGACTGTCACCGACTGCCACTAGAACATTGTATGCAGAATCTTGGCCAAGTGATGTGGGAGAGCTTGAAGAGGCTGAGCTCCATGGAAGATGTGCCAAAAAAGTTGAAATCCAGCGCTCTCGAGATTTGCCAGTACTGGCAAGCACGAATGGGTCCGTGAGTTTATGGTGGCCGCTGTCCAACATGCCAGCGTTGGTTTTTGATCGTGCGGAAACTGGGCCGGTGCCAAGATATTTGTGTGAAGGTTTTCCCTTTAAGTTGGTTTTTCGCTATCTCCCTGTTCTTCCAAGTTTGCTAAGTGCTTTGATTTTTCTGTCGCTGTCAACCGTACACTTCACCTCTTCCTTGTTAGTCACATCTTACCTCAGTAGTCATAATATACCCTGAAATCACCATAAACAGTTTATATAAGCTTGAAACTCGAATCAGCGACTGTATGAAACTATACCTGTCTACATATACCAATTTTCAGGTACGTAGGCCTGTTGTTCTATAGTCAGGGGTGCTTGTCTTCACAAATGTTAGTTGAGTTTCGTGTCCCACCATGCGGAAGCCAAAGTAGTCCTTACTTGCAGTCTCGATTTCTTTGCCAAACCCTTCTTCAGCGACGACCTTCCAACGTGAAGAAATTGACGTAGAACTCAACATGGAGGATGTCTCTAGAAAAAAACTCTGCCCCGCGCCAGCGTCGTCAATTAGGCAATACGAGTCAACAAGAAGGCTATTAAATAAGATATCGATGTCATCAAGCAAATTCCACAGCCTCACAAACGGGACTGGTGTAGTCTGTTTGATAACTTATTTCTGTTCAAGCCGATTGGTGTGGAGACGAATCAGAACGGAGGAAGGAATGTCGAAGAAGAGGGTAACAGGCAAGAAGGTCAAAGGCTTGCCACGCAATCAAGATAAAAACCTCGGTTCGCTTATCCCAATTGGCACGAAGTTACTTCTTTCTGGATATGTACAAAGACGACTGGTCATGAATTTCATTAGGGTCATGACGGGACGAACCTTAGACGATACTGCATCCTCCATCCACGACGAATGAATGCCCTGTTACGTAACTCGCTCGCTCGCTGGCCATGAATACGACGACATCCGCAACCTCCTCCGTCATACCAAGCCTCTGAAATATGTGAGCATGACCGAAGTGATACAGAAACCTGACTCACATTCATCGGTGCCATCTTCTCCAGTACAGAAATGTCCACGAAATCCCCCAGGTCGCGCAACAACGGTGTATCCACGTATCCTGGACACACAGTGTTGACTCGGATACCATCTACGCTGTGGCTGATCGCTACTCCCCGTTACCCTAGGCCAAGAAAAAGGAAAGAGAGACAAAGACGGACAAGCAGCTTTGGTCATCCCCACGACGGCATGTTTAGACGCGACATAGCCCGTAACGCCGTTGAGTCCGATGCAACCCGCGATGCTGCTCATGTTGATGATGGATCCGCGCACGCCTGGTCGTCCGGGCATACGAGCCAACGGTTCTTGGGCCCGCATGGCCTTGAGCTCTTCGCGCATACACAGGAAAACGCCCCGGGCATTCATATTATTTACGCGATCATAAGTCTCCAGCGATGTATCAGCTGTTTGCCCAAGCACGCTTTCAGTTATCTGCCATTCACATGAGGGGAGTCTGAGTCATGCGTTGTGGTTGACACTTACCCCAGCAATGTTAGCAGCATAGTCGATCCTTCCAAATGTTTTCATAGTGTCCAGGACCATTTGGACAACTCGGTCTTCCTTTGTCACATCCGTCTCCGATATGTGGGATTTGAATTCTGGGTTTGTAGCCACAGTGGAGACGTCCTTGGATGCTTGCTCCAGACGAGCGCGGTTTACATCGACAAGGTGTAGGCCTGAAGCACCAGCTCGAGCGAACGCAAGAGCGGTGGCTCTCCCGATGCCGCTACCTATGAACTACTTAGAAGAGCTAGCAGAAAAGTAACGTAGAACGGACCTGCTCCAGTGATAAGAGCGATCCCCGGAACGCTGAACATGGTGTAGAACGAGGGGAGACTCAGAGGGATTGCTTATAAGCACTCCGGGCTCCAATTGAAGGACAGCATGACATCCGCTCTTGACATCCGCCGCTCTAAAAATGAGGCGTCTAAATGCCCATCGTGAGTCCTCACTCCAAATGCCGGCCGTCACCCATCCTTTGGCGGCGACAAGGCAATAAGCTCTGCGCTAGTCTTTGAAGATAGTTGTTCGGAAACTTTCATAGGCACACGCAAACGGTACATCAAACTTGGTCATACGCCTGAAAGCTGGGACAGCTTCTTGCCGCTATGCGATGCGTTCAGTTAGTGAGGACGTGGTAAAAGAGGTACCGAGGGAGGATATCAAAGCCTTTATGCAATGTTCTCAGGGCGACCGGACCGATAGACGGTATTGTACACGCTGTGTACAGGTGTGGGGATCACCTGAGCGACAGGCGGCATGCTTTCTGGGAAGAGTCGCCGCTTTACATGACGTGTATAGTGGTTATTCACGGGTGCCTCCGTTGATACATCAAAGTACTAGACAAATGAAAAAGTATGTTAGGAACGGAGTCGTAGATAGAGGGCGTGAACACACCTTGGTTCCACGATTTGGTGCGCAGCATCTGGGTATCCAGGCATGGTGCTCGAGCCTCGAGAACGCTGCGCGTCGTCAGGCGAGAAACTGAAAAGTACCAATGCCGTGAAGGATCGTTATTTAATTCATTGATCTTTGCTCTGAACTCCGAATTCGATGCAGATCATTTCGACAAGTGCGAGAGCGATGATAATAGACGCGTGTTCGGGGTGTTCGGATACATGCAGCCCAGTCATGCTCCTGAGGCATTGTGATGCTAGAACTTGGAGTTTAAAATTTATGCATGACGGTCCCAGAAGCAAGTGGCGGGAACCCGGGCCGGTTAGTCCCTTTTCTTCCATCTCAGATAATCGATTTTTCTAAGGCCCTCCAAATCTCAAATATATAAATAGTGTAACCTCGGGAAGTAAACCATTGGTCAATTCCACGGAGCTTGCTAGGCACTATCTCGCCATCTCCATCTGCTGTTTCATACTCCGCATCGAGGGTGACTGGCATATGCTGCGGTGTCCACGTTCTTCGAAACGCTATCACCAGGAAGGACTTCTGTGGAACAAATGCTTATAATAGTATGTTCAACTCATGCGCATGGCTTAGAATTCGCCATCAACAACTTCTCAGGCTGAGGTACATTCTTGCATTCAAAACTCCTCCTAGGTGAAAGGAAATGGTTGCTGCACTTTACATGGAACGCATGGTTCACACATCTGGAACTGTCTTTCATCGGATTGTTTTTTATGTCAATTTTTTTAGTCTCGAGCGCGCAGCCCGTCGGCGGAGGTGTTTATCTCGCACTGATTCTATATGGCGGCTTGATAGCTACACTGGTTATGGGCTATAGCTGTACCATCGACGATTGGGGCTGTTTTTTCTAATTTTTCGGTGGATGGTGTAATTTGTCACCTAGACAATGTTCAGGTTATGGTGTATATTTCTGTTCCGTCTGTAAGGATAAGGATACTTATCTTGATACCAAATTCCTCAGATACCTGCTTATTTTACGTTGGAGATATGAGTCATACCCGATCGTGATCTGGGAGCCTAATCGAGCAACGCCGCCACAAGGTGTCCTTGCACATGCGTTGACTCTCTTCATTTCTCTCCGCCACCACCTTGACTATATCCTCATTTTCCTTCCATCTTATCATGTCGCCAGCAACGACACACACCCCCTCGACTGCTCGTACCGACACCAAAGCACAGCGAAAGACGCCACCTGCCAAGAAGCCACAGTTGTCCCCTATTCCTGTTGCTCCAACGTCTACCCAGAAGAAAGTTTCTCGGCGGTCAAGCAAGCCTATCATAAACTGGCTCCAGCGAAAGCTTGCGGGGACGGTCAGATCGAAAAGGGAAGGGCCCAAAGCGAGAAATTCTATTCCTCTACGAGGCGTGGGCAACCGGGTCGTTTCGAGCCCTTTGCCCTCGCCGGCAACGAACGGCGGGGGAATGGATCACATAAGCGCCAATAGACAGACAATGTCGCTGACTGAGGACTCAGTTGACATTGCATCACAGTCTAACGAGGACCTGGATTCGACAAGTGACCAGTCCTCAGTTTCAAGGCGTGATTCAGGCCGCGATTCGATGTGGTCGCCAGCCAGTGCATTGGAGGCGGACGAGGATGCCTCGATGCGCCCGTTGCCACCCAGTTCACCGCCGTCCCCGTCCCCGTCTCGGTCGTCATCATCCTACCTCTCAAATCCTCGCACATTTAGAAGTATCGCAGCGAGCACGAAACCCACGACATTGCTCAGCATCGATTTGCATGGCAACGGCATGGCTCACATCGCACAAGCTCCAGTGACGCCGACATCTTACCGCCACCACGCCCGAAATTCATCCACTGCTACTAATCCAACGCTGCTCACCAGCGCAGCGTCCATCACCTTCTCGGCCCTTCCACCTTCATCACCCTCGTTGAGAAATTCATCTACCCAGACAAATGTGTCCATTTCATCAGTTCAAGCGCCGCTCCATACTACCCATCACCCTCGAAATAATCCTCGGCCTTCATCACCGCCTCTAGACAACGCCTCGGTACTGACCCTCGCGTCATCTGCGTATGCAAATACCGGGTTTTTACGATCACCACCCTCGGCACTCGGAGATTCTGTGTCGCACTATGGCAGTATTGATGTAGAGAGCAGGAGCGAATTTGTGTTGGGCGACGATCTTGATGAACGGGATGCCGATGCCAGTGTTAGGGCCCTGAGGCCGAGGAGTTCCAGGCGTGGCAGTTGGGAGAGCGAAGTAAGCAAGTGGAGTGCTAGGATCCGCGTGGGCACCCCGTCCTTGGTGAGGGATAGAAGTCTCTGGACGGCCAATAGTGTCAGAACGGGAGCGTTCAGTGGCGATATCGAATATGAAAAGTCAGAGGAGGTGGATACCGAGGTTGAAAAATCGCTGGAGCAGTCGGCGGATACGACGCCATCGATAAGTGGCGTGGACGTGCATGCTGCGAGTGACATGTCTCCTTCAGTCGTCAGTGATACCTCGGAACCCACATCGAAAAATAATCAGGGTATCGCGATAACTCTGGAGCCGTCACCGTCTACCTCACCGAGAGAAACGATAGTTCTGCAGGCGGCTAAGGCCACCACTGCTGAAGAAGTTAAAGCTGCGGTGTCTGCGAATCGGAAAGGTGTCACGCCCAAGCAAGAGGCTGATGAAAACAAGACGGACAAAACTGCAGACACAGACACTCAAGTTGTTGAAAACAATGGCTTGGAACCGGAAGAGGGCTTAGTAACGGCACCAAAGGAGGTTGCAAGCGAAGTTGCGCCGGTGTCTGAGAGCCGGCTTGGTCCTCCCACATGAACGAGCATTTTCGAAGGTTTTTTTCTTTTAACGTATGGTGAAGCATGTTCTCATCGGTCCTGCTGAATCTGAGCTCACACTCTACTTTCATAGTTACACTTTTACTGTAGACTAGCGCCATATTTATTACATTTTTTGACCATTTTTAAGCATTTTTTGTAATGAAACCATGCCACCACCGAACGCATCAAGCCAGCCCCTTGACGACAATCGGCTCATGTTATTGGGAAATCATCAGGTGGCGAAGTAGACTGGTCCGAGTCGGATGGGATTGTCCTGGCGGTGTTGATCCTGAACAGCTTCACGCATAGAAGCACGAATTCATCGGCAACCTATGGAATTGTGAGCGAGCAATGAAGAGGTGGAAGAAGCAAGAAAACGTACATCACCAGGAAAGTTGTGACCTTGCTCCTTCATTCTCGACGTCGCAAGATTGTAGGCATCTTGGAAATCCTGGTCCTTGTCAAGTCTTGTTCGAAGAGTTTGATAAGTCTTTATCTTGTACCTCTTCTGCAAAGCTCCTACACCGAGGTCGTCAAGATTGATACAGTTCACTTTGTGGGAACACGTACTCGACTTTGTCCAGAGCATTTGCTGTAAATCGCACAGGGCGTCTACGGTGAGCCTGTTCAGCTCGGATACAGGATGGAGGAGATACAGGACGTGTTGGATGGCCTCTCTGCCTTGATATTCGCGTTCGAGGGAGCCCATGTTGTGGTCATCGACGTAGGGATCCTTGTAGGCTATGGGTTTGGGTTTGACGGTGAGGCCTGTACATGTCGATGAGCTACTGTACAGTAAGGGAAAGATAAGATCCTTACTGTCTCTGAATATTATTTTGAGCATTGGGACGAACGAAAGAATGATTGGCGCCCATGCTGTGATGGCTTTATAGTGGAAGGAAAACAAAGGTAGGATGATGCGTGACGAGTGACAGACGGTTCCTTTGTGTACCATGGAGGACGATTACTTTTCTATTGACTCGATACTGGCCGACAACCAGGTCCGTTGTCTGTTCTTTGTGTAGTTTTTTCTTATTGTTCTTTTGTGACAGAAAATACAATGTATCTTTAGCAAGAAGATACCGGACCTGGGCCACCTGTGGGGCGGGTCCGAGCGCGACGTGGGTCTTGTGTAGCTGGCGACACGCGTTCTGACGCGTCCTGGGTGCAGATTGCAGCGCAGGGCAAATATCAGATACCAATATGGATGGCGTATATCGTGGTATACTCGTTAGTGTCGTTGGGCCTTTCTATATCCTCGATGGGCGTTGATGGCCTCGACAGTGACTGGGCTGGTTTCAATATACCGACGCCCTTTGGGAATCGCGTGCGCAATGCGCTCAATGCCGAACCGCGCAGCGTATGCTTATCTAGTCTGGTGGGCGCGGGGGGACTGTGGTATGGCTTTGGAAAGACGATAATGGACATGTACGTTCCTATTCATCTCCCGTCTCTGTTCTTATCCATTTGCTTCCAGGCTCAGCGACGAACAGGCAAATGAAATGTCCCAGATGCTAACAAAGGTATGTACTCTTAGATACCGTGACGAACTGACTGCTATTGCTACAATAGACGTTTCGGGAGCGACTTGTGGAGGTGATAGACCAAGCACAGCATTTCGCAGCATTGGGCCCTGCTGGCGGAGGTGGAGGGTCAACGGGGGATACTGCGCAAGCATTTCGCGAAGGGCTGGACGGAACAGAACGCGAACGTAGGTGTCTTCTTTCTCGGCAATTCACCTGCTGACTGGTGACGCAGTATTTGTACTGGCCCAGGAAAGTGCCAAGAGAACAAAGAAGTGGTATGAAGACAACGACAAGGGCCGCCGGTGATAAATGTTATATGTTTTTCTTCGTTTCCTCCCCTCCTGCTGGCGACGCATTTTGTAGTTCATAGACGAACCTGTTGTACGCTGAGCGATTGTATGCATATATTCTGTCTGGCTACGCACCATTTTACACTTGCCCAGAGCGCCAGCTCTATCCCAATCAATCCAATGAAATGCACGTTGCCCGATGTGAGGAACAAAAGGAGCACGAGCACCACGAGGAGGACAGCAAATGAGACGTCGAGGATAAGAAGGAATGTCGGGTGCAACGACGAGCCTGGCGTAAGAATCTGCGACACAAAGCTCTCCGAAAGATCCACCTTGTCGTTATGTTCAGTTTCCATCGTGGCTGTCGATTGCGAAGAAAGATCGGACACGTGACGTCGACGACCTTTCTTCGCGCGCGCCACCATCTCGCCGCGTCGCTCGCCTACTGTACATGGACCCAATAGGCGTTATCGAATGGCATTTAGATGACACTCTGTAGGTGAGTGTCGTGCTACAATTGAATACAAAGCTAAAGCCGCGACTTAGTGTGGTTACATACCCAGCGTTAAGCTATTCGCGTACCAATACATCCGTTTCCATCTACTGCTTATCGTAGCCGGCTTCTCTAGACCTTTTCCTTACCCAACTGATACGCCTCAGAACGCGCAGTTTGATGCTCCAAGTAAAGATCTCTGTACCACGGGATGATTATCCTGGTAGAAAATGTACAATCGGAGAGAGCGCCAGTCATCTGACCGGTAACGCATAGCATCCCGCTAGGTAATCGGGTTAGGAGATGCTTCCTTCGTATGCAATCCGGTATCTCCACCTTCGCACCCATGAGACTAGTACATTCAATTGCAGACTTGATTTTACCGTCGGCCAGGATGAACTTTCTGCCATCAACAATCAGCTGATGAAGCTGCCTATTCTCCATCCGACATGAGATGATACGAATATGCGCCGCTTTTGTATGTGGAATGAGGGTCGAATAGTCATGGGTATGTTGAATGTTATTTTGTCCGACCTATGCTAACCGTGCCAGTCTCGCTTACTTTGGGGAAATCAAATACATTCCCCACACTTCCCCGCTTTCGAAGCCCTGGGCATCATATCGTCGCCCTCGAGCCGTCTTCTCATGATCTCGCATCGGATACCTTTCACACGTCATCCCCCTAAGCTACTTTTGGCCACAAGTCAGTTGACGATGTGCTCACTCGTCGCAGAGATACCAAGTCACGATGCTAGAGATGCCCTGAACCGTAACACCTGTGTTTTACCCATGACGACCTTTGTTCTTGGTTATCTTTTCATAAAACATCATCTGACGACGCAAAGCTGCCCGATGTCCGTTCCACTCTTACTTTGAGTGGTAATAATTGATACGTACTACCGCATGGCTGGAATCAAATCTCAGCCCACCAATCATGCTAGTCGCCTCCGCGGAGCTTAGATACAAAACGTATAAATATTGAGAGGGCTTAGTTGTCCCATATACCAACACACGTTCTCCTCTCTCTGAATCTCTATGGGTCATCCTGAAGAAGTCGACGTCATTGTAGCAGGAGGCGGTCCAGCAGGTCTGTCTCCTGACTCCCCCTCTTCGTCCAATGGGTGACGCCCTTGTCAACAGGATGTGTCGTCGCTGGCAGGTTGGCCTATGCCGACCCCACCTTGAAAGTCTTGCTCATTGAAGGTATGTGTATACTCTCTCGGCGCATGCACGGTATAACACTCTGTCGTCTCTCTAGGAGGGGCCAACAACCGTGATGATCCTTGGGTATACAGGTAAGCCTAGCGACCCCTTGCTTCTGTCGTATAGACTAACCTGCGGTCCACCAGACCCGGAATCTACGTCAAGAATATGCAGCGCGATGGGATGTAAGTTACAACGCCGTCGGAGACTTGAATACCACTGAACCCATCTTGTAGTAACGACAAGGCAACCTTTTACACAGATACTCAAGAGTCTCCCTACTTACGAGGCCGACAAAGCATCGTTCCGTGAGTGTTCTACCCTATCACCTGGGAGGACCCTAATCATCTTGCCTTAGATGCGCCAATATCCTTGGTACGCAGTATATTCTAGTTCTATCGGTCACTCAATTTGATAACTTCTCGCAGGCGGTGGAAGCAGGTACGTCAACAGTTTGTGTGCTTAGTCAAATAGCTAAGAATACCACAGCATCAATTTTCAGATGTACACCAGGGTAGGTTACATCCTGTTTTCATGCTAGCCTAGTCGACTAATTGTACACACATCCACAAGGCGTCCGCATCTGATTGGGGTCGGTCAACGATTTTTGGACGATCCATAGAGATTGATTTGCATTCGTTTGACAGACGACTTTAAGACAGAGGGCTGGGCAGCCAAAGGCAGGTAGAATGATTCCTAAATTTGTACAATACTTAACGGAGGGCAATGCAGATCTCCTGCCTTTGATGAAACGAGTCAGTTGCCCCTTCCAACCTAGGGAACCCCGACTCACGTTCTGATAGCTGGAGAACTACCAAAAACCTGTCAACAACGACACGCACGGATATGACGGGCCCATCGCCATTAGCAACGGAGGATCTATCACTCCATTGGCGCAAGACTTTTTGAGAGCAGCAGATAGTGTGGGTATCCCGTTCAGTGGTATGTGAAGACCTTTGTTACAGAGTACTGAGACTCACTGCTTGAATAGACGATATCCAAGGTAGAACCATATTAAACCTAGCTCTGATCGTCACTAATGCGCTGCCGTAGACCTCGATACGTCCCATGCCTCAGAGATCTGGGCAAAGTACATTAACAGACATACTGGCCGACGTAGTGACGCAGCCACCGGTAAGTCGACAGTTCATCCACCTTTACAATTGGAAGACTGATGACGATCGATGTGCAGCGTATGTTCACAGCGTGATGGATGCCCAAAACAACTTGTACTTGCGTACCAACTCCCGTGTTTCCCGCATCATATTCGAGGGCAACAAAGCTGTTGGAGTGGCGTACGTGCCCGCTCGCAACAGGGCAGACGGGGGCAAGCTCCGCGAGACCATTGTGAAGGCGCGTAAGTGTGTCGTCTTGAGCAGTGGAACTCTCGGGACGCCCCAGATATTGGAACGCTCTGGTGTTGGCGATGCGAAATTGTTGAAGAAGTTGGACTTGAAGGTGGTTAGTGATCTTCCTGGTGTTGGGTACGTGTCTTGGCTTTTGCTTTGTGCATTTGTCGCCAATAATGTCTTGCGAATTACAGAGAGCAGTATCAGGATCATTATACCACTCTTACATGTAAGTTTTCGGAAGACCGCTACTTGCCTGATTCTTACATGATCGTAGTGTACCGCGTCTCGAATGAGAGCTTTACTCTGGACGATTTCCTGAGAGGAGACAAGGAAGTCCAGAAGGAACTCTTTGCGGAATGGGAGACGAGTCCCGAGAAGGCCAGGTTGTCGTCTAATGCTATAGATGCAGGTTTCAAGGTAACGGATCTCTTCCTACTACATTTATACTCTTTCGAGATGTATATTGCATTAGATTCGCCCAACCGAGGAAGAGCTAAAGGAAATGGGTCCGGAGTTTAATGAATTGTGGAACAAGTATTTCAAGGACAAGCCCGACAAACCGGTTATGTATGTGATTTGTTGTGCTGTTTTAATCCTCTGACCACCTTTTCAGGTTCGGCTCAATTGTGTCAGGAGGTAAAGGAATTCCAACGTTGTCGATTATCTTGAAGCTAATGGTTTTTTGAAGCTTACGCTGATCACAGTCTTCTCCCTCCGGGGAAGTATATTACTATGTAAGCATTGTCATTTCTAGACTTGCGTGTCTCGCTGACACTTTTACACAGGTTCCAATATCTTGTCTGTATCAATGGGTCTCGGCTCTTAGCGTTACTGATTTCTTGTCTCTCAGGAATACCCCGCTAGTCGTGGAAAGGTCTGAAGGTCCTGTCCATAGCTTATAATGACTGACACGCTCCCAATAGATTCACATCAAATCCCAGAACCCGTACCAAGAGCCTTTCTTCGACAGCGGCTTCATGAACAACAAAGCCGACTTCGCACCTATCCGTTGGAGCTACAAGAAGACTCGCGAGATTGCTCGCAGGATGGATGGTGAGTGGATTGACTACATAACATCGTTTCCCAGTACCTTATGAGCGTGCGAATAGCCTTCCGAGGGGAACTTACTTCCCACCATCCTCACTTCCATCCTGCGTCGCCTGCCGCTGCTAAGGACATTGACATCAGGACGGCAAAAGAGCTGCTCCCGAACGGGTTTACTGTTGGAATTCATATGGGCACTTGGCACAAGTGCGTGCGGTGGTGGCTGGTTTGATGAAAAGTATTGACTATATTGGTGTATAGACCGGGCGAGGCATACGACGCGAACAAGGTTCATGGGGATATCCAGTACAGCGAGGAAGATGACAAGGCAATTGACGACTGGGTCTCTGACCATGTCGAGACGACCTGGCACAGTCTTGGGACTTGCGGTAAACCCCAACGCCATTCATTTCGACTTTTTTTGATCTTCGATCCCAGCCATGAAACCCAGAGAAGAGGGTGGAGTTGTCGACAGTCGTCTTAACGTCTACGGTATGTGCATCGTCTGACAACCGTATCGTTGTTCTGATTCTTTTGTGCCAGGAACTCAAAACCTGAAATGTGTGGATCTGAGTATCTGTCCTGACAACTTGGGCACGAACACCTATTCCTCGGCTCTGTTGGTTGGAGAGAAGGGTGCTAATCTCTTAGCGGAAGACTTAGGTACGCATTACTCATCGATGAAATTATGCTTTTCTCACTAGCGTTTGACTTTCTACAGGTCTCAAAATTAAGACGCCACATGCGTCTGTACCACACGCGCCAGTCCCGACAGGTGTGCCTACGACCCAACAAGCACGATTGAAGGCTTTGACCTAGACATCTTCCTTTCTTCATTTTTATGTCTGTAAGATTACGTAGTTGGTGTTTGTAACAGTGAGAATGAAAGTACACGATTTGTTCAAGTCCCTATTCAAACTCTCCTTTAGATCGCCCTGCATGTTGCATGCTACACTAGGAGACGTGTTTGCATTGCTCTTAAGATTATTACGGTTTTAGTAAAGTACAAGGGGTGACTACATCTCTCCGCATTCTACACATGATATTCAGCACAAACACTAAGATTCTTGTTAATAATAATTCTCACCTGTGATCTTAACGAGAAGCTTAGGCCTATTATTGGGACCTGTGGCCACATTCTCAATTTTTCTTAATGTTAACATTCCGTCTATGACTCTTCCAAAGACGACGTGCTTTCCGTCCAGGAAGTCGCATTTTGCCGTAGTAATGAAAAACTACAGATGCCTGGATTAGCGAGCATTGTAATACGGCACGCTTGCTCACCTGACATCCGTTGGTATTAGAACCAGAGTTTGCCTGCCAGATATTTCAGTGTTTTGATTTTTAAGAGTGCCGTATCAATGCGCACCATCGAGAGGAGACCGGGTCCTGTGTGCTTCTCTTGGAAGTTCTCATCCTAGTGAGAAAGTGATTAAGCCACGCCTCAAAAGACCTCCGAAACACTCACTGGGAACTTGTCTCCATAAATCGAGAATGATCCAGTACCGTCACCCTTCAAGAAATCGCCTCCTGATCGACGGGTCATCAATATTTCAGCCTTTGGGCGTAGATCGTGTAGTTACCCTGACACATGAAGTTCGGCACTCTGTATGCAAAATTAGATCTACCCTCTGAAGAGCGGATGGGGAGTCCTACACTCTAAACATAAGATGAACAAACAGCAAATATTAATCGCGGTAGAAACTTTGCTTGCCTGTGAAATGTCGCGTTCTTATATCCTTGAGGTCGTGAATTGACCCTGATCTACAGGTAAGTAACGATAAACCAGAAAGAGTGCAGTCTACATACCTGTATTCACCGGTGCAGAGTTGCCTGAAATTCTCCGCCGTCCTTGAAAACGTAAATCTGAGTAAAAGTGGAAGACGTAGTCACAGAATATACGCACTTTGGTACAATGTCGCTGAACAACTCCATCTTTAATCTCCCTGCCGGTGTCTCACCAATATTGATGTCCATGAAAACAACAGGTCGCGTCGTCGAAGCCATTATTGGATGGATGTGTGAAAGTAAAGAGGCTGCTGACGTAACGGGAAGAAGTTGGTCAAGTTCGGTTCTTTCGGACCGACAGTAAATTTACTTGTTACCACCATCATCTATATTACATTGACCTTCCGTGATCTCGCCAGATGTGAATGGAGATGAGCACCTACTTTCATGGTAAATTATAACGACTCTTTTAAGAGCACCTGTTCATTAACTACATTTTTAGTCGATTCTTGTTAATTAACCTTTCAATGGCTGACCTCGATAATCATCACTGTAGGCTTTCAAGCACCCCAAGCTTGGAAACGCATACAATCTCGTCCGGTATACGTCAAAAAATCTACTCGTTCTCATCCGGGTCTCTCTCGATTCTACCTCGCGAGAATTTGCTGATTCTCCACCCCCGTACGAACCATGCCGCATCGAAACTTCCTTCCCAGGGATTCGTGTCGGGAACCCTCTCGTTTCAGCATCCATCCGCGGGTAAGATGTCGTCTGTCTCCGAACTTAAATCTTTGCGAGGTCCTCAACCGGTTTCTCCGCTAGAATCCGGAGGAAACGATCTTGAATCGGACGACGATGTCGTCATTGTATCGGAATCGCACAAGGCAAATGCAGAAGTCACTAAGAACACAGCTACCCACCCTATACCTGTCGAACCACAGTCAGCACCGAATCAACTTGTTCGCGAAACGTTGAAGCTTCCAGTCCGCGAACAGTACGACAAACAGCGACGTCTTCTGCGGCATCCTCAATCTCCGACATATCTAGCAATCTCGATGTACGGCAATTTAGAAGAATTTGAGATAGCGCCGAACTTGAAGTATGGCGATTCTTTTCATGCTGCGGAGTCTTTGTACTTACTAGTATTGTAGACATCGACCTTCAGGGTACATACTTTCCGACCTCCGAGAACCTGTTGATGATGCCTGTGTTCTATCCAATGGCGCCCGTAGTGTGGTTATCATCAGCAGATTGCAGGAAAGCCACCAATTATCTGCAGTCCATATCGGCCTCCCAGCTGTGAGTACGCAATGTATACCTATCTTCCTCAAACTGAAAATCCTAGCCTCCGTTGACTTTTACTAGGCCCTGGAATAAGGCCAAACGAGGTGGTGTTAGCTCTGTGACTGCTATGATGCAACCCCTCATGTTCGCGACTGGTGGATACGACCACACCATTCACCTCTGGGAAGTCAAACCCGATTTTTCTGCAGCATCTCCAAAGGTATTGGCCATGAAGCACAATTCTGTTGTGCAATCGCTGCTTTCCTTTCAAGACACCAGTCATAAACTCATGTCAGGAGGAGCGGATTGTACTATCAACCTCTATGACCTGGCTTCTGAGCGTGTAGTGAACACGTTAAAGACTTCAAATATAATCTACAACTCTCATACAACCTCTTCGCCCTTTTGTACTCTAACGGAGGTACGGGTTTGGTGCTCTTCTACCATTGAAAGGCGGCAAACTGACCCCCTACTATAGGTGGCACATCGAGACCTGCAATTTGAATTACGAGACCATCGGCTGGCACCAGAGATCCCCGTTCAACGATTCGGTCATGCCAGCACACAAGTGAATGGACGGTATATAAAAGGTGTGTTTCTACGTACGAAGTACACGCTCTAATGTTCAAACATTTGTACCGAGGTACTTCTTTGCCGTTGAAAGGAGTATTTGCTTGTGGAGATAGGGAAGGAGCTGTTCGGTTATGGGACCTTCGACACTCGAACAAAGTGATCAAAGAGGCGCGTAAAGCCTGTATGCTCTTGCACATGCTCTTATATCTTATTCTAGATATCATGTTCCTCCGGCCAAAAGATCGTTCATGTGGTTCCGTGCACTGACACGAAGCTGTTGGCCTGTTCTGAAATTGGACAACTCTTTGTATTGGATTATTGATGGCCGATCTTCTTGGCGATAGATGGAAGACTACTACATTTCGTTATAATCTGTACTCATGAGAGTCAGAGTGCTGCGTATTGCCAAATTTGAAGGGTCCATTTGTAGTAGCGTCCTTTTCCCGGGCAAGCAGCCCTAGCCTTTGATTTATCTCAGTGCTCTTGGACAGGAATCAAGATCTCAGATATTTTTGAGCACCCCTTTTTTATGAGGAGAGGGTGGCCACAGAAATACAGAGTTCGGAAGAGAATTGTAGTCGTATACACCATGTAGGAGTACTCGAGTTCTCTTCACAAAGCTCGGCGCAGCCAACAGCAGGCGAACAATGTAATGCAGGCCGTAACCTTCACTCGTCGCTTGTGGGTGGTTTGCCGAACACGTCCATGATCTCCTGTTGAACTTCCTGAACAAAAGGTTTTTAATGACCCATTGTTGACAACAACATCGCTACATACCTTGGACGAAAAGTCAACGCCAACCTTCATGCACTCCTCATTGACCTTCTGAAAGGCAGCCCGGAATTCTGGATTCATGGCTAGCTTGATCATCGCTATCTTGGACGGCGGTGTTCTGTAGTCGAGCCCTGGTATCCGTAAGCTAAGGTTACCCAGCAGAGGAAAGTACACACCCTGCTTTTTAATAAAAGTAATGAAATCACTCAAAGCGCGCGATGCATCCGGGTTATCCCGCAATGCCTTGAATACCGTCGTGTTCTGGAACTTTTCAAATTTTGCGAGGTCCTCCGGTGACTCAGGTGAAGGCGTGGCGAGACGCCGAGTGCTCGTCGAGAAGGGGCGAGGAATGTAGAGAGCACGATGGTGGAGAGGCCGTGCAATACGAACAGCGGTGCCCAATATTATTCGCTGCATCGTCGTGGTGGAAAAGAGCGCGTCACGACCCGCAGGCAACATTTGTCAAAATCATCGGCTAAATAAATGACAACGAAACGAACTGCCACCATCTCTTGGTGCTCCATGTCCACCGCTCGCGTTCGCCGTGAAGAGGACGTACGGCATGCTGAGGATCTCCAGACAGAGGCTGGAATACGAGTCTGTTTTCATTTCTGCTGGGCGTCGTCTGCACAAGTTCAATGTATCTTCAGGTAGCTGCCCGAACGACTGCCATTGGTTTCGGGCTTTCTATCATTGCACATTATGCGTGGCCTTGGTATAGGTACCTGTCTTTTCCGTGCTGTCTGGCTCGTTCAACTAACCATCGAAGACGACAACCAATGTCCTTCAAAGGTTTCTTGGTCGTAACCTCTGGTGTCTTTGGCTTGGTATTCGGGGCTGAGCACGCACTCCTTGAATACGAGGCAGAACGTCGTGTACAAGAAAATGCCGTTCGCAGACAAGCCCGCTTAGAACTTACCAGACGCGGAATTGTCCCAACAGAAACAGAAATCAACAAGTGGAGATTAGCAAAGGAGTCAGGGGAGTAGTAGCATCGACAGCAAGTGCAATTGAATACTCATAGTCAGTATGTTCCTATTAATTTTCGACGATAACAGAACGCTGGGATATCTATCAATGTCCTAAATATGTTTATTAGTTGATGATTAATGCGTGCAGAGCTATGTCCCAATAAAACATGACGAAAAAACAATTATAATCAGCAGAGACACAAAAGCTATGATGGGCCGCGCCTTATCACGCCCATCCTTGTGGTGGGTATGACTGTTGTACAGGCATACCCGGAGGCACCCAATGTCCCTCGGCATCGAGCTGAGGGGGTCTAGGAGGAGGTCCCAGTACGTATAGTTGAGCCGGAGGTCCAAAATCTGATGGCGGTGGTGGGGGAATGGGTAGCGGGTGTGAATTCTGGTGGTAGTCTCCAGGTGGTGGTGGAGGGGGAGGAATGGGGAGAGCCCCTCGCAGTGGTTGCTGCTGCTGTTGGCCCTGGCCAGGCGGCGTCGGCAAGCTTGCGCGACGTCGAGGAGCGTGAGGTTCATATTGAGATACAGGTGGAGGGGGCGGCGGCGGTTTAACAGGCTGAGATATCTCCATGTAAGAACGGGGAGAACGAGGAGGTGAATTGTTTTGGAGAGGCGGAGGAGGCGGAGGAGGCACCGGCCGATAACCATTGGTGGGCGGAAACATCACGCTGTTTGCTTGTGACGGACTATAAGCGCCATACTGGGGCTGATTCGCCTGAGGTGGCGGCGGAAGTACTTGCGGAGGCTGTTGCGGCTGTGGCAGGGGTCTTGATCCTGGACCTTGGCTTGTAGATAGCGAAGAACTCGCGGGAAGTGATTCCTGAGATGGGACTGGTGTCATCGAATAGCCGGTATACGATTGCTGTAAAGGAGGATGCGGTGTCTGGGGCAGCAAATGAGGCATATACGACTGCGCAAGGGGTGCAGGCGGTGCCGGCGCATATGAATACGAATACTGCGTTGTGCCTGGATATGGTAGCGGGCCATCTAAGATGCTGGACGAAGACGAAGAAGTAGGTAATGACATCAAAGCGGGAGTCTGAGGTGGCATAGGTGTAAAACTTTGCTGAGGAGGAAAGTGGTTTCCGGTATAGAGAGTCGAGACAGGCGTATGAGCCAAAGGAGGCGCGAAACCTGAGGGCTCGGAGGGATGAGATGGAAGAACACGAGAATGAGATGACAGTGGCATGAACCCCGAAGACGAAGTAGGAACACTATAACGCGGTCGCATCGTGGGTTTTGCAAAGCTTGGTGTTGGGGCCACTTCATAAGGTTGTTGATATGGCGCATGGGTAGGGTACGGCAAACCAGGCTGCGGTGGAAGAGTACTAGGAGGTATCGAACTGTAAGTTGACGCAGAATCTGATATACTTGGTTCATATCCATAGGTTTGTTCGGGCGGCAGAGATGAAGAATGCTGGGGAAAAGGTGCCCTTGGGTCGTATATACCAGGACCAGACACAGAAGCTACAGGCTGAGAGAACATTTAGATGTGCTGAATCAGAATATCAACCAGATGACTCACTGGAAAGCTCTCGCGTCTCTTGGAATCGGATAGGGCGAGATTGCCAAAATCATTCACTATACTGCTCGTAGATGTCAATCTTCGCTGCCTTTCGTAAGGAGGGTTATAGAGATCAAGCCGTGCCAATGAACTTGATGGTCTCATAGAAGATACCGAAGATATCGAGTCTGACTGTCGCCGATGATGATTGGGCAATACGCTGGTAGAGACAATTCTGCTGGGGGGCGCGCCTTTACCATTAGGTGTTGACGATTCACCTACAAACTCTCCCGGACCGGCATAGTTTTTGTCCTTTGGCTTGGGCTTCGTCTTCTTAGCAGGGGGGGTTTCCTATGTGCACACATAAGCGATATGAAACGCGACATAAATGAAAGAGACCAACATTGGAATAGAATGTCAGCTCCAAGTAGACCTGACCTGCAAACCGCTCCTTGTACATCAAGGTGTAACATTCTATGCACTGATTAATAACGGTCAAGGGAAAAACATGAGGTTTACTCACCATCCTGTTCACCCTTGGTCAGCACCGTCGTCAGGTCCACCAATGCTTCTCCAACGAGCTCAGGCTCTCTAGCATCATCAGCATATACCGCGAGCTTGATCACTTTTTTCGTCTTGAACTTCGTTGTCGACTTCCTTAGTGGAGAAGATCCATTCTTGGCGGGTGGGGAAGGGGTCCGGTCTGCGGTGCGAGCCAATTCGTCTTCAACATCCTCAAACACGGCAAACCGAAGTTCTTCGTCCCACTCTGGGTGCTGACCACCCCGTTTAATCGTCTTTGTGCGTCCTTTTCTTCCTTCAAACTCGACAGAGCAGTAAGGATCTTGCTTCCCAATGTGCCTCTTGTTGGTGAGATGGTTCTGGAAGCGTGGTGTTAGCCAGGTGGTGATACAGGAGTAGAGAACCGTACGGCTTTGACAATAACGACAATGAGCGTACCGATTTCTCGTGGAGTGGAAGACATGACGGTTGAGAAGAGAAAAAGCCACGAAAGAAAGAGAAAGGAATTCGTGTCTATGCTGGGAACACAGGCATGAGTATATAAAGGATTGAATGCGAGTCCGGGGGTAACGTCACGTCACGGCATTTTGTGGTTTGATTTACATTTATGACACAGCCAGCACAAAGGCAAGATGTTTACGTTCTCGCTCAATAGCTACATAGGAACTCAAGTTTCAGATACATGGTATGATGTACTGCAAAGTGGCACTCATCGGCCTGGCCTGTAGCTCACATCCTCAGAGAAAATCAGGCCAGGCTTTCGAGCGGCTAAATCTAAGAGCATCCTGCGCCACATTTCCTACGTTTAACTGATGAAGAAACAATAAATCAAATTATCCACTCACTCTGCGAAGTAACTGTTTGCCCACGCGAACCAAGGTCGCGTATAGTCGGAAGAGTTGTATATCGATTGGGATTCATGGATCAAGCCGAGCCCATTGGTATTCTGATTGACAGTCAAAAGAAAGTCTCAACAATGTGTGCAAGCATTCACATTAGCGATTATGTATAATGATTCAAGTATTTCATCATCATCATCTGTGCCAAATATCGCAGATATCTGGGACATTGGCCTAATAGAACTTGTTGAATGATCATCATTTTGACAACAGGAACTATACGCACCATGGGTGCCACGGATCGACATGGGGCCCCCTAAGGTACATCATCCAATCATCAATCAAAGGACAAAAAGGACGAATGTGGGAGCGCCTACCCAATGCCATTGAATTTCTTCCCTGCAGCGAAGTACGGATTCTTAGACGAAAGGAGAAGCCGACGAGTGGCTATGTAGGCCGGATCGTCTTTACTCAAGAATCCAAGATACGGAAGGGATAACAGGGACTGTAGTACAAGATAGGTCGTAATCTGGATGAAATTAAAGATACGGAACTGACTTACGGGTACATTCGCATCATCCATGACGTACCGAGCACCATATCCTTTACAAGAGATGGTCAACGAATAGCCAGAACTATTGGCAAACTCATTCACCGTTCGTTTCGTATGCAAAAGTGTTGTCAACAATAGTATTTTCCCAGATTGAATCGTGGATACGTGAGCTCCATTGTTTAGCCAGGGCACTTATATTCTGTCCTTTGCCCGAGAAATCCAGTATTGTAGCGAGGTGACCCAATTCTACACTGAGCATCGCGTTCGCTGGGGTAAGGAAGGCTCCAAAAGAGAATCAGGGTAGCTCCTTTGGAAATTCTTGGAGGAACTCACCAAACACGCTGAGATCATCTGAAGGACGATGATGTGTGCCGACCTAGTGCGGCTAAACAGACAAAGGGAAGAAGGATCGTGATCATAGACTCACCATGCCCGTATATGCCTTTGGCTCCCCATTTCCGTCGTTGGGAACGCTAGGAGATAGCGCCCCATTTCCACCTGTCCAGTTGTAGTATGAGATGAAGTTAAAGTCCTTATCAAATGTCGGCTGGGATTGCTCGTCAATGACCCGAAAGATCTGGTTGATAGCAGAAAACCCTTGGAAAGTCTATCATCAACTTTACATCCAAGAAGCATATCAGAATACTGACAGTTGTCGTTCATAAACGATTCGTCCTTGGTAGCGTTATAAAAGATCCTGGAAAGCTTCAAGAATCCACATAACGAATCGATTTCATACTATTATGTTTCTATCAAAAAAGGGCCGGTCCTTTAAGTAAACGAACGAGTCGTGCTGACCTTGCACTCAAAGACCGTTTGATTGTTCACAGGTCTTCATTTCCGCCTCAGAGGGTCTGCCAGGTACCAGAGCAACACTCACGGATTTACAATAACGCCATCCGCCCAATCGTTATGAGAGGGAGTAAGTCCACTTTCTGGGGGTGGCTGGAACGCACCGCCTACAAGCATAGTATTATGCAGAATACAGACAGGCCTTTACAGGACTCACAATATGGGTATTCCGCGACGTAACGTGCCTCATTATTGATGATAGCCTTAACGAGAGTAGCCAGATACGGATCGATAGAAAGGAGGGACCCATAATGAGCAAACTGCCCCAAGAATTTGAGTGGATGGCGCTTTAACCATGGAAGTTGCAGATACTACCTGGTTGGCGGTATCACGCAGCCACTGAGCTCTGATAAATAGACTGAATTTCATAGACGTGTGCTCTATGAGAAGCATGCACAAACGTTATATCCTATAAATGTGAGTATGAGTGCCAAACGTTATGCTTAATGTCAGAAACTCGAACCCCAGTTATAATGAAGGCCAAATTCTCTGTCTTCAAGGGAGATCATTCGGGCGAGAGGGAAAAATGAAAGAAAAGCTCACTTCATTGTAATACTTGACCGTTGTGTCTTTACGAGCATAAGGACGCTGATGAAAGGGATACAAGATGCATAGAGACGGACCCAAAGTATTAGGGAATGTGTTTTCGAACAATCTCGCGAGATCAGGATCTTTCAAACGCGATTTCATATCCACGACAACTTTCTAGCGGAAAGAGCGGTTATATTACGTCTCGAGCTCAGAACAACGCGACTTACCTCAACAGCGGTGCTGTTGAATGTGCGGCAGGCTGGATCAGGGCGCATGTATGATAACGCCAAGGGACCATCCGATGGATTTCCCTGAGTACTCTGCAGGTGGAGATCCAGTTAGGGATCGTACGGTTCCACAGCAAGATCAACTGACCTGTGCAAACGTAGTATAATCAGGACATTGTGCAAAGGCGTCTTGGAGCAACGCCGTCGCTACCAGTGCACTCGACCAATAAAACCTCATAGAGCGCAATAGTCTGAAAGCTGGTGTCTGCTGGATGAATTCCAGTGATGTCGTCCATAGTTCGGCCGATGTTATATAGAAGGAACCCAATGCTTGCATATGGTTGGGGTTCACGAGACTCTGGCCACAAAGGTTCTCGTCAGGTGAGCTGACAAGCAGTCCATCAGAAAATTTGGCCAGATTTCAAAGCAATCAATGCCGATATGCACCGTACGTATGAAACGAACAACGACTATAATATTCCTGAACGGAAGAACGTGGAGATTGGCAAACTTAGAATTCTGCCGGCAGGCATCTCTAAAAGGAAGGACCGGCTAAGAAAGGTCTTGTTTCTCTCCAACATCATGTCTAAAAGGATCAGAATCTACTCTCCCGGTGACCTCAAAGAACATGTCGGGGCTTCCAGCTGCTGGGTCTCCTACCAGGGAAAAGTGTACGACATTACAGGGTTCTTGGCAGACCACCCTGGCGGCGAGGACATCCTTCTTCGCCATGCAGGCCAACCAATTGAGGACGTCATGAGCGGCAAGAACGAGCATCAACACTCGGAGGCTGCATACGACATGCTAGAGGAGTTTCTCATTGGTAAGGTAGGCAATGAGGAGAATACTTGCTCTCAGGGTGCGTACTGTCACTAGTCCGATAACAATGGCTTCCAATGTTAGCTCATCTAGACTGGGTTGTCGACGAGGATTTCCACCCGGAAGACACTGACCTCAGGGTGGATTTTGTGAAGAATGCGTTCTTGGATTTGAGCAAGCCATTACTGCCCCAGGTATGGTATGCCAACTTCAGGTATGTCTGCGTATACTTTTCTCTTCTTCGGCTCAACCATCCCCCAGCAAAAACTTTTATCTCCAGCAAATCCACCAGCCCCGGCATCTGTCGTATTCGGCTCGGTTGTTTGGGCCAGCCTATCTCGAGGTACATTCGGTCGTTGAAGATCCAATTGGTTGGCACTCATCATTCTCATAGGTGTTCACAAAATGCGTGTGGTATGCTGTGCCGCTTGTCTGGATCCCAATTGCGACATACCTTGCCCTACGTTCAATCGTGCAGTTTAGCAAGCCAATTCCTTCGGTTTTTGTGAACCCTATGCTCCCCGTACAGCTGCTCTCCGAAGTCCCTATAGCGTCCTACACGAAATTCGCCATCTGTTTCCTCATTGGAAACATCATCTGGACCATACTGGAGTACGGGATGCATCGGTTCTTGTTCCATCTTGACGAGAAGCTTCCTGACAAAGGGGCATTCCTCACTCTACACTTCCTCCTTCACGGTGTACACCATTACCTTCCGATGGACCGGTTCGTACCTCCAGGTGTCATTTATCAGTGAACAACGTTTATTTGTAATATTTAGAATGAGACTCGTCATGCCGCCAATTTTGTTCACAGCGCTTCAATTCCCCTTCACCCAGCTGGCATACAAGCTGTTCCCTACCTCAGTAGCGAATGGAATCATAGCTGGGGCATTCGCGTTCTGTAAGTATAACTACATTATCATCGGACTTCAAACATAGCTGACATTGACTTTGTAGATGTTATCTATGACACCATGCATTATGCGTAAGTGGGTCCCCCTTTGGCCCTGTTCATCACTGACTTGAACCCGCAGGCTCCATCACACCAATCTTCCGGCATATTTGAAAGAACAGAAACGATACCACCTTGCTCATCACTACAAAAACTATGAACTAGCCTTCGGTGTAACCAGTACGTATCTGTTCTGTTGACGGAGTCAACCTTTCTGACAGGCTGTTGTAGGCAAGTTCTGGGATCATATCTTTGGCACCGTGTTGCCACTTTGAACCGTTATTTCTTTGGACGATATAGACCACGTATATACGATCGGACTTAATTGTTTTTCTATCTCTGACTTTTTGCATTCATTCTCAGGCTACTGTAGATGACTCGTTTAAATTATATTTGCGCACACTCAAGGTACCGAAAGGACCTCAGGAGCCCGAAGGGGTATGTCCTGGCATATCTCGTGTAGGGGATGACGCAGCAATCTAAGCCGGGGAAGCCTTACGCCTTTCATGTAAGTCCTTTTTGTCATTGCCGTTCGAACGTTCCTATTCACTCTGATTGCCCTGACTTCGAGCCGTACTTCAGATACTGGGAGCAGAACGGGGACAAGCGCTGTGCCGATGCGCGGATTTATCGTGGCGGACACAGGGAATAAGGTTTTGACGATGTTGATTCTATCGAACTACTGCAGCGCATCCTTACAGTCTCCAAGCGATCGTTAACACATGTACATCAGATACGGTAACCATCCTTCGACTTTATGCGTATATCGTCTGGTGGTCCGTGTCATACTCGATCCGTGAAGAGGCTTTCCGAGAAAAAAGTCTCTTCGCACCGACACTATTCCTCGACCAACAGATTGAAATTCTTTCCGTACAGATCATCTCGAAGATGATGGGTGTAACTATCTTTTGCGAGTATATGGGTCAGAGGGCCACGCTAACGGTATTGCGGACCTTAGCGTGACACACCAGACCGGAACCAAGGACCCACAAGCTCCTCATGACTCTTTATCCACTTCGTGGACATAGAAAATAACATGACGGTAACAATCGAAGTTGAAGAAATAGTCAGGTACTTCCATATTGTTCTGGCGATGTCGGCTGCGCAACTTCTTTGTCTGGTCTAGAATACTACATGAGGCCAGTACTTCGTGGACGTGTCCTCATAACTTCGTTTCATGTTCATAAAATGGGACCAAGTCTACTGTTGCCTGGTTCAGTAGAAGACCATCATATACACAGAGAAAAATAAAGGATACTATTACAGAGAAACAATTACAAGTACAAAAATTCCTAGTTCATGAACAGGCTCTCCACTATCTCATCAGACTAGAGACTGGAATTAAGCATATCAAGTTAGAAACATAAATTTGAGCCAGAAGAAGCACTCACAAAGTGCCGCAGCGTCGTCTTCTGCCATTCCATCAAATAAACCATCCATCATCAAATCATCGTCGAAATCATCATAATCATAATTCCTCTTGACGGGCAATTTCTTACGCTTCGAAGAAAAGGGTGCCTTTTTGTTGGACTCCGACAAAATGGTAACCTCGTCGTCTGAGTCTTCCTTAAACTTCATTTTTCCCTCCGAGGCACTAGTAGACGAGGTGGATGCATGAGCCTTTTGATATGGTAACCTAATCCAGCTTCAGCACTCTTCGTATCAGATAACAGGCTCACGGGCAAATTTACGCTCCTTTCCTTGCGGTTGGAGCATTTTTGTCCCCCAGGAGTAGTAGAATGAACTGCTTGCGCTAGATTCTGCTCAAACTGAGACGTGAATAAAAGATTACAGGGAGAGCCTTTACCTGTACGTCAACTAAATTATAATAGAAAGCCTTCCGCTGTGCATCGCTCTTTGTCGGGCTATCTTTCACATCTCTCGGCTTGATCTGATCCATCTGTGCATTATCGAGCTATATCCACCTCCCATCAAGTTCCATTTCAGCCAAGAACGAAAGTACACGTACATTAAAATCCTTCATGGCCTTCCTTCTCGATATCTTTCCCCCTTTCTTTTTTACTGTCTTCTTCGGTGAGGTATGCACCTTTGACAACGAGGGATCTTCCTTCAATCGCTGTTCCAGGGCCTCGACGTCCCGGATGTCATAATACCGGACAAGGGCATTCATATAACCTCTCTCTGAGCGAATCGGACGCAGTGTGTCAAGGTCAACGGGCTTCACACTATACCTCTTCGTTGCGTCGCTGCGCAACTAGAGGAAGATGAGATAAGTGGAGAAATTGCTATAATTGTAACTTACGATTTCTTCTGTCCCGTCTGTATGAACAAATTTCGTAGGAACTTTGGGCATGATGCTAACGCCCTTGGTGGTCAAAGTCCAAGTTAGGGATCTGGGAGTAGAGAACGAGGATGCGCACTGAATTATCAATCATGCTGAGACAGTTTTAAATCTCACAATATATATGACATGATATATTCAAGCAAGGTGGCATCATGGATAAGTACACCGGATCCCGGATCGCAGAATACTGAATAGTATCTACCGCCGGTTATGTTAACCCTCCTTGGGGTGCACCTGGGAAGCGAGGCGCTAAATCCTTTGCTTGCGCAGCTTGTCTACGTCTACGATGCTCGGTTTGTCGCACTTCCGAGCATTTCAGTCAGCAACTACGGTGTCCAAGTCAGTAATATCACGTACTGGTAAAGATATCCCTGTGTAAGGCATAGCGCTCATGAGCTGGCAATGATTTAGGCGTCGAAGGGGGTGAAACCGATGAATGTGGTGACTTTGGTGGTGATGATTTCTTGTCCTTCTTGTCCTTGTCATTATCCTTATCTTTCTCCTTATCCTCCTTATCCTTTTCCTTCTCTCGCTCTGCCTTCCACTTCTGCTTCTCCTCCCATTCCGCCTTCACCTTTGCGATCTCATCGTCGCCTAGAGCTGGTTTAGCGGGTTCTTCTTGTATAGGCGAAGCAAAGCCTCTGTCGGTAAGATGGGCGGGGCATGTGTAAAGAAAGTCAACAGCGTTGATGGTGGCTAGGCAAGTCGTGGTTGGCTTGTAGCAGATGAAGCAAGCTTTGGGTGTCCCTGTGGTCTGTGGTCAGCTATGTATACAGTTGCGGACAGAGATGACAAAGATAACGTACCCTCTTGTAGTATAGATTTGTAAACGACATGATGGTGTGAAGGTAAGGAAGGGCACTATACATCCCATTTAGGCAGGAAGCGTCCTGATGATGCGTCATAGGAGCACATCATCGCGCGTAAGTTGACCCGGTTATTCAGTAATATTCAGTTTCCAGAACAAAAACGAAGGAAAAGTCCTGATTTCTATCAAATTGACGCGTAGAATTGACATTCCAAATACAAGATGGGTTTTGCGGTAAGGTTAGCAAGAGAAATATGTATAATATACGACGAACTCGGTTTTAATCTTACCCAAAAAGAAATAGCCGGTCCGATTGCGGTCGACATACAAAAGCATGCCATCTGACTTACTCACATCTTCTTCTCTCCAACCACCATCATGTCTGACACCGCCGGCAAAGTGATCAAGTGCAAGGCCGCCGTATGCTGGGGCGCTGGCGAGCCTCTCAAGATTGAGGATATTGAAGTCGCGCCTCCCCAGGCTCATGAAGTCAGGATTCACATCCTTCACACCGGTAAGCGTATGTCAGTGTGGGACACAGGCAACGCCACTCATCAGCTTCCCAGGAATCTGCCATACCGACGAGTACACTCGCAGCGGCAAGGATCCCGAGGTCTGTCTCAGCTCAGACGGTATCCGTGAGATTGATATGCTTATCCCAGCTCGACGCAGGGTCTGTTCCCCGTTATCCTAGGCCATGAGGGTGGAGGAATCGTAAGAGGACTCTTCTATCTACACTGATATTTTCTGATCTTTTTTGATAAGGTTGAATCCGTCGGCGAAGGTGTAACTAGTGTCGCAGTCGGTGATCATGTTATCCCGCTCTATACCGCCGGTGAGACACGCGCCTCCCCATTCCGCTATGCATTTCCAACAACGTACAGAGTGCCGGGAGTGCAAATTTTGCAAGAGCGGCAAGACCAACCTTTGTGGGAAAGGTGCGTACCATACTTTGTGCTGAGGAGTCGTCGTGATCTCATCTCTATTTCTAGTTCGCGCCACCCAAGGCAAAGGTCTCATGACTGACAATACTAGCCGCTTTACCTGTAAAGGGCAACCTATCCACCACTTTGTGGGTGCCTTTGCTTTTGATTGTGGGCTGCTCTAATTGGCAAGCCCAGATGGGTACATCTACCTTCTCGCAATATACCGTCGTCGCCGATGTGTCGGTCGTTGCTGTGGACAAAAAAGCGCCTCTGGAGAAGGTTTGCTTGCTCGGATGCGGTATAACCACCGCGTGGGGCTCTGTTGTGAAGCAGCCCGGCATCAGTATGATCTTATGTGTATGTGCATGCATGGTATTCTGATATCCCCTTCGTAGAGGGCTCGTCTGTTGCAGTCTTTGGCTGTGGCGCCATTGGACTTGGAGTCATCAACACGTCGGCCTTGGTAGGCGCCAGTCGTGTCATTGCCGTCGACACCAATCCGGGTAAAGAGGCTTGGGCAAAGAAGTTTGGCGCGACTGATTTCATCAACCCGCTCAAGCTTCCTGAAGGCACCCGAATCCAGGACTATCTAGTCGAACTCACCGATGGCGGTCTTGATTACACGTTTGACTGTACCGGAAACGTGAGTCAAGTGTCTCTTGGTTGAAATCATTTATTGATCAAAGTTAGGTCCACGTTATGAGGTCTGCCCTTGAGGCTTGTCACAAAGGATGGGGCGTCTCGACTGTCATTGGCGTTGCCGCCGCTGGTCAAGAAATTTCTACACGACCGTGGGTCGGCCTGCTTGCCGCGGCAAACCACTTCCTTTATCTAACGCTTACTATCTTAGATTCCAATTGGTGACCGGCCGGACCTGGCGAGGAAGTGCCTTCGGTGGTGTCAAAGGAAGGACTGAAATACCCGGTCTTGTTGAAGGTGATTCGGTCATGTTGTCTGGCTTCGTATGCTTATCGACCTGACCTGCCTCCATTCGAAGATTATCTACAGGGCAAAGTCAAGATCGACGAGTACGTCACTCACCATAGGAAGTTTGCTGAGATTAACGAAGGGTTCCATGATATGCATGTGAGGCCATTCTCATTTCATTCGGTTGTCAACCTCATTTATGTCTTTAGGGCGGTGAATGCATTCGCTGCGTCGTTGATATGTCTTGAAAAATCCAACAAGACTTGCGGTGTAAATGTATTAGTATGTATGAATCATCAAATACAATTGTATACAACAAGTTACAACGTACTTTTAAGAAGGCTGCTTCATTCCACCTGTATCAGTGATTGAAGGACATTGGCCAACCTCTCTTTCCGTAGTGGTATCCATAGCATCTCCGTGCCTGATGTGCTTTGTTCACCTAGAATCAGATTATGGTCCCTGAACTCTCCAAGTAGCGATCGCAAGGCCGTATCATTGGTCGCGATGAACTCATCACGGGCAGCGTTGAATAACATCCCATATCCTATCGCGAATGGTTGCATGTCATTTCCCGGTTGGCCGCCGGCTTCCTCTACGGCATCCAACTGCTTCTGAGCCATAAGCACAAAGAGCTTCTTGGCTTTTTGTGTAACAGACGCTAAGACATGAGCAGCAACTGTCTCTGACATGTTCGCGGGGTTTGGAGCGCCCCCACCTCCTCCATCGCGCTGTTTACGAGGCCCACCTCCGTGTGCCCCAGAAATCGAAGAGCGGTCGGCATAGGTGAGCTCGAAATCATACGGAGCAAGGGTGGTCATGTCGTGCCATAGCCATGTGAAGCCCCCGTCTCCTCGTGAGGACCCTTCACTGGAGGACCATATAAGTGGTGCGTTGATATGGTCTATAGATGCCACGATATGAATGCGAGGAGTAGAGGCCAGGAGGGCGAGACAAGCCTTGGACTTAGTGATGCGAAGACTAGGAGAATCAATATTATGAATAATGATGACAAGCGGTCGTTTTTGTGATGGTTGGGAGAAGAACGTAGATATCCTCCGCGCTTGGCTCTCGGTAGCAGTAGAAGATTCAGGAATGGAGAGGACACCAGGAATGGCTTCGATCGAATTGAGTAAATCTTTGATACTGAAATTGGGCTGGAAGCCGTTGGCTACGACGACGTGTCCCATTTTGGAACACCGCTCGACGGCGAATTGGTTCAGTAAATTCCGCTTGGAGCCGTACCCGTAGCAGAGCACGTTGAAGCCTTCTTTCAGCTCGCGTAAAATCCTGGTGAACAGGGCGTTTCGTGCCTTTGAATCGGTCAAGAGTACTGATTTGAGTTGCTGGTCAGGGAGGCCAGCGATGGCCTCTACATATTCCGTTGAGGACAGTGGCGGTATAAGGGAAGAAAAAACATTGGCAGATGTCTGCGGTCGCGAGCCGGTGTGAGTGAAGTACGCGTCGAAGGCGGTTTGCACGATGACACCCTGTCTCCGTACTTCATCGTCCTGTGCCTTTCTTTTCCCAGATCTGGGCGTCACTGGGACGGCTTTAATGCTATCTTCAGCACCCGACGAGTAGGGGGCATCGTCCTCGCTGTCACTGGAATCGGAGCCGCGATGCATGGGGACGCGATGGAAGCTGTGCATGAAGTATGCATCTGTGTACTATGCTCCTTGTGCTCTCACGAGGGTCCGGCATTCGCTGTACCACGACCTCACCATCACCCAGAAAACTTGCAGTACGCCCTTGGAGGGGGTTACGACATGTCATCCAACGAGCTTATTGATGCCCAGTTTGACCGCGCAGTTGAGATTGTCCAGGGTTTGCCCAAGACTGGCCCTATACAGACGGACTATGAGGAGAAACTGACAATGTACAGGTAAGCAAACCTTGGCCCATTACCTTACCTTTCTTTTGACACCGTTTTCTTAGTTTATACAAGCAAGGTGCTCAATCTCCTACGGCACATGCGTTGGTTCTGACTTGTTACGGCAGCCACGGTTGGAAATGTGAAATCACCACGACCAGCAATGTGGGACATGTTGGGGCGTGCTAAATGGTCGGCGCCACTGTACTCTCATTACGATCCATTGCTCATCGACCGGAAAACGTAGGGATGCTTGGGCTAAACACAAAGATTTGGATTCGTACGAGGCCAAGTGGCTCTATGTAGATGCCCTTCTCAAGGTATGCCATATTGGTTTGTACCCTTGTACTATCCTGACTCGTGTAGGTTTTGCGCAAGTATTCTGACAAAACAGTTGCAAAGAGCCTTGTTGAGGAACTTGAGGCGTATGGGGGCGACCCTTTCAATCTTGTTATGAGTGGTACGCGTTCCTCACAGATTCATTTTTCAAGACACTGATTCTGTTGCGTGTAGGAACCATGTCAAGATCCCGGGCATCTTCTTCGTCCAGTTCTACTGCTTCAGACGAAGTTCGCGGATCACCTTATATTCATCAACTTCAACCACATTCTGTCCATAGCCAACCGCGAGACCAACCAGATTCCGGTTCCGAAGTAGAATCCAGCGCAGACGAAGCTGGCGAACTTCCCAACTTATCTCCCGAGCAAATAGAGATGCCTCAGGCGAACCGACCCCAATCCTCTCAATCCTCTCATCGGTACCGAACACCCATGACTGGATCCCTTGCAATGTCCCCTCCTCTTGCTCACGGCATCGTCCCTGTAACCCAACCCTTACCTGGCTTTGAAACTCCTTCTGCTTTTGGCGACTCCCCAACCCCGGCGCCGTCGTCTGTATATCCTACGAGCCAATTTTCCCAGTCGTCTCGTAATGAAGTGACTGGCTCGCCACATATGTACCCCTCCCACCCTCAATACCGCGGGCAATCACAACCTATTCTCATGTCACAGTTTGGACCCTACGTACCAGTGAGACCTGCAACGCGGCCTACACTTGAGCGTGCTGTCGAAAACGTGCAGGCCCAGTTGGCTGCCATGGGAGAACGCATCGAGTCAATTGAATCTATATACCTGCCGAGTTCTCGATCTCATTCATCTCTTGGCGGACGTAGACTCAGCCCCAGTTGGGCGGGGCCTCGGGGCAGGAGTCCAGGCACAGGCCCAGAATGGGACTTTGATGATTTGGGGATGTGGTCTTTGGTGTTGAATCCTATCTCTAGAGGGGTCGAGCAGCTTCGTGAGCTTGCGAAGTTCTTCTCCAAGAATGAGCATAGATCGCCCTCTGCAATAATTCTACGACGTCTGTGTCTGGACGCGTCTTTTTTGTTATGTGTCCTTGCTTTTGTGAGGATCCTGTGGAAGAAGAGCGGCGTGAGGAGAAGGGAAGTTTATGCTGCGCTGGTTGTCCTGTGGAATGCTATACTTGGGACCAAGCATAGGACTATGGTGGATACGGGCGTCTAGTTGATGCGTTTTATGTTTGACGATCTTGTATATGTGCGTATAAGGATTACGATCTACAATGGAATTATACAAGCCAATGTAGGCACACATCAGCCACACATGTGGACACTATCGTGTACGCGGGATAGGCTCTTGTTCTCTTCAAGACACATTATGCTACATCATTGAACATGTTATGCCATGCACCAGTCCTCATCGGCACCGTTGTTAACTGTAGAGATTTGAGAACGTCAATTGCGAGAGACAGCTCAATCACTTGCAGCAACTCAGCCCGCAACAGGTTCAGTTGTGCACAATCATCTAGACGACACTTAAAGCGAGTGTATTGTTGCTCGGGAAGCAAGCTCCAGAATGCAATATAGAGAGTCGACCGTACAAAATGTATATGTAAGACGAGAATCACTTGGGATAATTGGAAGGTATCAAGATAACGAGTGACGTTGATAAATAAGAAATGACCGCCAATGAAACTTGGACGCTATGACCGTGGATGAAATGGTTCTACCGCCTGATCATAATTCGGAGGAAGCACATCCTCGATCGTCGGCACAGGCCCAAAGTCTTGCTCTCTGCCTTCGACGACCATACGTGTAGACCGAAGCTCTTCAGCAGGAAGATGTTGTAGGGACTGAATGGCAGAGGCCGGGAGAACCATAGGTTGATCTTTCCTGGACCGCGGCAGGGATTGCGATGTCGTCAAGGGAGTAGAATACGACGATGGTATTGGAAGATGTGAATCGTCAGCGCTAGGAGATACAAGCATGAGCGGTGCGGCGGATGGGTTGCGACGCCCAGATCCGTCAGCCGAAGAAGGCGTAGACTATTAAACTTGTCAGTAGGATGAATAGAGTGTCTGGGAAAAGACGCACCGAAGACCATGGACTCGTCAGAGCTGTGGAATCTGTTCGCGCGCGGGGCGCCGACGTATTAGCGTCGGTAGCAAGTCCTGGGCTAGAGCCTGAGCCAGCCAGGCTTGTCCGGCTCATAAAAGGTTCCATGACGGCCGCGCGCATATCTACAGGACTAGACATATCCAACGACATTCGATCGTTCTTGTCCCTATTTTTGTTGTTCTCTCTCCGTCGCCAGAAGAAGATGATCAAGGCAAGAGCAGTCAAGCCGACGACCGCGCCAACCACTATACCTGCGATGGCACCACTGCTTAAACTGCACGAACACAATGAACTGTTGAGTGACACAGCGCGAATGAAGTCCTCTCACCTTGATGTATCGGAAGACGCGGCCGTTGTATTATCTGTGACCACTGCGTAGGCTATCGAGAGGCCTTGTGCTGTGCCCGCTGGGGTGTTCATAAGGCTTACTGTGTGCTGCCCGGGCCCAAGGTTTGATGTTTCGTACAGTACGACACCAGAAAACTGATCCCACTTGGTACCGTTGAGGGTTCCGACGGTGCTGTTATCCACCTGCACAAGATAGGGAGATGCATTTGGTCCGACATAGCCAAATATCCGTACTTCCTCGCCGTTGAATGTCAATGTGACCAAAGCATTTGCCTGAGTAGTTCGACTAGGTAAGACACAAGCATTGGTAATCTGTGGGACACTCGAAAGGAGGGACTCACTGGGCAGTCTGACCCTGGAATCCATTGATATTTTCTTGCATGGACCAGGCATCGGACGGTTCATATGAGAACTGTGAGTCATCGTCCTGGTAGGTTATTGTGGGAGGATGGGAGTCTTCTCCTACAGACACGTTCCATGTGACCTGTAACAGAGGAAATGAGTGGCAATATGTATCCAAGCAGTGACTACTGACATAGTCGACATCGAGGAAACTGAGGTTATTACTAGTTTGCGTGTTAGTTAAAATCAGAGTATGGGGCCCATTTTGAAGCGAAGAAGCTGAAAACAAGGACTGGTTGTATATGCTGGTCTGAGAGTAGCCGTCAAAGCGATTTATAACACCATCCAGTGTCGCGGAATAAGTTCCTGTTAAGGTTCATTTTTAATTGTAGTTTACGCATTAGAGAGGGCGCCAACCATGATTGAATCGCTTCGCTCCATAGATGGCTATTCCCGTTCCGTTAGATTTGAACGTTGCAGTTGCGCCATTCTGTTGGCAGAGGGTAAACGTGCCATTATTCGAATAGCTGTTCAGATGAGAGTCAGGTGGCATAACAACATAAAATTTGACTTGCTTTGATGCCTCAGAGTCCATGCTCTTGTTCCCTGGTACCCACGCCGAAGGAGGGTCATAGGTAATCATCGGGTTAATATCGTCAATTGTGTACTTGACGGTAACAGGCATCCTGAGGATTGCGAGGAGGAGCTCGAGAGAGTGGGGTAAGAGAAAGAAGCGTGTGAATAATAATAGGCGGTGAGTCTCCCTCGATTGATAACGACGGTCATTTGTTTCAGCAGTTGTACGCGATGCTGCCTGATACTGCTCCAGAAGCACCACCTCGATCCATCTGCGCCATGCTAACGGCAGATTCCTTGTTTTTCAGAGCGAAATTATGATTCCAGTGATTCATAAAAGAGTGCACTGGACCAATAGTTCCGTCTGCCTGTTGAGTGGAAGGGAGGCAAGCAAACACAGATCCAGTACAGCCAAAAGCGTCCGTTGAGGTACCTGGTAACCGGAGTTTAGAGTTTCACCCCTAACTTGGGCTGATTGCAAATGGCAGGTGCCGGCCTGGTTCGGCCGAAATTCAAATTTCGAGTTTCTTTTCCAGTCGACGCGATGATTGGCCTGAAGAGCACTCTCAATGTAAGTTCTTTCTTCGTTTTTTAACGTTCTCTGCCAATAAATGAATAATAGGTGATAGACAACTCGGGAGCTCTCATTGTTGAATGCGTCAATATTCTGAAAAACAAAGTCAACAACGGATGGGGGTCTGTCGGTGACGAGATTGTATGCGTCGTCCAGAGTGCCCGGCCAGTCACTGCAGCGGCGCAAGCGTCTTTGACTGCTATCAAAGTCCGAAGAGGAGATGTGCGACGTGCTGTCATTGTACGGACAAGAAAACCGGTGCGACGGCCAGATGGTCGAATCGTTCGCTTCGACGACAATGCCGCAGTTCTACTAAACAACAAGAAGGAGATGCTGGGAACACGCATTGGTGGAGTCGTGAGTGCGGATCTACGAATGAAGGGATGGGGAAAAATCGTCAGTTTGGCACCCAGGGTACGTCTTTTACTTGGTGTATGCGGCTTTTCTCATTTTTCGCAGGTTGTGTAACGTCCTTGTAACGTCACCGCTTATCTTTGGATTAATCCCAATTTTTGGGCTTCTCTGTGTGTTGCATGAATCAGCAGCTCGGTCCTGAAGAGCATAATCAAGGTGGCCTCAGGTTCTGCTCCAGCATAGCCAAAATGTACATCTTTCTCTACAAGTTCTAACCTTCGTCAGAACGGATACTTTCTCGTCGGATCCTCTACTATTCCCCTCTCTTCTTGTTCCTGTGCGCATTTGTCCAAGTATTCCAGCAGAACGTCATGATATATCGATCCTGCTTTGTACGCCCTCACGCTCTCCGGCCATCCCCTCACAGCGCTGGCCATCCTTCCAGGGACAGCAGGTTCTTTGACCAACGTCTCTATCGGGATGACGTATGTCCGAATACCAAAGATTATTGCACCAGACAATGGTAGCCTTCGAAGAGTCTGCCGCTCTGTCCTTAATCTGAGAGTTTCAGGCGTCACCAGTGGAGGCTGCGTTTGTCTGCCGTGTCTGTGCTCGAATTCCGTCTCTGGTCCGTTTAAAACTGAGGACCAAGCCAGTTCCTCCGGATCTACGAGGCCATCTCTGTTAGATGTGGGTGGCACAATTTGGATGGAGTAATTGTTGCGAATAACCGGCTTGTCGACAGGAAGGCGACGGAAAAATCGTGTCAGACTGACGTGTAGCTTTTCGCGATCTGTTCCATCTTCAGTAACTTGCTGTGAACGTGAAAAGAACGAAGCTCCTTACATTGAGGAACGGTGACATGTATGTCTTCCATCGCTAGACCTATCTTATCTTGCAACCGCCAATTACCTGTGTCCGGCGTTCAACTATGTAAGTAGGCAATAGTGGAAATGTGCAGACCTGCAACACAAATCGCCCCCCCTTGGAAGTAATACCGGTCGTCAGAGCCTATCGATACTTCGTCAGGGCGTGGAAAAGTCATATTGGCCCCTTCTGACCTTCTACCATGGTGGCCAGATCATCTTGTGCCAATAAAGCAGCGATTTTCATGGCCTTTTCAGCTTCATCTGCCCCTACGCTCCGAAGGAGCAATGTGCCTTCCTTGCCACCCAAGTGCAGGGGAGGCGGGAGATTGTAACTGGTGTCAGTCGGAACGACATGGATAGCTTTGATAGGGCTCCGGAAGGATTCGCTGATCTGCGTAACATGGAAGGAGGTCGGATATCTTGCATGCAGGTATTCCGCTAGTTCGTGAACTAGTTCGATTGCTGAGGAGCAATGGTCAAGAATAAGCAAACTGTAAGCCTAGCTTACAGCGAGCCCGCTACATAGGCTCGGATCGGATAGCTCAGGACACGTGGTCATAGTTATATATATATATAGATGTATATATATATGTAGTAGGTCGGTAGCTTTCTTCCTTCTTCCCTTTTTTCCTTCCTTTTTGCCTCGACTTCATCAGTGTTGCGCTGACCCGGGGTCATGACCCCGGGTCAGGGGTCAGCGATTTTTCGAGACGAAGTTGACTGACCTGACCCCTCATTTTCCAGGGGTCAGGTCAAGTAGTCACGTGCAAACTTAGTACCTTCGTTGTAGAGAGTGTATATCTAATCAGCCTCCATCGGGGAATCTACAGAACCATGACTGCTTCCCTGGTTGACATCTGACCCTTCACTATCATAGAACTTTAACTCTTCTTCAACAGCACACTCAACGACTGTCTGAAACATCCACAATGAGCCACCTCATGGGCTCACCATATCATCGGTGTGAAAGTTGAAGATATCCGGGAGAGACAAGCGCTCATCAGAGGCAAAATGGAGGATGACTTGGTGTATGATTGACAGTGGGTTGGTTGATATCATCATCTGCGGCATCTAATTCTTCCTCAGAGCGGATCCTGCAAAGTGAGTTGACAAGACCCTGGACTCCCAGCACATCGTTTTCAGTATCTGATTCTTCATCAAGGTCATCAGTATTGGAGGAGTGTGTATCATTTCCAGATACCAGACTTTGTGCCCTTCGTAGTGATGTTCAATGGATTGAAATCACGTGCCATGGATAATAGACGTAGAATAAGCGGTAGAGGTAGCTGCGAGCGATAAAGATTAAGGTACGATGCAAAAAAACAGACTACGGGCCACTCCTTCCATTCTGGGACCTGACCCCTCCAAAAACCCCCAAAAGGTCAGGCCCCCCCTGACCCTGACCTGACCCGACCCCCTGACCCTGACCAAAGGTCAGGAAGTTGACCTGACCTGCGCAACACTGGACTTCATCACTCACCGTAGACACGCTTTGCTTCACTTATACACCCCGTTCCTGTTCCTTGGCGTGATTCGTGAGTCCTTTATCCAGTGAGGCTGCCTCTGGAAGACGGCAGCCTTTCACTTTTTTTTTGAACATCGAACGGGGCGTTAACCGTACATTGAACTCTTTGAACTCGCCCTTCGCTATCTTCTGAACTCAAACCAGAACTCTCGCCCTTTGATCCCTTGAACCTCGAACCTCGAACCTCGAACCTCGAACGCTGAACATCATTTGAGAACTCCCTTCGCATACGGCAACGTGGATCACTCGCCCAATTTTACCATGGCTACGACGTCCTACGCTTCCCGCAAAGGCGAGACTCATGTTGGTGCCATTCCTGTTAGTTCGCCTGAGAGCGATTCTTCTCCCCTCGCTGAAGCACATTTGCTTTGGCATTGCACACTCTCTGACCATAATTTGTCCTCTGATCTTGCGCGTGTACCTGTTACGGCTATGCTTGACATTGGCTCGCCCTTTGTCCTTATTAGGCCGGAGATAGTGATGAAATCTGGACTTCGAAAACGCCGCCTACATACACCGATAACAATCGATACCGCCCTGCCGTCTGCTTCGTCCAAATCTGCTTTGACCGAATATGTCTTGATACAGCTCCACGATGCTGATAACCTGTTTTCCGCACGATCTACGCGCGCCATTATAACTCCAGGACTTTGTACTGATATCATTCTCGGCCTGCCATTCTTATCTCATAACGATATTACTATTAGCTCTGCTCGTAGGTCCGCGATCCATGAACCATCTGGCTTTGATCTGTTACACCCTGTTCATCCGCCACCCTCCCCTCCTCCTCGTCCTAAATTAAGAGACTCCTTGCTATTGACTCGCAAACACATTTCGGCTCTTCGTGACCAACTTTCGTCGCATTGTACTTCTATACGCGATTCTGTTGATGCTCGCTGTGAGCCTATTAAACCCTTTGATGTTATTGCTGCTGTACGCGAAAGAATTGAGTGCCTTGCACTGGTGGATCACTGCAGCAAGCTCGAGATTGATGTGAAAAAGGCTTATGCAGATATCTTCCAGCCCTTACCTCACGTAGATGAGATGCCTGACAAGGTGACATGTAAGATTGAGCTTAAGAACGCGGAGAAAACGATCACTTCCCGGTCGTATGCTTGCCCTCGAAAATTCCGCGCTGCCTGGCAGACGTTGATCAAACAGCACTTAGATGCTGGGAGAATTCGCGAGTCTTCCTCCCCTCACGCTTCCCCTGCTTTCCTGATCCCTAAGCCTGATACTGCTGTACTGCCTCGTTGGGTAAACGATTACAGAGAGCTTAACGCGAACATTGTGACAGATAAATACCCACTACACCGTATCGATGACATTCTTGCAGATGCTGGGAGTGGAAAAATCTGGAGCAAACTTGACATGACAGATAGTTTCTTTCATACTCGAATGCACCCTGACAGTATCCCGCTCACGGCAGTTTCGACCCCCTTCGGTCTATATGAATGGACAGTGATGCCCCAGGGGATGAAGAATTCCCCTTCCGTACATCAGCGACGCGTTAATGATGCCTTGCGTGACCACATTGGCAAAATTTGCCACATATACTTAGACGACATTATCATCTGGTCCCAGTCGTTGGAAGAACATCAGGAGCACGTTCGATTGATCCTTGACTGTCTCCGCAAGGAGAAGCTTTATTGTAACGCCAAGAAATCCGAGTTTTTCCGCTATGAATTAAAGTTCTTAGGCCATAGAATCTCGACTCGTGGTATCGAACCTGATAACTCCAAAGTCGCTCGTATTTTGAACTGGGCTATTCCAAAGACTGCTGGTGATGTGCGCGCTTTCTTAGGCTTGGTCCGCTACCTAGCTTCCTTTCTTCAGAACCTTGCTGAATTCTCTGCGGTTCTGACACCTTTGACTGGAGTAAAGAATTCAGTGGCAATTAATTGGACTGAGGAGCACCAAACAGCATTCGACGCGATCAAAAAGCTAGTTGTCTCTGCGGATTGCCTGACTGTGATTGATCACTTGAACCCAGGCGAGAACAAAATATTCGTTACGACCGACGCTAGCGACCGCCGTACGGGCGCTGTCCTATCTTGGGGCCCAACTTGGGAGACTGCTCGTCCCGTAGCTTATGACTCTATGCAATTGAAAGGTGCTCAATTACATTACCCTGTTCATGAGAAGGAGCTCCTTGGAATTGTCCGTGCCCTTAAGAAATGGCGTGCTGATTTACTCGGAAATCAGTTCCAGGTATTTACCGACCATCGAACGCTTGAGAATTTCCAAACTCAGAAGGCCCTGTCCCGTCGCCAGGCTCGCTGGATGGAGGAGATGGCCCAATTTGATATGACGATTAACTATATACGTGGTGAGGATAACACCGTAGCAGATGCACTCTCCCGTTTGCCAGATAATCCTTCTGAACCTGTGTCCGACATGGATCCTTCAGAGATCGACTGTTGGAAGTCATGGCTAGAAGCTGGGAAACATGCTCCTCCACACGTGGGCTCTGTACAGCAGGCCTCTTTGTTGATATCCGCAGATGAACGAGTGTTGAAGGAGATCCGATCGGGTTACCAGAGCGACGAATTTTGCAAAAAGTTTGTGTCCGGTGAGCGTATCTTGCCCAATGTTCGTGAGGTTAACGGACTTTGGTACATTGGTGATCGCTTGCTTGTTCCTCGTACGGGCACCATCCGCGAACAACTGTTCCGTCTTGCACACGATTCCCTTGGCCACTTTGGATCAGACAAAGCTTATGGTGCACTACGTGATAGCTATTATTGGCCGAACATGCGCCGCGACCTCGAGCTGTTGTACATTCCTTCTTGCGAGGCGTGCCAACGTAATAAATCCCGAACGAGTAAAGTCCCTGGCCCTTTGCACCCATTGCCAGTCCCTGACAAACGTGGCGATAGTGTTGCAATCGAGTTCGTTGGTCCATTGCCCGAAGATGGCGGATTTAACTGTATTGCTACCTTCACAGATCGCCTGGGTTCCGACGTCCGCATCGTCCCTTGCCGAACTAACATGTCTGCAGAGGGTATGGCTCAGCTATTTTTTGATCATTGGTATTGTGAGAATGGTCTTCCTCTCGAAATTATCTCTGACCGTGATAAATTGTTCATATCTAAGTTCTGGCGCGCCCTGCACAGACTAACAGGTGTCAAGCTGGCTATGTCTTCATCCTTTCACCCTGAGACTGATGGGTCTTCCGAGCGGTCTAACAAAACTATTGTACAGTCCATTCGTTACCATGTAGATCGAACGCAGAAAGGTTGGGTCGCAGCCTTGCCTAGGATACGGTTCAACATGATGAACACAATCAACGCGTCCACTGGATTCTCAGGCTTTCATCTCCACATTGGTAGATCACCCCGATTGATCCCCCCCTTGGTTCCACGCTCCTTCTCGACCTCTGTCCCTGCGGAAGACTTGCGGGCTGCCGAGATTGTCCAGCAGATTATTACTGATACTCAGACTGCCTCCGATAATCTCCTCGCTGCCAAAGTGAACATGGCTCATCAGGCCAACCGTCATCGTGCACCCGACTTCGAACCGTCAGTCGGTGATCGTGTGTTGCTGAATACCTTCCATCGGCGCAGAGACTTTGCTCAGAGTGGTTCGGATCGTGTCGCTAAATTCATGCCGCGTTTCGACGGACCTTACCTAATAACACACGCTAATCCTGAGCTCTCGTCTTACACGTTGGACATGCCGAATTCTCCTTCTCGCTTCAACACGTTCCATATTTCCAAACTACGCAAGTATGTGCCTAACGATGATGAGTTATTCCCTAATCGTGACCCCCCTCGACCTGCTCCGATTGTGACTGAGAATGGAATGGAAGAACAACTGATTGATAAAATTGTCGAGGAACGGCGCCGTGGTCGTGGCTTCCAGTACCTTGTGCATTGGCTCGGTTTTCCTGATTCCCATGACGAGTGGTTGACTCGACGAGAGTTAGAGGACTGCGAGGCTCTCGATGTCTGGCTGAAAAAGAAAGAGGATGCTGCAAAGGCTGCAGATAGTACCGCTGCTCTTCTCGGGGATGGGGAGAGTGTAAGCCTAGCTTACAGCGAGCCCGCTACATAGGCTCGGATCGGATAGCTCAGGACACGTGGTCATAGTTATATATATATATAGATGTATATATATATGTAGTAGGTCGGTAGCTTTCTTCCTTCTTCCCTTTTTTCCTTCCTTTTTGCCTCGACTTCATCACTCACCGTAGACACGCTTTGCTTCACTTATACACCCCGTTCCTGTTCCTTGGCGTGATTCGTGAGTCCTTTATCCAGTGAGGCTGCCTCTGGAAGACGGCAGCCTTTCACAAACGTCACCGAAGGAAAATGCTTGCCTGCACCGTACCCAGATTTCACGCCTGGACTCGCAGGAAGGAGGCGTAGAACATCGTTGCCTTTTGAGTTTATTCGATGTTCCCTGATGTGCTGATACCTGGCGTATGTATTATCGATCTACATGCAGTGAGGTGGACGTTAGATCCAGAACAGCTGAATAGGCAGTCTATGTACCTCAATCCAATCCTCCCAAGGCATACTACGCGTGCCCATTGTGACGCTGGTATATACAGATGTTTTGTCAAATACTGATGAGTAAAATAGTGTCGTGGACTTACTGATATTGGCCCCATCTGAACGGTCTATAAGGAATCGGTTTGATATCAGGTAGATCAAGTGGGCACGGCGGGACAGGGGGATATTGAAAAACTCTTGGTGTCCACTCTGCACAGAGCATTGATTAGAAATTTTTCTTGGGATCATTAATAAAGAGGAATGCACCTCCAGGAACACGATCTTCCTTAACATCTGCAGCCTTGGAGCTCCCTTTCGTAGAATCTGCTGCTGAAGAAGACCTCCATTTTTCCAATTTCAAAACCAAAGATATGACCACAACAAGAAGAATCAAGATCGCGGACTTTGGAGTGAGGAACTTGGGTAATTGGTCGCCTAGAAAGGAGAAAGGACGGTCACCCATAACGATGGTATCCTCGATGGGCAGGCTGATTTCTCAATTGCCAAAGGCTCTATATATGCCTTCCTGGAATTCCGTAGGGGCTCCCGCAGATATTCCAATTTCCGAGATGATGGCCGTGGGCAAAGATCCGGGATATAGATGAGGAAGTTGATAATGACATTCCGATAAGATCTACCGCATCTGATCAGTCGGACTGAGGTCAAGTTCAAGCTTCAAAGTTGAGTCAAGTACTTAAGTGCACCTCTGGCAGAAGCTGTGGCGACGTACTATTTAAAATTATATCAGCGCCGTCTTTCAGTTTTTGTTTGTTTTTTGAAGTACATAATTCTAAAACTTGATACTTGCCTGCTAGTTAACGAATCAAAGAATATAAGTAAATGGTTTGACTACGCTCCCCACCATATCATCCTCCGCATTGTGTTCTGTGGGTCGGTGGATACTAAGAGCTAGCAGAAATTCCAAATTTCTACCTTCACCTGACAGATAGCAAGTGGTGAATTGCGAAAAAGGATAGAAGATGCGAAACTATAATCACAATATGCACTAATCGCTATCACTGCTGCTATCGTTGCCGTCGTCGTCATCATCGGTTCCGCTCTCATCGTCACTCTCCTCTTGTATCTTCTTTACCCGCTGTCCTTTCATCATCGCCATCTGCCCTGCTAGAGAGTCTTCCTCCGGTTCAGAGATCTCATCCTCCCCGTCAACCTCATCCGCTTTCCTCTCTACGACCTCTAACGTTACAGGTACACTGCCCTCCGACTCTGGGCCGACAAACGTGTCGCTCACGATATACACCCGCCATGGGTTCACACTCGTGTTCGGAGGAGCCTGGAACTGTACCTTGTACGACCGGAATGGCCGTGATGCAGGTAGGTCTCGTGCATAGGGTATATCGATGATTTTCATGGGAGGAATGGCTAATCGCAGTGATTTGGGGTCTGCGAGGACTATCCACCATGAAGGCTTGCGGTTCTAATACCAAACAAAGTCAATCAAGTTTGACAAAAGACGAAGGAGTGAATACAGACTGCAGGCCAATAGGGTGCATGCGCCCACCCAGGAGTCACAGCAACGTCCTCTGCATCCTTTCGAATATTCAAAAATTCGTAGTCCTTAGATTCATTGACCTTGGTATCAATGTCTAGATCCACGCCCTCTACTGTTCCCAGCCTCAATTTGACAACGAGGAATACAATTGACGAGGGTGTGACCGTCTTCTCGTCGATAACTAGACATTGTAATAGTGAGGATGGCACAAGCGGATGTCAAGTAATGAACGTACCCTTAAAGCTCGCATCCACAATATCGAGCTTTCCCCATTTCTCATTTGCTTTCTTGATATCAGGTATGCGGGCGTCCGCTTTCTCCTCAAGCGCCTTGACAAATTGGTCAAGGCTCTCACCAAGTCCCTCATTCGGTTTCACACCTGGCAGCTGTGCAACCCTGCTATGCCATGGAAGTAGTGCCTGAGTGAGATATCCATGTAGCCGCATCACCGCTAGTGTGGGGACGAGCCAGTTTCGTGATGTGGCCATGATCAAGAGCGAATTCAGGAGTGTCGGAGTATGGAGCAAGACCCGACGTTGCTCTTTTTGCAGTGCTGAACTCGCCACCTTTAGCCTCAGTAAATGAGCGTAAACCAACACTAATGCGCGTTTGGCATTTTCGTCCTTCAAGGTGTTAACCAAGGAAGTCCACTGTCGACCGGACTGTTCACTGATTTCGCCTTCTAGGCGCTTGAGTTCGTCTTGATCCTTCACCACGGGCTGACATTCCCATTGGTACGCACGTACCACCATTCCGAGAGTTTCATCCATCCCCGAGCCATCAGTCACAGATTTAAAAAAGGCCGCTGCTGAGCGAGCAGCAATACCATCCTTGGTTTTTTGACGAGAACCAAACCACCAGCGCCCGACAAGGAGAGGTAGACCGCCGCCGAATATCAGTCCGTAGAAGCCAAGAACCCAGATGTTGTTTTTGCCCTCGATGATCCAAGTGGGAAGTGCGATTCCCATTGACATCTGCTGTCTGCCATCTGGGTCACCCCACTCCTCCCAATTGCGTCGAATAGTCTCATCCGTAAGCCTTTGGAAAATTCGGCATAAGGAAACGGAGAATGGAAAGGAGGCACTCACGATTTATATGCCTTTGTGATATCCACGAAGCGGTTTTGGATCTCCTCCAGTGTCTGATTCACCGTCGCTCTGACTTTATCAGGATGATAGAGGCGAGAAAGTTTTTTGAAATGAGACTTGATCTCCTTTTCTGGTGTTCCCTGTATCATAGTGTGTTAGGCTATCGGCGTTGGAGCGACTGAGAATGCAGACCAATTTGATTCCGAGGATCTCGTAGGGATCATAGACTTTGTTGTCCAATTTGGTGTTAGCGACGCGATGGGCGAGGAAAAAAACAATGGACCAGCCGACAACGATGAATAATGCTCTAGATGACTCATAAGTTCAGTGCTTCTTTGAATGTCCTGTACACACTTTGTGGTGGGCTTATGTCCCTCTACTTTCGACAAACGCGCTCGCTGCTGGACACAAGAATCGCATTGGCAGCCATTTATGGATTTATTTTCTGAGAATTGGTAAACGACAGAGACTCGAGGCGAACATTAGGTACGCACTGCTTGATGGGAACGTCGACAAACTGAGAGGAATGAGGATAAGCGCAAGGAAGGTAATCACAAAGTACGCAGCCATCTGGCCGGACTCGTCATAATTGTAGGTCGCCATGACGGCGGCGAGAAAGAAAAGGAAGAGCTGGTGGTGGTTGTAGTTGAAGAGAGTAACGTGTAGATTTCGTTCGACGTGGCTTACGATAAGATTAGATCTCAGTGTTATGACAGAGCGGGTATTACGCAACCTGAAAACGCCAAGGTCGAATCTAGATTTCTGTTATCCTACTCCATCCATGGATAACTTCAACACCTACCAGACACCTCTTTCTAGGTAAAAATCGTCATATCATCGTCTATCAGTGGTCTGATTGCTCTCAAGCCGCTATGCGAGCAAAGAAATGGCACATCTTTTCTCTCCAGCCGTATGTACTTTCTCACCTCGGAAAAAGATCGATGCTACATCGCGATTGAAATTTTTGATAGAACCGGTTCTATACCTGGCGCAAGCTATGGCTCAACCTCGCCATCGCAGAAAGGGAACTGGGGCTGCCCATCCCAGAAGAGGCCATCGAACAAATGAAACACAACCTCGTTAGTTTTCGTTCTTTTCTTACTTCAGTTGCGGGAACTAATTCCGTAAAACAGGAACTCACCTCGGAACAGTTCGACATTGCCGCTAAAGAGGAGAAGAAACGCCGACATGATGTTATGGCACATGTCTATACCTTCGGCACCGTTGCTCCTGCAGCCGCAGGGATCATTCAGTGCGTACTATATCCACCCATTTCACTTTATCACTGACAATTCATTGTACAGTCTCGGCGCGACTTCTTGCTATGTCACAGAGTACTTCTCCTAGTTCTTCGTTATCACGATGCCTTTCTGATTCAAGGTTTCAACCCTAGTAACGCCGACTTAATTTTCCTCCGGACCGGTCTAGACTATCTTATCCGTTCTCTTTCCGTGCTGATCTCCCGATTGGCTTCCTTTGCCGGACAATACCGTGATTTGCCTACGCTTGGGTTCACGCACTTCCAGCCTGCGCAACTTACCACTGTCGGTAAGCGCGCGACGTTGTGGATCCAGGTAAGCATGGTTTCTGTGATCGAAACCTTCATCGCTTAGAAATTTGCAGGAACTCCTTTGGGATCTTCGTAATATCAAGCGCGCGCGTGATGATATTGGATTCCGAGGTGTGAAGGGCACAACCGGAACTCAAGCTAGTTTCTTGGCCCTCTTCGATGGGGATCACGCAAAGGCACGGATTCCTATACACTCTATGGCCTTTTGGCTCACGCTTTCCTAGGTTGAAGAACTCGACAAACTCGTCACCACTCTTTCGGGTTTCAGCTATGCCTACCCTGTGACATCTCAAACCTACTCACGCAAAATTGATGTCGATGTTCTCTCGCCACTTGCTTCCCTTGGCGCTAGTGCGCACAAGATCGCGACTGATTTACGTTTACTTGCGAACTTGAAGGTATATTTTTTTTTTCCTGCGTTCGAGCTTGTCCCAGTGCTTACAAAAATTTAGGAAGTGGAAGAACCTTTTGAATCGACTCAGATTGGATCCTCTGCTATGGCGTACAAGCGAAACCCGATGCGCTCTGAGCGCGTTTGCAGTCTTTCCAGGCATCTCATGGTCCTCCACCAGAACGCGCTGATGACTTCTAGTGTTCAATGGTTCGAGCGCACCCTCGATGATAGGTATTAATCTGCCCATCCCTCCCCAATCACTTACTGAGCATTCTTCAGCGCCAATCGTCGCATCACTCTCCCAGAAGCGTTCCTCACTGCCGACATTGTCATCTCTACCCTTCAAAATATTTCTGAGGGCCTCGTCGTTTATCCTAAAGTCATAGCTAGACGCATTGCTCAGGAACTTCCCTTCATGGCAACCGAAAATGTCATCATGGCCATCGTCAAGAAAGGCGGCGATCGACAGGAAGCGCATGAGAAAATCCGAGTACGTTTGTCCCCGATTTTTGTGGGCCGGTCTGACTTGCACTCCAGGTTCTTTCCCACGAAGCGGCCTACCAAGTCAAGCAGTTAGGCCTGGAGAACGACCTGATTGCACGGATTCAGACTGACCCATACTTCGATCCTATCAAGGGCGACCTAGAGACTCTCATGGACCCTCAGAGCTTCATCGGGCGCGCCCCTGAGCAAGTCGATGGATTCTTGAAGGAATGGGTTGAGCCTGCGCTAGCAGATGCAGACCTACAGGATGCCATCCGTAAATCTGTCAAGGTCGAATTGAGTGTATAGGGGGGATCTAGGTGTTGAGATGACAAAGAAATTTAAAAGGCTAACGTCGACAAATGTATTAAGCACTTTGAAAAATGCTCTTTTGAATATATGACCGATGAGCACTAGTTCTTAGTTGGGTTCTAGCTGACTCTAGCTAGTCTTGCGATCGCCGTATATATCAGGCTCGGAAAGGTCCGGCCCGGATAACCTCAGACCACTACCACCACGTCGCTCAAGAAACACATAGAATTGTCATCTACCACTCATCTGTATTTGATCCACTGACCTCTTTGTATAGACTTCATTCAGATTCAAGACTACTTTCTCTGTACAGTAAGTAGGTTCCACTTCATCCTGGCTGCACTAATATTCAGATCATATAGGGACCCATTCCGAATATGACAGATAAGTCTGTCATTCTGCCTCCGGAGTTGCTTGCCGAAATCTTCGAATACGAAACACCATATGAAGTCCTTGATTCCTCGTCCGGCCTGTGGGTTTGTTCCCGAGTGTGCAGAGCTTGGAGGGCAGCTGTACTGTCATTCCCCCATCTGTGGTCCCATATGATCGTCAGCTCCGGTGACCCGGACAAACATACCCAGGCCAAGAACAGCCCCTTCGCAATGCTAAAAAATGCACTCATTCGGTCTGGCCATCATAAATTAAATGTCACATATCGCCTCCCCGAGACTTCGCAGATAGGCAGAATCCTCTTCTATCTGTTGGAGAGTCATTCTTTTCGTTGGAAGGAAGTGTGCTTCATGATTCCGGGCGACTTTGTTGACAATTTCTCGTTTCGTGGGCGAATACCAGTGTTGTCTCGACTTTTGTTGAACAATCTGGGTCCGGCTCCGCTGTCTGTGACCAAAGTCTTCACAATTGCGCCTCACCTGAGGGAGGTGATCTTCTCAGGTGTTCGTGGCGCTAGCACGCCTTTACCTTGGGCTCAGATAATATCTTTCACCGACGACCGAGAAAGTGGCGGCGCTTCACCTTCCTCCGACGATGACTACGTCCATATTATCCAGAACGCGCCTGCCATGTGCTCCCTACACGCCTTGCGCGCAGCTACATTCGCACGTCCGATGCCTACCCCTCAGAAGATCAGGCAAACGTCCCTTCGAGAGCTTTCAGTATCTGAAAGCGACGACCTTCGTTTCCTGACGAGTTTGGAGCTACCAAGTCTAGATACGTTCGTCATGCATGTCGAATCAGACCGCATGTATGGGTTTTACACAAACGCCCCTGACCACTTGCGGGCGCTGTTGACAGGGTCTCAATCACCCCTCCGACATCTCACAGTTACTGACAAACTGTTTACGCTCAGGATCTACCCCCTTCTTGAGTCAATCCCTAATCTCGTGACATTGACGCTTAATTTCTATCATCGTCCAATTCAGAACGAATTTATATCGCGTATGACGGAGAGGGACGGGCAGGGTGACATCACCCTTCTTCCTCGCTTGAAGGAATTGACCATGCGAGTTTCGCATCCTGCTACCGAGCAACCGTTTGGGAAGGGCCTCACGGAAATGATTTCTAACAGGTGGACAGCGCGCCAGTACCGCATCAAGTCCGTGGTCTTGGAAAGCACAGGGTCTTTGGCGAAAGCTGAAGATCTGTTCACTCAGGTAGAATATGATAAATTCACACGGATGAAGATGGATGGGTTGGACGTGAAGATGGGTATTCGGGAGTCGGATATGGCGAAAGTGGTTTATTTACTTTGATACATGGGCTGAATGGGAAAATGATGTTTTCTTACCGGAATATTACACCATGTTTTTTGATGCCTGTTGCATTATTATCTCATCGAGTATCAATTTCAAATTGAAACTCGATTTTCAACTCCCACCTACTACCTCTGTCTTCACTTCCGCGCATTGTTCACACCTTCTACTACATGTCCAACGCAAATGGCACCCGAATCCGTATCTGCATCCACCCGACTACCTATGCCCTCTGGGTCCAACTCCGATCCTGAACAAGAAACCGAAGGAGAGCAGGAGCGGATCTCTGATGAAGAGAAGGAAGACGGTTCCGCGGAGGGCATGGATCCGGACGGTTTTGCAAGACCTCAGACGGTCAAACCACTGACACCAGAAGCTCTGGCTACTTTTAAGGCGGCGCAGGACCGTGCTGGGATCCTCTACATATCTCGTATACCCCCCGGGATGCGGCCCACCAAAGTCAGACACCTTATGGGTGCCTACGGAGAAATAGGTCGTGTTTACCTCCAACAAGAAGGTGCGTCGTCTGCTCTTGATGTCGACGCTATCTGACTCGCAGCAGATCCCAAGAGGGCTTATTTGCGACGGAAGTATACGTCTACCAAGAAACCACATTATACGGAAGGGTGGGTGGAGTTCAAGGATAAAAAGGTCGCCCGTAGTGTCGCCGAAATGCTCAATGCCCAGACTATTGGAGGCAAGAAGGGCACACGCTGGCGAGACGACATCTGGACGATGAAGTATCTGCCCAAATTCAAATGGAACATGCTCACAGAGCAAGTCGGTATGTGTTTTGTACTAACTCTCATCGTTCGACATTGAAATTTTTTCATTAGCCCACGAAGCTGCGCTGCATACGGCCAAACTGCGCGTAGAGTTGTCTCAATCCCGGGCAGAGCAACAGGATTACTTGAAGCATGTTGAGCTCGCTCGTGTCTTGAATAAACGCGCGGAAAAGAAAAGGGAAAAGGGAGAAGAACTGCAGTTGAAGGAAAAGCCTCGAAAACGGGCTGCAGAGGATTCGACCGAACAGCGGAAAAAGACAAGAGTTGGGGGGGAAAAGTCTGACGACATGAACAAGGTATTAGGTAGTATATTTTGATGAGGCGCGATATATAATCACGGACCCAGTCTGAGTCTGAATCTAGTGGCGGAATTGACGTGTTTTCAAAGCAACTTGACCTCGAACTACGAAGGAGTGCCTTGAAATTGCACTTGCCTCCCACCCATCTTTTCCTATATGCCCTCTCGGATGTATGTCGTACTGGGAGTCGCTGACGAAAGCTACTCTTGATGGATATGTATGGCCCATTGCCGTCCCAACAGGGCTCTAATCCGGGAAGCTTGCGAGGTGGGTGGGGCGACGTGAATGTGTTTACATTCAAAGGCGATTTGAAGGAACCTGTTGTGGAAGCGGCTGGAGGGTTGCCAAAAATAGGAGTTAATTAAATAAATAAATTGGGCGCACGGACCCTTATTTGAAACTCCGATTTAAAATGTGTACACGGTTTGAGCAACGTCGTCGTAATTCCTCTATTGCGGACACAAGTGAGCGCGGTTCAGCACGGTTGAGCTCAAGAGTGACGCCAGCCTTGCCGCCTTGTGAACGTGATCCCAAGAGGTCTGTGCTTCACTATGCTCGACCTCTCTTCCTCGCAGGCTCTGATCAGCCGTCTTCTCGTCTCTGTTTCTCTCTCAGTTCTTTTCCTTTGAAAGATGTCCTGGTCTTCTTCGTACCCTCCTCCATCTCGTCGTTCTCGTTCTCGCTCGCCAGCGCGTGACGACTACCAGTCCGAACAGCAGCGCCCGGCCGACCTGGATACTTGGAACGCCGATGAGAGGGAACAACTGTTGGGTTTCAGCAGAGTGTACCGTGAAGATACTGGCCGTCGCGGACGGGGTCGCAGCCCACCCCCGGATGGAGGTTAGTCTTCCCTTACCTTCCATTTCAATCGTACTAAGCCACATTAAAGCAGGCAGCAGGAAAAGACGACGGTCCATGTCTCCATACGAACGGGACAGATACGAACCTCGTCCTAGATACGGCGACGACTACGGTTTGATTCAACGCTTTTTTCAGTTTTATCCTTGATTTATTTTTCTCTAGATCCTTACTTTCGCGGGCATTCACCTCCGAGACGCGGTCATCCTCCAAGACGAGCCCCTCCGGATCCCCATACCTTCGATTATCCGGCATCGTTGAAACAATACGCTGACTGGTTCCGGTACTTTTTCCCTCAAAAGGCCATCGACGAAGACAACGCTGACAAGGCTGCTGAGCAAGAAGCCGGCGATGGTTCCAAACCTCGAAACGGCATTAAAAGCCATTGGGAGCAGTACAAGAAGGACTTTTCGTCGAATCAAGTTAGTCTTGTAGCCGGGTTCTTGTACTGTATCTAAATGTCCCCTTCTATCTAGCTGAAGACGATGTTCGAACACCACCGGAAGTCGCCATGGTTTGCTGAGAAGTATGACCCGTCCCCTCCATATCAGATGCTGCGTGCCAGGATTAGGAAAGAGGGCTGGCGAGGTCGTCTTGTGACGTTCCTACATGAATTGGAATCGGGAAAGTTCGACTCTGATCTCAATGAGAGCGAGCCCAAGTCACCGGTGAAGGACGTCCCGGCCAACGGAGAATCCAAGGATTCAAATGGTGCTACTGAGAGCAAGGTTGACGACGAACCTGATGTTGACTTTGATCCGTTTTTGGACATCGAAGTCTCACGGGACCTCAATGGCAAATCTGATAACAAGCGATCGAACAAGCGAGACTGGGACCGTGGTGAAGAGATCGCCGTACGTCCCGAGGGCAACCAGATCATGATACGGACTATTCCTCCGGACATCGGGCGCATCAAACTCGAAGAAGTATACGCAATTCTACCAATTTTCTCAGATTTTCTGACGCATCTATGTAGGCTTGTCGTAAAATTCCTGGTTTTGTCTATCTCGCGTTAGGTGATCCCATGCAGAAGCGCAACTACTATCGTGCTGGCTGGGTTCGTTTTCAGGAAGACGCCGATATGGTTTTAGCCATGAACGAGCTGTCGGAAAGAAAGGTATCTTTCAGTTACCCGGTTCGAGATATGCTCTCAAAACTCATCTTCATGGTAGATCGAAGGTTTCAAGTTACATGTCACGCACAACATGCGGCCGTTTGTGAATCGTGTCCGATATGCACCCGAAATCGCTAGCAGACCTGATAGACTTGAAAAGGACCTTAATAACGCAAAAACTTTGGCTGCCCTTCTCGAGGAGGAAGCCTATAAGCTACGTCACATGAAGATTAAGCTCGAGGATACTCTGAAAGTTGATGGTGACTCAGCAACTCAAGATCAAGCTGATGTAGTGGATGCAGCCCAGGATTCTACAGATGATGACGAAGACGAGCCAATGGAACGAGGTAGTGATGCAGTTGAACGGCGCATTGAAAAATTCATGTCCGACTTACGTGAGCAAAATCTCTACGATTCAAATGACGAAGCGCTTTGGGCTGCGAAAAAGGTAAGTGGCAGTGTGTAGTCAGAGGTTTATGTACTCAACTTTGTCCGCCAGACTCAAGTTTCATTGGATTTTTATATTGAGTATCTCCGGGCAGCGTTCCTCACCTGCTACTACTGCTGTGTTGTTAGCGATCATCTTGAGGCATTGCATCGTAAGTGTGTCAAGCATGTAAGGAAGCCCTTGCCATCTGGGCAATTTGAGGAGATGGTGAGGGCAGCAGAAGCGGAAAAGGTAGAGAAAGAATCTAAGATGCAAGAGGAGGAGTCACTTGGTAAAAGTGGGCAAGACGAGAAAAAGTCGAAGACAAAGGACGACCGATGGAAGCGAAATGGTGAGCACGGAGTCTATCTTACCAGTATAGTGTTTAAAAATAGTCATTCATTTAGACGAGCGCTGGTTGGATTGGTTGGATTCCAAAGTCGCACTTCTCATTAATCGGGACGGCGTCGATATTCGTGAATATGGCGGCAAGAGCTACGATGAGTAAGTTGCCGACCGCTTTCCATGCAAAGCAATGTTCCTGAGACGTTATAGGGTATTGGCTAAGGCCGTCGACCCCTTCATCAAACAAGAAGATGAAGGCAAGTTTAGGTGCAGGTTGTGTCAAAAGCTATTCAAGGCGACGTCTTTTGTCGAAAAACACATTGCCAATAAGCATCCCGAGTCCATCAAGGAAGTTGAGGATGTAAGCGGCACTCTCAGTCCCGTTCACCTGAAATTTACAATTGCCTTTGTTCTACAGGTGCCCTACTTTAACAACTTCGTTCTGGATCCATACCATATCCAGCCTTTCACCCATCCACCGGTCCAGATGGGTCATACGAACCAGATGGCGCCTCCCCAAGCGTATGGTATCCAGGGCCCTTTACATGGTGGCGGTCCTCAGTACCACCAAGGCCTCCCTATCGCTCTGGGTGCTTGGGGCACAGACATGTACCTTTCTGGAATGGGGGGAGGATATCCTCTTCCATTGCCGCGACGTGAGGATTCTGCTGGACGTCGGCTTAGTGATCGCATTGGGAGCGGAGGAATGATGGAGGGATCTGTTATCCCAGCCGGCGCTGGTCTCCCGCCTAAGCCCATGTCTGCATTGGATACTCCCCTCAGCAGCGGTAACACTCGAAGAGGAGGCAGGAGTGGTGCCGCTCCAGCGACTGGGCCACCTCCCCCTCCCCCTCCTGATGCGAAGGAGGACCCTCGAGCCGCAGCTGGCAAGAGGGTCAGCTACCACGACATGGATTTGGTCGCGGAGGTACGTGATTCTTTATTGTCGTTGCTTTCATTCGTGATGGCTTTTGTCATAGGGCGACGTGGAATTATCGTATTAGATTAGTTATTGATTATATGCTCCTGGAAGGATAAAAACAATACGGTTTCTTGATGTCGCAATTCGTTCTACTAATTTGTATTTGTTGATGATTGAAATCAAACGGTCTTTCTCACTGCTGCGTTTGGTGAGCATAAAAAGGAAGAATAGCCATTTAAGCGCCTTACAAATGCATGCTTACGACTGAAATGGTAAGTCGTTGGCGGTAATCTACTCATTACCACCGTGGCCTGCCACCGCCGTCTGCCGGCAACCTGATACAAGTCTGCTGATCGTCTCTGCTTCATACCACCACCACCATTGCAACTTTACTTCCCTATCCCCGTCGTCGGCGCAGGCCACCGTCGCACTGGCCATGTCCGTGAATGGGTACCCTGCACTTCGCGTCAATGGCACTGGACCGACTCTCGTCCAGGATCCAAGCATTTCCGACTTACCCATGTTACCAGCCGACTTTGACTTCAATGGTCCCGACAGTCCCGTCCCTGTTCCCCGGAGGACCTCGCAACTGGATGAAGAATATGAATGGGCAGAAGAGCAAGCTGAGAAGTTGGACGTCGTTGAGGATCCGTCGAGTACTCCTACTCGTCGCCAGTTTCCAAAGTCCACATCACTTTTGAAGTTGCCATTAACTCAACCTCGTCTACCGCGCGCTATCGCTATGCCATTACTGTCGCAGCTTGGGGATCTTCAGAATCCCCATCGCACAGAGCCTGGTTCGCCTCAACCGCTGCGGGCAGATACTCTGCCGCCAGAACTCATTCAGTTTCATGAGCTGTCATTGGAACTAGCGGACATGGTGCAGACCGTCATTCAGACAATGCTTCAAATTTCGCCGTCACAGGTGTTGGACCCATCCAAGGAGCAGTTTTCTAGTTGTTCTGTCGCGGTTCCTACGCCGTCTCTCTCGTCCATGTTCACTGCTATGCGGAACCTCAATTACATCTCTGCGAATATGGCGAGCATTTTTTCTCAGGCTTCAAAATTTGAGAGTGGAGGAGATGTGCTTCCGTTTCTGTCTTTGGGTGGCGAGACTACCTTTGATGTAGGGGAGCTATTGCAAAGTGTAGGTGATGCTTTGGGAGGAGCGGCCGCACATGTCGGGACGGAATTGGTCATCTTTCATGGAGATGTTGGCTTCAAGCACGTATACGTGAAAGGAAACGAGAGCGGCCTTTCCTACGTTCTAACTCATGCACGTCAATCCCTTTTACCGCAATTCTCCTTTTTTTGCTGACCTTATTGCTAGATCGTTCGCCAGGTCTTGGCTACAGGGAAGCATGGCGACACCGTTGAGCTAGGACTCTACGTTGTTTCAGCCCAACCCCCGGCCGTTGATCCACGATCCTCTGTCGATGTCCTTACGGCACCCGAGGATTCGGATGGCCCATTGCGATGCAAGATAAGCATCACGCACACAGTTACTCCCCTGGATCCATTACAAGACGATAGTGCCGTAACCACTCGACCACCCCCTGATTTCTCAACGACCCTTCTCGAACGACTGCTGAACAAAGTCGGAGCGTCCTTCAATCGGACTATTCCCAATCGGACCGTTCCTAATCAAGCGGTCCCTCTTTCAAGCTCAGAAGACTTGGCTTGGGAATTCTCATTCATAGCGTCGCAACGTTCGCCGCCCGCTCCCGACCCCGCTTCTATCCTTATTCATGGTCTGGCTGACCGCCCTGTTCCCTCTGGCGAGCCAACATTAGCGCAGTTGTCTGCCTTCGCAGAGACGCTTCGCGCAAAAAAGGCCATTCTCTACGCGAATGTTAAAGGTTACTTTGCTCACTACTTGACGAGTTATCTGACCGAATGGGGTATGGACGTCAGCCATGCTGCAGATGGTGTTGCGGAAGCTTCGCCAAGTGCAGGTGCTGACTCGTCAACCCCCAACGGCCAATCCTCCCCACTTTCTTTCATATTCATCGATGATGATGTTGAGGTTCTCAGGTCGCGGCTTGTAACATTTCGCGAGGAACAATATCCTTTGAATCACCCAAAACGCCCTCCCATATCCCATCGTCGAGCCCCATCATCCAACCCTATTACCCGTGGTCATAAAGTCGCCGGCTCGATCTCGTCGTCTCCGGTGGCAATAGTGCACTTCACCAGCCTTGGCAATTTTAAACTAGTTCGAGAGCTGATTCAGTCCACCCTTACCCCCTTCTCGCCTGTCCCTGAGATTATCGTGGTGCCCAAACCCGCAGGACCTCGCCGCTTCTTGACAGCTCTACATACTGTCATCACCAAGCCTATTGTGGACCCTTCCTTCACACCAATAGCGGCACCAAGTACGCCCGGCGTAACTGTGCCCATCGGTCCTCTGGTTACTCCCTTGCCTAGTGCTTCGCTGTCTGGGCCGACCAGACCGTCTGGATCACGATCAAATTCTGAACGATCACTAAAGTCGTCGAAGGACATATCCTCTTCGCCACTGGTTAGGTCGACTGGCGAATACTTTCCTGTTGTTAGGTGTGGGACGACATATTCGGGTGGCGTCGTTATCCATCGGTCTAACGGTGACCCCGAGGGTCTCTATTTCAATCCAAAAGGCTCGAAACCTCCAACTCCGAACACAGCTTCGGATGATGCAAGGTCTTCGAGGTCATCTTCCTTTTCCAAGCAGGAAGTTGGTCAAACGCTTTCTGGAGCAAATCTTCTGAATGTTTCGCAGGCCGCAGAGCAACTCTCTGCCTTTCCGGTGACTACATCTCGTAACACCCTTGGGTCCCCAGTATTTTGTTCTCCGAGAAAATACAGTATCAGCCGTTCTTTGGACAATGCCCCGCAAGCTGTGACGATGCCGCCCGACAACAACGTTGTACCGCCCATCAAAGTTCTCATTGTCGAAGGTAAATTGCTTTTTTTTCTGTCAGCTTTGCGCTTTATGTGACGTACTTCCGTCCAGACAATGTCATCAACCAGCGTTTCATTGCCAGGAATCTTAACAAGATGAAGGTTAAATACGACGCTGTATCTGACGGACGAGCAGCGGTCGAGAAATGGCGTACAGGGGAATTCCATCTTATATTGGTTTGTCGACTTGAAACCCCAGTCTTCTTATTGCTCACTTGCATACCCTTTTCCTGCTAGATGGATATTCAGATGCCCATCATGGATGGCATTGAGGCTACCAAACAGATCCGCAGAGAAGAAAAATGGAGGGCTATGCATGGTTGTTTACATGGTCCTACTGGCGACATGACGCCGCTAGCCCAAACGCCAACAGAGACTCCCGCATCAACGCCGTATCCTTCTAGTGTCATCATCGTCGCACTTACGGCCGGTTCGATGGAACGTGATCGTGTGGTTGCGTTAGCGGCTGGTTGTAACGATTTCCTAGTGAAGCCTGTGACCACGGTTTGGCTAAATAACAAGGTCATCGAATGGGGGTCAATCAAAGCGTTGCAACGATGGGCTGAGCCTGACTTTCGCAGCTCCCAGGCGGAGCAAGCTCGATCGGTAGCAGAACGGTTGGTCGTACCTGACCACCGAAGGACCCCTTCACCCGGCCAGTCTTCTTCTAGGAAAGCGACATCGACAGCCCCTCATCCTCCACCACCTCCTCCCCAGCCGATATCTGATCTCCCGACTAGTGCAGCCTTGCGCAGCTCTATAACCTCTTCTACCACGTCTGCTTCGTGCGCAGGCGAACCTTCTCCAACCACATTACATCGTCATTTTGGAGTGGAAGCACCCATCTCTGGCGCAAGTTCTTCTCTGTCGTCCAGTCACCAGCCTCCTAACGGCAGTGATAGTAATACTGTGAACGGTTAGTTGTTCTGACCCCTCGGTTATAATTATGCTAATACAGTCGTGATTTCACCCCATGTGGTCAATTTGTAGACTCACCGCTTGGGAGTGATTCTGTGAAAGGTGGTGATTCCGATGGAATCCACGGTATGTTTTCTGCATTGGGCGATTTGGAGTCAGTCGCTGATAGGCGGGGTTGCAAAAAGGAAATGGTTCATTAGGGACCTCACACTCTGCAAAGAGTGACCCTCCTGTAAAGGAGGAACAAAACGCGGGTGTTCGGCATCCGTTTTCTCGATGACGACTTTGGGCAACCTTTGGGCTTATGGTGTGGGCTGCACTGCCGTTCGTCTGTCCTGTTTATCTAAAGGTTGCCGAGTACATTCGCAAGTATTCGTAACTTCTTTTCTCACACGTCTGCCCTTGACCATTCCTTAATCGATATACATGGTCTTTTTTGGTTTTTGACGATATAACGCACGAGGGCTATCTTGGGGTTTTTGTGATTTATCATTAGGGTTTCTTTTATATGGGGACTTTCCGTGTTTTTGTATCACTTAGCGCATATTCATACACACAAAGATATCCGTTCAAGTTCGGGGCGTGAGACCTGTGACTGATTCTCACGTGTGGCGCCAAACTCGCTGCCAGTCCCCAAAATCACAGAAACCGCGCTGAAAACTTCGAATGGCGTGCTTCGAAGACTTTGCAGAAGCAAACCAGGTTGAAATGTTCATGCGGTTCTCACATAGTGTTGAATCAACCCTGTCGCTACCCGCGAGCCTGCGCCAAAAGCATGCCTGAAGGGTCAATGCTCCAGTGCGAGGTCTAGGCTGGGGGCGAGAGTGGAAAACCCTCCGTAATGATCTAGGAACCGATCTGCATACGCGATAAATACTTCCGCCGGAATTCGACTGGTGCGAGAATTTTCCCACATTGAAACTGGAAGTTTCTCTACCATATGCTTTTCTGCGAATGGGGTGGACTTGATACTGGCCTTCGACACAGGTACTTCCAAGCGCGGCCGGCATCCTCCGAAGGTGAACGAGACAAATGGGTCAAGACACCGCTGGAAACACGAGGAATCTCGAAGGCTTTTTCCCAATGGGGGGAGAAACATTGAAAGTGCTGTGAATTTAAGAATAGAGTGAAGGTGACTCGAATTTTCGTCCTTGAAAAGCAAAAGTTAAGGTGGCGGCAATGACGGCATCTTTTAAGCTCCGACTACCTCCGCGCCCACTTTCTGGAGAGGAATTTCATGTTGAACTCGTATTTCGCCTTGACTTAATCCTTCGTGGCGCTGCCCGTATACCCTGCATTTCTTTTCTGCCCACCATGGAGGCAATGGAAATTGCCATCCAGGATCCCCATCGAAAGACCGACATTCGGCAACTACTAAATCCCCCACATGAAAGCGCCTCAGCTTTCCCCGCACCTGTTCTACAACACCATTACCCAGCGGTCGCGTCGCGTCACCATCACACTCAACAGGTTTACTTTGGCCATGTATCCGCTCCATACAGCAATCCCAGACCGACTTGGGGTTCTCCATCTTCCATCGACGACAGGAAGGCAGACGAATCGATTGCTCCATCACAGCAATATCCTCAACCAGTGATGAATGGCGAAGACCGCTTTGGCATACATGCACCACGTACCATACGATCGGCGAGAATAAACGAAGAAGGCGCATATACGCAGACTTCATGGAGCACTGGCAGCCAGAATGGTGGCAGCGAGCAGTATGCAATGTACTCTGCCGAGCGGACACGTCTGTCTTGTTATATCTACTCCCTTTACGCTTCAATATTGACCTCAACATTTTTATACAGCGCTGGCGAGCGATTTTCCCGCACAAAGTTAGTTGCCACCTTATGAAAGGCACGCGTTCGGTGCTTACTCGCAAGTCAGATACCGTTGCATATCAGCAGCCTGAATATCGTGAACCGGAGCCGCCCGCAGATGTAGCTTCTGCCAGTCGGCGTGCACCCAGTTATTCCGAATCTGAATCCTACGAAGCATATCAAACTTGTCCCAGGCCCTCTCTTCGTCAGGCGACCAAACGGTCTATGCCCGAACAACAGCATCACTCGGATTTCTACTATCAACAAGGATATGACATGTCCCATCAAACCTCTTATCAAGTCGATGCCCAGTATGAGCCCTCTACGTCCAACGGAAAACGGACGTCTCCCCATTCGGATGACTCTCTCAGGCCCAAAAAACAGAGGAAGCAGCGTACTTCAGAACCCGGTCCTCGTGCGTATAAGGAATCTGCTGTGTTTATCATCATTATCTCATCATCTGTAGACCCATCCAAGCGCGGGTACAATGCTAAAAAACGCAGCGAAGCGGCTCAAATGACCGCTCAGAACAGTTAGTCCCCTTAAATATTTGCTCGGCGCTTCAATTTATATTAACTTCTTAGTGCAACTCGCTTCCTCTCTTTCGTATCAGACGAACGGAAAGGGAAAAGAGAGGGCTATTGATGGTATGTCTGTTCTCGTGCGAAACCGTCTCACTGATGGCCCTCACATACACTCAGCCACCGGACATATGTATCTTGTTGAAGATCCGACAAACCAGGCCAGTGGCCAACTTGTTCCGGAATTGCAGCTAGCTCGGTGCATGTCAACTCGATACAGGTCGGAGGAGTTCTCTCGCTGTGTTTCATGTACCCGGCGCTGGGCTGGAGATACTTGTCGATTTCAGGGTGTCCGTTACTTTCTCAAGGATGAGAAGGGGAATGTCATGGGTGTGAGTTTCGTCACAATACCACCCGGCGCGATGCCCATTATAAAGTATCCTACGACCTGGAATATTCCGCTCTCGGACGAGTATATAAAGATCACGAAGGTACGTTTCGAGCTTTTGAAGTATTCCGAAAGCCTTATTGGGTTCCAGCGAACCACTGCTCGGGCGTTGTTACCCATTCTTAAACAAGAGAGTGATCACATAATAAGGAAGGAGACCGTTTATCGAACTCGGGAAAGTGAGGTCAGGGCGACATGCGGTGTGTTACCTACCTCAAGGCACACTCGTATACTGAATCAATTCATTCAGATACGTGCATGACATCTCTTTTCTGCAACACGTGGATGTGTCGGATATGCGGACGCGAAGCTTGCGCGGACTGCTTTGCTCAAATTGAAGACCTCACAATGAACGCTCCTGAAGCCACTCATGCGGAGATCGTTGAGCAACAGCAGCGAAGGGAACAACACTCGAACCGGAATCCATTCTTTCTTGCCTGCAATAAACGCCACGAGCACCAGGCTAAAGATTTCCTCCGGGTAACGCGGTTCTGCAAGGAGGAATTGGAGGAGGCTATTGTTGCAATGGAACTTGCCATTATGGGGGCCGACAGAGGGTCAAATGGTTGTGATGCACCTAAGATGACTTCCTCTACTTCGGGTTCCAGTGCAGACACAAGCGGGGTGCGAACACTGCCTGAAGCTAAATCACTACCCCAACAGATAGTCAAATATTCCACCAACTTTTCGCATCATCAAGACCAAGATCTCTCCCACGCACTCATACCCAAGCCGATAATTATGTCTGCTGTCCCTGGACCACAATTATATCCGAATGACCACAACCCGACAAATATACCGGACATGGTGCCTTTCCATCCGATTCAGCGTCTAAAGTATGAGGAGGTCACGGATAATGTCTTCCATATACATTTGACGAACGGTCAGCCGCTCTTGATCAATGGCATGCTAGACAAGCTGAAGATATCCTGGTCCCCGGAGTATTTTATCCAGCACCACGGAGATGAAGGGTGTCTGATTGTGGAATGTCAGACTGACGTGCTTAAACGGGTCACTGTTGGGCAATACTTCAGAGAATTCGGTCGGTATGAAGATCGAAAGGAATGCTGGAAGCTGAAGGATTGGCCACCGTCGTCAGATTTTCAGTCTGTGTTCCCGGAGCTCTACGAGGATTTCTGCCAAGCAGTTCCTATGCCCAACTATATACGACGGGACGGGGTGATGAATATTTCATCACATTTTCCTTCAAACACAGTCTCGCCCGACTTGGGTATGGCTTCTTTTCTTTTCAGTCGTATCGTGCCATGTAATGTTTCTTCTCCCAGGACCGAAGATGTACAACGCGATGGCATCGAATCAGCAAGAAGGGAGTAAGGGCTCCACACGATTGCATATGGATATGGCGGACGCATTGAATATTATGACTTATTCATGTGCCGGACCTGATGGTAGTCCTGGGTGTGCTGCCTGGGATCTGTACCGGCGCGAGGACAACGATGCGATACGGCAGTTCCTGAAGCAGAAGTTTGGATTCAATGGCCAGGACCCAATCCATAGTCAGCAATTCTATCTCACAGAGGATCTGCGCCTGGAACTTTGGCAACAGTATCACGTACAGAGTTACAGAGTGTATCAGCGACCAGGAGAGGCAATCGTTATACCAGCTGGGTGTGCGCATCAGGTGAATTTCTTCCCTTTCGTTAACGACGCCTTTACTCATGGACTTTTTCACAGGTGTGCAACCTAGCAGATTGTGTCAAGGTGGCAATCGACTATGTGAGCCCGGAAAACATCAATCGTTGTGAACAGTTGACGCGCGAGTTCCGTGAACAGAACCACAATAAACAGTGGAAGGAGGATGTGCTTCAGCTAGGATCGATGTTATGGTTTGCGTGGCAGTCTTGTTGTCGGCAGGAAAGAGCACATCGAGAGGCGACACCGTCTGTGTGAGATGTCATGTATACTATTTTATTTTGCTGTCCTGGTTCTTTTTGTCCGATTCGCTGTAGCATACTGTTATTTTATGAATGGGGATTTTTGTATTACGGAAAAATGTGATGGCCTATAATTGGACAGATATATTATTTATTCCTCTTGCTCTTAGCGGTCATGGCACCCAAGACCTGTGCACTGTGTAAAACGACCCGGGCGATGCTGAAGCGTCCCAAGACTGGACAACAGATCTGCAAAGAATGTTTTTTCTATGTTTTCGAGACGGAAGTGCATAATACAATAATTGAATCGAAGTTGTTTCAGCGTGGGGACAGGGTTGCGATTGGGGCGTCTGGGGGAAAAGGTACGATTCCTTGGTTCTTCGTACATCGCGACGCTCATTCTTGTAGACTCTACCGTCCTGGCGTATGTCATGAAGATGCTGAACGAACGATATGATTACGGCCTCGATTTATTTCTCTTGTCTATAGACGAAGGAATAACAGGCTATCGGGATGACTCACTCGAGGTGCGTCTTGCCAATGCCAGGGAAAATATCCTAAGCCGCTGCCTCAGACGGTGAAACGGAACCAAGAGCAATACGATATGCCTCTCAAGATCCTGTCTTACGACGAGCTCTACGGTTGGACCATGGACGCCATCGTAGCAGAGGTGGGCCGGAAGAACAACTGCACCTTTTGTGGTGTTTTCCGAAGGCAGGCGCTCGACCGGGGCGCTGCTATGCTCAACGTCGACCACATCGTTACGGGCCATAATGCAGATGATATCGCGGAGACGGTCCTGATGAATAGTGAGGATCCTTCGGTATTGTGTTGGTCGGAGCTGATGCGTCGCAGTAATGCGAGGGGATATTGCGCGCCTCGGACGGTGTACTCTGATATGTACCCAAGGGGAGGACACTATACGACGGTCAAAGCCTTTCAAGTACACCTACGAGAAGGAAATCGTCATGTATGTGTCGCTTGGCTATGTTTTCCTTCTAATCTCATACTGTCTTTAGGTATGCTTACTTTAAAAAACTGGACTACTTCTCAACAGAGTGCATATACTCCCCCGATGCGTATCGGGGTCACGCACGGACCTTCCTGAAAGACCTCGAAGCAGCCCGGCCGAGCGCTATTATCGACATCATTCATTCTGGCGAAGCTTTCGAAGTGAGCGATGAAGTCAAGGCAACGCAGAAATTGCAACGTTGGTGACCCCTCTCAATGACACGTGAGCTTTCATTGACTCCTTGTCCTACCCAGAGACATGCAAGAGATGCGGTTATATGTCAAGCAATGAGCTATGCAAGGCATGTACCCTTCTGGAGGGACTGGAGCGCGGAATGGCTAGTTCTAGCATCGTTAGTCTTGCATTGTCGTGTTTATGAATTGTGTGCTGATAGTATGCAATCTACAGAAGCGCGCAAGGAAGAGATTAGAGGCAGAAGGTCCGGCTGCTGATAATCTTCGTACTATCCCTTTCTTCAAACCGCCATCCGGGAATCCGACTGTCGCGATAGAAGTGCCTTCATAACAAGATACTCACCGTTCGATCTCCATTTGTATCGATATTGCACGCATAGACATCTGTGTAATCATATATTCACTGCTGCGGCTGCGGCCACTAATGCTATGTATTGATACTTAGTAGACGTTGCTTGTATTACATGTCCGTATATATGAGCCAAATAAAATAACTATACGTCCTTACAGACAATCCGAAAACAAATCCAAGGCCAGACTCTTAGTCCACTACTTTTACCACAATCGTGCCGCCATCTTCCAGTGGGCCACCTTCGACAAATACCGAGGGCGTGTTCTCAAATGAGACGATTCTCTCATCCCCACCTACTCTTGGCCTTATCCCTTCCTTCATCGCTAAGCGCAGAATAGCACCAATGCTTTCCCGAATGTCGTCTCCGTCCCAATCGACGTCCTGAGCGACGCTAACCCATGCATACCCAACCGTCCCGTTGTTCCTGCCCTCGTCTTTATGACTGTTCTTCAAAGACCGAATCCCAGCCTTAAAGTGATCCCCAGCACTTGGTATCGTTCGTTCTGGCACATCACCTACAAGAGTCGTGAACTGTCCCTTGCTCCGCGGAGACCGTTTCCGCAGGCTACCAAACGCTCCCTTCTTGGCGGGACTATTCTGCACGGACCCAACACCACTGAGGAGCCGTTCAGACACCTCCCAAATCGCCTTGCCGCCTACCGTGTCAAGCACTGCGTCGAACGTGTCGCCATCGGCTACAAGTCGTTCGATGACCCGGACCACAGCACCTCGTCTGCCTTCCTCACCCAGCGAACCGACGTCACCGTCATCAAATACGACTTCCTCGCCACCCCACGATCTCACCCGATCCTCCACTTGCTTCATATAGTCAGCCTCTTCCTCGGGATCGGAAAATGAAGGCATGGAAGCATGAGCGGAGACGCGCCATCCCTTTCGTACTAACATCTGCACCGCTACCGCACCAATGCCATCGTGTCCCCGAAGTACCAATGCTCGTCTTCTAGGTCCATTTTCATGGACATTCGGAGATCGTGGGGTCACGTCTAGTCTTTCTAGTGGGCCTTGAGCAGTTGCTGACGGAGTTAACGTCGCTGACGAAAAAGCTGCTACAAATGTGCGTACTGCGCGATAAGCAGCTACACCGCACAAGGGTAACAAAGCAAGCTCGCTGGGCGACAGGTAACTGGCTTCGTGGGAAGCAGATCCAAGCGATTGGCCTGATACTACGGAATGAGACGATAACGAGTCTCTGGAATCGGGCGCGAGGGATGGGCGAGGAACGCTATCGCCAAAGGAGCGATCGTCGTCACCCAAAGAGGTTGGCTGCTTCATACGCGGGTGAGGGACTTTGTAAATCCGATGGCGGTCAACAATAACGAATTCTTGCAGGGCGCCACACTACAAACATCATTACGTTGGTATCTCAAGAGGGAAAAACGAGTTGAACAAAACTGACCTTTCTCACATCCAAGAGGCCAATCACCCAATCGCCCTTCTTCGCCACTTCCTCCTTCACCTCCCAGCCACTTTCTAATACCCGCCCCACGAAGCTGCGCCCAGGGACAAAGCCTACCCCCACCGATGACTCGGACCCTCTCCAACGGTCATCGACACCATCTTCGCTCCGACCTCGTTGATGACTGGGCGTTCTGGTGAGCCTAGCCCGTAAACTAACGCTTCTTATCAAGCTTGGCCGCGCTTGTCCGGTCATGCTACCACTTCTACTCAGGGAGCCGCTCTTCGACGCCTTAATGCCATCTTCGCTCCCTACTAGCCGGGCATCGATTGCGTCGATACCCACACTCCAGACTTGCACCAAGACGCTACCGCTAGGAACATACGTTGGCGGAGTCCGATAGCTCGTGAATCCTAGTGCGGCATCGGTGGATCTCTGCTTCCCCCTCCCCCTCGAAGCGACAGATTCTTTTCGACCTAGTAGACCTTTAAATCCTTTGGTACCGCTGAGACCCCGGACAACTTCAACACTAGCCATAGTCGTCTGTGCTATACCGCTTTTTGTCAAGTCGACATGGCCATCGCCTGCTCCGATAGCACCGAACATCGAAGTCTTATTCCCATTTCCGCTTCCGCTAGCGAACGGTGGTGGAGGTGCACGAGGGAGCGTAAGTGATGTGAACCCCGGGGTTCCATGGGATGGTATCGATGACATATGTGAAGTAGAGATGGGTTCAGGAAGATCGGAAGAGCTGGTTGCTGACTCCAGCTGGCTATCTACTGATGCGTGGCGTTGATGACTTGTCCGCAGTGGAGATTCTCGATATGGAGAAGAACCAGTAGATTCCGACCGCCGCGTCCTGGGACCAGCGCGTCCTCTCCTCGGATGGGAAATAAAGACATTGCTCCGGGGATTTTCAGGCATCTGAACGAGTCTGGATAGTCGGCCGTCTCGATCTTCGTCCTCCTCTAAGAGGGCGGTCATGCTCATCATGATACTGGGTGTGACTTTTGCTGCGTGGGAAATAGAATGGTTGCGCGGTGGCGACGGAGGAGTGGAGCGTTCAGAGCGAGACATGTTGGGCTTCATTCGAGGTAAAGGAGTCTTAGTCGACCTGGCTGACTGTCCTTGCGGCGTGACCAGCCAACGCACATCCTTTGCCCAGTCTTCATCTGTGTAAGTATAAGAGCGTTTCGCGCGGGGGGGTTTAGAGCGCATCATCCTGCGTGGGGGCTCGTGTCCGGAAACAGAGGTGAATGGTGTCGTAAGCCGTGTGGATTCAGACATCGCATTTGATTCGGCAGAAAAGAGGGAGTGTCCGTCAAGTGACGTCGCCACAGTAGACGACAGGGACGTGGTTGATCGCGACGCTGGCGTTCTCGTTGACGGAACAGCAATGGCAATTTCGGTTTTCACCGGTCGGCTAGCCTTGGCGTTTGGAGGAAGCGGTAGGACAGCAGCAACGACTGATGAGGCCATAGAAGCGTTGGGTGAGGAGTTGGGGGTGTAGAAGATGTCGTGCTCGTCTTCTTCTTCGTCGCTGGTCGTATCGTTGAGCACGACGACTGATGCCTGCTGCGGAGGGGAAGTACTTGGAGATGCGTTAAGATTCGTGATGTTATCATTATTAGACTTATGTGTAATTTCTGTTCTCATCACATTCTGGTTGAATTGGATGAAGTCATCGTAATGATAAGGTGGGAGAATAGGTTATGCAGCCGTTTGCTCACCATCGATTGCGAGTGGCCAGCACTTCGTTTCCTTTTCCGCTTCTCTTCATCATGATGCTCCTTGCTGTACCTGTCTGGGCTTCCGAGTCCACTGCCTTCGGCAAGACGAAGCAGCTGAGCTTTGCTTGAGTAGTAGGGCTTGTCCTGTGGAAACGAGTATGTTTGCGATGGTCGGCCAAGAAGGGACTGAACAAGGGTCGGCTTCGTCATTGTCAACGACGACGGCGGTCGACGTCGTGTCAGACAGTGACGGTTAAGAGGTGAGGAAACGAGAAACGATGATGTCATCAAGGATCTGTCATCGATCGCAGCGGACCGGAGAACCGGAGAAACTTGGCAGTATCAAACCTGGGTTTGCTCTAGTCCCTCAGGAGTCAGGCGGCTCAGATCTCTATTCTAGGCGTCACAAAAAGCGGAAGGATGGCCAGAAAGGCTCTCTTTTTGTTTTCGCTTGGAGATCACGCATTTAGACTGATGGCCTGGCCGCCTGTCCGGTTTCTTTCCCAGTCGGCCACCGGCTTTATTATACTCGTATTCAATGACCAGTCAAAATATAAACGGACAACAAATCAAGAAGCTTTACTGTACTGCGCTTAATTGCACCTTTACGTCTTTCATCTAGACATCGCATCCAGCGCATTGGCTCAGGGATTCAAGAAGCTTGAAAATTCGCTGTAACAAGGCTCTTAAGGCGGTATCACCCTAGTTACTTGAAAACCTGATGCGCCAGGTCGGCCGAGGACACCACTAGGGTCGTGCATGCCATAGGCAGAAATGCGCGTTGATGTGTAAGGCTGGCGGTATATCGGCGAGCATGCTACCTATGAAATTCGTGCTTTTCAGCAAGGTATTCTTTTCGCTTAGGTCCCCGATCAAGCAGGGGTCATTGGGAAGAGATTTTGCCTCGCTAACCGGTCGATACGTGGCAAAAAAGTAGTCCCGGGCTTCGCCTACGATAGCAAGGAACAACACTGTGATGAATCCAGATCGGACTCGCATAGAACCACGTACTAACCGGGAATTTATACTCCGGTCACAATCATAGCGCCATCGAACATGTGTTCGCTAGAAGCGCATGCAACATACATTCGCAGAGTAAAGACAAACAAAAATTTACGGTCCGAACGATGCACTAAGTATCGTCATTTTCCATGATGATCTTCATCTTCCACGGGCTATCGTCGTCCGGCTCCTGATCCGCCCAAGTCAAATCTTCATCGTCTCCTGGAACAGATTGTCTTGCGCTGAACTGAGCAGGATCATCGGGAACGGTGTCGAGATCAACCTCCTCTTCTTCTGCTTTCATTTTACGCCTTTGAATCTCTGCCTCATCTTCCTATGCCGCGTTTTCGCAATAAGGCTTGATATATGAAGACAGCGATGTCCACTCACAATATCGAATTCATTCTCCTTTTCCTCATATTCGACGTTCTCGTCGACCTCTTCGAACCCTCCCGCGAAAGCACCCCATCGCTCTGGACTGGGACTATGCCATATCAAGATGTTTCCATGTCTCGTAGTAGATGCCATGCACGACTTGAAAGGATGCCACTACAGAGCAGGTCAAACTACGCAGCCTGTAAACTCAACGATGAACTCACATGTAGATGAGTAAGCGGCTCCCGCCCGCCATCCAAGGCACTTGCAAACTGGCCATCGTTGGATATATCCCAGATATATATTTTATGGGTAGCGGTATCAGCAGCGCCTGGTTCAAGAGTTAGTTCCTCTTAAACCAAACAGAGGGCATACACCTACCGCCTGCAAGCCATTCGCCATTCGGACTGAATGCCATGGAGTGCCACGCGGTCTTGTTGATAGGGTCGTTGAAACGATGCGTAGGTTCTAGCTCTTGCTCAAGGCACGCTGCTCCATCTTTGCTTGTCGGGTACGTCGGTACATTGAACTGTCGCAAGGTACGATCCGAAGAATTTGTTACTAAACGTCTATACCAATTGAGATCAGGCTGTCAAAAACGTGCGCAGAACACTACCTTCCCGTTTGTGAGAACTCGAGTCCCTTGATGACACCTGCCCCAGATATTTTATGACGCGCAATCATCTGCGGAAGCGCTCAGGTTCGTCAAGTAAGTATGCATCAGACATGATGTACGCACTGCTTTTGTTCTCGTATTGAACACCAAAATAGTTCCCGCCGACGTACCGACAAAGATATACCTCCCCGAAGGATCGAATCGAGCAACTGTCATATCAGAACTACCTGTAGTCAGCAACCAGGAGGGGAAACATTAAATCGACACTCACTGCCGGGAATCCTCCTCTCCCTCTTCTTGAACTTCGACCAGCTCAACCCGCGATCGGTGTTCCTTACGAAGATCCACTAGATACACATCGCCCGTATCCATAAGCGCCACGATGATTTTACTGCGACCTTTAACGTTATAATTTTCTCGTGACAGTTATGAACGAAGGTTTCAGATACCTGTTTCTGGGATGGAAAGACGCCGACAACACAGGTGAATCGAATCGGATAGTCTTGTACCGCTGAGGGGGGTCCCAGTCGGCAGCAAGGTCCCAAATAATCACGTTCCAGTCCTTTGACGACGAAAGTATGAAGCGGGAATTCCTTGACCAACTGTGCAAGCGTCAGATGAGGAGAGTGAACACCAGGTTACAAACACACACTCTAGATTGGTCACAGCCTTGACGTGTCCATCCAATGTCCGTATCTGAGCTCTTGTCTCGAGGTCCCAGATAGAGACAGACCCATCATACTTGCCAGCCCCAATGTATCTTCCCGAAGGGTCAAAACGTGCGAAGGAAGCAATGGCATAAAACGAAGTTTGCACCGCCGTAGGATGAGTGAGGGTGTTGAATGGATCTGAACAATAAACGATATAAATTTAGCAGAAGGCGATGAAAGGGCTCACTGATCAACGTTTCGTTCATGGAGAATCGAAGAAAATGGTGGTAAGAGTCGAAAAGAGCGCGTCGCGATCACAAACAGCTTGGCGGCCGGCAATTTAGAATCTGACTGATACCACTTGCCGCACGCCATGTGAGGGCTGCGGACCCGGCCGTTCCTTATTGGGACCTTGCGCCGGTACCACCACCACCACCACTACTTGGTGTTGGTACCTGTTTTAAATACAAGAATTCTTCCATATACTCTAAGCAGAAAGCACATTAAAGTTATGGCCGCCGTAGACAGTTAACAGAAATCTTCCAAAGAGGAGAAATAACATCCCTTGTCTTGGACATGGATCACATTTTTCCACTAGACTATTTCCCTGATTGAAAGTCCGGAAGTTCAATCCCCAATCCACCACATTCTTTTCATCTAGCATCAGTAAAAAAAATGTTAGAGATCACAGCAAATGTCAGTCAAAACTAATATAAACAACAGTTTCTTTGAGATATATTTCTTTCATATTGTGATGCAATTAACAGCAAATGGAGCCATCACTGAGCATCATCAGAAATACTCATTATACATGGTCTATGCTAGCACAGATGCATGCTAGTGTGTATTAACATGACATCAGCTTGCATAGAGTGAATTTAGATTATGTTAGATGATTATGGTCAGGACAAATAATTATCTGCCAAGAGGTTATATCGAAAATTTTGTCATTTTTGAACATGTATGCAGACTGTGTCACAGCTGTTTTGAGATGTCTACTCATCATCATCCTTAACCTCCTTGATCTCAACAATGTTCCCTTTACCACACACAGTATTTAATCTTGCTATAGCTTCAACTAGTTTCTCCTTCGCACAAAGCTCCTAGTAAAGGGTAAGCATTCAATAGCAAGGAGATTTCAACAAAATCATACATCTTCTTGACCACATCAGCTGAAATCATTGCCAGGTATGAATTGCTTTGGTATTGCTTGGGGAAGATGAGCAAATCATGATGACCCCAGACTTCTTCCAGCATGAGACAGTTTACAAAGTATGCTTGGACTTTTATTCATCCTCAGCCAATCCTCAGCTGCATGTCACCCATTGTCCAGATTTTCAATACAAGCTAATGGCACCTCAACTTCCCAAGATTTTGAAAATCTGTCCAGGCTCTTGATATAGCCTTATAGGGAACAATCGTGGGTCCTTCATCGTCCTGCCATCAATTCTGGTCACACTCTGATGTGTAAACAAGTCCAAACATGTTACACAATCCTTTCAACTTCTCAACCACCTGCATTCCTCATCCAACCTTTACTGATACCTCTCATTGCACCTAGAAGAGTCTTTTCTTTCATCTTTCATCCTTTACAAGTGAGTCATCTTGTCATAACCTCTTCAATGAGACAACCCTCTTCTCGTGTTTTTGTTGTTGTTATTCGTATTGTTCGCTCTTTTCTCCTAGAGGCAACCTTTCATCTGGGGTATCCATATTCCCTTGACCTTTATCATCTTATGGTAAACAAAACTTGCCTGGTTTGCCATGCCTGATTGGTCTATCTGTCAATCTGCTCAACCATGACTATGGTGGTTGCACATAGTGTTGGTGTTGAAGTGTTGGCAATGGTGTTAATTTTTATTCTAAGCTATTACCTTTTGTTTCATGTGGCTATGGCCTTTCACTTCTCTTGCATGATATTATGAAAACCTCTTGCAACTTTACTTGAGTTGTGTTATATTTCCTGAAATCGGATGCTGCAATGTAACATCCACTTGACTATTAGACATTGCCAACAGACATACTGACTAGTATTTTTATTCACAGAAGCCTCCAAATGCAGACAGAACTATCACCCAAAAATCCCACTTTTCTTATGTCACCATCAGTCGACATGGGGTTAACAATAAATCCAACTCGTGCATGTAAGTACACCCTATTTCATTGAATTTCCATATTCAGTGAACTGTAATTGCATTAGATCAAGCAACCACACTATATGTGGCCCAAAACAAAATCACTGATGCTAGAAATTCCCTGAGGACAGAAGGGAGAGTTGATGAAAATACCACAGATCCAAATGCTTTTGACTTGCCATCATGGAAGACGCTTCATGTCGCATCATCAGCACCCTCTGATAGCAGTGAACAGCTGCCTAATGAAGATGCTGGGGATGATGAACTTGATGCAGACAGGAGTGAAGACAGTGAAGTCTTCAGTGAACAGAAGGAGCCCCACATTCACGAGGCAACACATCCTGTTAATTCAGGATATAATTCGTCGAGCGGGCTTTTCACGGAGCACGAAGTCAGCGCAACGCCGTCGACACCCCCAAGGAATATTGCTTCTGTTTCGCGCGCTTCAAGATCACCATCGAAATTCATCGGTGTTGTCATTCCAAGATCGGCAAGTTCTACACCAAATAGACGCATGTCATTATCCACACCCTTGACGATAACGACGCTGGTTCCTAACACCGTTCGTAACGACGCGTCAGATACCACCGCGGTACAACAGGGCATCGACGAACCGATTATGTCATCATCTAGGACCAACACCACGGATGCCCGCGTCAAAATACCACTACTTCACACTCTCATAAAAACTAATTCTCGTCCTTTGCCCATCCGAACAACTCTGGAGAAATCTATCGTTGATCATGACGCGTCTCTCGTTGGCGCGCTGACGGCCGCATTCACCAAGAACGCCGAAACGAGCAGTACATTCGTAACGACGGTGAACGACGTTCCGGTTTCAAACGAAAAACCCCGCAAGAGCGTCCTAGTGCCAGTTCAGGAGAGACCGGTCAGATTGCCTCCCAAAGCCCCAAAACGGGTCCACTTCGATCTGGATGATATTGAAGAATGGTTAGAAACCGACTATGCGACTGTGCAGGACAACGGCAGCATCCTAAGCAACAAGGAGCTTCTCGAAGTCACTTTAGAAGCCTTGCGCCAAGTTCACACTAGTCCTGACATACCAGAACGAACTCAATTATGGTTGGAGCATGACCCGAAGTCACTGACAGAAAACTACCTCTTGAGGGTTGGCGACTGGTTCGGCCAGGAAGCACTGAGGAATGCAAAGCCTATGGGTCACAAATACCCGAAAGTAAGCTCCATGTTGATACCAGCATATTGTATAACTAACCTCGCACGCTTAGGCACCCACGAGATCGGCGCAACGGTCTCGGGAGATGTCGATGGAGGTGGACACTCCGAATGAAGACACAGAGACAAACATCGGAACATACCTTGGAAAGCGGAAACGCCTCGATGATGACACGGACAAACCGACCCCATTCGGAACATCTGCTTTGTTCAACGACAAGGAAGGTAGCCCAGACACGGATACAGACACACCACAAACCAACCGCATCCAAACAATGGAGAGAACAGGGTTCAGCGAGTGGTCAGTTTCGCTGATACAGAAATTGGTCAAGGGTAAGCGAGCGATGGAGCCAAAGGTCGGCGATCTCATAATTTCGGTTGTCGCGTGACTGACGTCATAGCAGGAACTCCGGGAGCTCCATACATATCTTTCCGATATCAAACAAACCGGCGAATACGTTAACTGGAGCGGGGTAAGCATTCTGTTGACCGTCACCGACTGCCACTAGAACATTGTACGCAGAATCTTGGCAAGGTGATGTGGGAGAGCTTGAAGAGGTTGACTTCCATGGAAGATGCACCAAAAAAGTTGAGATCTAGTGCGCTCGAGATTTGCCAGTATTGGGAAGCACGAATGGGTCCGTGAGTTGATGGTGGTTACTGGCCAACGTTTCAACATTGGTTTTGATCGTGCGCCGGAAGTCGGGCCGGCAATGAGATGATTTTGTGAAGCGTGACCCCCCCTTTCTTGGTTCATCGCTAACTGCTTTGATTTTGCTATCGTTGCCCAGCATACAGTAGATAATTCCTTCTCTGTTTAATCACATCTTGCTGAAGTTTACTGTAAACGTTAACGGAAGATTGACTCAACCTCGGTTCAACTATTACTTAGCGGCTCTATACGTCCAGCCTGACATAACTTTTGTCGTTGAATAAGCCTTCATTGTTGAGGTTCGTAAAGAAATCGATGGCATCAAGCGGATTCTAAAGACAAATGCATGTACCATGAATGTAAGCAGGTGAGATTTTCCACCTACGCCTCGGATAGCTCCGCTGTTTCCCCTTTCAAGTTGTGGGTTATCTTCTCCCTCGAACCTCCTAAGCGTATCATAGCCATGACGAGAGCAAGAAGAAGAAGAAAAGCGAACTAGAACACAGAAAGAGACTCTTTATCTCCATCATCAACGAAGAGGAGAGTCACATAGCCGTACGATAAGCATGCCGGGCACCGTGTCGGCGTCAAAACCGCTCTAGCGATATCTGCGAACACATATGTTGCCTTCTTCAACACAATGGACCGATCGTTTAGTCTTCCACCCGCTTAACGGATCACTATTCCGTACGCCATACCTCCAGTAGCGATCGCAGGATTAACAGAGTAGTATGTCGATCAAAGTTACGTTGCTCGAGAAGAAAAGAGCAGAGATAGGCGCTCGGCACAGAGGAGAACACGTCGACAAAGACGGACAATTTATCTGCCTGCGAGCTGGACGCCATTCGCAATACGCCGTTTGTAGTTCCAACTTGAGCACTTGGGCTGGTCCAGAGTTGCTAGTCGGGTAATTGTTGAAAAAGTGCTTTGTTATGCCACCTTGTTCCGGCCCTACTGTCAGACCAATGTAATTTAAGCATTGCGGGACTGTGGACAGCATATAACGGCATCCGAAGGAACGTGGTGGCGGCAAAAAGCGAGTCGAGACAAACGTGCGGGATGCAGTTGAAACACGAGAAAGAGTGCACTGAATAATATCATTGGTAGGCCAAGCTGTGGCCTGCTGTGAGTCTCGTGTACAGCGCTGTCCTACGGGGACACCGGTCAAGTTTGAGAACAGTTATACATCTGTACCGCTCTCAGCTCGCGGGAAAAGAACCGAATCGAACGTGTCATCAGAAGAATCCCATGAGTGGGGAATAACAAACTGATTGGCATCCGTGGTGATTGACCAAGAGCAGAGGGCAAGCACGGATCAGGAGAACGATGAAGACTGCCATATACGGCCGCACGCTGTTCTCATCAACGGAACAAGATGTGTTGAGTGGCAAGCAAGTATAGCTGCAACGTTGGCAATATTACTGGTTGATAATAATTGTGCTGTTTAGCGAAGAAGGGGTCCGACGGAGTAGCAACGATCGTCTAAGCACAAATTAAAAGGAGCCCAGACCCCCGTGCACGTTCAACTATTGGGTTTCTGCAACAAAAAAATCAGTCAATTTTGCCACAGAAATATAATGCCAGAGGATACTTAGAAAGAAGAAACAGGAGGTGAAAGAGCGAAAAGAAAATAATGGATAAAAGAGAAATTGTGATTGAGTAGCATTTATGGGAATAATGTGACCGATGTGACCGTGAGACAACATATCGTTAGCTTGATCGTTGTTTACTGCCGTTCACTACGCGCTTTTCTTCTTTTTTCCGATTTTCTTGCAGATTCGTATATCTGCACTTAGCCGGCTATTTCAGACAACACTCATCAAGACGGGACCATGCTCGCCCTGGTCCACCCTTTCAATCCATCGCCCGACGTGGCCCACCGAACCCCTTCCTCCTCCTCGTCCCGCTCCCGCCCGTCTACTCACCGAAAATCGTCGTCTTCGAACCATTCGTCGTCTTCGTCCTCGTCGACATCAACGTCTTCTTTGACGTCAGCCTCGACGTCCAGACACTTGCCACCGTCGACCTCAACCTCCACACGCCATGCTCCACCCCCACCACCACCGCTGCGTCGACAAGCCTCACGACATCCTTCGCCGCCGCGTGCAACACGACTGCCTTCGCCCAAGCCACCGGCACCGCCGTCCCAGCCCTCGCCTCAGGCCCAGCCATCGTCGTTTGATATCCATTCCTATCCCTCCCCTGAGTTGCTCAGACTTCTCGCTTCGTTGCTCACACAGATTGCTGCTACAAACGACAACCTTGACCATGCCTCATCGTCTTCAGACCCTTTTCTTGGACAGCCATCATCGCCAACAGCAGCCGTAGACCATCTGCCGATATGGAACACGCTGACATCTGCTTCACGAGCAGCACTCTCAACTCCATCGTCGACTCTCACTTTCCATGCACGAAATATCCCTACAATTACCCTTGAAGCATACCTTTTGCGCATTCTCAAATACTGTCCAACGACCAACGAAGTCTTTCTATCTCTTCTGGTCTATTTTGATCGCATGTCCAAACTGAGCGCAGATGCCACCGGCCGCTCCTTCGTCATTGATTCATACAACATCCACAGGCTAGTTATTGCAGGCGTGACTGTAGCCAGCAAATTCTTCAGTGATGTATTCTACACCAACTCCCGGTATGCCAAGGTGAGTCATGACCCTGCACTCTTTTCCAAATACCTTCTTAATCGCTTACCAACCGCTTGGCAGGTTGGAGGTCTACCACTGGCTGAGCTCAACCAACTCGAACTTCAATTCCTTCTGTTAAATGACTTTCGATTGGTCATCCCGGGCGATGAAATGCAGCGTTACGCGGAGCAGCTTATCATCTTTTCCTCCGATTCTTCTCCGCCGTCATCTTCATCTTCCCCCTCACCCGCTGCTGTTCCGACACATGCCATGGGTGCCATAGATGCCTTTGGTGCGCGCGTCCACGATCACACGCAAGCAACTGCATCATATCGCCGACATGGAGCACCCGAGTCGGAGGAAGAACCCGAGACGGAGACTGAGACAGAGACAGAGACTGATGGAGGCTGGACGACTGATGACGAACCTACAATCCGACCAGCACATTCGACAGCGGGTTCAGAAGATTCGCGGAGCATCTGCAGTGCACAAGAAGATGATACTGGAGACACCGAGATGGATACGACGGCTGGTGAGAAGACCCCTGAACACATCGCCAAGGGTGAGGACGGTGAGCGGACACCAGACCGGCATTTTAGAAAAGTGCCTGCAGATGAAATAATGGCGAGCCCGTAGAAAAGTTCTACCCTTCATCCCTGTCATCTGCTGTTCTCGTAACTTTTTTTATAGAATTTGTACTGTGCCATCAGATAATGGAAAGTATACCCACAAGCGCATGAAAATTCGAGCTGACAGTCTTAGTAGTATAATAGTATTGTACTTATGGTGATAAATAGGGTATCTTTTTAAATGTAAACTTTGTTGGTATGACTCATAAATTACAGTTCGAATTCGGAATGTGGCGGCCGCTTGCCTCTGGACCTTGATCATTCTTATCAGTGTGTTAGACTCGTGAGACTGATCCGGTATCAGAGTGAAATATGCAAACCTTATGCACCACCGTTATGGATGCACATCACGACCTGCCAGTGAGCAGGTCCTGGAAGAAGAGTGGTCGGGGAACCGATATGATTGGCATCTCCTTCGTGCCGTAGAGGCTCATATGATGGACAACTTTCAGAAAGCTCTTGCACTGAGACCAGCTGCTTAGCTTTACAATGACGTTCGGGCGTCATTGCCCTGTTGATTGACATTAATGGTCACCTTGAGACTCCCCGTCGCCCAACGATCCAGGGAGGTAGTAAGGCGTCACACAAGTATACTAGATAGCTCTTGCAGCGCTATTGCTGCGAGTCTTCCCTGGATTTCCGCCGGACTCAAAAAAAAAGTATTCCGGATCTGCTGAACCAGGAACGCGCATCGTAGACAAAGACTCTAGAGTGCCTGGGCGAGCTGTAAGCACCTATAGGATGACAATCCAGCGCCAGTCTGACGAGGTAAACCGTCGATTTCAGCCGTAGGGTCAGATCCAAGAGGCAACAGCACGACCTGCGGCTTATTAAATAAATCGCATGAGCAGGGAGGAGTACATCTTTTCGTCTGAATCTTGTAATCGAACCTGCCCCGAACTTCGTGGACGTATGATTTATTGAAGATAAACCATCACAGGAAGCCAAGTAGTAGTTGAGAGTTCCAGCAAATACGATCTTAGCAGATGTAGTCAATATAAATCTTCTTCATTGCGATGGATTGCTCGAGGCACAAAATTGCTGATAAAAATCGAGATAACGACTTGCAATCATTGCATAGCGTCGAATTCGACAAAATTGGGAGTAGAAAGCCGGAAGGACACTAGGTATGAGCTTACCAATCCTTCAATAAATCAGTTTGACGACTCCTACTAATCAGGAATAAATTTCGAAGATGGATCCGGGGTTGGAGTTGCAACAAAGGTAAATCCCTCGCAACCCAATGTAGCCTGCTCCGAGGTGCACTTCCCTCCGTGACGTTTAAGACTGGGAGTAGAACATCTTAGATAGAATTTCACTGCCAGCAGTCCCGATTGGAAAATGACGGTGGAAAGAATTGAAGTGACTGCGCAGATGACATTGGGAAGCAAAGCCCAAGGTAGACTCTATACTTTCCCGTACGGGAAGAAGGGACGGTGATGCAGCTCGCCATGAGCGACGTGACTAGAAACCAATGATATCTCTGGCATCATGACATTGTCTTTCACATAGCAGCCATCTACGTTGGTCTTCCTGGAGCGTAGGAAAACCTCCAACAGGATCCAGGAGGAAGAACCTGGAGAGGATATAGCGGTCTTGTAGACCTGCTTAGCATTAGGGTGCACTCCTTTGAGCCTCTGAAGAGTATCCACCGGTTCAAGAGCAAGTCCGGGATCCTGCACAGAGTGAGAGCGCTGACAAGTTGCGGAGTTCCTCGAGCGCGGTCTCTAGAGGTGAATTGTTGCTAGAGGAGATTGTTTCTCCTAAATGAGGATTCAATAAGGCAAGAGGAGTTTCGGTCTCAGAGTCTGATAGGTCATCGAATGGCGCTATGGCGTACTTGTAGCATCTGCAGCAAGTCCAACAATCAGTCATTTTTGTTAAATTCAGTAGTATAGGACTAAACGAAACGGAAAAGGAAGACGTAGCTTTGTTTTCTGAGGTATTGGAGAATGTGTATATCTCTGATAGATAGCTCGTGTACACGAATATTTGCAATGGGTGTAGTGGATCAGGTTGAGGCACGAGACGGTAAACGAGACGGCTACTGCATTCAACCTGGCCCGGGCCGATCGGGGTCCCAACAAGGTCGAAGAGGCTCGTCCAACGCTCGTTCAAAGATTGGTCTCCGAGGCTGGGCTCAGTTCATTGTTATCAACTAGAACTCTCAATAACCAATACGTTTAAAAGTCCTGCTGACGATTCAGACATGCTTTTTGGCGAAACTTTATTGCCCTTCTGAAGTAGGCCTTGTTGTCTTAAGTTATGCCATAATGTAACAATTTCGGGGTGCTACGTCCGACTGCTGGAGCTGAGGGTCCACCACGAAGCCTCAGGCCATCTCTTTATGTCCTTTGGGGAGCATATCTCCGAAAAAATTTCTCACAAACATAACCTTACGGAAACATCGGTCCACATCTCATCTTTCTGAATTGTAAAACGGCAATTTCCCTTCACATCTTGTCCATTATTACGACTCGCGTATGGTTCTAGTGAGTTTGTCGTCTTTGACATGCGTGACTACATTTTTCCCTCCTTGACTGTCTATATCGGTGCGAACGTGTTTCCGTTTTTTCAAAGTCAGCTTTTCTACTGCAGTAACATGATCTCCCAAGCGGCAAGCCGCCTTGACACACACCAGAAGCTTTCACAATTTCCTGGCATCTTCCGAACAAGTGCCTGGATGTATACAACTTTACCCAGGCATTTCTCAAGGTCATGTTTCATGGTCTTGGTATGAAAGGCTATGACCTGCTCTGTCTTGGGTTTTTTGGGGGGGCCTCCCCAGGAACGACATCCGAAATCCGCAGTGCTTCAGTGGTGCGGTTGAGGAACTAAAGGATGTGGGGTCGCGCCGACGTCGTCAAAACCAGTGGGATCGGATTTTGTCAGCATCCGATGACATTGTGATCCTGATGCCAGATAATTCAATGTTCAGAATGGATTGACCACGCTGAGTCGACAATATCGCATGCAGATACTCTTATTTTCACCCGACTTTTAGAACCGACAACACCGATACAATGTTGCAACGGGCAGGACAGGAGATTTAATTGCCACGCTCCTGGAAGAAGTTTAGTAAGTTGATAGAAGGAAATGTTTCCTTATGTCCGACCGCTCAAGTAGCGCTCTTGCCTCCACACATCAATGACATCGTCATCGGGACGTGCCAGCCTCAGAGGTTTGAATGGCCGGCGGTGTTTTCACGGTGCGGCCATCATGACCTCTAGGACTCCTCGTAATTTTTAGTTTTCAGTTACCACGTTCAATGCCGGTAACTGTGACCTTCGTAGTTCCTAGTTCCTTAAGACTCCGGTCCGTGATATCAGGTTCGACTGTAGCGTCGAAATTGATAAGGGAAGGTTTCTATCATCCATAGACGTAAGAAGGGCTATGCTCAACAATATTTCAGTCTTCGAGTTAGAACAGATGAAAGGACAATACAATACTGTCGCTTGAGGACGATCGCTTGAGTGCGTTCATGACATAACTTTTGCGTGTTATGTAAGGCCTACGCTTTATGGTGGACGACCACAGTCAAACCAGATTGCCATGGGTTCTTATATAAAGCAAGAGGTGATGAAGTGTTAGCCACGAATGTAAAATGATACTATTTCACCAGCATTTAAAACCAAAAAGAAGTCCCAAATTCTCTACCTAGTCCTAATGATTCCCGCGTTGATCAGTTTCTGGATCTTGCCCCTCACAACGGGGTTTTTCATGTGATCCTGCAGTGCTTGCGGGTCGCTCTGCGCCTGCTGGAGAATTTGCTGCATGATAGGGTCATTCATGATGCCCTGTATTATGTGAATATTTAACTGAGTTGAAGCTATGAAGAACTTACAGCAACCTCGGGATCTCTCATCGCTCGCTCCAGTGTCTCCTCTTGAGTCTCGTTACCCCGTTGGTTCCAGATGGCTTGCTGAATCTTCATCTCCTGTTGTGAGATCTCTCCAGAGTGCTTGCGCTCAGTATCATGATCTGTAGCCTCCTGTACGGCTTCCAGAGCCTTGGTATAGTCACGCATGGAGAACAAGATGTTGGACTTTCGGATGTAGGCTTTGACTGCGTTTCAAACGGGTTAACCAAACGCTCTTTGACGTGAAACAACAGAGAAAGCACGCACCGAACGAAGGGTCAATCTTAATGGCTTCATTGGCATCTTTCAGGGCTTCTGGAAGGGCGACCAGTTTTGTATACGCGGCAGCCCTATTGTTGTATCCTCGTGCATCGGTCGGATCTCTCTTGATACTCTCGGTGTACGACTTCACCGCGCCTGCAAAGTCACCGGATTTGAATTGATTGTTACCCTCTTCTCTCGCGATGTGACTCTTCTCGGGGTCGATGTAAGCCTGACGATCTATTTCAGCCTTTGCCCGCTCAGCCTCGCGGAGTTTGTTCAATATATCCGGGGTACGGTGCTCCGTAAGAGACTTTTCGTAGAACTTTATAGCGGAAGGAAGATCGCCTTTCTTTGAGTATGCTGTTCCTGTACGACCGTATGCCTTCGCGACGAGCTTGTAGTCTGCACGAAGCTGGATGTGTTAAACGTGTTAAGGGCCTGCTCGACAAAAGAAACGATAAGGGCTTACCGAACGACCTTCTTCCACTGCTTTCTCGCACGTTCCAATAGCCTTGTCATAGTCTCCTTGTTCAAAATACACAGCTGTTGAAGATCATTAATCGCACATAGTACACTGCGTACAAAGTACTCACCTGCCAGATTGGTAAGGAAAGTAATATCCTTTGGCCACAAGTCCCATGCTTTCTGGAATTGCTGCAGGGCTTCATCAAAGTTTCTCTTCTTGTACGCTTCACTCCCAATCTTCTTTGCTTCTTCAGCTTCTTTCTTCGCCTTAGCTTCCTCGGCAACCTCCTCGTCCATCTCCACATCCTCAGAAGCGGGCGGAGGCGCCGATGTCGAGGCGGAAGGCTGAGATGAAGAAGCTGCTGGCTGCGGAGGTGGCGGAGATGTCGGAGCTGATGGATCGACCTTAGAGTAACCCTCAGGCAATTCATCGGATCCTTCAGGCCGGTTAAAAGCTTGCATATCGATACCCATTAAAGCCCCTAGGACATCGATCATTCGAGGATCGCCACCCGAAAGTAAACTAAAAATATGAATATTAATGCAAGGCAATACAGCCAAAGGTCTCGGTTCATACCCGTTAGCTAAAGCAGGATTCTTCTGAATCCTTTGAAGCTACAAGACCAGTTGTCAGAAAATGGTCGATAGCATATAGAATGAAACCACACCGTCTGTGCAAAACTGGGGTCTGCAAGGTGCATGGCCGTCCTAGGATTCGCCGCCAATTTAGCAAAAAGATTAGGGTCCGTGAACATTTTCCCAAGACCTAGAGCATCATCAGGTACATCCGCCGCTAATATCCATAGTTACTCAACAGAACATCAAAAGATAGAGAAAACATGCATACACTGGGCGTCCTGGACTTCCTTCAAACCCTTGCGTAATGCGGGACTATCTTCAAGCTTCAAGCCGGCCTCATACGCAGCGATAGCATCGTCGTATCTCCTTGCGCCGTGCAGAGCGGCACCCTTCCGGGCGTATCCTTTCGACCACGAGGGATTGACGGCAATGCACTGGATGTTTAACCGTTAGTACTCGTCGGATTAATCACATCCAATAACGCCGCACCTGCTCTGCATCAGCCAGCGCCTCAGCCCACTGCTTTTTCCCAGCTTTCGCCGCACTACGATTAGAATATAGAACGTGATTCTTAGGATCGATGGCTATCGCCTGTGAAAAAAGATCAATTGCTTTATCGTATTCCTTTGCGGAAAAGGCCTTATTGCCCAGGTCTTTTAGAGCGTTTGCCTGTAGGGAAGTTAATAGAGGATGATCCGGAGAAGCGAGAAACGTACTACGCACGTCAGCCATGGTGGAAGTGGTGGAAGAAACGAAAAACTGGCCGACTTGTATAGACAGCGCTGGGAGTTCCTTCTAGAATTTACGATCACGTTCTCGGTCACGTTGCCGGACCGGGGCGTCTCGAGTCGAGACGACTCCGCCGAGTCCATGAGGGACTGTCTTTTGCCTTGGGACCATCATCTGCGCAAAAAGTACGCCTCAGCAATAAGTTAAAGTATACTTATGGTACCAGTCTACTTCCGCGCTTACCGGAACCTCTCCAGCATTCAAGTTGAGTAATAATATTGGTATCCTTTCAGCGAAGCTGTTGAGCGTCAGTCATATCTCCGCGAAAATCTAATTTTCATCTTATGCAGCGTCTGCTTTGCGTCGGTGTTCTTGCGGTATTTCGAATGAGTGCCGGCGCAAATCCACTCAGGCAACTTGTATCTGGGGTTCTGTTGATACTGATCTCCTCGGAGTTGCAGAATGTCCTATGTCTTGGGCGAAGTGCCCAGAGGCCTCGTGAGGTGCTCGAAAGAGTCTAAAGAGTCTTCTGTGGCGCTACCTGTGATGATTCAAAGGACTACTTGCGTCTCATGTGCTGCTATGTATAGGCGCAAATTATCAGTGCATCCGGCATCAGACCCTCAAGGGCTCCCGTCGTTCCTATAAATATATTTATGTATGTTCATCTCTCACCTTTGTTGGCGCTGACCTTGCATCTTCATTGATTCTGTAGAATGCACTGACCTTATCTCTTGTAAACTTGTTGTTGCCTTTGTAAGGATTGTCTTCGGACCTCCTTCCCATTTTCAAAGTTTTCGTTCACAGAAGCAATATCGCGGTAGTCATTGCTCCTTGATATCAAGTGCGCTCTTTTAAATGGGTATGTAATCATGCTGATACCTTCAAATAGACACAAGTGCACGGCGCTTGTAGCGGATGGACCCCAACTGTTGCCCTTAAATATATACGCTTTGATTTATCGGGGAGAATCAAACCCCATGCTTCTCTGCTCTTGTTGGGAAGCAGCTCGTCATGTTGATTTCTTCATTGAATGCGTGGACAGACTGCGGCTAGTTTGCCCATCCCGGCCACTTCTCGAACTCTGCGAACAATAGTGGATAACGTACTGCTTTTGGAAACCATATCATCCTGTCGCTCATATACAGGTTCCGACTTCACCGGGTTCAGTATAGCGCAGCCGGACGGAACACAGGCCATTCCTACGTATTGCTGATTAAAGAGAACGGATCAGAAGCTGGACAGGACTCGGCCTCATCCCCAGCAATACGGACGAAAGCCCCCTTCAAAACGCAATCAGTCACTTGAAGCCTTGTCGTTCGGACTGTCCGCCAAGTTGAGTCCGCCACTAATGTTAGGCGTATCTCGATACGACACCCTCGCAGTTGACGCATGATGATTACCTTCTGGCTCGACTAATCAAAATACACTAACTACGCTGCTAGTGGCCATGCTGTTCGCTTTGGGAATTGACTCGCACACGTCTAAACGGTGTGATAACGAGAGAATTCAACAGGCTGGCAATTCTGGCTCATGGTGTTCAATGTCGACCTGGTGGGGGGATGTCGGGGGGTAGGAATTCGCCATGTGCTCCAGCGGATGCTTAGTATGAACAGGATATTTGCCCTTCTCCGCTCTTCCACCCGGATTATATCATCAGGTGATAGTGGACATTTCCCCCCAGTTCAGTATTATACAGCACTAAGAAACCGATGTTTTGGCCGGGATCTGCGACTTCTGTTTGTGCAACGACCTAAGAACGCTTGCAAAAATACTCGATCGGGTGGTCACTTTCCACGGCGTTTCAGGTAATCACCGGCCACCGGCGGAGGAAGGTCGGCAAACCGAGAACACGCCGGTCATAACAGATCTCGATTGAATTGAGCGTCTAGGTCCCCCGGATACTCTGAAAGTAAAAAGGTGCTGACAGAAAAAGCTTGCCTCGGAAGACGGGGCAGAAAAGCTTGTATGGATCAAGACTGAATGCCAAGTTGTCAGGCAGGCTTTATGAGCAGGAACGAGGAGCACTGATTTGCAGAAGGAAATGAATATTTTGGGAAATGTCGATTGGTGAATAAATATAAATAATTTGAATATCAAAAACGGAAAGGGTGCGATCGTCCACCTTGACACACCCTGTTAGCCCTGCCGTCCCTTGCTTACTTTTCAACCAACACCTGTGCATTCGTTACCCGTCGTCGTTGTCGCTGCCGCCGACGAGTCCGCGACGTGCTGCTCATCGCGAGGCCCGATATCGAACTCGTCTAGTCCTACGGCCGCACCGACCTGGATTCTCTGATCATCTAATCTTGGAAAACACATCACCGATGCCTGACGACTTATCCACGACTGCACCTGTACCTCCGCGGCCCAAGCCTTCTCGATCCTCGACTACTGGGACTGTCCGTCAGCGGTCATCTCCGCAACCTGGGGAGCAGAACGCGGACTCGAGACCGCAGAAACGCGCTCGGAAGGCCATTAATTGCGAGCCCTGTCGAAATAGCAAATTAAAATGCGACAGGTTTGTTTCTACTGCTTGCTTTTTGCGCATATATCCACTCAGAAAGCTTATATGTATGCTTAGGAACCGGCCATGTTCGTCCTGTGTCCTGCGAGGTAAGTTCCGGCGAGGCTCATTCTGGGCTCGGTGCTGACTGGTGCAGGGACTGCTGCTTCATGCTACGCGGATGCGCGAGGTCATGAGAGAAGTAATGATGGCCTCCGTGGCGATGATCGTCCGTGCGTCTTTATCAGTCTTCGATATATCCCCGTTTTGACGTACGATTCTGCCTCCTACGCCCAACCAACTCCTACCTCGTGATATTCCAATGTTACACGGCTCCCTACTCTACAGTTCCTTCACCCGTGTTGATCCTGCCCAGGAATTCGCTCGCGTACGGCACTCGCTCAATCTTCTCGAGTCCTATGTCTTCCCGACGTCGCGTCCCCCAACAGTCACTTCCAGACGACAAGGAGAACCGTCCAATTTCGTGCCTAAAAAGGAGCTACCGGATCCGGACATTGGCGAGGGGGCCGCCAACAATGCTCCAGGTATGCTTGCTAGCTCAGGGCAAGGCGGTCTCTACGCGGGCCCGACAAGTGCCGCTACCCATCTTCTTGGAGGGGCAAGTAATGCTGCTTGCGGTGTACTGCTGCATACTTACGTCCTGACATTGCAGGAAAGCAAGGCTGATTCGGATTCGGCGGACAGTCGACACGGTAGCCAGGAAAGGACCATTGAGGAATTTACAGCTCTCCCTCCGGAGTACGATCGCGACCTTCTTGCAATGCTGCCTTCCCTTGACGTCATCGACGGACTTATCACCTTCTACTTTGAATGCTGCAACTGGGTCTATCGACATGTCAATGAAAAGGCGTTCTCATCCCAGTGGGATCGTTTCAAAAGCGGAAAGTCTGCTGACCGGATTGTCCTTGCTACTGCATGTGTTATCATGGGGGTAGCAGCTCACTACCTGCCATTAGACCATCAGCTTTTGGAACAGTTCTCTGAGACTCCCCAGGAACAAGGGAACAAGTTTTTTGATGTCTCTCAAATGGCATTACAACGGCGGCATGCTGAAAGCAAAAAGTATAATATTGAACTGGTCGAGTTGCTCCTAATCCAGTGCCACTATCTTACATTGGCGAAAACAGAGAGCGAGCAGGTCTGGCAGATACGAGGGGAGTTGGTGTCCATAGGTACAGCCTTGGGCTTACATAGAGACCCCGGGAAATGGCGAATGCATCGGGATGTCGCGGAGCGGCGGAGATGGGCCTGGTGGCATATCATTCTACTTGAGCGGTAAGAAGCGTTTGAGCTTATTTGATCCACTACAACTGACAAATCCACATAGATGGCAGGCTTTCATGTTTGGGCGGCCGATTTGCATTGCTTCGCACCATTTCGACACTCAATTACCATCATACTGCGACCCTGCTATAGACAAGACGGGTCGACTGTACCTCCCGAACATTGCGCTCTTTCGTCTCGCGTATATATTAGGTGACATTATGGATGACGCCGTCTCTATACGCCCCGTACCATACGAGAGTGTACAAGCCAACGATCGCGCATTAACCCAATGGATGGACAGTCTCCCATCGGAACTGGATCTCGACGAATACCGGGTCGCGCGAAATTTAGCGTCTACAAACAACGACATGCGTCGGCAAGGTGTCCAGAGTGTCATAATACGAACCTCATATTATCACATCCGATTTACCCTCCATCGCCCATACGCTTCCTGCGCTCACCAGTCATCATCATCACGCGTCGATAGCCAAAACGCAGCTGAAAGTTTAGAAATCTCTGTCAGCGCCGCCGACAAGCTGATCACGATGGTCGGCCAATCACGCCCTGATTTCTTAGCGAATTCGTCACTTGCGGTACCGGGACATATGAACTGGGGCACCTTCCATTGTTTCTCAGCAGCGATGTTCTTCTCATTCCAGCTGATTGCCAATCCAGATCAACCAGGGGCTGGACTATTCCGTGCCAGTATTCGGAAGGCCCTGTCGACATTGGAACAGGCTCGAGGGAGTGCTGTTGCAGACAAGGCATACGATATCTTGCAAGCCATCTCGCCGCTATACTCCGGCGAGCTCACGCAACTCAACCAGGAAGACAGGGAAAAAGAGCGCGCGCATGTCCTCAGCCTGGTCCGCAAACTCGCGTTCCCGTATCACGACTCACATGGACCACGGCGGTATGGTGAATCTATTTCTAGCGGTCGAGGGTCTGCAGATTCACCGGCCGGTTCATCTGTGAGCCCACCTATGCAGATGGTGACTACGCTTCCGCCGAGGCAGTACGACCCTCTACAGGCACAGACACCTAACCTTCAAGGGACACCGCACACCGGATATCAAGGGTCGATACCGGGTACCATACACTCATCACCGGGGCTACATCTGTCACCTTCGATGGTGTCTAGCCAAGGCGGGCAGAATATCTCCACGCCGACGTATCAGCCGGATCCATATATACTGATGCAGCAGCAGCAAATATATGGTGAGAATTCCAGGTACAGCAATTCTTCTTATCCACATGTGGATGATGCGTCGATGTGGGGCGCGGCGGTAGGGTTCGGGCAAGGCGAATGGACGCAGTTCTTGGAGGGGATGTCAGGCGCACCTAATGTGCAGCAATCTAGTCGGCATAGTCGTTAGCCGTGTTCTGATTTATTAATCTTCTTGCCCTATTTGCTCGACATACGGTATATACACCTTAGTTGTCTAGGATATTGTAAATCTGTATGTACTACCAGATGATCCTTATAACTGCTTTCGCCGAATACGATTCTAGCGGTTTGTAATGGCCTACGTGGAAGATACATAAATTAGATAAGACTAAAGCTAGAGGACAACATGGTACGACAAGAGATATACAAAAGATTTAATTGAATGTACTGAACTTTTGCATCCTTTTCATCCGGCTTGTAACTTCGGACCGGAGGACCGACAAGTGCGGAGGTTCTACGTCTTGCTCTGCTGCTGCGACGATAACTTGATCAATGATCGCATAAGGGAGCCAAGTAGCGGAGGTGTTCTTGGGAGGATCCCGCGCTAAACGAGCTTCTTCCTGCAAGTCAACTAGTTAGCGAACACAAATCGACAGATGCCATTCAATACGAACTTTGCGTATCAAAGATAAGGTATGGTCGATAGCGCGATTGAAGTTCTCATAGCGTAGATTAATACGAATGAGGTACTCATGATGATGAGCCTAAAACGTCTATCTGTCAGTACCGTTCGAAGAAGCTTTCAATCAGATTTACTTACCTCCAAAAAGCTGACGAGCCACGGAGGAGGAGGGGATTTTTGATGCTGCATTATAGTTTCCAGGACGATCTTTGAATAGCGGTAGTCTGTCTCGGCGCGGTCATGACATTCAAGAGAATGCCGGAGATATTTCCATCCTTTCTCTGCTGGCGTCCCAGACCAGGAAGATACCTTGTCAGTGAGCAACCACTCGGAATGGTCTGCTAAGCTATTTGAGGATAATTATGGTTCATGAGGCAATGTCATTGTCGTAAGAAACGTACCTTAAAGAGTCTGGGTCCCGTGAAAGTCGCAAGCATTGAATTGTCAAACGAGAGAACAGTTCCGACATGTCCACGTCGAGACTGCGTGCAGTAGTCATGGCGAGGTTGAAGCAATTCAATTGAACGAGCCGAAGAACGATCGAGGCGGGTGGAAGTGGGAATTCTGTTTCAGGAGAGTAAGTAACATGGTAGAAAAATATTGGTGACTGGGGTACTGGCCTGCAGAAGGGTGACGCTGTACGATATCCACTTGAGCCGATAGAAGCGCGTACTCGTACTGGACATCCTCTAGATGGACGATTTCGTTTTCATATTTACCCGGAGTATACTTCGATTCTGGTATCCGTTTGACTTTTCGACGTTTCCTAGGCTAGTCCAATGTGTGAGTAATAGGTTACGCAAATTAAAGTGGAAAGAAAATAGACCCTTACCTCATGCTCACTATCGACAGATCCAGGTATTAAGATCCAGGCATTTGTCGGGTCCGTCAGAGACAACGAATTTATGGCAAGTAGATATGACTGTAACGCGTCGTCTGCTAACGACGTAGGCGAATCCATGCTGAGGAGCTCACGAAGCTTCCGCGCTCGTTGATACATTGTCAGAGCCGCTGACAAAATCACTTTTTAGTTGTCATTAATTGACAAACATCATGACGCACCATTTTTGTGATCACTTCGACTCGTGTACCAACCGTACAATATTCTGGCGTAGTTCGGCCGGCTTCGAGGGTCCCCATTGCGAACTTTGAACGAGAGAGCATCTTCGACCTCGTCGGCGAAACCCGTGAAATTGAAGGTCATCATTTTTTGTGCGGCATTATCCTCGCACATGCGATACACTAATTGACTGACGCTTTCCCGTTTTCTGTAGAGCTTTAGCAAAAATAAAAGAAGAATTGAGTGCACTTCTCACTGCTTCTCATTGGGGGTAGAGATCCAAGCCGCATAAGCATCATCATACAAAGCAAGCTCCGTATATCCTTTGATCACCGTCGCCCACAGGGCGGTGGTGTCTATCTCCGAAGGGGCCACGGATATCGCGAGCTGGATGAAGAGTGTCTCCTGGTATACCAGCGATTTTGCTTTGAAAAGCCCCGCCACATGAATATAGAAGTGATAACAGTCATCTAATTGCTCAAACTCGGTTAGGACGAGTGACAATACCATCTTGTCTGCAGCGACCATCGCACCATCTACACCTACACCGATAGTGAATTTCCTGCAGATCAAATATACTGGTCAACCGTACCTAAACATCCAGCAAGCTTTTCCAGTAGGAATGCTGCATCATCTGAGCGACCGACATTGAGATACAGACGAGCAAGAACGTATGTGGCTCCGGCAGTTCTTGGAAGCCAAGACAATACCTGTGAAGCAGCTTGGAAGTATCCCAGTTGCCTAAGCTTCTCGGAGAATACAACTTCATTACTAGTCGCATGTGAAAGTGAGACGGATTGCAAAAGCCCGGCTGTGTCTAGGAAACCATGCGCAGCCCCAGGCAGTCCAACCTGACTGTCACCGAAATAATCCAGGAGTCGATGGATGAGAGAAAACGATTGGGCAGTCTCTCCACGACTCCGTGATACATGCATATTCTGCATGAGTGAGACAACATCATCGGATGCGGAACCATCCTCCACAAGAGGCGTGACGGGAAGACTAGAAGGTTGCCTAATCACGCATCTCATAATGGCAGTCCCTCGAAAGAGAGCGAAAACCTCGGCTAGCAACGAAGGGTCCCATTGACCTAATTCTGGCGCCAGAAAGAAAAGTAGAGTGACTATGGAAAGGCATAGGTCGTAGCGTGCATTTGTTGTGGCGATGACGTATGATGCAGTGATTGCTCTGGTCCACTGCGAACGAGGCGAGGGAACAGAAGTTGGCTCATCATCCTCCCTCTTGACACCTGTTTCCAACCCGCCCACATAATCAAGCATAGCACGAACTTCATCAGATAGGCTGGACATACTCCGGAGCCGGCCTAGTAACCAGTTACGAAAATCCTCATCAAGGATTTCGTCGAATTTTAGACGAATGGCTTGATCCTGAATGATATCAGCAAGAGAAAATGCAATTTCCTGGTGCATGACATCGACCAAACAGCTTTCCAGGTTCAACATCATCTGAACGCCTAGCACTCGCCGCAAACTCTCTATGGCACCGAAAATAGCCCATTGAGGTTCAAGCTCTGGGGTCCCGTGGCGGAGAGCGTTGTGTAGTCGAATGGCCAAGTCTTCATTTACAAGGGAGGCGACCCGTTCTCGTTCAACGACGATGACGTCACCATTGGCTCCGACACCTAATGATAGAGGTCGCCGTGAACGACGCTCAATCTCTCGGCAAAGAGCGATAAAGCCTTCCCAATCTCGCTTGAATGCATTCCAATATTCAGCGTGCAGAAGAGCGCCAGTCTGTGGATCATGGTGCAGCGTTACTGTACATCCAACCACAGCAGCAATATGCTCCCCAACAGTAGCATAATTCACTTGCAACTGCGGCGCGGGGGTTCCAGGAAGGGAGAGGCAGCCACTGGTGTAGTCATCAATTGCCGTGCGCAGTGTGAACGGAGAGAACATCTCAGGTCGCATTATCACTTCGAAGCACTTGCCCGTCAGTGATCCCGGCGGAAGAAGAACTTCTTCGAGGTATGCAGGTGTCAGCTCGACTTCGTGAGGATAAGAGGCTGATTTCCATTGGGGTTCAGGGTTGGTATCTTTGAACGGTATGACAGTGCGGTCAACCACAGACTGGCCCTGTCGATCCCACAGAACGTGTAGCGTTTCTCCGATCACTGTGAAATCTTGTAGACTGCAATGGGCGCTTTCTGTCGAGCAAGGAATCGCCCCAATTTCTTGGATACGGTCTGAATCTGCAATAAGAATATGGAAGTTACCTCCGGATGCGTGGAGGGTTGGAGTAGGGATGAAGGCAAGAAGGTAAACGCGATCATCGTTGGAGTCGGCGGAAAATGCGCGCAGGAAGTTTTGACGACCGGACTCCAGCAAAGCGTTGTTGCTTACTCCGTTCGCCGAAGGGCCTGGAGACGGTGTAACATCTCTACCGGGCAATGCAGGGAGTGCTTTTGATGCCACGCAGCCGACCTTTGGTTTCCAGAATCTCACGACACGATCGCGTGAAATTGACCACACTGAGCCAATGTCCGTTGGCCATGGGAGTGTTGTAATGGAAACTATTTCTGCGGCATGAGAAGGCCCCGTGGAGAGTGCGGGTAGGAAGGAGGTCAGAGAAGACAAAAACGAGCCCGGCGCGAAGAGCGTCTCCGTCCATTCTCCTACTTAACAATCAGTAGATGAAACGATACATAAGAAGAACGGCACCTTCTCCACCCTCGGATCCCATGTATTCTGTATCTAATCTGAGCAACGATCCGTTTCCCAACCCGATGGCCACACAATGGGTCCCGTGAATGTGAGCAACGCCGCTCATCCCCGCCACTCGATGCGTAATGACGTATTCACGCGTCCAGACGTTCTGGATTTCATCTCGCCAAAGATCCTTGCTATTACGCAAGGGCAACACCAGGCGGTACACACATCCAGACACCGTCACTGCTATTATGTGCAGTTCCTGGTCTTCCCAAAGGAATATCCCGGGAGACGGCAGCACGGACGACGGGAGACTGAAACGAACGGGTACTGTGTCGACGGACAGTGACACTAACTCCAGCAAGGAACCTTCAAGTACGCGTAACAGGATGGTACCGGTTGTTGTTGAGTGAAACACTGTTGAAGATGTCGAGTGCTCGGTGAGATTTGATTGATCCGGTGTGTAAGAGAACAGTGGCTCGACGATGCCACAGCTTGGAATAGGAACACCAACAGCGCGGACAGATGGATACAGAGACGACAATTGAGCTGCCACTAGCATAGAGCTACCCATGGCGTCTATTTCCTTCAGAATAAGAAGCTCTTCTTGGAAAGTAGACGCACTGAGAAGATTTATATCCTGTCCTGTCCTTGAGTAGCAACACTTCCCCTTCTGAGTGCCTCCGTCTTGTCAACGTTTGACTTGGTCCTCACCGTCCGAGGAAGAAATTCGTTTAGTCACGTGCCAGGCGCGATCTTGTGACAGAATATAGGGGCACAAAGTTTGGGTTGCTCTTTGTGACGGAAAAGTCTACAATTTATCTGTTAGTCGGGGTCTCAGCCATGTGAGTTCATGGAAGCAGGCGCAGACCCAGAATATTTCAAGATGTCATTGTGGTCACTCTCAAGTTTGTCCACTTGACCTGTCTCCTTAGAGAAACTTCCTGAGACATATTTCAACGAAAAGCTTTTCGATTGCATTGCACTGTACACGGTACCCCAATCACCATCCATAGTCCATCTGGAATCCAAAGGATGAGAGACGTAAGGACCCTTTTAGAACAGATTCATTCCGCATACAACTTTGAGCCCTCAAGAACTGTGCACAGGTCCGGTAGTAGTAATGAGAAAGGTTGTTACAGTGGGCTAGATAAAGGTTTACAGCAGCTTTCTGAATGTAGAGTATACAACGACATACCTGGACGAGTCACAGTGAAGGACATATTTGATATTCACATCGATTGTTCCATCATCATATGATGGTTCAAGAAGTTCTCAATCGGAGAGAAGGAAATGACAGAAGTGATCATAATCGACTTGGCGCCCGATTCATGTTGTACATAGATACCCGCGCCCCTTGTGTGAGCCCTTCCTCCTTCGGATGCGAAATGCGATAAGTAGGTCTGAAGATCAGAAGAGATGGAATTAGTCCCACGGCCCCGAACTTCCGACTGACCGAGACTCAAAAGGTCGCAGAACTCAACCCGCTCGAACAAGTTTGACCAAGATGAAAGGGGTATTGTCCATAAACTCTTGGCCTACAAGAAAGCGGAGCTTGGATTGCTTCGTCAAGTTAGACGTGTGGGAACTCGAGTCAGCTCAATTACTCGGTCAGACGTAGTATCCGGCAGAGAAATTGACATGGCGCGTTTACAGCGCGGTAGGAAGAATTTTCTTTCGGAGTGCGATCATAATAAATCAAAGGCGATGAAGGGGGATCATCGCGTTGCATGGTCATTTTGGGGTACGATTAAGTATCAAGAAGGACCCTGTTTTCAAACGGATACTAGAAATAGTTGTGAAGGCATGTGGTAACGACTGAAATCGTGTTTGACCAGTACCTCGAGGCCAAGAGCCATCAATAACGGACATCTGAAGGCCGAAGACCAAAATGCACCCCCGAGTTAAAAGCCTAGTTATTAGAGCCATGCAATGCAGGGAGCACCAGATAGACGGCAGCGGAGAGATTCATGAAAGGATGATGAAAGCCGGATAGACTAAGAGATCGCTCACACGACAGAAATACGAATCGACAAAGATTACTTCAGACGGACAGAAGCGTACTCATTGGCAGCCGATGGACGGGAGAAATGGTTAGATGAGAACCCATACAACGTTGGCATGTCCTCTAGGGATCGTGCGGCTGATATTCGCGGAGTAGACTGAGATACTCGTCGGAAGCGACTTACCTAGAGCTTTCAGATTCCTTGTCTCTTCGACATTCGGAAGGCTTGAATGCACGGCCCAGAAAAATTCCAGGGTGCCTGCGGCTTGCGCCGTTGGTGCTTTGGAACACAGTAGTGCTGCAATGTAATTTCCACAGTTTGCGATCAAGGTTGAGGCAGAGTTTGTCCTAGAGGATACAAACTACCGGTTCTGCGAGGCAGATGCACTGCGAAATGGCGGCCTGTAAGGGCTCGTCGGACACGATTGAGACTGAACACACTCCATGTTCAATAGACTCGGAGTCATACGCCGGGAACCCCAACTAAGTATTATTGCCTTACGACGCAGAAGCGCGGGCTCGCACACCATCTTGCCGTTAGTCCACCGTGGTGGATAGAAGGAGTAGATCGGAAGAATACTTGTCGAAGGTACTACTCATCCTACGAAAGACTATGGAATTACCGTTTTGGTGAAGGCTGCGCTAAATATATGGTCAATAAGTTCAAACAGCTTGTTCCCTAATTCTGTTTTGGTACTACTCCCGACAAAGGTAGATAGAAAACATACCAGGATCACATCACAGACAAAGTTCTATCCGCATTCGTTCTAGATTCATTTTCGAGCTTTTATCGACCACTGGGATTTTTCACTCATCACCTTGGCTGTCATCCTTGGTAGACCTATCTCTCTGTGTTGCTATGACTTCGTCTGCTATGACTCTTTGGCTTTCCCTCTCCCCAGGCTCAGGATTCGCCACTAAAATCGTACTCGTGGAGTTACACCGCGGCCCGTAAGCGGCATCCAATTCAATTCAGACATTCGTTTTCATTACTTCCGTCGCCGCTTCAAGGAGGCCTTCCATTCATAAATATTACTGCTGATTCCGCTCAATTCTTCATGACATTTGTATGTATATTGCAAATGATCACCGCGTGTTGATACTAACGAGAGAGGGGTTGGTTTTACCATCCAGGTTGCCTTTGTGCGATCGGATGAAGCACACCATGGCCTCGTTGTTCTACCAGCACCAAAAGAGTATAAAAGCAGGGCTCAAGAATATCATTTTCACCACTCACCGCCGTTCTTGTCCACCTCTTCTACGCTCTATTGTACCCCACCCAACAGTGAGGTTATTATATGGACAAGCACGAATAAACCTGACCAACGAGCATATTCCAGACCATCAAGACGCAATGGACCAGATGATTCATTTTGAGGCCATTCTGTTCCCTTCCGACGGTCCGCTCAATATTTACGTCAAATTTATCTGCATTGTTGCTCATTATTGGGTCATCCAGGTCGCGCGCCGTCCCTTGTCCAACTTATGACTAGGTAAGTCATTGTCCTGTCCATCTCTTCCGGCAGAAAATTTTATTGTTCTTTTGTACAGTCCAATGACAATCTCGACTCATCATTCTTCCTACACCACTTCCCCGTCGCGCATGCCCCACCCTGAAATTCACATGGACTACGTACGTTACTTTTTTCTTGACTGTCTTATCCCCACTGACAGTAGCACCAAAACGTGGAACAGATCGCTGATGGTATTGGTCCCCGAGCATGGAAATATCAGGTAAATCTTACTCAACTTATCAACGGCGACCTTGGACTGAATAATACTCAGCTTGTAGAAGCACTAGACGGCATGAACCGGAAGTTCGCGAACCCATATATTATTTTCTACCCCGTCGTCTCTCGCGATGGCATGCCGTTCCCGGTGAATAAATGCATCAGAGAGATTCAGGGGAGGTCCTTCAAGGAGGAGGTTGCTTGGCGGGGGAATATAGTTATCGCGAAGTACCGCGACAACCCGTTCTCTTCCATGATGAACGCGTCGATGGCTGACTTTCCCCTCCTAAAAAACTATCTTCTGACACACGGATCTCCTTCCGAGCCTTGAGGTATGTCTTTTACGTTCCCCCGCTTGTCCCGGCGGATTATGACTTTACCACCCTGAATCTAGCAAAAGAGTACACTATCCGCCTAATGCTGAGCGCAGATCCTCAGGGCTTGCATGTCTGCCACGAGAAAAAGTTTTACGATTTGACTAATTTCATTCCGGGACCGTATGTGTATATATTACAGGACAGTACATCATCGAGTAGCATTAAATTACGCACACGAGAGACCATAAACTAGAGCTCTTCGTGGCTCTTCCTTTTTTCTTTTTCCTTGGGTTTCGAGACCTTTTTCCGTTCCTTCGTATCTCTCTTAGGGTTGACGTCGTCTTTACCGGCCTTCTTTGGATTGCAATGCTCGACAATTGGACTTGCAGGGTCAATCGGCGGATGAGACACTCTGCCAACCTTGAAGTAATCTTTATGATTTGCATAAAACTCTTTCCAGTGCTGAACGCCCTGTGTTTGTCAAACGCATCAACAAAAATTTCCCAGAAGAACCGCGTAGATCTCGCCTTTAATTCACTTTCTGTAAGGCCACGCAAATCATGCGTGCGGTGCGTTTGAAAACAACCGGTACCGAACGCACGAGCTCCGTCTATACCAGCACTAAAAACAACTCCAGGTCTGAGTAATTCATTTAAAAACGAATGCGATGGACGAACAAATGATGGTATGACCCTCCAGGCTGATATGCCTTGCCCTTAGTGACGTCGTAAACGTCTCCGTCGATCTACCTCGGGTGAGTCGGAAATACAGCGGGGCACGAACGCATACTACGCACAGCAAGGTAAATAGGACGACCAGGTTTCGAACCATCAAACTCGGCTAGAAGTGCCTCAGAAAACAGGCGTTGTGTCGTCTACTCGAGGTACATAAATCCAAAACAGGATATCGCAAAAAACTGGACTGGACGCACCGGCCAGTAGGTCTTGAGTTGGGCCCATTTACCCTCGTATTCCCACAGATAACTTCCCGTGATGAATTTACCGGCCAGAGTGATGATGATCAACGCATAGACCAAGAATTTCAGAAGCCCTAGGACGCCAACTTCGACTTCAGCAGTAGGGTCTGGCTCTTCTGGCCCACCGTCTTCGCCTCGTGCAATCTTCTCGTCACGCAGTTTCTTGCGCTCCAGCCAGGCATTGTGCAACTCTTCTTGGTGCTCTCGGTATTGTTTATACCTAAACGAGTACAACGTCATTACAGCAGCCGAGCATGGCGACAAGTATATGTTTCGTACGCAAGGAATGGCTTGTTGGCTTGCTTTGTCGAGACCATTCTCTTCGGAATCGAAGGGTCCTCGACCTTGGGCGTAGAATCTGGCTCGACGTACGGCTCAGGTGCCTCACCATTAAGTCCCTTTAGCCACGACATAAGACTGAAGACTGCTCGCCGTAGTATGAAGATAAAAATGAGAGGTTGTCGAGACTGGTCGATTCTACGTGAAACCTGGATGGTGGTCGACCTAGAACACCAGGACACGTCGCTGCCGATAATGTGGGAAACACCTGCTAAAAGGGTCCACGGCATCTTTCAGGGACATTTCTCACGTTGTATTGAGCCTGCTCGACCAAAAGAGTGACGTGAAATGTTCTTGGTATCGGCTGCATTTGATATCTACAGCCATACAAGCAGGTAAACTATTATTAAGAACAATGATTTCTTGCTCAATTAGTGGGGTATGCTAACCATCTAGAAGAGGAAGCGTGTATGGTACTAAATGTTACAGTAAGGCAACGGCAATTTCATGGCGACAAAAGTCACCAAGTGTAGTCTGTGACCGGACAACAAGGAAGTGGACCGGGAGTAAGACGTAGGAAGTCAAAAGGGTGGGACAATAGGAAGGTACAAAAAAATGACCCCCTGGGGTCAGCGTGCCGTGTGATTGCGATGATGAAAAGGAAACAAAAATGAAAGCAGAGATGCGCATATGAATGATGACAATAAAGCATGCGGTTGCCAAAAAATGTGAAAGCCCTCGAAGCGTCCAATTGAGACCATGCGAAAAAAGAAAATGCGAAGTGCCGCCGGCCTATGATGATGCTGGTGCTGGTGCTGATGGTGCGTTCGGTGGCGCCGAGATTGCAGGTGTCGTCTGGGCTTGTGCCCGCTCACTGCCTTGCTGCGATATTGTTACGTATGCGCCGCCCGTCTCCTCTGATGAGCCAAGGCCTGGTGGTTGTGATGGTGCAGATGTCAGCAGCCGGACATCATCATCGGTAGGGTCAAAGTCCTCGACCCAGTTTCGCATTGCCAAAAACTTGGGGGTCTTGATGTACTGTGCGAAATAGGTAAGCAGGAAACCGGAGACATAAGAGGCGGTTAGCATACCCGAGGAACTGAGTCTGTTGCCATCAACCGGAAAACGTGAGTCTGAATCCGCTCGTACAACCGGATCATAGTCTGCAGTTGAGTGGCATTGAAAGCGTTCGCTTGTTCAGGCTCAACGCGCCCCTGGAACGACTTACCCGTTAGGCTGGTCACAACATCTTCCAAATACTTCGACAGCTCATTCCGCAGACCGTGGTCGATGTTCAGCTCGCACTGACTAGAGGGGGCCAGATACGTGTTGTAGATCACGAATGCCGTATTGATGAGAGATTCATGATGACGCTCCATCGCGGCTTGTCCTGGCGTTGTCTTGGTACCGGGGCGGGGGGCGGCAGGCGCAACAGCCACGGCACTAGAAGTAATGTTGAACTTGCGCTTGAAGTCCTCGACATCAAGCCAGAACGATAGGTTCTCCTCGCAGAAGTTGCCGCGAAGGAACTCGCGGAAAAGTGAACGAAGACCGGGCTCTTCCAAAATGTACCGCAGACGCTCTGCGTTGCTCTCCTTCTGGTTATTCTTCTTGTCCGCATCATAACTTTGATTCATCTTCTCTGCCATCGAGATGCGACGATGGATCTTAGCATCTCCGCCCTTCTTCTCGCTATGGTCTGCGGCGGACTTGTCAACAGACGAACGTTCTGTGAGTGTTGCAGACGATGCGTTCGGGGAATCATGGGAACCGGTTTGCCTTGGGTTATCCCAGTGCGCGAGGCGGCGGCCTTCCTCCGTGATCTTGTAGATCGCCTTAGCGGTGCAGCGGAATTCCCCGTGTTGCTAAATAAAATATTTAGTTACGACGTTGGTGACGACGCAAAAAAGCATGGAAGACTCACGCTAACGGGAGAATTACCTCCAGGGGCAGATCCTCGGACCGTGAAAATGATCGCAGAATCGTTGTTCTTCCGTTTATCGCTGACCAGGGTGATCAGTCCGAATCGCACAAACTGTGCGGCCATCTCTGCTGCTTCCTCACGCCCAACTACTGAGGTGAAGTCACACAGCCATTCGAGAGCAGTGACAGCGGCGAAACAGTACTTGTGAACTTGCTGACCCTTGCCCAGAAGTGGTTGCGCACGTTCTGTAACTTCCATGAGAGCGACACCCTTGGATCGTTCATTGTACCGTTGGAAAGGATCAGGGGAAGGGGTCGCCGAGGGGAAGTTGGGGCTCCGGCCGACAAAACGTCGGAAGAGGGCAGTAATGACGGACTGTGTGACAATAATTTCGTCGTCTGCTGATCGTCGCTCGAGATGGAGAAGCTTGATGCAGATGGGCTGAGTGACGAATACTTGCTGGAGATGATCTGAATTTATGCCGTTTTTACTGATGAAGCGCTCCAGAACGTGCAATCCCTTTGGCGTAAGCACGTAGACACCCCTGTCCTTGAACAAGTTGGAGGACGGGTCTGCGGCGTTCTCGATAAGGCGGGCATCCATGAAGTGCTGGCTCATCGCCTTGGCCATATCACGGGTCATTGAGAACGTCGTCGTTGTCGTTGTCGTTACCACGCGCGAAGGTTCCCTGGGATCCGGCCCTCGATTAGACTGAGAGAACTTGAGTGAGGCGAGATTCTGGGCGGCTTCATCTCTGGTGATAATGAATAAGAAGATAAACAAAGGAAAGACGAGATACAACGACATACGTAGAGAACGAATTAGGGAATGTACGAAAGAACTGCTTGTGCGGAGTCAACTCTAGCGAGACGATAAGTGTCGCAAACAAGTCTAGGGTATCCTGAACAATGGGGCCAGCGTCAATGGTCAATGCGAAGGCTGGAAAAGTAGCATGCGCACCTTGAGAAAAGGCCTTCCGCGTTTTGTTGTCTTCATCATATGCGATGAAGTCGCCTGGGCGTCGGAATCGGTAGGCATCGTGGAGAAAAGAGACGAAAAGAGGAATTGAAAGAGGAGAAGATATCTGAATCAGTGGCAGGGAATGGGAAGAGGAAGGGGGTATGGAGGGCGGCGGGATAGAGGGTGATGGGAAAGGAAGAAATGACAGAGCACCAATGTGGGAATATTCGGCTGGTTGCTATACAAACCTTCCCACGCCTAGCCTCGTGGAATTTGAAGCGCCATGTCCTGATAAGGAAAGTGCATAATATTCAAAACGGGCAAAAAATACATAAGCATTGCAGCCCCTGTCAGGGCCTGACGCGATCGTGCCGACATTGTGTTCTTTTCCGTGAACCGTCGGCTACGGTTGTCAGCACCCAATACATTCGCTCGGTCGCGTTGTTTACCGAGACTGAATAAGTGCGATGCACCCGTATTCGAGAGGAACGGACGGCACTGCAGTCGGTCGTTCGTTCGGTAAAAAGGTACCATGATCAGATACGGACCTGCTTAAACGTTTTTCCACCTCATGTCGCAGTAAATTCAACATCACTCTAATTTGACACGATAAGGCCACGAGTGTCGGCACCGTCATGAAACTACAAGTTCGTGCGTTGCTTTTTCATCCCCCCTCACCTCCTTCCTTGACAAGCGCCGCCCTCCTATATTGCCTATCTTGTCTGTATTCGTCGGGCGCTTGTTCCGCAGGACAGGACGTCTGGAATACGTCCAGCCTTGATCGACCTTTGTATATCTCCTATCAAAATCGTGTACTCTGTTACAAGCTATCATCGTTCAATTCGAATCCGATTGGAGCTGCAATTTTTTACTCTGACAGGTATATCTGTAGCAACCAAAAACCTTCGTTTTTGGTTGTCTTTGACCGAAATTCGAATTGCAAAGAAGTTGATGCCGCCCTGCACGTTTCCACTTGACTCCTTAGCACGGGGTTTTCCGGAGATAGCGGTGAATACTTGTTTTGAAACAATACACCGACCCCGACCACGATTAACCTGCCGGCTCCCACATTGCGTCCTGGAATTACAGCCTAAGGTGGATCAGTATGAATTTCAATGGCACCAACATAAATGTGAGCCTCGTTTTTCCCCAACTGACGCGATACCAACGATTACCAGGATCCCGCAGGAGTGAAGGCTCTTCTTGACAGTCTACAAGCATCACAGGCCTGGCAACAGGCTGTCGCAACCTCAGCAGAAAACAAGGATGTATCTCAGGCTACCCCCCAAGCTGTCGTAGAAACGCCCTCGTCGTCTTCCTCTGCTTCAAATTCAGTTGCATCTCTACTGGCTCAACTGCAGCGTCCCCCCCAGCCACCGGTCCAGGAACCATATATTAGTATTGACGGTACTCGTGTCAACCCCAAACACAACCTCAAGCGCAATACTTCTCCGGAAGTTTCCTCGTCTGCGGAAGATACTCGATTATTTACTTTCCAGCAGGCGCTTCCACGCCTCGCGCAGCTTTCCCAAGACACTAAATTCATTGAGAAGATCGTGAAGGCAAACTTAAAGCTTTCTATGCGGAATCTGATGCACGTCTGATATCTGTTTCCGATGCTCCTGCAGATCAAAAAAGAACAGGACGTGCTTGAAAGGAAACTCTGGGAAGAGCGGGGTCGCATTCAAAGCAAGTATGACGAGAAAGTGAAGAATGCCAGAATTAGGTCCGTTAACGATCTGCCTCTGTTTGATGGATGGCGGCGATAGCTCGGAAAGACAGGGCAAATGTCATAGGCTCCGACATCTCGAAACATGAAGCAGATGTGAGCTCCTGCCCGCACGGAGACTGTGTCTGTTCTGTTGCTGACATCCTCTGGACCCTGCAGATGCTATGTAATGCGTATCGGAGAGAACTGCAACGATTTGACACTGAACGAGCCCTGCCTCTATGGGACAATCTGGTCCGTGAACAGCAGGAACGGCTAGGCCAGGCCGGTGTACCCATAATGTACGCGACCGCACTGGCAACGGATCGGGAGGTAAGCCGCAGTCTTCAAACTTTTTTTTTCATAGTGACCTGGGCTCGCAGCGGCAGCAACGTATCATCCAAGTGCTGGAGGGACTGATCGGAACTGGATTTGAGTAACCGAAGTAGCCGTATGGCTGTATGTTTTCTGTGAATAAAAATATTTGAAACGCATGGCTTGCTCAACGCTACCGAACAGCAGCAGAGAGGCGAGGATAGGCTAAAATATAAGATTCATGTCCTTGAATGAAGATCGCCACTGTTAGTGTTACCTTCCAAAAAAGAAAGAAAGGCCGTTACCGGGTTGCCACCCTTATTCTCATTTTATTATGCGCTCCCTGCAAAGCTAATCTCCTTGCTTATTTCCTTTCTTCTTCCCCTGCATGCATACGGACCAATGCCTTACGTGGACTTGCACAGTGACGACGACTACGCTTCGATATTCTACCTCACGAACACGACCTTTGGAAATGTTGGCAGCTTTGATCCTGACAAGCCGACGGTGATTCTGCTGCACCCCTTCTTCCTCGACTCTACATGGCTCGACAACCAGTTTGGCGACCCCCGGCTGTACAAGAACTACAACATGATTGCATTTGACATGAGAGTGTGTGGGAGATCGTCTTGTCGGCACAGTGGGCGCCACGATAGCTGGGTGGAGGCAGCGGACCTCGCATTCTGTCATCAAGTGCGTTGCCGGCTGTACTTTCTTCTGTCCTCGGTCTGACTGCACCTAGATTCTTCACTTACCTCTCTGCCACGTTCTGGCACACGATAATATATCCGTCAACTGCGCGCTGCGTTTCGCCTTTCTGTATGCGCCACTCGTGCTTACACGTCGCCGTAATAATTCCTACTTTCTAGTTTTCCAGATATGTGTGCCAGCCTCACATTGTGCAACGTGCCGACGCCTACCGAGTACGTCCAACCGTCGTCCTCGCTCCCGATCTAACAGAGTGCAGATTAAAGTGGGTCTTGACGGCGTTCCATGAGCTTCTGCAGTCATGGTGCTTTGCGACTGACCTCGAGAGTTTTGAGCATGCTGGAAAGGAGGGTGCCAGGATAATCATCGGCCCAGTATGTCCGTCGACTGTTGACCTTGCCGCAATGCTGACATCTTCTTAGGATTTCGACAGTGATCTCCTTGATGAAGTACGTCGGGTACGTCTCGGCGTACAATGTCCTGACTCACCCCCGACTTGGCAGGTCATGGCGTATTGGCAGATGCATTTGCCCCCCAGCAAAAGAGTGCGTGTTTTGGAACAGGCTAATGTCGCTCTGAATGTACGCTGCATCTATTTTTGCTGGGCTTATTCTCACAAGCCAAATTAGCGTATACCTATGAAGCCCGAAATGTTGAGTGCAATCACACAACCGGTCTTAATAATACATGTCAGTCTTTATTTCCCGACTGTCCCATGCTGATTTTTGTACGTACTGTAGGGCGACCGATGCGAGGTATCCCCAGTCAAATATGCCGAGAGACTTCACTCTGAGCTGTCAAACTCAGAGGGAGGAGCGAGGCTATATCCTTTGAAAGGTCGGCTATCATCCTTGCCACTCAATCGGTGATTTTTTAACCTAATTGGATTAGGCGCCTCTGGCTCCTTATGTACTGTACCAGGCAACGCTTCCATAGCAAATCAGGTTTTCGCAAAATTCATGTCACAACTACCACGCCTCAGGTCCGACATAATACCTCCTGTAACGAGCATCACGGAGCGAATGACTATGGCACTCGATAAACTCGCAGAGTTCACAAATGATTCTTCCTTTCGTGCACGAAATCCAACTTCCTCACTCTCCTTCAGCTGTCTTCACCCCGATATCGTTCGTAGCCAGACAGAGTCGCTGGTACTTTATTCCGAAAATCTACAAAACGCGTACTCCCCAGTTGGGCCTAATGGTCGACCATACAGAAGGTACGCAGTCGGTTCTTCTTTACCACCTGTGTTAAAAAGCTTACCGCTGACATTTTTAGATACTCCGAAAGGAAGGAGCAGGAGCATTGGTTCAGCGGCGGGAAGGACGGAAACTCATACGCAGGTGCACATCCTTTCATAGCTACACTTTGAAAATCTCTAAGGAAGGCACACGTCAGGGAGCTTCATACTACAGAAACATGGCAAGTCAGATTCAGAGTCACTACCCTCGTCGGAGCCGACATCTGGTGAGCAAACCCAACATGGTCGTCTGCGACGCGCCACAATTACTCCAGCGGCTTCGGTAGAGAAACATGTTATCAAGGGTTCGATGGCAAAGGTTGTCGGAACCAATTCCACATCAATAGGGCGGTTACTAAAATAGGCGAGACGGATCTACTGGGACACCTTTATCCTTATTATTCATGCGTCATTCTCTATGTCCAGCTGTAATTTTCCATTTATAATACCTATCTGTATCTTATATATCATTTATATACCCCCCATAGACTCACACAAATTAAGTAAACGAGTGAAATGAACGAGAGACGCCGGTCAGATAACCAGGGAAAATCTAGTGATCAACTTCGGAAATACCATATGTAATCTAAAAGGCCTAGAGGCTACCTTCGGCCATTTTTGCCTTGTAGTAGCGCACCATCTCCTCCAATCCCATCCGAACAGTCCACCTGGGCTGCCACTGCAGGCTCTCCTTGGCACGGGTGGTATCAGGTCTCCTCTTCTGGGGGTCATCAGTCGGGATCGGCTTGTACACAATTTCAGGGCGACGCGTCGGCAAGTCTCCATCCTCCTTTTGCACCTTCTCGACGACCTCGCGAACCAGCTCGGCGAACTCGCCGATGGTGAACTCATCACCGTTACCGATGTTGACTGGGCGGGACTCATCAGAGTTCATGAGCGCAATGAGACCGTCGATGAGATCGTGCACGTATTGGAAGGACCGAGTCTGCTTGCCGTCACCATACACGGTGAGGTCTTCACCCTTGAGTGCCTGAACGATGAAGTTTGAAACGACACGTCCATCGTAGGGGTTCACTAAAGTTGACGGTGATTAAGTTCGAGACCAGTAACGTAACCAAAAATAACGTACTCCGAGGTCCGTATGTATTGAAGATACGGGCAACACGGACGTCCACACCGTCCTGACGGTGGAAGCCATAAGTCAAAGTTTCCGCTACACGTTTGCCCTCATCATAGCAGGCACGAGGACCAATGGGGTTGACGTGTCCCCAGCTAGCGATAGGTTAGCATTGAACCCGATGTTTGTGAGAGAGAAAAATTACGCACTAATCTTCAGGCTGAGGGTGAACCTCAGGGTCGCCGTAAATTTCTGGACGCGCTTAATGAAAAAAGGAAGAAATGTCAAAACTTGCTGCGGCGTACCGGACGTGCTACTAATAAGGAAACGGGCCTTGGTACGTTTCGCCAATCCAAGCATGTTCAAGGTTCCCATGAACGAGGTCTTGATAGTCTTGACCGCGTTGAATTGGTAGTGGGGCGGTGACGCAGGGCACGCGAGATGGTAAATTTCTGCAGAGCGCTCAGACACGTCCTCACGCGAAAAGGACAGTATCACTTACGATCGCACTCGATCATGAAGGGCTCCACAACATCGTGACGCACCATCTCAAAGTTGGGGTGACCAATCCAGTGGCTGACGGTAGTCTTCGATCCGGTGAAGAAATTGTCTAGGACGGTGACTTCATGACCCAGGAGCATCAAACGGTCGACGAGATGTGAGCCAACGAAGCCGGCGCCCCCAGTAACGAGGATGCGCTTGCGGTTAGATGGAGCAAGGAGTCTAACGGGAGTGAAACGAGTGAGGGTCGTGTACGAGATGGAGTTGGAATCTGGATGATAGATAGACTTGGACTGATACTCGGTGTGTCCCTTGGAAAACTTGGCATGCTCAGCCTCCTCATCGTCGGACGTCGTTGCTGCAGCACTTTGGCCCGCCATCGTGATATAATGGGGACGCAAGTAGAGAGCACGGAGGTCGTCGATAGAGACCTCGCTGTCGAATCCAAATCGGTTGAAACCGACGGTAGTGATCTCTTTGCCGTGCTTGTCCAAGGTCACGATGCTCTGTAAACAAAAACGATGAGAGAGCACCGAGCTCAGTAATGAAGAGGACGTACGGAGGGGGCCATGGTGGTGATGGTGGTGGAAAGAGAAGGATGGGCGCTCCTGTTAAAGGTCAGCGGAATAAGAGGGGCTGCTTGCCTCTGTTTCCTCCCGTCTGCGACTCCTGTTGTCCCGTAGTCGCCAATTTTTTTCTAGCGCATTGTTCCGCTGTCCGGATCCAGATTTTTGCACGTTCGCACGCCGGCGACAAATTCAGAAAGTTACATTTGTACCCTTACCTAAATGCCGCGCGCGCAAAAACCAACAGGGAAGTCGAGACACGATCCACTGCATGTGCAGCTCAACGGAGACGAAGTAGAAGCGAAGTATGGTCGCGTATCGAAGCCAGGGAAGAGGAGAAAGTCTCATAAAGCAGAGGCAGATGATGGTGACGACGACGAGGTGCAACATATCTGTTACCTTCACTGTCTTTCCTCACTCGTTTTCAGGCCATCCTCGACCCAAAAACATCCAAGCGGATATTTGAGCTTGCCAGGGATCAGCAGGAAGAGCTGGGACTTGTGGACACCGACGAAGAAGATGATACAAACTCTGAGGCCGCACCTTCAGCTTTCCAACGACCTCGAATGGATGTGGACTCCGAGGAGGAAGACGAAGAAGACGAGGATCTACAAGGATACTATGAAGACGTCGAGGAAGTTTTTGTGAGTGTCACTGAGCTTTCACGGCTCCGATATCTCAAGCAAAGGAATAGGAAATCGATGCTGGAGACATGGAAACCTTGGATGCCCTCTTGCCCGCAAATTCTGGCGAGCGAAAAACATTGGCCGACCTGATTTTTGCCAAGCTTGATGGCGCTGGCGCTCCGAACGCAGCTGTCATACAAAAAACACGGCAAGGTATGGGATTTGAAGCCACGCTCGGTCTGCAGCCTCATCCTGCTTTTTTGCAGACCCGGAAAATCCGGATCCCGCTCTGGGTTTGGATCCACGCGTAGTGGAAGTCTATACAAAGTTCGTTCGAGTGTCGTTGCCGTTCCATTATCTAAACTGTGGACATTAGACTCGGTTTATTCCTTCAAAAATACAAGTCCGGCCCCCTTCCGAAGATCTTCAAGGTTATTCCCTCCCTTCCAGCATGGGCACGTATGCTCGCACTCACCCATCCTGAAAACTGGTCCCCGCACGCGTGCCGGGCCGCCACCAAGATCTTCATCTCAAATATGAAGCCCCCTCAAGCACAGCTGTTTCTGAGCGTGGTCCTTCTTGATGCCATCCGCGAGGATATTCAGCAGAACAAGAAGCTCAATGTACATTATTACGAAGCACTGAAACGGTCTCTATACAAGCCCGGTGCCTTTTTCAAGGGCATCATTTTCCCCATGTTGGACGTGAGTCGTGGATCGTATCTCCGTTTCGGTGCCCGCTTACTGACGGTCGCCTAGCAAGGATGCACGCTGAAGGAAGCCGCGATTGTCGCATCAATACTTGCTCGAACAAAGATACCGGTGCTCCATGCTTCAGCGGCTTTACTCAGAATAGCCGAGATGGAATACACAGGCAAGTATACGTGGCTGAGTTCAGTTGGAAAATTTCAACGCCTTTACCAGGTCCCAACTCTCTTTTCATCCGAGTTTTGATCGACAAAAAGTTTGAATTACCGTACAAAGTTGTTGACGCTCTGGTCTTCCATTTTATCCGATTGTCAAATACATACAAAGCATCAAGTCGCGGTGATTCCGATAAACTTCCTGTGCTTTGGCACCAAAGTCTTTTGGTTTTTGCTCAGAGGTGAGGGATACACCAACTTTGTGACGACGGAGATTAACACAAAAGCCAGATACGCGTCAGACTTGACACCCGACCAGAAGGACGCACTTTTGGATGTCGTACGTGCTACACCTCATGCACAAATAGGTCCGGAGATTCGCAGAGAGCTGGTTACGTCCGTCGTCAGAGGTGCGCCCCGTCAAGAGGGTAACCAGGATGTTGAAATGTCTTAATCATGTAGTATGTGGGCCTTAATAGATTGTTATCTGCTAGCAACCAACATCACGGGGAAGCCCAAGACCAATCCAGATATCCGGCCTGCTGAAATTTTTCTCGGGCACGTTCCTCTCGTTCTAATCGATCACCATCGTCAATTTCCTCTCTTACCTGACGCCATATCTTGGCACTAGCATGCACCTCTCGTGGATTACTAAACCCGACCACGAGAGGGAAATCTACACCACACCTGCGCATTGAGTAGCGCAGTGCAAGGTCTGGCAAGTCACCGACGTCTTCCCGTATATCAGCCGTCGCCTTTCGCATTGTTTCTGGCGATGGATGCCAGGGTGGAGGAGGGTGAGAGGTGAGAAGACCCATGCTGAACGGCGATGCGACTACCAATTGTCCCACCTTGGCACGCTCGCGAAGATGGGGTGCGAAGATGAGAAATGTCGAATCCTGTAGTGTGAGATGGGAATATGAAAGGATCACGTCGACAGGCTTATGAGGTGGGTTGTGAAGGATCAACAGCGCAAGTCGAAGGAGAACGGGAAGTGGATAGCCTAGATCAGATTGAGTACGTTCGCGAATTGTAGTCAGGAAACGCACCCGTTATTCCTATATGTTTGATCAAGCCCTCTTCCTTGATCTTCGAGAGTTCAGCATACGCATCCAAAATCTTTTGATCGTCTTCACCCCGCACAACACTCTCTTGTCCCTCTGTAAGACCATACGCCTCCCTTGCTTCTCCCAATGCTGTTGCATGATAACCACTTTCTGTCGGCATAACGGGCGTGCAGACAAATTCAGTATCATGCAGGTAGACAGTGTCGAGGTAATCCGTTTGAAGGCGCTCAAGACTGTGCTGTACGCTGCGTCGTATGTGGCTCGGTGTATAGTCAAACTCAGTAGCACTGATTCGACCGCATTTCGTCATCTGGAAAAGATTTATTAGTATGTTCATCCAAGAGCTTGGCCCACAGACCAATTTGTACGACGAACGGGGAAATTCGTTTTTGATGGCCTGCAAAGCTTTTCCAAGTACTATTTCCGAAGGTCCGTAATAGATGGAAGTGTCAAAAGCGCGTATCCCGTAGCTACAACAAAATCATGCTGCCCGTCGAGAATAGAACAGCTGGACCAGTCTCTTACCGGAGAGCAAGCCGGACCGCCCTGAGCGGGACATAGCTCTCAAGGTGATCATCCGTATTATACTGGTTCGAGAATGATCCAGCACCAAAAATCAAGGCGGGCAACGCGAGAGGGCCTTTGATTGATGTCTTGATAGTTTTCAGATCAGCGGCGAAGACGACGAAGACGCGCTTGACTCACGATAGGAGATCCAGCCACGGGAGCATCCTCAACGTCGTCAGGAATGTCCTCTGTTGACATTTGCGAGATATTGATGATGAGCGAAAAGCAAGCCGGGTAACCTCACATAATCACGATAGCGGGCCTATCCGGTGGACAGGAACCGTGCGCGAATCGAATCATAACAGTGTTAAAAGGTCTGTTCATTCAACAAGCAAAAACTACACATAAGTTGTGATTATCATCCAACAAATTAGAGCTTGTCCCTGGTCCAGCTGGAGGGCGACGAAGAGGGTGAGCAGACTGTTAGGCAGCACGAAGGAAAAGAAATCGACGTACCGCTTCTCGAACTTGTGGTTGACCTCAACGAGCTTGGTGCCCTGGTCGGGCTGGATAGAATTCCAAGGGGTGGGGTTGGCGGAGGTCCATTGCACTTGAAAGGCGATAAAAACGAGAACAGTAGCAACAGCAAGCCGATGCTCACCAGTTGGGCCTCGAGCGAGACGAGTGAGATACCAGCTGGCCCCAACGACGACACTTCCTATAATAACATAGCTGCAAAAATGGCGCATCGGTTGGTGCCAGCATATCGCGAATGGCGAATTACGGCTCACATAGGAATAGCCTGTACCGCCAGCATTAGCCACTGAATGTTAGAAAACAAGAAATCTTACCTCAATAGCCAGCCAGTTCTTCGTGAAATTCTTGCGGAAAGAAGACATGGTGCTCAGTGGTTGGAGTTGCAGAAGAAACAAGTGTCGCCTATTTTGATCGCTGCCTCGGGTAAATGCGGAGACGGCACCGCCGCTGGCCCAGAACACGTCTCGACATACGGAGATTTTCAATTAAGGATGAAATGTACTGTGAGGCATACAGCATAGTAGCTAAACGCTTACAAGTGTTGAGAAGTCGTTGTAATGCTAGATAGTGGTACAAGAAAATACAGACGTTTCCCCTGTAGCATCTAGCTACGAGCGTGTGGAAAAAAAGAGATAGCGTGGGGGAAGGGGAATCAACGAGTAGGAAAATATACAATTAAGAATAGAAAGATTTTAAAAGAGCCCGTCCAAATCGCTGTCATGCAATATATACACATTTGAGTGTCCAGACATCTGCACAAAACAATTGTCAGCCCAAGAAAAACATCACACGAAGTAAACGAACCCTCAAAGAAACACCGGTTCGTCATCGTGGCATTTCTTGCAAACGTCACCACCATACGACTTGACCGCACCTTCCGTCTTAAACCGGACCTTCAACTTCTCCAGCTGTCGTTCCTTTGGAACAAATGTCCTTCTCTCCTGAAGAGGTGGCGAGGACATGATTTCAGCTTTACTGTCCACAAAACTCTCCGTTGCATTGGATCGCGGAGACCACGGCAATGGTATGAGACTCGTTAACGAAGAGAACCGTGTAAGAGGAGAAGTCATCAGTCCGGAAAACGACGCAGGCTTCGGGCTTTCGTCACAACGTGGGACATCGCGATTGCCTAAATCTACGCTCATCATCTGCGGGCTGGGACCGGCCCGTGACGAAGCGCTTCCTGTACCCGCCGATAAGTCGTCGGAGAATCTGGGGAGCATGTTTATCCTGTTGTTCACTGTAGATAAAGGTAAATCAGTACACGTACTCATGGTGGATGATTGGAGTTGGGAGGCCGAACCATTTGAGGATGTCTTGTTACCATTACTCATTTTTGGGGGCAGCAGAGGTTTGCGTGGTGGTTGGCGAATGAATATTGTAGATGCCCGGGGTAGTTTTGGGGAACAGGGCGAAACCGGCTGGGGGATAAAAGAGGGCATAGAACCCCCGCGCTTGTTTGGAGGGGTCGCATATGTAGGTGGAGAACGGGAAAGAGAAGGGGATTGTTCCCTTGAAACAGAGCGAGGGATACCTGAAGGCGTCGCTGCAGGGCGGGGTATCGAAGAAGGCGGAGTGGCCATTTGTGAGGGGGCGCGTCGAGAGAAGCCTAGAGGAGGCGTAGAGACAACATCCTCCTCCACCTCATCCGTCTCAAAATCGGCCAATAAATGAACAGGCTTCACGGAAGCCTTTGCACTGGGTGTTTCGGGAACTGAGGGCCCATACGGGGCATCTTCGATGGGAGGGGTAAAAGTAATTTTGATACCTCCAGCATCACCGAAGACTTCTTCCTCCTCTACGCGGGTCATATCGCTACCACTTTCTTCCTCGTCTTCTTCAATGACCATATCGAGAGGCTTGTCTACAACCTCATCGGCGCCGCCGAGGAGCCAAGGCGGCATATCATCCTGATACTTAAAGCCGCTCGCGAACAAACTCTTGCTTCGCTCAAATGTATACAGGTCCTCTGTTGCTTCTCCTTCGGTAACTGCGACAGGTACGTCATCTGGTTCTTCCAAACAACCAAAGAAGCGATCAATTTCCTCGTTTTCTTTGTTATTCACGAGCAGAGCGACTGGGGTACCACGTGGGAATGTCCACGTTTTCGACAGAGATGCATGGGATTGATGCGAAGGCGGCGTACGCACGGGGGTTGGTAGCCCTGGTGAGCAAGACCTCGAGGGGGCTGTAACATTGACAGCCGGGGTCCCTTCTTTCATAGCCACGACAGATCTGGGGAAGCCGTCATCAGAACCAAAATCATCGTCCGAGATGGGACTATTTGACACGTCAATGTCATCCTCTTCTTCATCCTCGTATCCAGCAAGTCCATTGTCTTCATCGGATAGAATGTCGTCAGGCTCCTCAGCGACAGCCTTCAACCTGAAGCCAAAGGTAGAAGAAAAATCGGAATCACCGTCAACGTCCGTAACAGAACTATTAGCGGAGTCAAGAGAGGACATCCCAATGTCCCGCTTGCGAGTAAAGGGAGTGAATGATTCTGTGGTAGGAGTCGCCAACACATCAACCTCGGCTTCCGCTGATGCCTTTAGTCGCCTCACTTCCTCTTCCAGGCCCTGTTTCTCACTGGACAACTTGTCGACCTGCGCCGCCAGTGTCTTCGTTCCGTCTCTGAGAGAAAGAATTTGAGCATTGAGGTGCTCAACTTCCTTCTCTAACCCTGCGCGCTCCACCTCGATCATACCACACTTCGTCCTGGCTACCCAAGCATCGCGACGTTCACTTTCGACGCGTTTGGCAAAGGTGATCAGCTGCTTGTCCATGTCAGCCACTCTAACCCTCCAGCCGTCGACGTCACGCTTGAGTTCATCCCTCTCGGCTTTCAAGTCCGTAACTAGACGGAACATCTCGTCATCGTTGCTAACGCAAGGCGACAACGTATCAGACAGCATGGAGATAGGTCTGGACCCGTCTTCACGCTGTCGCGTGGTCAGGGCCTTCTCCAAATCCATGATTCTGCCCAGGAGAGCGTTGTGACTTTTGTATAAAAAATGCTGCTCACTAACACTTAGCGGTCGTGTCTGACTTTGGCTTCGACCGGACGACGATGACGAGGACGACACGGAAGTTGGAAAGCCATCGTCGTCATCGTTACTATTCAGTGAGAATCTGCGGTCGAGAGTAAAGGTCGGGGTCATCTCAGGTGTTGGTAAGCCGGGATTGGATGAAGTTGAGGATGTCGATGATGACCTGTAAGAGATGCTACTTCGTCGAGGTAGCGCTCTGGTGTCCGGGGTATTCTGATCGCCGACTTTGACGAGCGACCCATCAGAGGCTATTTGTAGGTTTAGTGCGGGTCGACGGTGGGTAACACTCATTGAGGGAACAGACGCCAACGACAGAGAGCGAAGACCGGAACGAGGCTGGATAGGGCTGGGTGTGGGAACGGGAGTGGGGAGTCCAAAGTTGTGGTTGTTTAGATTATCGGGCGTGAGAGAAAGGGGTCGAAGGTTGAGGCTTGCGGGACGTGGTTTCGACATAAGGGGCTTGATTGAGGGCGCAGGTGGCTCGATGGGTAGCGGTGACGTGGAAGGTGCGGGAATGGAGCCTGAACTCTCTTCCTCATCTTCGTCCTCTTCCACGAGTGTGTGCAGTTGATCCTTGGACGAGGAACTGGCTGTCAGTAGTTTGAACGAGTCTCGTTTGCTGGACATAAGAGAGCTCAGGCTGGATCCTACACCTGAGCCCGGAGGGAACGACGGTTTCGAGGCTGGGTTGTGGTATTTGTCAAAAAACAAAGTAACCAGGTCGCTGGGTGTACGTACGAAATTCAAAGCTAAGCATGTCATTACTGGACATCTCTAACTCGGGAATTTCAACCTTGGAGTAGGAGACATCTTGCTTCCCTTCCAGAGCCCAGAGTGCTCGGCGACGAACAGAATCTTTGTCGCCAAATGTGAGGTTATCATCCGAGATGGACTGGGGTAGGTCAGGAACGGCCACACCCATCATTTCCGCTGATTCATGGCGGGTAGAGACAGAGGAACGGCGACGGTGGTGAGAGTTGCGCTTTGTGGATGGAGTAGAGAGTTCGTTCAAGTTTGTAGGCTGTGATTTCGAAGTACCAAAAGAGAAAGATGACATTGAAGCGTTACGTGAATGAGAACGGGCATGAGAGTGCGTTGGCCGGGGTTTCCCTAGTTTGAAAGATTCAAACTAAAAATATCAATGAGTATACGCAGAAATAACCAGGATCATCAGCATACACGAATCTGCGCTTCAATATCTTCGGGTGTGTTGCCGTCAACTTGCATGATAACTGGAGCAGGATTTCTTTTTTTGGCGTTTTCTGAATGTGAAAAGAATGAAAATTCCTTGCTAGGAGAGTGGTAAGGAAAAGAACGTGTGGTTCTCGAGTGCCCTCGCAGCCTCTGAGCGGATAGAGGAACTGGAGATGGTGGTTCGTGGACGAGAAAACTCCAACCAGGATCAGAACCAAACATGCTTGGACCTGAACGCTCTTGCCAAACACGGCCAAGCAGTATTTCAAATTTACTTTTTGATTTACTTTTGATCTTTCTTCCATCTTGTTTCGATTCTTAACAATATTGATTCAACTCGACGGATACGACGTTATGCAGAATCCCGTCCTTCTGGAATCGCCACAATTTTTGTCCTGCCCACAGCCGACACGATCTCTTCCATCGACATCGCAATCTTACGTCCTTGCTATTGCTTCACTTCCCGCACATTATGCAACTGCAAGGTCTACGCCTTCGAATACAATAGAAATATATGACAAGGCCTCACTGCAACATATACAGACTCTGAATGGCCACAATACTGCCATCGCCTCCCTTAAAACGGTTGAATCTATTGCAGGGTTCACCCGACAGTCGTTGGTTTCATCGGGGCATGATGGATCGGTCAAAGTCTGGGACGATCGCTCTAATTCTCATAGCATCAAAAGTGAGTGACACCGACGGGTCCTCCTGCTAGAATAATTGACCACCCAAAAGATTTTATCCAGTGACCAACTTAGGCAAACACAACGCCCTGCTCAGCTGCGATGTCTCTTCAGACGGACTCACAGTAGCCGCAGGAACGGACCTTCAGGGTGATGACGCGAATATTTTCTTCTGGTACGGCATCTACACGTCAAGAGCCTCATCAATTTCATTTCACATCACAGGGACCCCCGGCAACCAGCTACTCCGCTGCGTACCCATGGGTCGACTCACTCAGACGACATCACCGTCCTACAATTTGCCGCGAATAATGTACTGCTCTCGGCTTCAGCTGACGGGCTCTTGTGTCTATCCAATGCTGCCGAGGACGATGAAGACGAAGCAGTACAACAGGTAGCGAACTGGGGCTGCAGTGTTTCACAAGCCGGATTTATGGCATTGTCTGGTGCACCCCCGCGGATATGGGCATCTAGCGATATGGAAACATTCAGTACCTGGTCAAATGAGGTCTGCATGACCTCCATCAATTAAGTAATTAAGCTGCTAATCATGCCTTTTACAGCTGGACCCCCTTCAGAGCGTGGACATACGCGCTCCGTCTGTACATAATCGAAATTGCACCTGGGTGACAGACTACCTCGTCACTTGTATAAGTCACCCCAACGGCGACCTTGCAATATTCACCGGCTCCAATGAGTGAGAGCATATACATCACAGCCCTATTCTTCTATCATTAACGGCGTTCTAGAGGAGATCTTGCGCTTCTGTCAAATTCTGACCTATCCACTCAGAATTCTCCATGGTTGCTACATAAAATATGGAGTAACGGCCATACGGGTGTAGTGCGATCACTTCTATGGGATGAGAATGTTAGTAGCCCGATCTAGCACTCCACGCACCATCTCACGTCCTTCCGTAGAACCAGGTGCTTCTTACGGGGGGAGAAGATGGAAAGATTAACGCCTGGTCGTTCCGATCTTCTTCAGAAGACGGCATGGTCGTTGACACCTCGCCGCGCAAACGAAACATGGACTGGGAGGATGACCATGAGGTACGATCGTGTTTTCACTTTTCGAGCGTCTCTGAGTATGACATGTCCCGTAGGAGGGCAAAAGATTTAGAGCCTACTAGATATATCAGCTACAAACGTGTTTTTAATCCTCGACAGCTGTCTCTAAAGACGCCGGCAAGTGTATCATTCCGTATAGTTTGTTTAGCTCCTACAGCGAACACGAAGCGTTGATCCTATCTCTTCGATCTTTGTCCAGGCAGACAGATTGGCCGACGGGTTGAATGACCCTCCGACCCTCTCCCTAGGCTGTGTTAACGACTCACTACACAACAGCCTGTCTTACTCGACTCAATATCTTTACCAATAGGAAAATGGATTCCACTAATCCCTTGAATTTCGCACAAGTTCGATGTTGCGAAATTGATCATTCATCTAGAGTAGAGTAGTCCGTAATCGGTCCTAACGTAGTACGAATAACCATTCTCCCTGGAATACAAATCAGTTTCGGAGTCGAAGTCAAGAAATTAGCATCGATGGTATAGAGTTTGCAATACAAGAGAGAGAGAAAATGCGTGAGCAGTCATTACAGGCAGAGAAACGGACTAGAAAAGGTCCTCTAGCGTCATTTGTTTCACAATATCCTGGAGACCGGTCAGGTTGAATGAAGACAAGAGTATAGTTACTGACCGTGTTGGACACCATCAATGCGAACTCATCGAAGTTGAGTTTACCATCGCCGTCCTGATCAGCCTCCATTATTGTTTTGTCGACGATCTGTTGTAGCTCCCGATCCTAAGAGAACAATTACAGGGACATTCACAGTGGACAAGGTCAATACGCACTTTCAGATTGTTCCCTACCATCATCTTCAAGACGAGGAAGAGTTCACCATTGGAGATATAACCATCCCGATCTACATCATACACCTTGAAAGCGACTGACCACCGATAAGCGGATACAATGATCAGATGACAATGAACTAACACTTTAGCTTCTCTTCTCTTCCGCCTCTACTGCTGAATGCGCTAAGCCCTCCTACGAACTCCTGGAAATCCACAGTTCCTCCACCACTGGGGCGGATAGAGATGCTATTAGTCACAGTCGAGATGGGAGAAGGATAGGCACGGACTCCTCATCAAAGATAGCAATCATTCTATTCGCTAGTGGATTTGTCGCAATCTGGGGTATCTGCAGGAACTCTGCGCGGTCTATTGAACCTGAACCATCACTTGAGGCTGACTCAGTCTCAACAACATGATATATAGTTGACAGCGACCGACCTATCCAGCTTCATGAACCGCTTTTTCAGCCTTTCAAGTTCAGGTTGCGTGACTGCATTGGAATTGGGATTATCAGATAAAGAGCACTGCACAATCCGAATAGAAACATACAATTGGACTTCTTTGACATGTCCTCCATGAACTGAGATGCTAGACAGTAGAATGAAGTCACTAAAAGACACTGGTCTAGTGAGGAGCGAACGAACGTGATTGACCCATGGTGAAGACGAGAGATGAATACTGATATCGTTGTGTCGAGTCAGAGAGGAACAGCAGGTACACAGCAAAGGAAATCGGGAGAAGACAGGCAAAAAAACAAGTCAAAGTCTAAAGGGCGACCGTGACGCCGACAGTGAGAGCGCTGGCCACGTGCTCCGGGGTACCACGCGAGCAATTCGGACCTTTTCTTCCTCCAAGACGACGACTTCTGCTGACTTGTGTATAGCATACTGTTTATGCAGCTCGGTATCAGGAGTGTAAAGGCACGTCCAAGTACTGCACTACACCCTTTTCCTTGCGGAATTCTATTGCTGCACCGCTATAGGGCTTCTGTGCACTGCCTTGTCCGGAACGTCACATCAGTGGTACGCTCAGATGCACAACGAACGACCATATATGCGCTGTCGACGCCGCATGGCAAGGCCGGAGTCGGGGTAGTGCGAGTCTCGGGTCCCGATGTACTGGACGTATGGAAACATATGGTGAGGAGGAAGGGAGGTCAGGATCAACTACCGGAACCTTGGAAGATGCACCGCTGTGATATCGTAAACCCTGGGAAAGACGAGATCCTGGATAACGGGCTGGCTGTCTTATTTCGAGGTATACACATCCAAATATCCCTCAACGCCCGCTGAAAATGTATCAGCACCTAAGTCATTCACGACTGAAGACGTATTGGAGTTGCATATACACTCCGGACGCGCCATCATCTCTTCTGTCTTGCGTGCCCTGGGGGAACTTCCATTCTGTCGCCCTGCAGAGCCCGGCGAATTCACTCGCAGGGCGTTCATGGGTGGTCGTCTAGACCTCACTCAAGTCGAAGGATTGAAGGATCTTATTGATGCAGACACGGAGAGTCAACGTCGAATCGCGTTGAATGCCGTCGGGGTGGGTGAGGGCTGTTTTGTTCGCTCGTATTCCTGGAGTATTGACCCATTCGCTAGGGCTCCATGCGAGAACGGTACGACAGTATCAGGGAGGATATCATCAAGTGCCTTGCGTTTATGGAAGCCCTCATCGACTTCGGAGAAGGCGAGGATATTGAAGACGGAGTATACGAGCAAGGTGCGTTGAGTCCCTGATTCTGTAGAGCGCGGCGACAGACGTACCTGGACGCGCCGCGCTGGTGCATACTGCGATTTTTAATGTGTCACACCGGCCCGTACACGTTCATGACCTATTGCTCCGCATACAGAAGCGGGGCCGTGCAATCCGCACATTTTTGCCTACTGTCCAACCAAATGCGAATGCTAATCAAAAATTCCAACTATGAAGCCAGGGAGCGCGTTAAGAAATTGTGTAATACAATCGAAGGTCACTTGGGCGACAAACGCCGGGGGGAGATCATACGTTCGGGTATACGTCTCGCTATATTCGGCCCTCCCAATGCCGGGAAGAGCAGTTTGCTTAATTTTCTAGGTATAGTTGCATCTGTTGATATTGCATGATTATTCACAATTTTGTTTAGCTCAAAGAGAAGCGGCTATCGTCACTCCAGTACCAGGAACGACGCGTGATATCCTGGAATTATCTCTGGACATTGGTGGTCTGCCTATCATAATCTCTGACACCGCAGGTCTCCGAGCAACGACTGATCTCGTAGAGAGTATTGGTATCGAACGTGCGAAAAATGCGTATGGCATCCCCTTCTTCACTTTAGTATTAGGCTTACAGAATAAACAGTGTTCAGGGCGCCGATATATCCCTCTGCGTACTCTCACTTCCAGATGTGGCTTTCAACGGCGAAAAAATCGTGCTTCCTTTATCATTAAATGGGCTGGTCAACGAAAACACGTTTTACCTGTTCAACAAAGCTGATCTCGTACCTCCCGAGTACGCGCAGCTTGCACAAACAAGTAATGCCTGGGTGACCAGTCTGAACACCGGTCAAGGCACTGCAGAGTTTCTGGCCCAGTTCTCAGAAGCGTTGCGTTCCACCTACGATTTAGGCGACGCACATGACTCACAGGCCCCACTCATTACTCATGCACGACATCGCACTCATCTCGAAACAGCCCTTCAATTTTTGAAGGCTTTTTTGGAGACACGTATGTAGGCTATGTTTTCTATGTCTTCTGCTGTTAATGTCACTTTTATCAGCTTCGGATGAGGTCGTGTTGGGAGCCGAAGAGCTACGTTACGCCGCTCAGGCTATTGGGAAGGTCTCAGGTTTTATAGACGTAGAAGACATCTTAGATTCGGTTTTCCGGGATTTTTGTATTGGAAAATAGCCTCCTCATGCCGCGCTACTCCATCGTAAGCACCAAAAATACAGCCCCTATGAAAACATTCCACAATTTCTTTCTATAGAGATGTTAATCCAACATTGATAGCAGCTACCAGAAGATATAGTCCATATAACCTAAACTACACGCGTATTGGGAGCTTATGTTTACATTTCCTTCGACAACCATGGAAAGAGAAGGTGAGCTTTCATAATCTTATGCTCGGGGTTTAGACGACTGCTGACCGCTTTGCGATGACCAGACCTGTGATACAAATCAGCAAATTGGGCCCTTATTTTGCAGTTCGATAACTTGAAGCGAAGACCCCTTTCTCTCAATCGGCGCTTGTTACACAAAAGATTAACAACATCGAATCAATATTATGCGCCTAACTTCTCATCTTAACCTCCTCCGGTAGCAGTTGCACGTCCAAGTCGTTGAACCCAGGACAAGAAAATATCTGTGCCTTGATCTCATGCATTATGTCAATCATATGTTTCACCGACACATGTCCATTGCAGTGCGCGAGTTCTCGGAACGACTCAAATAGTACAGATCTGCTTGGGTTCACTTCCCATGGCGCAGCCCTCGAACTTTCGTGATGTTCCCATTGGTTCTCCTGTGTACAATCTCCTATGCAAGCACAATACCGGGCACGGTGCATTCATAACGCATTTAGATAGAATGCCTATACGGATGAAAGCGTAAGCTTCCACTATCTTGTCGTGTGCCCAATGTTGACTTTAGGAAAGTGGTATATTTCTAATCCCGTTCACGTTCAACGCTATCATGGCTGTCCTTATCGCTTGGAGAGCGACGTCGGCTTACACGCATTACGACATCATCGCTATTCTTGCTGGAGAGTTAATGCTAGCATATAAACCCGGACCTCCCTCTTCCTGGTTCTGGTTCTGCATCAACCTCCTCATAGACTATTGCGTCTATCAATTCATGTTTCCCGTCGTCAAGAAATTTGTCTTGGGACACCTCTGGTTGCGCATCCGATGGGGATTTCGGCCCGTAGAAATTGTTTTTCGAAAGCCAACTGGATTCAGTCGTGCATCATTAAACAACCTAGCGCCGGATGAGCTCCAGCTCGCGTACACGCAATCCTTGTTCCAAGCTATTGACCCCAATTTCCTTCAAACAAATGTGGGCTACAATACGCGTATCGGATTCTGGTCAGTTGAGTACGAAGCGCCAATGTCGGCCTACCAGCTTGTTGAAGATGGCGTAGTTGATCTTCTATACTGGGATGTAAGCATCTATCAACGGGACAGCACAGGATGGAAGGTTTGGGAGGTCAAATTTAACGGTACAGATGGCAGCGGCTGGATCAGAACGATGCAAATATTCACTGTATGTCAGTATCTTCTAAGACACAGACCTTTCTTACATCTGATTCAGGGAAAGTTAGAAGCCATGGACAAGGGCGACCTAGCGGAAAAGTTCGAGGCCGTGCTCCAAACATATGCTGATTCGCCGGGTCGCTTCTTGACACCAGAAGGGATTAGGCCTATCGAAGAGCTGTTCAATACCGAAAACTTGAACTTTGTGGAACTGTGGAATGACGCCCTGCACGAGGCTTCGTCGGCGATTGATGCTTAGGTGAACAAAGTTTAATATCCGACACACCATTTCTAACCCTCACTTCTAGATAAAGTATATACATTCTTTGAACGTATTCTTCCTAAAGAATGCAAGCATGTTCTATTCTCTCAACTCCAGCCGAGGCGAAGTCGTTATATAAACGAAGCTGACTCCTTTCTAACCCAATTTACGTCTACATCTCTGTTTCCAGCTTCTTCGACGCGCAAGTCATATACAAGCCTTCGTCGGCCCCATGTGGTTGCGGTTCCCCACGAGCTTCCGGATCTTAGGTCGCATGCAAAATGAATGACGGTACGACGCAGCTGAACATCATGCACGGACTTTTGAATACTAAGCCGATATGCCATCCTTCATCACATTCGACTATGTCGTGATGAGTGGGTCAAATCGTAGATCTAAGATCTGGGACCCTGCAGATGGAGTTGCGCGCGACTTGATAGTTCACTCATAATCTCCTCCCAAAAGCTACGCATCTGACTGTGAATTTTAGGTGAACAAGCAACTATATGGAATGCGCACAAGTATTTACCGTCCGTCTGTACGGAGGCAAATTAGTGCTCTAATCTTCAGTGACGTCTGCTATGGATGGAGGTGCCTTAGAGGATACTGACAGCCGACACGGTGCTCCATGTGGATCTAGTGTGGATACCGCTTTACGGCGGTACTCCTGAATATTGAAATGCCAGTTATTGCCGATCGCGACAACGCTACTGACAAAGATGGCAACTCACGAATATTGTCGAAGTGGAGTATCGTCGCCGAGAAATTACAACACAGTCCGTCCACCCTTACTATCTCTTTGCAACCGTCCATGAAGTCGCTCGCTGCCACCATCGTTGCTCTGGCTGCTGCGTTTGCGGTCGCCCGCGATGTCGACCTTGAGGCTCGCCAAGCCGCTTCGTCTGGCTCTGCGACGACCCCGAGTTCGGCCAGCACTAGCCCGACGTCACTGCCAGTCGGGACCGCCATCAGTACCGCCGTTTCCACCGCCACCGCAGTCACTTCAGCTGCCGGTGCAAGTTCAAGTTCGGGGACCGGCAGTTCAATTGCTACCACCAGCGCCGTTGCGACGACGAGCATTTCAGTTTCCTTAAAATCGGAGAATCCGACTGCCATTCCTTTAGCTTCTATCATTGCAGGCCAATTTACTACTGCCACTATTACGCTCGCGAAAACCCCAACTGCTGGTGCCCAGCCATCCATCTCAGGCGCGCCAACATTACCAAATCGTGCGTTTCTGGTTTCTTATGGTTTGCGTCCGCGTCACTAACAGTACTTAGTTGACGGATTTGCTCCTTCCAAATATCCTGCCCTAGATATCAAAGCACCCACGGATTCAGAGCAGGTTAATCAATGGAAGCAAGAGGTGGCTGATTCTGGAGTGGATATTCCGGACATTGCACCCACGGTTCTTGGTGCGTATATTGCCTTCAATATAGTCGTGAAAGATGTAAATGATTCCCAGGTGGATGCCCGGCCAACGCTCAAGCGGCAACAGATTCCTCGCGTTGTTGGTGGACTTGTGGAGGTTGCACTCGTGACTCCGATATCACGACCTGTCCAGACAAAAATACCTGGGGATTGACATATGGTATGTTCTCTGCACATTTTGATAATAATATTTACACATCTTCTAGACGACGGGCCCAGCTTGCAAACCCCTCAGCTCCTTGATTATCTCGAAGAACAAGACCTCCAGGCTACTTTCTTCGTTGTTGGCTCTCGAGTTGTCTCGTTCCCGCATATTTTGCAACAGGAGTACATGTCAGGGCACCAAATCGCTGTCCACACATGGTCTCATCCATCTTTAACGACACTCACCAATGACAAGATCATAGCGGAATTGGGTTGGTCCAGGCAAGCGATACAAGATGTCCTCGGAGTTACTCCGTCCGTCATGAGGCCGCCATACGGCGATATCGAGTGAGTGTATTTATTGCTCCAGAAGTTCATTACTGAGGACTTACAGCGACCGTGTACGTGCTATTTCGCTCGCCATGGGCATGACGCCCGTCATGTGGACTCGAATCAGCAGCACGCAAACCTTTGATACCGACGGTGGGTCGATCGAATATAGAGATCGTCTTCAGCACTAACATTTACATAGACTTTAACATTCAAAATGGCCTAACCTCTGCAGGCCAGGTCCTCCAGAATTGGGAGTACATTCTAGGCAATGCCTCCAAAATAGACACAGGTTTTATCGTCCTGGAGCACGATCTGTATCAGCAGTCTGTGGAGATAGCAACGGGCTACATTCTCCCAGACGCAATTGCTCAGAACTATACAATCGTACCCGTCATGACTTGTCTGAATAAACCTATGGAGGATGCGTACGTTTCGACGAATGACAACTCCACAAACCCACCTGCAGAGTCAGGTAAGTAGACAGCTGTGCTATTTTGCGCGTTTTTGAAGTCAACTGTGTACCAGGTTCTGCCGTGACACTATCATCTGGCGCCCCGGGTTCTGTGCAAGCGACAGGGGAGGCGGGAGGGGGTGGTAACAGTACCGGGCAATCGAACTCGGCATATACGAACCGTGTCGGCACCAGTTTGAGTATATTGTCATGCATTGGGCAGCTGGTATTTTTCTTATAAACATAGAGATAAGTAGAGATTGTTGCATACATGTACTGACGCACCATTGGACATTTTTCATGACAACGGACTAATTCATATAATATACCCGTAGGACACTTGCTTAAATGACAACTTGGAGACCCTACAGCCTACAGCTTTATCTCTTCCTTAAATGCGCTTTGGAAGAAACATAAAAATGTACTACACTCCTTTTCAATCTGCAATGAACCATCTTTCCGCACAATTTCGACCGAGTCTGTAGCAAAGCTAAAGGTGTGTCAGGTAAGCTGAAACGCGTCGAATAACGCGTCTATAGCCTATATAGTGACATCTAGTTGCATTTACTCTACCGTGTATAACATAGTAAATGTTGTCCAATCCAAAACAGATTGATATTTAGATGAATAATTTTCACCACAACGGGAGGAATACATAGTGCTTTACAGATAAACGAGACATCTTATCCAACAACGCAGGAACAAACCATACTGTCAGGTAATCCAACAGAGCTATCATCGCATATTTTCTCCAGCATTCGTGGGTCTTGACCCATTCCAGCCAAGGGACGATGAACTCGGTTCTTCTGATTCCAGAGTCTGTAAAGGGGACAAGTCAGTGACCCACACTAATGATCAGGGTATCCTCACCTCGAGCAGCACACCCAAGACACTGTCAACTTCCGATGGTGGGATCCCTCCACAGCCCGCGCCGATCAAGCGTCTATATTCACTCATCCTGCCATTCGTGCCAGCCTCGGCCTGGAATGTTACCAACTCGTCAAACATCGTCTTTCTCCGTTTTCGTGCTTGTGTAATTTCTTCCCTCAAAGCCGCACACGCTTGTCTCAGTACTTCAGGGTCCGACGGTACTCCCGAATGCAAGGCAATCAGATCCGAGATGTCTTCCGGACCTGAAGAAGCCTTGCGCTTTCCTTTACCCTTCCCTAGCTCGGCTGCTGATTCGCCGTCCATTCCGATGCTCGCCAGGTGAGAAGCCGTGGCAGGTGTCAACATGAGCTCCCCGTTAGCTGAATCCCTGATGGCCTTTTCACGTGCTTCCTCGTCTTTGACCCATTTCTCCCAGCCTAGCCTATATCTCCGCCCCATCTTCGTGTTGAGTTCATTCTCCATCATCTTTAGAGTATCACTTGTATGCGCCAGGTTCTCCGCCTGAGATCGTAGATGACCCACAGCGCGCTGACTTTCAAGAATTTCTGCCTGTATATTTCCCAGAAGCGCGTGGGCCTGGACTGTGTCACGCTCCTTGTCTCTAAGCTCTTGGTCGAATGAGGCGGCCAAGCTGTCCATCATACTCGTGATGTCGTTGACACAACGCGTACTAGCGCGTTGTGCTGCAACAGAGTGATGGAGGGGAGGCCGGTCTCCGTTCGCCGGAGCGAAGGAGTAGTCAGGTGGTGCATGAGGGGGAGGGAAAGCTGCTTGAATATTCCGGAAAGACATAGGCATGACACGAGAAGGGGGAGCAGGTGACGACCTGAACCGTTCGTCCTCTAAGATGTAGTCTTCTGTGCTCTTGCCATCGTGGTTAACGATCTTGGGATCGGCACCATGGTCAATCAGGATTTTTACCAATCTCTTGCTTCTACACCGAGCTGCCATAGTCAGCGCCGTCTCTCCATCTTCATCCTGAAAATTGATAACATCTGCAAGTTCTTTGGGGTAATCAGCAAGTCGCGTCAGGATGATCTCCATGTAATAACGCGCGGCATGGGTCTTTCCCTTGGCCATAGCAACATCCACAACGTGATGAAAGACGGTCCGGTTGTAGTTGTCGATGTTCAGAGTTGAGCGGTGCAATAGCTCGTACAGCTCGGGAAACTTTCGAACATCGTAGTTGTTTGCGAACATGACACTACGCATGAGCGCGGTTTGGCCTGATTTGTTGACCTTGAAGATATCGGCTCCAGCGGTGAGTAGTAGCTTGACAATGCGGATGCGGCCCATAGCACACGCCCAATGCAACGCGGTATGTCCGTCGTCGTCAATGGCCATATTTGGGTCAAAGTCAGGAGGCGGGGAGATAAGCACCTGTGGCACCTGGTTGGTGTCTGAAATAAAGTATTCTAATATCTGGTCCCCATAAGCACGAGCATCGGTCTTGCCGTTGAGCCTCGCTGCCTCCGGGTCTGCCATGGAAGCATATTCGTTATCATACCTACTCCGTCTGGTGCTGGAGCGAGAGCCGACGACACCATTGTGATATGCTTTCGGGCTCCTTATGGGCGAAGGTGTATGCGAACTGGACGAAGCCTCCGAAGGCGAAGGCGTCATCGACCCATCTTCGGAGCCCCGCACTGAAAGTGTTTCGTGTTCAGATTCCTCAGGAACATCGACGACCTGGCGTCGGGACGAGCGTGTGCTGACAGACAAGCTGGCGGCATTGGAGTCGGGGGCGCCTCCTCGACGCGAAGGGCGGGCGCTGGAGTTGGTGATGAGGTGTTTCGGAGCCAGCGGTGGGCTTTTAGCGGCTGGTTGGAATTCGATGATAGGCTTGAGGAGGCCGTCGCAGTTATACTGTTTTGCTAGAGCCAAGCCACGTTCCAAAGGAATCCAGGTTCCTGTAGGGGTGTTACCCGTTGCTCGCGATAGCAAAGAACAGCGCCATACCCTGGTATTTGCCGTAGCCGCCTTGTACCTTTTCATGCTCTCCCTTTTGCACTTCTCGTTCCAACACACGAGTTCGCTGGGGTTTGTCGAAGCCGGCAACTTTGAGGATCTGTGTTGCATTCAGCCACGAATCGGACCGCCTTCGCATCACGGCGACACTCTTGCACATCCTGGACGTGTTCCGCAGTGAGAAATCGTGTAAAATGGTGTTAAATTGGACGTACATCTCGTACACGGGGATCCCGCTGTACGTCGCCTGCAGCAAAATGAGCTTGGTGTGAAAATGATGTGTCCTGACCTGGCCGACTCACCTTGAATATCGTTGTCTCAGGCATCCTTCCTGCTGCAAAAACGCGAGTATCACGAGGCAAGCAGGCGATGAAGGAGTCTTTCGAGGTACAGACAGCGAAGAAATGAGTTCCTTGGTGCCGGCTGGAGCCAGGAAGCGTACGGTACTTTCAACGCGTGAGTCAACACGACCAAACACCAGCTAATGACTTAGGGGCTTCGATTATTGGACGTGTGTTTTACCAGCGCCAGTCTTCTTGAAACAAGAGTGTCTTGCTGCCCACGGTGTAAGCTCTATGTAATCTACGTTGTTTTCTCTTTTTTGAGTACTTACTCAGCACCTCTAGAAATTTTTTGTCCAGCATCGATGACCCAAACATGAACATGCGCTTTGACTTTCATCACTGCCCTGTCACTGGTTCCCCCTACTTGAATCTGCCGATGGTTAGCTTGTTCTAGTCACGTCTCATATCTTGCATTGTCTCGACGCCAAGAAACTGCTTTGGAACATCTTGACGCGCTAAAATTGGCTTCTCCGCACTCGGGACAAGTAGGCCATCTTAAAGAGACAAAAAAGTTATTCTGGGTTTCATCAAACGACGAAAATATCTGGAGGCTCGTGTTTTTTCTTTTTCAACGTGAGCGCCCAAGGCCATTTTGTTTTGGCCGGTTGACCGGTATCCCGGTATGGAAGATCGAACATCATTGGTACCGTTTTTCGAGGTGTATTGAGATGTTATAGATACAACCCTTTTCAGAAGTATCTGATCTTCTAAACAGATGGAGAGGCTGTGACAATTCATCCAAATGATTTGAAGCCAGAGAAACAGACGAGCACCTAGACCTCGTGGGGCCAATGGCCAAGATGGACGCGCAAATATAGCTACGAGGATTCGGTGTCCTCAGCGCTAGTCAGCTACCGCACGATTGGAGCATAGCTGCCTGTCTATCCCGTCCAAGGTCATCAAACCCTAACTTTTAAACGTGTTTCTAGCTAGTGACATGTTTCTGGGCTTGGCCACAAAACGCACCCACTGTGGGCCCAATCCTCACTTTGACAGGCGCCCCCTTCTGATATCGATGTACCGGCACTTTTGAGCTGTATTCATTACTACAGCGTTTCGGGTCTAGACGTATAATAGCATTTCCGGCTCTCTACCAACGCCTTTCTTTCGTCAGCAAACACGATCAGCGGACGCCGTATCTCAGTTTCATGAGACTCCAGAGGGCATCATCACTAAGTTGTTCTTCAAATATATCCAAGGCAACTCAATGGATTTTACATAGATCTGTAACAACCAATTTTACCCCGCACAGCTGGGGTACAATTCATTCATCGTCCGCCGTGGTCGTCGAGGCTCAAATTACATGTACGTTACCACTCTCTCAAAGTATAGTTATCATGGGCTGGGCGAGAAGGTTCTCGATTACAAGGAATACGCCACGATAACCTTCCCTGGAACGGCAAGTGGGCCGCTGCCGCATTGAAAATACTCCCATGCGGTCTCGACCTAGATGGCGATCAGGGTACCGGTATCCATAGACATCACGTCGAAATTGAACAATCATTCCGATCTCATGAGAGCACTCGAGAAATAAGTCAAGAGGATTGTCATTTGTGTATTATAACAATATTGAGACCGGACCTAACCTATCTTACAACAACAGTAACGCTGCGTGTGAATCTACATTAAGTACAGAGAATAAGGGATCTAATAATTATGAGAACTGGAGGATACATTGAAGGGAGCGGCGGAGTTGGGAAGGAGGGTATACGCCGGTCCGGACGCTGTTGGTCCCGATCGGAAAGTGACCGAATAGGAGTTCGGAATGTATGGGAGCGCGATGACGGGAGGCCATTTCTTGTCAATGTGAGGTACAATAACGAGATAAATGCTGTGCTGGAGCTGGGGAATCCGGAGGAATCGGCGCTGAGCGGTCAGCACTCGAAGGGAGAGGCGGTGACAAGATATGATGAGGCGTCTATGGAAATAGGCGATGCTGATGGGGAAAAAAGAAATCCATCCCTGGGGGAGGGAGACGGATGGGGTTGCTGCGCCTGCACAAACGGTGACTGCTGGGCAGGGCGCCCAATCTGGGAGAAAACGGAGGGCGGTGGGCTATTATACTGCATGGCCTGCAGCTGGGCCATGTAGAAGGGGTCGGTTGTCGTGAAATTAGACTCTGATGAGTTCGCAGAGAATCCCGTGGACTTTTGGCTTTTGTGCTGGGGCCGGGACTGGGAGGGCACAGCAAAGTGCGACGCGGTGATGGGCGATGAGGGGAGCAACAGGTCTTCGACCATTCTCTCGTCTTCCAGCTCGTCTGAGTCGCGCATGGCTTCGTCAGTCTGGCGTCTTGACGACGACTGGCCCCAGCTGAAGCTCGACGACGGCGTCCGCGACGTAGGTGTGCTACACGGCCTGTGGTAATGGTTCTCCCGTGGCGTCTCCTGCACGAACAAAGCCTGTGCTAGCTGAGCCTTTGAAAGAAGAATGGGTTCAATGGAACCACTGCGAGCACCACGACAAAGGGCTACTGACCTGAAGCGCGGCGAGGTCCATTGCTTCCTGGCCGATATGGCTGGAGGAAAAGGAAGAAACAAGGTCCTCGACAGTGAAGCTCATGGTTGGATAAAGGGAAACAGGTAGCGGTGGTTGTGATGGTAAGTATGGGCTTAAATGTGAGAGACGGACATAATGGAGGGATGAAAAGGAAAAGATAGCGAGCACGTGAACACGCCGAGATCTCACAAGTCCGCCTGCATAACACCGGTCCGGGACCTCATTTATTCTTCCGGTCCATTCCGAGGCCCCTCGTCGCTCTCAGTTCTCAGGCCTAGAGCTTCTACATGCGCAGACCATGATGCCCTTTGCCAGCAGCCGTACTGTGGAAAGTCAATCTCTCTCTCCACTGTCTGGTGTTTTCTCACACTACTCAACCGAGAAGGCTTTCGTTAAATTAGATACATACCAAGATCAATCTTGTCAGCGGATCCCCCAAGATCGGTGATCTCGCTTGCTCCGTATACCACACCGCACAGTTTCAATGTTGCATACATGTGTACGATGATAATACTATGATATTTCATGTGATTGTACTGCCCTTTCTGTGTCTAGTAGCAAACGTCATGAAATCATACGTGGAGTTCACTCCGGGCAGACTTACCCCCCTTCAGACCCTGTATTCATCCTACAAGAGCGGGGCTCAAGAGGTCAAAAAACATCGCGTGATTAACAGCAAGGAACCGTTTGTATTCGTCCTGATTGATGCACTCAGCTGCGCCGAACACCAAACGCGTGGGCCCCACCCACCTGGACGACCGAAGGACACGCATTCGCGAGCTCCTTACACGTGCTACGGAGCAGCTCCTTCAACTCTTCACCTGAATTGGTAATCACATAAGTCTCTCCAACAAAACAGCGAGCTCCATATATCATTACCATCATCATTTCTGCTGGGATCAACGTCTTGAAGCGCCACCCAACATCTTCCAACACCATCTAAGATCGTTCCTTTCCATCCACCGATTCTCGGGGAACATTCGTTAATGACAGTCACGAGAGCAATCAACGAATGCTTCTGCAATACAACGGGGGTCGGTCTCACAGAATTCGGGTAAAGAGGGTGTACAAGTTGCGGTACAAGGGCCTACGGCAAGTCAGCCGAGCCGCTTCAAAATAAAAGAAATCGAGAACCTTAAGATAGCGTGCGATGCCGATGTCTAATGCCTTCATCAGAGGTGGAAGCGCTTCAACCGTAGCCAAGATCACCTCAAAGCTGTCAGACGCGTATATCCAAACAGTTCCGATTATGCCGTCACCCAACAATGCACACAGCTGATCAAATCTTTGTGTTGTCCCATGTTCGGTAGTGAGCAATATCAACGACAAGGTCGCGGAAATAGCGGCCCGTAAAAGTTCGGGAGACTCTGGATCTTTCAGGTGCCCCAAGCATCTATTCAGTGACTGAATGGAAGGCTCAACATGAAGTGTACTTGGCGAGGAGGAAATTCTAGACTCACTGCCAATAACAGCCCATCGACTCCAGTGCGCTTTAACAGCGTCTTTGGTACTGTGTGTAACATTTCGGATACTATTCGCACCCCTTTGATCTTGTAGCGGGCTTCATAGTCATCGAGGAGGGACATCACCGAAGGTATGACAAGATGCCATAAGTCCTCATAATCTTCGCTCTGTTGAACGAGCGTTCACATGGAATTCTCAAGATGCAGGCAGAAGTTGGGCCTTACCCTGATATTCTTTGTTACAAACAACACAAGGCTCGCGGTCTCGGGATGTTCTTTCCATGTTTGCTCCTCGTAGTAGTCCTGAGAAGCCATAGGACCCCCAGCAAGACGAGGTAGTTTACGACCCGTAGAAAGGTTCAAGGACGGGTGAGGTGTCGATAAGAAAAGTGGTTTCACATCGTGCGTCAGGATGCGTTTCAACAAATGCACATCAGACTCCGGGAAACCACGTAGGATACCTGAATTTTACTAAGGTCAAAGTACATCGAAAAGGCACCGACTTTTGCTGACCTATTGAAATGTCACGCGCATCTGGCGCAACCCACGGATCCTCACCGTCGAAGGGCACAACCGACGCGACAACGTCGGCCTGGTCCTCCAGAGAGATATTTTCACCATGTTGGTTGAGTAAAGTTTTGAGTTCGAAAAGGACCTGAGACGCGTCATTTTTCCATCTCTGCAAATTTTTTATAACTTCGGCGTCGTCCAGTTTCTCATAGCGCGAGAATTCTTGGGGTATACGGAGAGAAGAAAGCAATGCCAGGCTAAGTGGCATGACGGAGGCTGACAACCTCGGTTATGACGTCACTGTGCACAGCCTCGCAACTTTCATTTCATGAGCAACTGGAAGTACAATATTGTCATGGTCGGAGCACTATTGAATTGAGATGTTCGCGCTTAGTACATAACGATATTGTTTACGGTCGTTGAAAGATGGTACATTGTTCCATCCAGTGCAGGACAGACCCATTCCCATGTTTTCGTCCGTTTCCTAGGCTTGCAACGCAAAGATCACTGCCTTTGGCGAGGCCTTCCTGGCTAGACCATGAAGACAAGCCTAAGAAATCACAAAGCATGAACGAACAAGTCGAAATGAGAGGATATACGCGTGTCAGCTGCATGCAGCATGATACAGATCAATCTAAATCATGTTCTCGGCCCCAGCTAACGGTACCGGCCCAACCTCTGATGAAGATATCCACGCTGTCATGGCGAGGCTCTTGCCCGAAGTTATGCCGTCCTTCATTTCAGCATACACAGCTGTCTAAATGGAATGACGAAAGCAGACCTTTTTTTTTTTTTTTTTTTTTTTTAATTCGAAAGTGTATTGGTTACGTGTACGTATATTCCAATATAACTACCATGTTTTTGGTCTGATTACTACTTTGAGTATTATGATGTCATCGATTTGAACCTGCTCAACTAGCGTGCGACTATGGCACAGAATTATCCCTCGCCTTTGATAATTTGGTGCGACTCGGACACTGCCACCTTCTCCCATTTGGGAAATCCTAGCCTCTGCCGAAAATTGGCCGCAATCTGTCCGTCACTGTTGTTTCTTCACCGGTCCCTTCTCATGACCAAGTCCCACTTCCCACCAGACTCCATCGATCCCAGTCCTTCTCCGGTCTCTCTGTCCCAGACTTGCCTTACTCGGCCAAGGTCACCAACACATTGCAATCAATCAATGCCGGGGCGACGTGCCGGGCCGTGGTGTGCTTGGATCACCACTCCATTTTTTGCGACCTGGGTTCCCAACCAGGCGGCAGCCTTGCGGCACGCGACTCCGTTTCCCAGTCTTATTCGAAAGATCGCTGGGAGGGCCTCGAATCGATGCCCAGAATGGTAAGGAGAGATTAGATTTGTCGTGTGATTTTAGAGGGGGTAATGTGATGACATCATTTTTAGAAAGGGAGGCTGCGTTTCACGTGATTCGGGCATCGGATGTGGTAGAACCCGGAAAGTGTCTAGATTGTTACTTTCTGGGGGGGTGGGGGACTCGAACTCGCGATTGTGAAAATAAAATTTTCTGTATGCAACGAGTTACAGCCGAGCAAGCAGATATGACCACAAAGCAGACCTTGATCATCAGAACTACGCTGAACAGTCGCGATTGAAGTCCATCAAACTGTATAGGGATGACATGAAAGCAGAAGCAACATAAAGAAACCTAGAAGTCTAGCGCTAGCCAGTCATCGCCGTAGGCATTCACTGAGAAGTTCAAAGCTGATGATGGTAGCACAAAACCTCAACTTTGTGGGTTCAAGGGGGACAAAACTGTGAAGGGCCACCCTGATGTCTGATTGGTGGTCGGAAATGATGTAAATGAATGAAGTGAAAGAACGTTGTCATAAAATTCCGGTTATATCTTTACCCGTTGTATAGTTTCGAACGGCTGATGAAGCGAGTAGCTTCTAGAGAAGCTGGGAAGGACATCTTTCACAGCTATTATTGAGCGCCTCGTAGCCTCGTAGCCGCCATGAGAAAAGATGTCGACGCCACGGTAACCACTGGCCGTTCTCTGAACACCCTTGATAGTAGCTGCAGTAGAGACGATAAGAAGACACGGTTCCATCCTAGCTATCAAGGAACATCGGCGGCCCAAAGTGTCTAGGAAACAGCTACGAATTAGATGTTGAATTTAGGAGCAGTGGCCATGATGTCATCGGTGCACTTTGCCTTTTGAACTTCAAATTTTCGTCATCTACTCCTCCAGCACCACCAAATGACGCGTCTCTTGCCTTTGTATAAAAGGCGAGCAAGGGCATTAGATCCTCTCATAATATAAAATGTTTGGAACACGTCGACGAGCGCACCACGATACCCACCACGCTTCTGCTTTCACGACCCGTAAACCACGTTTCTGGCATCGCAGGGACAGGGGCCGGGTAGCAGGCGGCTACAGTATGTTATCCATTCTCACTGAATAGATCACCTAATCATCAACATACTATTTCTTCACAGAGGCTGCTCTTACTAATCCCAACACTACGCACCAGGGTCGTAAACATGCTAAACACGAACTGAGAAAAATGGTGAGGTATTGTCACATTCTACGATATTAAATGCAAACCCATGACTGCAGGGAAAAGACACTCATGTTCCCTTCATGGCCAAGGTCAAACGAACCCTTGGGATCCGCAGCACGCCTCGCCGCACACGGTCCTAGGATGCCTGGTCACGAAGATAAATATTTAGAAACGGCGTTGTTCCTTGTGCTTGTAGTATACTGTAGTACAATAGTATTTCCGACTTAATTTAGTAACGAGGGGTTGTATAATTCGATTATCAGTTATTAGTCTAGATATCATGATTTACTACGCGCCTGTTGGGACTCGAATCCCCGTCGATCTCTCCGGCCCGTATCGCCACTTTCTCTGCATAGTACGCCGACTACTTATGCCTGACGATGTCGATTTCGACGCGATAATCCATAGCATTCATGGAATCTACGACTCTCTAAATTTTTATCCACCAGATGGCAAATTTACCATCCTTGCGTCGTTCTTCCTTACACATGAAAGGCGCACCAAGGTCATATCCATCGCGACGGGGACGAAATGTTTACCTACAATCCGACTGCCATGCCAGGGAGAAGCGTTACACGACAGCCATGCTGAGGTACTGGCTCGACGAGGTGCCATCCGATGGTGTATGGAGGAAATCCTTCGCCCCACACCATCCGACTGGATCGTTTGTCGGACGAGCGGGAAGTATGCGTTGAGAGATGGCGTAGCACTCAATCTCTACATTTCCACTGTTCCATGTGAGACTTGCCTGACTTTGCTGCTATTAGTATCACTGACAGCTGCTATACTAGGCGGAGACGCATCGACCAGATTCCTCGCCGCCTTCCAAGACGAAGAGATGGCACTTCTCAAGGATTCTACAGTCAGGAAACCGGCAGATCCTGCGACAGCCGCACGAGGTCGCGATGGGTACTCGCTCTTTGGAGTCCTCCGAACGAAGCCTGGCCGAGCGGATTCTCCTCCTACTCAATCCATGTCTTGTAGCGACAAGATTACTTTGTGGAGCGTCCTGGGTATACAAGGTGCTCTGGGATCGCGGTTCTTGTCGCCATTGTACATATCTAACATTGTCGTTGGTGAGGTGCCACCAAGTATGCGTGAGATGGTGCTGGAAGATTGTAACCGAGCTTTCTGGGGCCGGTTGGGCCGGCACGGTACAACTTGTTTTAGTCGCAAAGTTCCTCGATGTGTCTTACGACTTTCATAGGTGTCGCGGAAGGCTACAATAAGCCATCTATAAATCTCACGAACGTGCCATTCATACATTCTCGCGATGCTCTCAAAGCGGCCTCTGGATCGTGCAACGATTGTTAGTCCGACGTAGTTACATCCAAAATTCTTGACTTATTGCGATAGATAGCTCTTTGTTGGATTGCTGACTCGCGCACGACGCATGAAGTCCTCATCAATGGTTTTAAACGAGGCGTATCCCCCAAGCACCGGTTACGCGAGAAATCTAGGTGAATAGTATTCTCTTTCCTCGCATTAATCGAAGCTTACTATACTTGGGATAGGCCGCTGCTATGCCAGATGTCATTATTCTCACTGTATCATCAGGTTGCCAAAGCCTTGGGGCTCTCTGATCAGTCGTGGGTTCGTCTATTAATCGCTCTGCTGTGTTGCAAGCATCTTATGCAGACAGCAAACATATCGTGACGTAAAACAATCCGTCACAGAGTATCAAGGCGTCAAAGACCGATTGATAGGTGGGCCATTAGCTGGTTGGCTCAGGACCGCTTCCTTGTCCAATGACTTCGTCTGCGGCCCACAAGAGACCGGTAGGGCAGATCGATTCACTTCTCGCGCGACAACTAAAAAAGCACAGCAGAAGCATCGACTAACACCAAATTTACATCAAAATAAGAGGGCAGCGAATACGGCATCCCATTATGAGGCGGGAATAAACGGTTCAGTTCCCGTCACCTTCGCGTTTAATACCAGCGTCAACGGAAGCAAAATCAACAAGTATCTTGTCGTTGTCAAATTTGGAAGAATTCTTTTTTACGATGCACGTTTTTGTGAGCTAGAGTTTTTGCGTCTCGCACAAAGGATTGTTTTCTTCTGAGGGCCTTCTTAGTCGCATCCATTTTGGTCTTTTCTGTTCGTCCAAAAATGGGCCCCACCATCTCTAAATGTCAGAGATAACTTAGTGAATGTTTAGGCTTCCGTCACAAACATGACGACGAACTATATGCCGGTAAGTCCGTTCGATATGACGAGGAGGAAGATATTTTTTGCTAAACTAATAAGACTTATTCCATCCTTTCACCATCCTGGTGACCTTCCTCAACGGAGAATCTATACACCCACCGTCTCCAATCTTGAGTTTTCATAGCCGCAGTCCACCTAGATCAGTATCACTCGATGTGCCCGTCGTGACATGCTATCTGTCTTACGATCGTATCCTCTTTGGACAAAGACTTTCGCAAGTTGTAACGAGACACTCAACGGCTGATGTTGATGCCACCGACACCACAAGCCCTTACACGATCGGCTCCGTGCTCTTTGTGATGTTATCCCCACTCTCTCCTGTGATGTCCGGCGGGTTCGGGCGGGGAAGGCAGACAGCTGACAGCAGACCCGCACGCACAATTCAGTCATACGTTAGGGCAGCGCGTCAATAGTAGCGGCCTCTTACCTTCCTCTTCTTCGCCTCGTCGCGCGAGGTTTGTTGATAGTTTCTTTCCGATAATCCAAGGTTTTTGAGCCAATGGGGTGTGAAGGAGATTTGCGTTCGCGTTTTCAAATGCCAGACTAATCAGAATCAAGGCGAGGGGCCCCCAAAACGGCGGGAAGGTGAGATAAGGTTCCAATCGTTTTTTGGTAGGATTCATGTCTTCCTCTGGCCTGAGGCTTCTTCTTTTTGGCGCAATTGAGTCTGGTACAGGCACCCCACTCCAAATGACACACCCGGAGCCGCTCCCTTCGAGGATACCCGCTTTGACCGCTGCCTCTCGGAATTCATCTGTATAGTCTTGAAGTGAGTTTAGGTCAGTTCTCAACGTGGAACTTGTTGACCCAACTGCTAAGCTTCGCGCCTGACTTTCATGTCGAGGTCAGAGCCCAGCAGGATACAGCTATCATCTCTGAACTGCTAGAATCTCCGAAAAAGTGTGAAATAGAAGTTGTCCGTCCTTGAGGTCTCGAATAAAAGTGTCAATCAATAACAAGTAAACCTCCCAATGAATAATCTCAATCGTCGTCTGGAACCGATTCAGGAATCTGAACTTTGGGGGTGAAACATGGCACGAAGATTTATCCTGCTGATAGAGTCCGTTGTAATCAAGCACGCTAGCACACCTGACGAAACAAGGTTCGTTCTTCCTCTATCAAGGCGCTATCCCATTGGATTCGATCCTGTACTAGGTTCATTTACTCTGCAGACCAGACCAATGCCTGCGTTTTCTTGTAAAATAGAAAAAATACGCCTGGCGCAAGGGGTCTTAGAAAAGTAAAGGGAACTCTCTTCAGTGTATCGAATCGGAACCAACACAAAACGTGCCTCGTATGACGTTACATAAGGTAGGCTCGAGTTTACAGTCTGATCATAGTCATGTCAACATATTCAGCACTGATACAAGTCACGATAGCTCCTGACAGGATCACGCCAAAATCTCAGGAAAGAATCGAGCGCCACGATATAAACAGATAGGTCTCATCGCGACTGCCATGAGTGTTTTACTCAACAGCGATATGCGTACAACTTTGCATAATACGCTCGCCCAGATTGCAGACGAGAACCTTAGTGAAGGATTGTTGAAGCTTCCGGTGTCATAGTTCACAAAGCTTTACCCAACACTGAAAGAGACTGCCGAAAGAGGACTTTCAACGCCTTGAAAAAGCTTCCAAAGCGCTTGCTTGCCGATGATGAACACCCTGGATGCCACTACGCTGGTCTCACTTCCAGTCGGTTTACTTCCTGTCGGCTCTTCAGCTTGCTGTATAACGTTCATCCAGAAAATGTCTGCAAGTTGTCCCGTTTGTTTACCAGTCCCACAGTGACAGCTCACAATGACCGTAGATATGAAGACTTTGCGGAATGCTTTCCTGCATACACTAGCGAATATCAATATAGCCCGACAGAAACCTTCAGCTAAGTATCGGATTACATCGAATCACAATCTTTCGTGCAGGTTCTCAATAATTTATCAAAATGAGTTGGTTGTTTACGAATGATGCAATCTGACCATGTATTATAAGCAGCGCGACTTGGACAAACTATTTCAGACGTTCAATGTCCAAGAAATTATCGATATTCTTCATCGCATTGTTGAAGAATCCAAAGAACGGAGACAACGGGATACGGAAACGAAGGACTCCTGACGAGAGGTCTTCGAACTTCCTTTGCTGTACAGGCTATTCCCAGACTTGAGGAGGAAAATATTAGATTGCGAGATAACCTACCTTCCGCAAGGTCTACACTTCTCTGATAGCACCTCGAACTTAGATTGAAACAAAGAACAACACGGTAGCTGCTCAGTTGCAGAAAAGAGTCAAAGTGACTATGATTCAGAGGAGAAAGCGTTACTGCTCCTCAAAAAACTCGACAGAGTAGGTTCTTGCTCATATTATTCACCGCCTATCCATGTCTTGATAGGTGTTGGATGCATTGCAAGAACTGCCGTCTAATGAGTTAGAAAACTGGAGGAGGCGAATGATAGAATCCACTAAGACTGTCATGGCACACAGTCTTGTTGGCGGTATTCAATAATTGTGATATAACCCGTATGAAATGGCCTGGGAGGTTTCGCCGCTGATATCGACTAGACTCTCATTAAGTTACAGACCAGGGAGTATCCCCGATCGCGCTGAAAATAGATCGTGAAGTTGTTCATGGACGTCCCCAGACCTCTTTAACTTCGAACCACCTCGTTCTGATCCCTTTGCCTTTGGGTACAAGCACGCAAACGAATGATCTTAATAGCATATCTACTCTTCGAGGTGGGAGCCGCCATCAACAGGTGCCAGTGGTGATGAAACTTCTGTAGATGTGAAATATAGAGGCTCCCGAAAACATCGTGGGTTGGAATATGGCTCGAATCAGCAAGATTTCAGCCAGCACGTAAGTACGTACCTCTATATTCCTATATCCGAAATGTTTTAATTGAACGTACCGTCCCTTTCCATAACAGCACCCTTTTTTCTCGTTAAGAGTCATAATTAGCTGCCAGAACTTGAATCTGAACTTCCTGAGATTTGTAAGTGAGATTCATCTGAGCTTTCAAGCCATTACGATTCACAAGCCCATATGATCGTGTGCGCACTTCTATCTGCTTCGTCACTGATAATTAGGTTAAATAAAGTCGCTTCACACACCGAGTGGAGCAACCGACGCTTCCGTGGATGAACAGATGATGCATCATAACAATCAGGGGAAATGCAACATCAGCGAGAATCTGGGAACTTAGAACGAGCCGTTGAAGTATACAACTAGCGAACAAAACAGGATAAATTTTATCTTTGTACAACGATAAGGAGGCGAGGAGGAAGCCGACCGCGCAGGCACAGAAGTCCTTAGCAACCAAGAACCTGTCATCCTGCCAGCCCCACCGCCACCACTGAGAGAAACACAGGCAGAATGGAGCTCCAGGTTTATACCTTCCAGGTTGACATCAATTATAATTACAGCAAGTATTTTTTGAGAGGTTCAATGAGGCTCATACTTCGTTAACCTACCAACTTAACTTCAGCTTGGACCGAAACCTTTGGTTATGCTGTACTGCCGGTACAGCACACTCCTAGATGGTATTTAATCAGCCGTGACATCATGTTCATCGGTATCCGACACTAAAAAGATGAAAAGAAGCTATATATCATAATGTACTAAAAATAATGGCGGGAGGGGAATGGGGGTTATTGCACGTACAGACAAAAAGAGTGCGAGATAACAACGACGACATGATAATAACTAAATAGCGAGATCCATGCTGTACAAGCTAAGTACGACGGCCTAGGAGAAAATCCAACGCCGTCATCATCATGCAACAACGTCAGCAGAGCTAAAGCTGCTCCGTCGTCGCCGTATACTCCTCAATCCCGGTCGCGCAGTCTTGCTGCCAGGGACCACAACAGCGGCGGCATTGGTCGTCATCCATGCGTCAGAAGTAGGTCCAGCCTTTTTCGTGGTAGCATTAGCAACCTCGGTGAGAGTTGACGCGTGGTGAGGTCGTTTAGAAGGGATTAATGTAGGGAGACGCGAGGGTGTGGGAGTAGGTTGTGGAAGTCGCCGTGTTACGGGGGCGGGAACAGGAACAGGCTTTTGGCGTGCGGCAGCAGCTTTGGCAGCAGTCGTCGTCCTGGTCGTAGCGAGTCTAGGAATCTTGTTTGGAGGTTGTTGTCCTGTGGATTTAACGGGAGATACCAGAGGCTTTATACTCGTGCCAGCTTTTCGAATTGCAGCTGCACCAGCCGTAGATCTAGTCACCCGAATGGGGCGCCTTTCCGACGCTGTGATCTTCTTCATCGCTGGGGTGGTTTTGCTCTTGTTGCGCGTCATCGGCATAGCGGGGAGGGGGAGGACATCATCTGTGTCCTCATCTGATTCGCTCTCGTCGATGGCGTCACGTGCGATTCGTTTACCAGATGGCGTCTTTCGTGGCTGGCCAGGTGTAGCGATGGCTTTGGCGTGAGCCGCAGCCGCAGCAACATGCCTACTCGGAGTCACGGGGGGATACGCTGGGCCTGTTGGTGGGGGGGTTTTCGTCTCGATACGACCAATTTCTTCATCCGTATCAGCAGGAGGTGTGGCAGGAGTAACGACTGGTGCAGGGTCCACTGGTACCGCGCTGGCTCTTTGCTGTCTTTGTAATTCATCGACCGCTGCCCACTTGGACCACTCCAACTGTTTCAGGTACATAAATTGCTGTTGAGGGCCAACAACACTACCTGGCCGAACGATACGCATGAAGGCAATTGCTTCGTTTGCTGTAAACCCGTACTTCCATATGAGGTATGCACCTATGAGTGTACCCGTTCGTCCCAAGCCAGCTTTACACTAGGTCAAAAGTGATCGTTAAGAAGAGGGTTAAAACAGAAAGATAAGCAACCTACGTGAACTGCGACCACGCCACCGGCTTCAATAATCCTATCTGCGGTGTCGATGAACATCCGCACAATCTCATCTGTTGGATTGGTACCATCATCGAAATAGAGTTCCATGTGATCGACACCACGATCCAAAAATGTGTCTCGATCATAAAGTTTGTTATTAAGGCGCACGACAAGCTTGATGTTTCGCTTCTCGAAGTAATCAAGGCAGTTAAGGAATGGCGTGGGAAGCTTGCGCTGCAACGCAAGATTTCTCGTGGAAGATGCAGTGGAATACAGTGACGTGCCGGAGTCCGCTGACTCCTTCTCCTTCTCCTTCTTTATCCAAGCCGAGTCGACAGGTGAGGCGAACGCGATGAAATTGGGTGTTATCCAGTTCCAATCGCCGTTCTCCACCTTTTCATAAAACTCATAATCCTCGACGTCGAACTCGTTCATATCACATAGGCCGTTCTGCATGGCTTTCCAGACCCCCCACAGACAGTCTTGTATGTTGAGATTGAAATCTGAGGGGCCCCGGCCGGCATCGCGGAATGGCATGAATTCCACCTCTGCAATGGGATGGAAGGCCTCCCATGGAGCTCGTCGCTGGACGATCATCTGCGGCTGCGGCATTAGTGGAGTGACTTTTGCGAAAGGGTAGAGCACCCACCACATAGAGGGCCATCAGAAGAGCCGCATTGGCCTTCCGTCGGGGGTCGTCGGAGGAGTAAAGGACGAGTCTGTACTGCGTCAGATTGGGATCCTGTCATTGCGCCGCAACGCTGCACGTGAGTGGCAGTCTAGCAACACACAGAAGCGCGTCCATACCTCCAGAAGCTCATGAATGAGTATACAAGCCTTGTAGACCATTGCGATATTGAGTGGGCCCCAGTCTTGGAAGAAAGATAGGTAGAGGAGCTGGTCATCGATGGTAAAGAAGTAGTAAGACGCCATGTCGTCCGACGCGGACGATTGGCCCGTACGATTACGCGTTCGGATACGCGGTCTGTTGTCGCCTTCATTGCAGTGCTTGTTCAAGACTGCAGGATTCGGTGGAGGTTGTGGAAATGTGGTAAAATAGAGCCTGAGTATATTGATCGCAAGTTCAACATAACCTAGGTCCACGGACGAAAAATAGAACTAGAGCAGACCTTTCTCCAAACTGACAGAGCAAATCGCAATTCAATCCCATCGCTGAAGTAATTTCCTCCGAGACTGGACCGGAGATGGATGAGGAGGTAGAAGAGAGTGAATGGCGTGTTCCAACACGCTGCACTGAGGCGGTTGAAACTGGCAATGCCAAACATAAACAAAGCCGTTCCCGAATTGCCTTATTCGGATAGCAAGATCCTGATCGTTGGCCTCGACGCGTCGCGTCGTGACCAATCAGGTACTGAAACAATGAAAGGGGTATGCGGTTGATTATTTCATCTTTCACTCGTCCCCTTCGCCCTTGCTTTCCATGCCTGTAATTAATTCCCCATTGGCAGCATTGACTCTTACAAATCTTTCTTCGAAAAGTAGTCTCGTCTCACCCAACCCCCCAAGAATCAAGTATCAACCAGACACGAATTCAAAGTCTGAGCACCACGCGTTGAATGACCACCAGTACAAAGGATAAAGAGGGCATAAATGCTCCGCAACACCTAAAAATGGCCTAAATAAATGTGTTGTCACGAGTGATAAATGGAGAAGAAGCTGTCTGCATTCAAATGAGCCCAACATTCAGTCAAAGAGAGGGAAAAGTGGGAGTTTAGTTACCCAGTTTTAGATCCACGTCGTCCGGCTTTACTAATAGATATACCGCCGAAACTCGAGTGATCTAACAAAATCTTAGAGGACTAAGGCCGCCGTCTTTCCTTTTGTGCACACTTTGTTTTTCCTACCCTAAAGACGATTCCACAAGTCTCACTCCCACTTCATCCCGTCCCTGAGCATTCTCTCTCGCTCCGCTGTTAGTTTGGCCTTATGCCTGCTAGTTAAGTACCGCAACGACTTTTGCTCTTACTACCTGCGTGCATGGCAGTAGGACGTTACTCGGTGTTCCTCCCACATTGAGCACACCGTTCGAACTGCGAGTTTCAGCTTGGTACACTTATGGCTTATCTTATTCACAAGATGGCACATCCCAAGGCAATTTATGATCAGAAGATCTCCAAACGAGGACAATACTGCAGACGCCGTGCGCCCAAATAAATGAGCATGGGATTTTGGAGTTTTTTTTTTCAACTCACGACTGATACTATTAATATCAGTCTGCGTCGATCCACCGGACAGCATCGGTTGGGCCAAGTTAAAAGGGAGTTTGACAAGCGGAAACACCCAAGTGGCAGCCACTGCAAGGCATTCGTGGTCCGACCTGTTTGAGAGCTGTAGAAAATTTGACGGGCGGGCAACAGGTTCGGCAAATCCTAGGCTGACTGTACTATACAGGGCTGTGCGCAAATCTGTACCGGGCATCATAGTATCGGAGCTCATGGCAAGAAGATGCTAAGAAACGGAATCTAAAGTCTGAGATAGTATGTAAGTCACTATACTATGACACGGAAAATCGCGCTACGATTCTTGTCTTCGTCAGTCCTCGTCCTCTTCGACCTTACTCTCCATGACCGTTTTGATCATTTCACTTCCCAGTACACCGGCTTCTGCAAATCTCCCTTCGAAAAACTTTCTCGTCTCATCGAACCGCTGCCTGTACACCTCAAAGCTACCAAACCGGACACACTGACTCCACCCGCGCGCGGCGACCACGAATTCAAGGTCATCGGAGCGGTGCCATGTGTCATAGATAGCTGAATGAATGGCTGCTTCCAGTAGAGACGAAGAGAGGAATAAATGCTCCGCAACGCCCAAAAATAGTCTAAATAGAGGTGTTGCCGCGAGTGATAAATGGAGAAAGGGTTTGATATTCAAATGAGCCCAACAGTCAACCATGGCAAGCAGAGAAAGGTGGGAGTTAGGTCGGTACCCAGTTTTAGATGTTGATCCGTTGTCTTCGCTGGCAGGTATACGGCCAAGGCTAAAACGGTCCAGCAAAGCTTCGGAGAGGAGTATAGGTCGCCGTCTTTTCTTCTGCGCACCCTCGCCATTTCCAACATCCCCAAAGACGATCCTACGGCCCCACTCCACCCTGTCTCTGAGCTTTCTCTCCCGTTCTGCGGCTGATTCACCTCCGTTCGTACCAGCTGTACCAGCCTCTACCATCATTTTAAATAGCTCGGTTGCGCTTTGAGCATATTGGTTTATCTGTTCTCTGGCTTGTGGATTCATGATGGCCAGCCCCGCGTAGACATGCCAGGCATTGCTGAAAATCCGCAGAGCGAGATTGACCTTAACGGTCTCTATTCCGCCGACATAAAGTCCTTGTTCCCAAGGATAGGCAGCGCTGCAAGCCCAGGCCGTTCCCATACTGTTGGCATATTGAGTTCACAGGCGTCAAACTCAGTGATGGAACTTACCTCAAAAAAGCCATATGAGTGACAGCTTGCGTATTCGCGGTGACGATGTCGTGGTCATCATAAGATAGGTATACATAACGAGATCCAAAACAGCGAAAGATGTTTTCAACGAGTAAAAGATCAGAGTCAGATGCTCTGTGCTTGATGAGAACCTAATATGAGGTCAGACCTGCTTATTTTACGTACCACAAACATAGGGAACCAGTGCTCACCAAGGGCTGTCCGACTGGATTTACGGTTGGGCCGTGTAGGGAATGACACGACACAATCGACGTGTCAGCGGGTAGATATTTTTCAAATGCAGCTTTTTCGGGGGCCTTGACTGAGGTTTGGCCAGCGACGATTGCGTTTAGTTTCGTTGCTACCTGCCCGCATCAGCGGTGATTCGGTTCGGCGGTCCGAGACGGAAGGGTCTTCTTCCAAAACTCACAAGGTCCGTATTCCGCAACGACACGGTCAATAAACTCTGCTTCGACAGAGTACATAATAAAGTCGGATGAACGCGAGACGCCATGCCCGTCTTGATAAACCGTTACTGCAGGAATGTCTGGGAAAATATCTATCAGAGTTTGTTAGACTAAGCATCGTACTACGCACCCCGGTATCTCTCTTGTAGAGATTCGTAGTTCTTTCGTTGGTCACATACATGTATTCTGCTCAAAAAGGGATGAGCGATGGTATATATAGTGTATCAAACCACGAACCTCTTCCAGCCGGCTGCCGAAAGCCTGTTGGTGTACATTGAGCCCATTAGTCCCATACCAATAATTCCTATGGTAGGCTGCTGGTCAATGGGATCATTTGGGTCGACACTCGAAGAGAATGGCATCCTGAGAGGAGTCAGTGTGAATACATTCCAGGGGTCGGATTTCTTAAATAGCATATTCCGGAGGCTTTTAGACGACAAAGCCAAACTTGCGGTTTTGCTCTTTCCCTTTCGCGTCTGTTCGTTTCCTTCCTCGCCATGCCTCGCCTTCGATGGCAAGAAGTAATAAAAGCGACGACTAATAACCCTTGGACGACAAATTTTCGGCATTTAACGCAGGTCGACCGGTCCTGGCTCAAACGCAAAGCTGCTGAAGCAGACCAACGAAAAGCCAAGGTCGTTCACTCTGCCAACAGAATTAAATATTGGAATATTGTGCCCGGCGACCAGATTCGTATACGTGGTGACAGGAGTGACACCTTGCATTCTGTTCATGCTATCAACAAGCTAAGCAATCAGGTGTTTCTCAAGCCTACTGAGGGTGACGTGAGTCCTGGTTCTCCCATCGATTTCCTGCAAGTACTAACCATGGCCGCTCTCGTAGCAAGAAGGAGGGACTCGAGGCAAAAATTACCATTACTCAAGATGTCAGCTCTTTGTCGGCGACTATGAATTCCCCCCAGAGCCAGGTTCAATAGAAGCACAGACGCGTCGGTACGTGACCCGTTCGTTCGGGTACATTTGGTAGTCAACATCATTTAGGGTATTCGCGCAGCGAATTGGTACCTCTAAGCCCGTCTGGAGCACATATCTCAAACGATTCTATTGGAATCGATATGCAGTCAAAACGACCCCCTCAGTTCCTCAGCTTCGCGGGAAAAGGGTTCCAATACCATGGCCAGTGCGAGAAGAACCAAAATATGCTGAACGTGAACAACCTTCTCTCTGTATTATGATTTACCTGATGGCTGTGTTCAGCGAGCGATTACTATGACACTTCAAAAGACGAAGTTGTGAAAGTGACATATCAACCGCCACCCTTCAACACTTCTCATCGGTCTTATATCCCTCTGGCCCCATCAGAAAGCGAGTATTTATTTGCAATGTTCAACGCTGGACTGTCTGCGACGTATGGAGATACTCAACCACCCGCGGAACTCTACTTGGAGAAAGAACTCACAAATCCCCATTCGTTCGCCAAACGCCACGAGCGTTGGAAAGCATATCAGGCATACAAGAAGACTCTACTCGCGGAAATGGTACAGAAGGAGCAGAAGCATCTCTTTGGTCGCACTAAAGAGCAAGCGAGGGCCGATGCAACGTTCAAGTGGAAAGAACGCTTGGAGCTGGAGAGGAGGGACAAGGTGGCTATGAGGCAGTCATTTGCAAACCTGAAGCAGGAGAGGAAGGCAAGGAGAAAGGCCAGGAAAGACACGAAGATCAGGCAGCGTCTGACGGATATGGTATTGTCGGATGCAGTCAACCAGATTGTACCGAAGGAAATCAATGCTTGAGCGATACCTCTAGTTCTTTCAATATAAATATTATTCAGAGCGGGAGCGAAGGGTGACTGAAAAGGCTCACTGTGCTCTTGCACACTGTATCCCACAATAGAACACTCTAGAGGTTTTACCGTTTAACCTGTCATCAGTCCGCTCTTTATCCTGCAGCCGGCTCGAATTGGAAAGCACGGATACCGTCTCTTGACTTTGTACCACCATGTCCTCTCTTCGCTCACGGAGTCCAGAGGCTCTCTACCATGCCATCCCTCAAGCGCCGATGGCTTCGCATCCGGTATTACCAGCAGAGCCTGACATTGAAATGGAGGACGAAGGCGATCCGGATGGTGCACACGAGTCAACACATCCTCATTTCACACATGTAGATGCTCGGGTGCGCTGGATATTTTTCATTCTGGGCTGTGCAGTGCTGCTGCCTTGGAATGGTGCGTTACTGGACGCTTCTTGGTGACTGGTTGACCTGACATTGAGTAGTAATGATAACTGCCACGCCTTATTTCATGGCGAGACTTTCCACGTCGTCAATCAAGCCCACATTCAGCTCATACCTCTCTACATCGTTCACCGCGTCCAACTCTATCTTCCTGGCTCATGCTACAGCAACATCCAAGAAGGTGCGTGCATTTACAAGGCCGTAGGACCGACCTCTTGATTACATCAACAGAATGCCCCTTCACGTCAAATTATTGTATCAATACTATGTCTATCAGTCCTGACGTCGCTTCTCACACTCAGCACATTTGTGCGCGCAACTGCCGGCCTTTTCTTTGCCTTTGTCTTACTCAATGGCATCGCACAAGCAGCCTTTGGGTCATACCTGCAAACTTCATGTATAGCGGTTGCGTCACTTTTTGGCCCCACCGCTGTGCAGCCTATGATGTCCGGACAAGCTGGTGTCGCTGTTGTAGTCAGCGGTGTACAGGTATTGAGCGCACTTGCCTCAGTTCGAGGAAACTCAGACATTGAGGCATCAAGTGTGCCCACTGGAGGCCACGGAGAAGCAGAGGAACGATCCGCGTTCGTGTTCTTTGGACTGTCAACTTTGTTCCTTCTTGCGAGTGCCGGGGCCCAAGTTTGGCTCACGAGCATGCCCGTTTACAAGACCGTTGCCGGTTCACTCGAGGCGCGCGCCAAGACAGATGCTGATGAAATAGATGGCGAGGAGACGCAGGGTCTCGTATCCAGTGGACGACACGATGTGCCAGAAGAGAAACGAAAAATATTCAGAATCGCAAAGGCAAATGTGGTTTATGAAGTGGCCGTTGCTTATGTCTTCGTTATCACTCTCGTAAGTAAAATCATCGGGACATTTGGATGTCACTGAATGTTTACTAGGCTGTTTTCCCTCCCATAACAACATCCGTTCAATCAACAAATCCGTCCATGCATTCTCTTCTTTTTAGCTCTATCCACTTTTTCGTCTTTGGCGTAGGCGACTTCTTTGGGCGATATATCTGCTCCTTCCCCCGACTACTGACCTGGTCTTCCAAACGACTTCTTACGCTGTCTTTCGCCCGCACTCTGTTTGTGCCTCTTTTCCTCATGTGCAACATCCAGCGCCCCTCATCATCTGCTTATACCCCCATAATAAATTCGGACTTTATCTTTATGCTGATATTATTCCTTTTCGCTCTTTCAAACGGCTATGTATCAAGTATGTGCATGATGTCTGCACCGTCTCTGGAGCACAACCATAGATTGAAGACGCGGGAAGATATAGATGTGGCGGCCACGGTGGCGAATTTCTGCCTGATCTTAGGGCTTGCGACTGGAAGCATAATGAGTTTCGCTGTGAGAGGAGCAGTCTGTCACTGTAATCCATTTACCTCGTAATAAACTGTGGGAAGGTTTGTCCTCGACCATCTCATTTTCATGGCTGAAATTCTGAGGACATTTAGGCGGCTTGTGGCCTAAACCATGCTTCGGCTGATCATTCGTACAAAGTAGGGAAGGACTTCCTCCTCACATATGCGTGCTCTAACATTTCTCCAGCTTCGAATTTGTGACACCTCCGTGATTTAAAGAACATGCCCCGAAACACGGAATACGCAAGCTCCACTAATTTTCATTTGCCTATTTTGATTGATATCGCACATTGTCATCAAAAACTCTCTTCTTGCTAATTCGTAGAACGACCCACCGGACCCTGATTAACGACGCAGCATCGATCGCCAATCATTATAAACGTGTAATACATAACACTACTACCCACTAGAAGATCAATAATTATGCCAGTACGCAGCGTTTATATGCCCGGGATGCAAGTCCAATGGATCTGACACCATCACTCTTTAATTGAAACTGCCACCCCATTATGCTATTCTGCAAGTTGGGGAATGCACAGCGGAGGGCCAAGACAGTAGCACGGGTTTGGCAAGCTGTCTTGATTATCATATGTTGGTCCGCGGAACCATATCATGGCATCCACAATTGACAACACCCAACGCCCATACGGATGAGAGTGAAGCGTCGGTTTAGAATGCCCGTTACTTCGGTGGCTTGTTGTCAGCGCCCGTCGCCACCGACAATGCCGCTGACGACGAGAACATCGCAGAAAATGTAGCACCTTCCAGCATCTTCCAACGCAGTTCCGCCAGAGCTCGACCCGAAGCTGATCGGAATGAAGGCCTCGAGGCATCAAACTTCCCGATGTTTCCCATATCACCTCAAGTTACAGGACCTAGTCAGAGAAGTACACCAAGTACATTCAAAATCAATAATCTCTGTCAGTGATATTGTCGACTCTGGCTGTCAAGCGCATATCGAGTACTTTATGATACACACCTCATTTTTCGAATGTCTTCTATTGCCGTCACCGTTCACGTTACCCCGAATGAGGCCTGGATTACTCGATTCCCCGAAGATTCCAGTCCCCTTAGTTGCCATTTCCAAGCGTCATCTTCAAATTCAACCTGGAACGTGACGGTTATGAGGGTAAAATCCTCCCGAATTGGTTAAGTTACGACTCCCAGGCAGCCGGTTAAGATCAAACCGTCGCACGAATTACTGCGTTACCCCCAATCTCTCGTGGCGTCCGAAGGCTGTTTATAAGGCCCAGGACCCACGTCAAAATCCCCCAGGATCATGTCACAGGCATCCACTATCCAATTTCCTTCTCGCGACCCTTCTCCTGCACCTGAGTATCACGAGCTGTATCACGACTACAATTCCGACGCTTCATCAGTGTCTTCATCTTCCTCAAGTTTTCGTCGACGACGGCGCCGTGCGGGTGTTGTCGGGGCTGACGCAGTTCGGGCTGTCCGAGTCTCTCTGTCAAGCACAGCCTCCTCGGATTCTGGGCAAAGCGACCAGTCTGAATCTGAGCCAGAGGTTGAACAACCAGCTGTGCCCATACCAACAGAATGTGAGGAAAAACGTGCAGAAAGATCTCGAGGCAGAAGATTTAGTCGAAAGCCAAAAGTGGTGAAGCTGAGAATAGAGCTCCACCTGGAGATAGAGATGACAATGAAGGCGACGATACGCGGGGACATCACGATCTCGCTCTTGTGAGTAAAATCCATCTTTGCAAGCTTAGAGCTTTGATGTTGATTATCCATCTAGCCGATGATATTTCCACCAGCCAGTGACTTAGTGCAGCAGTTGGACGAAGGCTGGTTTCGGTTTCGCCTCGGTTCCGCTCCCGGTGCTGATACTATTCTCTAGGACTTTCGATTTGGGCATTTTCGGTGCTAAAAAACTTTATGAAACATCACGGCTTTCACGGTTGATATTAGGGATGGAGTGCATACATGGGAATTAGTGTAGGTACCTACCGACAGGCAAGTTAGTTTTTTTAGTGTACGGAAAGAGGAATTGAAAGGGATAACCCATGATCCTCAAACACCGAGTTCGATGTGAACCTATGAATATGTATCGCGATGGCAACAGACCACGAATCGGAAGGGATCCGGATTCTACCTATTAAGCGCCGTTGCAGATGCATTCTGGCCTTCATTTCCTACGAATAAGAAGGAAGCACGGGGAAGACACAAGATTCACCTTGTCTAATTCGGTAAGTATGTTGTATTGAGTGCGAAAGCGTTGCGCCGGCTATTTTCATTGTAATGCCGCAAGTGCGGGAATGTGCACACTGCTAGGCCCCGGTGTACATTCCCAGGTCCCGATCCCAACCTATCGCGGTACATACCAGCAAAATTCCGTGGGTATGTGCAATCCGCTGTTTCAAGCGTGACCCTGGGCGGATTTCAATTGGCCGTAAGTTTCGTATAGAATACTAAGTCAACTCACCGAATACATAGAGTGTGTCATTATCAACGATATCGTACAAGACCAAGAAGGTTTGTGGCCGAAAGAGAGTGCCGACCCCATTGTGTACGTCAAAGATGAGACGCTGGTCGGACAAAGATGAATGGAACTCATGTGAACATTCGACACGAGACCTTTTGGGGGCCTGAGGTCTTGTAAGCGAAAGCGCCGTGGACCGCAAACCTACAGCTTGGATTTGTGCAGGTAACAAGTTTCAAGCGACGGTTAGCGCTAGAAGAACATCAGAAAAATATCAGGGCACCCGAAGGACTCTCCAAGGGTCTATTATATGGGACGTACCTCGTTCGGTCTGAGAGTATGGACCTTGCGGCAGGAAGGCGGGGTCACTCCTGCCTCAAAGTTGTGAAATTTCGTCGTGGTGACCAAGAAACGATCAATGTTCTCTCAAAGGACGAGCGAAATGTCGGCCAAAGCTCTTATTCAAGGAGAAGAATGCAAACTGTTCCTTACGCGTCAACACGCCGAGATGAGTAAACGTTACTTACCATCCCTGAGCGAAGGCTAGAACACCGCAATAGGGTCGGAGTTGAACAACATTCAATGTCATAGTCGCCGGGGCTGCAGATGCTTATGTTCCCGACCGCAAATAAGGGAGATTGGTGGAAACCGCGAGGCTCGGGATGGAGATACGATACGGCTGGCGCAGCGGCGCAGGGTGTAGCAGAAAGAGTTTGATAAAGCTGGCAGAATTCTTTCCGTACTTATAGAAACATGGGGGAAAGTTGAAATTCACCCTAGCATAATCTGTCAGCGCGTCAGTCAAAGACCTGCCCAAGATCGGCACATCTGACGCGTCCTAGGGTAACGACGCTCGTCTGTTGCTAGCCCGGCGCGACAGGAGACATATTTCCTAACGTTAAAAAGAAAAAAAGCAGGAACAGACGCGGTCGAGGCAGAAGAAACGGCCGTGTACCATTGATGTCATTGATGAGGACTGTCGGCAACCTGGCCAAACACCGGAGTTGCATTTCCCATTTCAGCCAGTTTCCTTTCTACCACCATTACATGTGTACTACCACCGGCATATCTCCTGCATAATTGAGGTTTTTTGCCGTCTTGAATCCATGATTCGGGCGTATGACATCGAATTCGAACACAAAGGTCGGGCTTCCTTGTTTCTTACATATCATGTCATCTTTTCAAATTGGCACTCGTTCATTCAAGACAGGCGCTCAAAGTGCTTCGGCCTCGACATTTTTTGATGGGGGAACCTCGCCTGGCGCCATTCCAATATTTTCTAGCATCCTTCTTGCTGTATCTCTTAGCCGTGGGTACCCAGTATCTATATACGACCATCGCTGGCCGAATATTAAAGGAAATCACCGAAATATATACTTCGACCAAGAAGGTAAACTGGAGGACTGATTTACTTATAACCAGATCTATCCTTACCACTCGTCCCTCACTGTGCTTCCTCTCGCCACATCCGCACGGTCTTGTCCGGAGTGTCGCGTTGCTATTTCGGCACCAACCTTTCCGACAGTCCACCCCACACTCAAACGTAAAGCTTAAAGCCACGGGACGCTCATAAATAGGCCCTTCGTTTCGCTCTTCTAGCACCGTCTCATTCCTTCCGCGCATCTCCGTGAGTGGCCTCGCATTACTAGGTCTCTCTGCCTCATTGTTCTCCTCGTAAAGGTTCTCTGTTGTTTCCATGGCCATGGTCATGGATGTAATGTGCGCTCTTCCACAAGAACTTGTCGATCACATCATCGACAGCATTGGAGACGATCCAGAAACTCTCCAAGCATGCGCAATCGTTCGCCAGTCGTGGACCTCAGCCAGCCAGCGTTCATTATTTCGACACATCCGGCTCACGAACCGGAGTCTCCTAGTGCTATTCCAGCAGGCCATCTCGTCCTCACCACGTCTAGCCAATTTCACGAAGCACCTCGACGTAGTTGACACAGCACTACGGCGATCCCAGCAATGGATCATATCCTCTTCCAACCAGTTATCTGTCTTGCTACCCCTACTCTCCAATTTAAACAGCATCATGTTCGACTTCAATACCATGCCTTGGCGGGCGGTGACTCGAATGGAAGATGTCTTGCGCCAGGCATTCCGCATGCCAAACCTCGTACACGCCACTTTGGACGGTATACGGGAGACATCCACATCCGTCTGGGCTCTCACACTATTTGAAGGGTCGCTCGTCAAGACCATTAACCTTCGGAATATTTATGTCAGCCGTGATTCACCAAATCGGAGCCCAGATTCACCCAAGATTCGCTTACCATCCGTCGAGTCCCTTTCATTGGTATGCCTCGGGAGTCTACGCGTACTAGACTCGCTTCGGGAAATCACTTTTTCCGCTCTCCGGGAGTTATCTGTTCTTGTAGAATCTTGGGATGAAGTTCTAGCCGTGTCTAAGGTTGCGGAGAGTCTCTCTCTTGATACCCTTGCGCTACATTGGGATATTCAGAGTTTCCGTACGTATCCATTAACCCTCCGGTGTTTATTTTCGTGGTATATTAACTATCCGCAGGCACCGCCGGCGACTTCATGCCTACCCTGAATCCCATACGACTCGGGCTGCTTCCCCATATACATTTCCAACCCTTTCCCTTGTCATCCAAACCATACGGTATGTACGCTCCGTCAGAGATGCCTCTCTGGTGGGCGACATACTTTCGCCAAGTCTCGGATAGCTTTCTACGGACCATCACAGTGACTTTTTATAAAAAGTCTGGGGCCTCCGAGTACGAGTACGATCATGATCAATGCCTTCTGGAACTTTCCAGCTGGAATCAGCTTGATGCAGCTCTTTCGCCGACTCTTCGTCTTCGGGACGTCATTCTCAGTGATGAGTGTTTACAATCTGATGGCTGTGAAGACGAAGGAGTCCGAGGTAGGGTGAGGCAGGCATTTCCGCTGCTCTATGAACGTGGCATTCTGCGATTTTGAGGTGATCTCTCTCTTCGGTCTGCGCTTCGTGAAGTACTGATCATTGCGTTAATAGATGATCATGAAAGAGTTATTTACGTATGGGCATCAGGATAATGTACAAGTGTTGATATAGGACGTCACGTTTCCAATCGATTATTCCAGTAAAAATACAACGAAGAAGAGAAAGAAAGGTATGAAGGATATGAAGGTCGTAGCCCGTAGGCTTGAGGTGTTTCATGAAAAGGTTAAGTAAGGGACGTCAATAAATCATTGGAGTCAAGTTCAACCCGTGAAGACATGACATGCAGCTTGCGCAATAATTAATGCACAGACAGCATGGGCTGCCAGACACCATACGACGTCTCTTCCAAGTGGTGCAGATCGAGACGATCCCATGACAGGGGAATCCTGTTTGTCTGAAATACGACTCAGCGACAGCGGGGACCTAGAAGTAGATCGTCCTTACCGAGAAATAATGGACACAAGACCGAGCAACCCGACGAGCTAAAGTCTGTAAGTCTACCCGGCTGCTGTATGTCTCAAGCGGAATCTCATATTGGAGCGCTTGATATCCTGACCACTGAAAGATCGAATCAGACATAACATCCGGCGATGTGGCATACATCGAACTCACCTTGATTAACAGATAGATGTTGTCCCGCCTGTCGGGGTGCAGGTCGCGCACATGGTAAGAATCATTTCCCGAGAGCCGAATATTGTGGGACTGGGCGTCTGCTAGGCTGACGCCGTTCATGAAAGCACCCTTTCGCTTAAACTTGATTCTTAGGGAGCTCGCCCGATGGTACCCTTCCAGCCCACCGGAAGAGAATGAAACCGCGGAATGCCTTCGCTGACGGGGCATGCTGACCACGACAGGGCGCGGAGTGCTCGTGTAGTTGGACGGCAGTCTTTGTTGATGAGATCGATAGTAGGGATGATCGTCGTAGGCAGCTGGAATAATGATCAACACCTACGCAAACGGTAAATTACCTGGAAGAGACGCTCACAATGACTTGACATGCGACGCGACATAGATACGGCGTGTGGATTCGCGTAAATATCATATGAAGGGTGCGGATACTAAAACGTGGACGTCAGCGTTTCTCGGTGGCATAATGACAAGCTGCCGCCTACCGCCTGATCCATGGGTAGCTGGTGGGGCTGATACATCGGGGTGCCATAGGACAAGGATTGTCGGCGACCGACCGACTGAACATCGTAGAGGGTGTATGCCATGACTACGAGGGTACTTGGGCCAGTGTGAGGGATGGGAACAAGTGCTGTACAAGCGCATCGTGCTTATATACCAGTCTGTGTCGGCGCATGTATGTGGCAGGCAGGCAACAATGAGGAGACGCGTGTCCGTAGTCAGCCTCGAGGTACTATGATTGCTTCACTCCAACAATACTCGCGTAGAGTAACAGGTCCGGTAAGGGTTAACAAGGGCCAAAGCTTGATGCATAATGGAATAAAGCCACTCAGCAGCTAAATTTCCACACTTGGCAATGAAAAAGAGCGCCTATGAAGCAACTTTGACCAGGACATTCAAGAGGCTTGGTCCTATAGTTTTCCGCTGACACATAGACGAAGATAGTAGTTATGATGACGCATAATGCACAATGATTCGCAACCTTAGAACACCAGAAGGAGATATTTTCGGACAGTGTAGTTGGCTGATATATATATATAGGTTCTGGTCACCCGACTGCAAAGGTGACCGGAAATGAACAGGTCTGATCCGCTGTAGGTTCACAATTCGCAGCCGCCTTGAGGATAGCGTACGCCGCGTGAGAAGGAGTTGCATGCACAATCTCCTAATAGTAGTGAGGGTCAGTGGAAATGAAGAGTACCCCGCAATTGCCGACAGATCATCGAGGCAGTACCTGAGTTTAGTGCGGGGGGAATACGCGGAAACGGCAACAGAATCACAGCGCCCGTTGCAACAAGCGCCAAGAGAACGTCGTGCAGAACAGATCATGGCGAGTAACATGCACCGATGAAGTTGAACCTAGGCAAGCGGGATCCTGCAGCAGGTCTGGACTACACGAGGAAAACCATTAGGCTAGACACTGGGACGTTTACGCGATAGTTTCTCGCCCACGCTAGTAGTACCTCTGGAACAAACAACAGATCGAACAACGAAGCTTTCCCAAGCAAATTCGTGTAAAAGGAAAGTACGGTTTTCGAGCAAAATATTAGCGCGATTAATGCCAGAGCTGCTTCTTCCCCCGTGAACGTACTTGACCTTGACCCAATACAGTCATTGCCGTACATAGAACTGTGTTCAATCGACTCCCCTAACGCCAAACTAAGTTTCGACATGAAGACGTGAAGATCCGACCGGAACCCAAGGAGTAGTAAGATGAAGAGGCGGGAAGAAGATATTGCGGCAGTTGCCGTTTCGGCACTCATCGGCAACCAGTCGGCATTTTGCGGTATTGAACTTGTGCCCGGGCCGAGCGCTTCCAAACCGCATGCGCAGGGGAGCAAAAGCTGGTCGTCCTTCCTTCCTGCCGCTATTAGAAAAGCACGGGCTTGATCTAGCTGCTCAGACCTTCTCACTGGAGTTCCGGGTACCTCATCGCGACATAATTGTTCGAACTGCATGATTCGTTCGGAACAAATTGCCATATGCACCTAGTTTCTGAGCTATGGGCTTCTTAGGGTCACCTGAAGATCCGGATTTCCGGCAAGCTATCCCCCCAGGCAATCAATCAAGGCTAAAAACCACCCTTCATCAGGGGTGTTGGAGCTGTACTTGCAATTGGATATGCAAAGAAGACCGGTATTGATTTTGTACTTAGCTGCAGGGATGGCTGCAGTTCTTCTGATGGCTCTTCGACGGATAACTATCTGATGATCCGTGATTGACCTCTCACGATATTTGAATGGACGTGTACGTGGGGACCCGGGGGTGGCGTTCGTTAAGCCTTCGTTAACAGACGCACAGAACCTCATGCTTTTACGATAGGAGTCGGGTGCAATTTCAAACAGGCATGTATCCGACTCGGAGTTATAGGAACATATCGAAACTGCCTGAACATGGACCTATCTATTCTATAAAACGGCGTTGCGGGGTAAGAACAGGAAAATCATATCAGCGCGGCTCAATAACCGGTTACGATTGACTCACTGCTGCTACCAACAGACTTTCTGTCGATAAACATTGTTACGGTAAGTCGCTTCTTATTTGAATATGAAAGAACTTAGCTATGATTTTGCACAGGTGGTAGTCATCAGCTCCGCCGAGGTCGCTATCAATGCCAATGAAGCTGGGAACAAGCAAATACTTGCCCTCGATGTACAAATATGTCGCCTATGTATGGCAATATCGTCTCTGGATATCACTCCCATAGTATAATATATTCTTCAATAGAACGGGACTAGAAGAACATGAAAATCAACACGTTTTTGATTTTCAGTATTTTTGGGTTCTGCTTCCGCTTTCCGGCGTTTTCTCAACGTTGTTCCCAGATCCCAGTCAATCAAGCCATGGATCCAAATGCTGAAATGCCATATCGGGAATGGATATCACAAGTATTTCAGCGTAAGTGTCTGTTTAGTTTTATTGTGTCTCTTCATGCACACTCACCAAGGTGGACTGGCTCTATCGAGAGTCGCTTGTATATAAGCAACACGATGCCCAATTCTCATAGGAAGAAACCACGGTCGCGACTCACCTGACTCTACGTACTCAATTGAACGTCTTGGAGTTTCCTGTTGGGACGTAAAATCGGACAGATGATATTCGGCTTCTCTTACCGTGGATACTTCAAGTAGTGAAGACACGATTCACGGAATCGTCCCTCTAATTGAGAACTAAATACCATGGTCGGACTACGGGCGGGCCGTTGAACTGAGAAAAGATGAGTTCAAAGGTATCTATATAAACATTTTCTCATTGACTCTCAAGATCCGAAGTATGGAAATTTCCGCACCAGATCTTGGCGTGGAAGACTTTCAAACAGAACGGCACGAGGATCCAGAGGAAACGTGATCGAGTTGCTGCCACATTTAGAAGGATCCTCGATGTCGCGCTCTGTTACGTCATTCTCGCCGTCATCATTTCAGCGCCTCATCCATTGGTATCCTTCATTCAAACCACTATCACAGGCGTAATGAACAACCCTGCTCTTCCCACTTCAGACGCCGCTCTGCACAATCTTGAGAAACAAATTCAAAAGGAGAGTAAAATGGAAGATTCGGCCGTAAAACATTCATTGAAGGACTTGGCGAGTACAGAAAAGGGAGTCAAGAAGGCGGATAAGGTGTGTATATGTTTCTCTTTTCATAATGTTAAATCAACACTCTATCAGGGCCTTGACAAAGCTGGGAAAACCTTCGCAAAACGCGAAAAAGAAGAGCTCTCAGCTGTTAAGGCACTTAACAAGGCGACACATCAGCACAACATTGCAGTTGCCAAATCTAATGACGCTCAGAAGGACTTAAAGGTGTGTACATACGTTGAATTATTGTCGATGCTCACGCTAATGGAGTAAATAGCTGAAACAGAATTACGATGACAAGCTACACCAAGAACTCGAGACGAAGAAGACTCAGGTGGAAAGTGCGATCAATGCTCAGAAGACGCATAATGCACGTTCCGGATCTTCTATAAATTGCAACCGTCCTTATTTACTGTGACACAGGAAGCGCGAGAGGCCAAAATCGCAGGTATGCGCGGAGGGGAGACCGAGGGCCGTAAGCCATCAGAAGATGCAGGGTTTCCTCAGAACGCCACTGCGTAGGATTGACATGAGTATATAAGCATATGACTTCGCTGCGGTAGTAAGGCTAACGTATTTGTACACACGAGCGGCTATTCCAGCATTTTCTTCGTTCTGATATAGTTTCTATGTGTAAGAGTTGTATGACGGTTTGGACTGGTTCATTTCAGGTATCATCGTATATCAAATATGAAGGGACCGTAATATCGCTAATAGAGCTACAGTTGCGTATAATATAGATACAATATCAAGTCCACTACCCGACAACGATGCCGAGGATCGTACTCTTGAGTATCATTACTGGTATATGGAACGTCATTCCTAGCATGCGCCTGTTGAATGTTGTAATAGATAGGAATTGAAGTGATCGAATGGGTTAATTCGCACATTCACCATCCACCACCCGGTCGTCCACCACCTCCAGGACCACCAAAACCACCTCCAGGACCGCCCGGACCACCACCTCCAAAGCCGCCCCCGCCTGGTCCGCCCCATCCTCCGCCTCCGGGACCGCCAAAGCCGCCACCCGGACCGCCCATGCCTCCCCCAGGAACTCCCATACCAAATCCGCCACCATGATGTCCATGATGACCTCCTATTAGGCTTCCTACGAGTCCTCCCGTGCCGCCACCCATACCGCCAGGGCCGCCCATTCCATAGCCTTGATGAGGACGAGGTCCAGCAAAATTTCCGCTGAGGCAACCGCCCATAGTATTTTATTCAAGTGAATAACGAGCTCGTGTTAGTCGTTAAGAGGTGTTTTTGGCCCGAATCCACCTAGCCAGTACTTCTTTTATATTATTCTGGATGGAGCGACAGCTGCGGGTGCTAGAACAGCCAGAACGTGGCTGTGCGCGAATGACGATACGCAGCTCCGGAATGCGAGAGACCGCACGAAAATAAGTTCGCGTCAATTTCCGCAAGCGGAGGACGCGTGATGTTCTTAGGCCATTTCAGCGAACGGTGTTCGCATGGAGGAAGAACATTGTACCCGACGAAGCGATCTAATCTTATCTGTTCCGTGGAACAGTACCGCGGTATTTCCCGACCTAACGGGATAGGTCCTTCCTTCCGCAAGAGGCTACCCCCAGGTGAATTCCGCTAAAATAAAGTCTGAAGGGTTTGGTCAATGACTGCATCACCTAATCCCCCCACCTTAGCTCACAACCTCTTTCGTTATGGCCTCAGGAACGCCCAACAAGGCGTGCATGCTGCTAAAGGCTGACAGCGTCGAGATACGCGACGCACCCATTGCTGAAGTGGGCAAAGACGACGTGCTCATCAGGGTTGAAGCGACAGGTATCTGTGGTAGCGATGTATGGTTGAGTACACAAGCGCTTTTTTCGTGGGTCCGCTAACCTCTCGCATTTCCGAAGCTCCACAATTACAGTCACGGTGGTGTAGGCAAAGACTTGATCAAGGAGCCATTAATCCTCGGTCATGAATCGGCGGGTGTCGTCGTAGAAGTTGGTTCCGCCGTGACAGACGTTGCGGTGGGCGACCGAGTGGCCATCGAGCCAACTATGTTTTGCAGGAAGTGAGTAAAATACCGGCACTGATGGAAATTGCGTGGACACCTGACGGGTGCACAGGTGCCACAACTGTAAGACAGGAAAAACTAACGTATGCAGAAACTTCCGACAAGCTTCCTTATCGCCTACGCAAGGCAGTGAGTATGAGCTTATTCGTGATCAACAACACTGACCATGCCTTCTTTAAAGCGCTTTGCCAATATTATGTGTGCGATGCCGACTTCGCTGTCAAAATCCCAGCGTCTATATCGTGGGAGAAGGCAGGTTGTATCCAACCGCTGGCTGTCGCCATCCAGGTACTTGTAAATTACCAGTTGAGCATATCAGCGTTAACGCACTGTATAGCTCGCCAAACGTGCCAAATTTGGTGCAGGTCAAACTGTCGCTGTATTGTGAGTGAGCGACAGATCGACTGACGCCGGCACTGACTTTGGTATAGCGGCTGTGGACCCCTCGGCTGCCTAGTCATGGCTACTGCCCGAGCCTATGGTGTAACCAAAATACTGGCTTTCGATATATCCCAGAAACGGGTTGACTTCGCCAAGAAGCTGTGGGCCGACTATGCCGTTCTGCCACCGAATATAGGACAGGGACAGGATTATTCTGAATGGGCGGAAGGATTTAAAGCATCCGCATTGAAAGAAGCCGGGGTGGATTCATGGGGTGTTGATATCTGTGTAGAGGCGTCAGGCGCCGAGGCATGCATGCAGGCTGGAATAACATTTGTGCACTCGGGAGGCACATGTGAGTATTTCTTCTCTTTTTAGACAATCAATGCTGAGCAGTGATGACAGATGTACAAGCGGGCCTGGGGCGAGCGATAAATTCCTTCCCGACATTCCAAATTGTGGCAAAGGAGTTGGACGTCATCGGAAGCGTGAGATACACCGCAGGATGCTTCAAGACGGCTATCGATTTAATGGAGAGCGGCAAGATCGACCTGGAGCCGATGATTACTGCAGTATTCCCGCTGTCACGCAGTAAAGAAGCATTGGAGGCGGTGAGGAAGGGCGATGATCTGAAGGTTATCATCATGAACCAACAGGTATAACGCGACCTTGAGATCTCTTGAATGTATACTCCAGGCATGCGGGGGGAGGTTTAATCTATAATATAATGATTTCACCTGACCAATAACATCCGGCAGTCACAGTCACCGTCGAGGTCACTGCTGCTTGAGTATTCCTATCTCGGGCGTCGCGTAGACTGTATCCCGTCTATTTCTCTTGTGTCACTGAATGTCGGAAAAAACTGAGGGGCCCAACGAGAACAATGGAGGTCCTCAAAATAGCGAGCGGTGAGTTGGCAATTGGAAATTCCGCGAATTGCGAACAGAAATTCACCCGTGTACTTGACGTTGATCAGGAAACTGAACGTGAGGGCGCGAGTTTGGCGGGCATGCGAGGTCTGTAGGAAACGTAAGGTGTGTCTTCCAAGAAGTATCTTGACGGTAGTCAAGCTTGACTCTGTCGTTCGTCCAGGTTAAATGCAACGGTCAGGTGAGCCTGGTCGCTTTCTCTGTTACCTATCCAGTACCGACGTCTATTCTAGGAGCCGTGTGCATACTGTGTGTCTTCAGGAAAGATATGCAGCTGTATGTTCTCCGTTTCATAGCTTGCGTCGGGGCCTAACAGACATTCAAGTCAAAGATATTAATGACAATGCAGCGGTTGCCCGGCAGTACGAAGTACATTCTATTGCAGTCACCGCTTCGCTCACTGTAGTTTTCTTTGCAGACAGGCGAACACCGTCGATTCAAGACTAGCAAAGGTGGAGGAGAGTCTGGAGAAGTTGTTACCAGTTACGAAGGCCTTCGAGACATGGATGCGGCAGAATTCCCAGCAATTTCCGTGCGTTTTGTTGCTCGCCGTTGAGCTACATTTGACCTCCAACAGCTTCAGCGTTCCCAGCAGTGATCCCGGTCCTTCACAGCCTTCGCAGAACTCCCACAAGTCCTCGCCCGAGCCATCGCACCCTCGCGTCCCATATCGGCCATCTGCAGTAATTCAGCAACTCTCTCGGTATCCATCAAGTGGCTCCGTTTTGAGTCCTACTGCCGCATCTGAGATCATGGATGAAGAAGAAAACGAAGGCCCAGAGCAATGGTCAGACAGATTCTCGCATCTCACAAAAGATAGTTACGGAAATCTGCGGTGAGTGCATTCTGATTCTGCACATCGTCAGCTACTAAGGTTGGCGACTCAGATATACGGGGGGCACATCCACCTTCATGCTCGTTGAAGCACTAACGACACTACAAGACTCTACTAGCGATGCTTCTCCAGAATCTCAAACCTCTAATAAAAGCACAAATATTACCCTTCCATTTTTCGATCCTTCCGGACGCTTCAAAGTACAGGAAGCCTTGTGAGTATTGTTTATGCCAAACGAGCGCCCATGAATTTTAGATTATTCTAGACCGCGCCCAGAAGATGTCGTCTATCCTTCACCTGAACGAGCCGACGAACTCGTATCCCTCTATTTCACGCGCATACATCATACTTTCCCAATACTTCACCAACATGTATTTTTGGAACGTTACACTAAGACCATGACTGCCAAATCTTCCGGCAAACCATCCAAGGATTGTGCTTTTCTAGCTTCTTTATTCGCGGTATTTGCCTGTGGTGCATGTATCTCGAAGAAGGAAAAAAGTGCTGATCCCCAATATCAGCGATTTGGTGGTATGGAGTATGTCCGTTACCTGTCGACCAATTCAATTCCATAATATTTTGCGTGTCTTAGGTATTATGAAAGGGCTCAACTTCTCTTTTGGACCAGTGCCGGCTTATCTCAGATTGAACTGTAGGTTTACATCTTTTCTACGATTAGCATTCTCATCAGATTCATCCAGGGTACAATGTGTTGCCATTCTGGCCATCTGTAATGCAAACTGGAACAGTGAGGAATATTATACAGTTCAACATGCGTCTTCCACTCATTCCTTATAGCTCTTGCGCAAAGTTGGATCAATGCTGGTCAAGCCGTCCGCAGGGCGCAGGATCTGGGCCTCCATGTTCGTTCTGATATCAGCTGCTCCATTTACCTCGCTCATATTGATATAGCGCTCTTCCCGCCGATCGTCTTTGCCTCCCTTCGAGAAGGAAATGCGTAGGCGAGTGTGGTGGTGTGTGTATGGCATTGATCGAGTCCTTTCGATCGCACTTGGGAGGCCAAGCGGCGCCCATGATGATGATTGTAATGTCGAAATGCGTAAGGATTTATCGTACTCTATCCACATACCGACTTTAAGCCTTCTGGTAGCGGCCGAGCTTGATGATGCTCAGCTCCTTGCGTCTGTCGAAGGTGCTACTATCTCGAAGACCGGAGATTCATTCATGACTGGCTTTGTTGCGTACGTATGGTCGGTTGCGTCAGAGACCACCACTAAAATTCCTCATTCCAGGCTGCTTGAAATATATATCATAGCGGGCAAAGTCATGCGCTTCGTGCACTCTCTGCAAATCAATGACCCTCAAAGCGAACAAACACGAAAAACAGTTGCCGCTATTGATGCCGAGTTAGAGCATTGGTTGAATCGCTTACCTCCAACCGTTCGATTTGCCACAAGCAACCGACAAAATCCCAAGATGCTAACACTATGCCTCATCACCTTCTTCGTGTATTATTCCGCTATCATAGACCTGCGTTCGTATCACGGCGTTCTCTTTATTCCGTCCTTTTGACCGATCTCCTCTTCAGATCGCCCTTTTATACCTGATGGAACCTCTTTATCGCCTGATCTGACTTCGTTGGGTCAGTGTATGAGCGCCGCACGATCCTGTGAGTCAGGTTCCCGCCTTATGATTATTACCTCTCATCGATCACAATGTTCTATCAGGTATCAGGATAGGTGAAATAACGCAGGAGGCAAGTGTCGGTGATCGGGCTATCTCATTATACTTATTCCATCTTGGCAGATGCTTCCGACTTCGCACCATTTGGCGTTCGCGGTCCAATTTATTACAGTAAGCGTGCGGCTGAATACGGTATGAATTTGAACACTAAACCCGTATAGCTGAGTGGTATAACTCTCCTTCGTTGCGTCTATTACCTGAATCACCAAGAACTTGTTTCTGCTATCATCAATGATGCCGACAAGTGCGTCAAAATTCTCGAAAAAATGCAGGAAATTTGGCCCGCATCTAAACGTTGTGGCGAAATCGTATCTGACCTGTTGGTAATGGTAAAGACAAGATTGTACGGTGGTTCGTCTGCAATCGAGGATTTACAAGCCGCGCAACAACACGCGCAATTACATACGTCTAAGAACCAGGAACGACCCGAACCGCTTAGGTTAGTTGCTCTTATTAGGCTTGCAAGCGCAGCCACTGAATGATGATCTTTCAAACCAGCTCAACGACGTCAGCGTCGCGGGGAAAGCGGAAGAGATCCGACGCCGAAGTTGCTTCCCCACAACGAAATCGTGTCAACGGGAACGCGTGGGAGAATGGCATAGCTTCGTCCTCCCACGTTTCAGAGGGACACCAGAATCTCAATAACAATCCACATCATTCTAGCAGCCTCGGAATGATGGATCCCAGTCTTGCAGAAGGACGATCACACCAGCGACTATCCAATCTTCGTACTTCAATGGAACCGGTCGCAGAACCTAATGGCCCTTATCCTGGCCAACACTCCTATTCTCCGTCTCAACATAACCCCGTGTCCGGCCATCCGCGAATACCTCAATCGCCTACTCATCAAATGGGCCCACCGCCTCCACCACATGCCTACCCTCCTGCCAACCCAGCGCCGCCGCAGTTATCCCTAGACATTAATGCGATATATGCTGGACAACAAATTGACGGGCTTCCTTTCTCCAATGATTTTATCGGAGATGATCTTCTTGCTTTAGTAGGGAATGTGATAAAGCCCTCAGCGCAACCAAGTGCTCAAACGTTTGAGGAAAATGCACAAGTGCTATGGCAGGCTTTTCACGGGCAGCAGCAGGACTGGCCTTTTACCGGGGCGTCGGGTTCAGGTTTTTATAGTGGTGTTCCCTCGAAGGACAACACATAATGGACTAGTCGTACTCTTGGTATATTGTATACAGTGACATGCGCTATCTAATGTAAATAATACTAAAACCGGAACTATCAAACTTGAGCGGATGCGGACAGTTTGGCTACCTCTGCCGCGACATGATCGTGCATCTTGTAGCTATTCATCTCGTTGACTATTCGGACGCTCAGGAACCCTCGTTGAATAAAGAACTGAGGCTCACTGGTAAGTTTGTCTGCTGCTGCTGCCAGCTCTGCTTCCGGGGCGGTAAGACTGGTAAATCCAATGCGCTCGTTGATGTTCAAAGTCGCTCGCCACGAGGCTTCCTGAACACGGGTGCCACGAGGCTTGCGAATGATCTGGTACATGGCCAGACCAGCCTCGATGTCATTAGTGAAGTTGTACTTGTCCGAGAAAATTATACCCAGGGCGGCTGCATCTTCTATGGCCATGCAGGCGCCTTGAGACTGGTGGGGCATCATGGGGTGGGCGGCGTCACCGAGAATACAAGCTCGGTGCTTATACCAGTTCTGTCGACGGCAAGTGGGCGAGAGACGGAAAGAAAAAAAATGAACACACACAGGGTAGGGCTCATGCTTGTATAGTCGCCAAGGCATTCGATCAACCGAATGTTTGAGAAGAGCAACGCAGTCAGGATCCAGCTCGTTGTATCGTCCGATGAGAATGTCTTCAATGGGAGCTTCTTCGAACACGAATCCCTCTTCGTGATGCTTGGTCATTTCAGTAGGCATAAAACCTAGAAGGACTGGCAGTGAATAACAACTCCAAATGCTCCAGAGATCTCACAGTAGAATGAGATAATTTCATAGCCGGAGCACGGGGACATAACAATCTTGTAGAACTTGGAACGTCCGCTTTTGCCCTCCATTCCGCCCCAGTAGTGACTGCAGGAGCAATAAAATAAGGCCGTACTGCCTGAGATACTAGAAGGTCGGCTTACATGGCGGGCTCGTATGAGTAATCGACCAATCCCAACTTCTTAACATCTGATGTCAGAACGTTGCAGCGATAACACGTTTGAGGTCCAGATTTCATCTGAGGAACAATGCCGATTTGTCCGCGCACAACCGACTTTCAATAGAAAGGTAAGCATCGATAGAGAAAGTTCAGTAGGTCATACCCTGATACCATCAGCTCCAATAATGAGGTCTGCAGAGATGGTTCGGCCATTGGTGAAAGTAACAGTACCCTTCTCGGGATCAATAGACTGACAACTACGTAATATATGAATACATGAATATCTAATATTTTGAAGCTGATCTACAAAAGAGTACTCACATGTGGTCGATGACAACAGTGGCAGGAGTGCCCTTTCCTTCGGGAGAAGTAGCGGTCTTGAGGAGGGTGGCGTGCATGTCTTGACGATGAAACATGTTGTAGACGTTGCCCCATTCTTGTTCGTAGTTGTCCAGGTTATACTGATTGAGGATCCGACCGGTATCCCAGTCGCGCATAACTAGTTTCATCTAAACATTGGGAGGATAATTCTCTTGTTGAAGGCCGAGGAGGGTATATTTACCAGAATGACAGGCTTCATGTCGGCAATATCGACGTCCCATTCTCGTAGCCATTGAGTGCCATTAGCCGCGCAGGAGATGGAAGCTCCGACTTCAACATTGAAGTCGCGCCGCTCGTAAATGTCAACTGTCCTTTGATATGAGATGAAACAGCTTCACAGTACGTGCAAGTACTCGCCCAAATGACCGGCGCGACGGAGCGCAACTGCAGCGGAAAGCCCGCCTAGCCCGCCACCAACAACTACTACTCGGAGTTGCTTGAAGCTAAGGTGCGAGGAAGAGGCCATGGGTGCGATGATGAAGACGATACACTGATCCTCTCATGCTCAGCATTCGCTTTAAGTACGCGACCTTGATAGGATACGGATACCATGAAATGCGTTCTACAAGCTTAGTGGGAACGGCACTCGGCCGCGGTGAATCCGCGGCCGACCCAGCACGTGAATATCGCGTGGATTCCCTATTACAAGGCGGACGGATCTTCTAAAACGGACGTTGTATTTCCTTTCTAGTCTCTTGCCGCCTACCTGCCGCCTCTTCGCTTCAACTTGGCTTCAGCAGATGTTGCACAACTAAAGTACAGGTGTTCCAGAGGTGTTCTCCAATATTTTTCTTTATTTTGTTGATTTATAGCTCTGTTTCACATAGTGAATGTCAATTGTGCGTAACGTACGCGACAATTGTTCTCTTACAATTCGTCTTTGAATGACATTCTCCTCTGACCATGTCTATGCAACTACGTAAATTCTACGACTCAAAATTCCTGAAATGAGAAATATTGCACCTTTGGCGCCACGAGTGATCTTGAGCTCAAACACGGATCATAAATTACACTTGGCCTGCGAAGAGCTGGGGCCGGGATAGTCTCTCTCTCTCCTCCGCTTAACATTCACAGAAGCAGTTCATGATACGCGCTATCGGCTTCGGATTCTGCTCATCCGCTTACTGAAAAAGAGGTCTTCTTTGACATGTCCCCATCCCGCTATAGGCGGACCCAAAGTGAGTCAGACCTAAGTCACCATACATATCCTAGTCCAAGGAACCTGATGCGAAGGGCGAGTCTTCTGTCACGGGTTAAATCCTGACGAACTCTTGCTCTCACCATCACTGCTCCCGTCGGTTCGCTATCCTGGGATTCCTTTCGGCATTTTGTAGGCCATCTGCAAAGATCACGTCTTTTGCGTTCTCCAGTGCGGCGCGCCACCTGTCACATCCGAGTCCCTTCCACGAATCGCTGACTTGACTGAAGCCGCGGTATGTTCCGCAAGCACTCTCTTCGCAACTACAAGAGATCCGCTCCGTATCGTGTTCCTGTTCGGACAGAGGAAGAAGGTGCCTACATCGTTTACGTCCAGCGTTAAATAGTCGAATGAACGACCTCATTTTTGGGGCGACAACCATACTGTAGATGTGAGCTTGCATTGCTCGCAAATGAATCCCAGTACCGGTGGAAATGGTCTTCTTGTTCCTTTCGTGCGTATGTAATGTGTGTTATGATTCGCAACGTTGCAAGCGCCCATGCCCATAATTCAACCGAACCCTAACATTATACATTTATCGGGCCGAAGTTCTGATTACGCGTGAGATAACACATTGAAAACGAAGGACTGACCGCGGTGTTTCGGGAGGATTTCGTCTTGCGTGAAGGGCCCGATGGCCGTATGTATATTCCCCTTCATTCGCTCACACCCACTTGTCAAGAACCATGTTTGTTGGAAGTGTCTCACGAGCGGTTGGTTCGGTTGCTCGTAAGTGGGTATTTTTCGCCCTAGATGCGGGCTTACTGTTCAAATACCCGTATTCTATTGTAGAAGAATATACTTTCAAAGATAATGTTACTCATGACAGTTGCGCTTGCAATCATATATGTACTGAGAAAAGATTATTGTTGGGGGCTACAGATGTCCGAGGTAATTGATTCCATTGTCACGGTGAATAGTACCCTACTGTAGAATCACGTACAATAATGTTCTCATAATTCCGCAGAATGTATCTGTTGGTGCAAGAGATCCAGACTGTCCTGCCGCACTGCTGCCCCAGAACTTGACCCATACGTGTAGGATTACTGATAAAGATACCGTATGGTCTGTAGAAATAGCATGAATTCGAATCTCAGATGGAAGATGCAATGACACGTTTCCATATGTTTTGCAGAAGTTTGAGATCATTGGTTTTTGAATCTATCAGAAACATATTTTGAATGTCCCTGCTCGTTATCGTAGTTCAATTTGCACTCTCCGACGTCGGATGTGCTCACCAAGCAGATCTGTTCAAAGCGACGGCTTTCTTCGTAGTAACCACTGCCCATATGATCGAGACCGACTGCGCAGGAATGGGTATTCAATACATATGCGATATGTATTGCTAGGCTCTACTGTCTTATACCCTTCAGCTTTCCTAGCTCAACGGCATTCCACACGCTTAGTGCAATGACATCAGCTCCCAGATTCATAAAATCGACTGTGCAAAAGAAGTCAGATGGGTGCTTTGTTCCAAAGGAGAACTCGTCAGTGGGTATTACTTACAGCCTTGTTCAAATCGGGCTTGCACTTGTTCCGCCGTGGTACAGAACATACCGGCATACTTGCCGGCTGCCTTGGCAGCAGCCAAGACACGCTTGATGGCTTCTTGAACCTCAGGTATATTTGGGTGCTCTGGTGGTGGGTACCCCATTGATGAAGCAAGATCGTTCGGCCTGAAGAATAATAAATGGGATAATCAATCTCTCAGGATGATGGGAAGCATACCCAACGAAGAGCATATCTAATCGGAAGTCCGCACCAGTAAGAACGTAAGGATACTCGAGTTCGGAAGGACCACGAACCTATGCCATCGACTTTAGCTATTTCTTCACAGTTACTCAGACCTTCTACTGTCTCTATCTGAACGGCAATGAAAATGTTCCTGTTGGCGGTAGCAATATACTCGCCTATGCCCATGCCGAATCCAGCCGGAGCGAACGGCGAGCCTACGCCCCGTACACCTGATACCATATCCGCTGTCCGTTTGTCTTTGAGAGCGGGAAATTTGGCGTAGGACACGAGAGCACGGGCGTCTTCAACAGTGGACATCATGGGACAGAGTATTCCATGAGCTGTATGATACATTATCAAGGAATAACCCGTAAGAAAAAGAGAGGACTCACCCCCAGTGTCCAGTGTACGTTTCACGAGCCAATTTTCGGGAGCAGGTATACGGACGATGGGAGAGACCCCTTGTGCAGCAATAGCCCCAACAGACGTGTGCATCGCAGCATCCGCTATGTCCCCGTGTTCACAGTCGACCAAGACAAACTATATTCACTGTCAGAGAGTAAAAAACAGACGAGGGGGAGGGTTGACTTGCGTCGTAGCCCATTTGGGCAGTCATTCGTGCGAGGGAGGCTCCGGGCAGCATCAGCCATGATCCTATAACAAGCGTCAAGGAAGAGGTAAAAAATTCCGTGGAGGAACACTTGCCTACGACAGGTTTCCGAGGGTTGCTATTTGCCGCGTCCGCCATGACTTTGTGTAGTCCCAAACGTTCATCTTTGGCGGCGGAGACAGGAATCGATGAATAGGACATAGCAAGTGACGTGTTCCGTAGCGTACAGAAATACCCTGCATCCCGTCTTTAATAGTAGGCAAGAAGTAACAGCATCCGACGAAGCGGAGAAGGACCCGATTTAACGCGAGATCCTTCCGCCAGAATCCGTGACTTTCCACAGCTTATCAGGTCCGATCGATCATTACAATTTCCAAACTCTCCCTGTCAGCATGTTTATGCCGACAGGGCCAAAAAAACAAGTTTACCACGCCTGAGAGATAAAAGATCGACCAGGCTAAGCTTGTTTTTTGCTTCCGTCTATCATGTCGGTTCACTCTGATACCAAAGATTATGGGATTATGGCCGGCGACTCCATGGTCGAGCATGGAGCCCAGCAGTGGACCGAGACTGAGGAACGAAGGCTCGTACGGAGGATAGACTTTCGGTGCATGGTAGGGTGCTCCTACTGTTGTTCAAATTCGGTGGTTGACCTTTTGCTTCTTCTAGCCTGCGCTGGTCATCGTGCGTATCCTTTTTCTTTGATGCAGTCGTGAAAGTGACCTTCTCTCGAAAATAGCTCTTCATTCTGAACTTCATTGTGAGTAATCTGGGGTAGTAGCTTCTTGACGCTGACTAAAGAACTGATTAGGACGTGAGATTTTGTCTGAAGCAAGGACGCGCGCGCTGATATCCTATCTTTACAGCGAGGGAATCTGGCCAATGCTCGTCTGAAGGGTCTACAGCATGATCTCAATCTTAATGACACCCAATATGCGACGACGCTTTCCGTCTTATTCGCTGGATACATCTTTGCACGTTCACCGTCCTACCGTTTCCGTGTAGCTTTCCTGATCGTCATTCCAGATGCAAGTCCCCTCGAATTTAATCATGAACACTATCCCGTACCCTCGTCTCTTCATCTCGGCTGTTGTCATTCTTTGGGGAGGAATCTCCGCCCTGACATCTGTGCGTACCTGCCTGTACAGCAGCACGCGAATTTATTTACCGTCTTTCCAGCTTTGCCACGACTTCTCGCACCTTGTTGTTTGTCGGTTCTTTCTCGGATTTGTCGGTAAGCATCGCGTATTTGACGCGCCGGCTCCTCTTTTAATCACGATTTCAGAGGCTGCTTTCTATCCTGCGTCCGTCTACTACCTCTCAAGGTGGTACACCCGCAAAGAGATAGGGCTTAGAATCGCTTTGTCAGTTACGCGCTTCGCCGTAAAATTTTCACTAAACATTGATCGTTTAGTCTGAACGCCGGGAACATGCTGGCCCAAGGTCTAGGTGGGCTGCTTGCCGCAGGTATTCTCAGTGGAATGGAAGGTACCAGGGGCATTCGGGGATGGCGGTGGGTACGTTAGTCTCTAGTAGAAAAAATCTTGCTGCGCTTGGATCGGCTAACGATGTTCGTAGCTCTTCATCATCGAAGGTTCCATTACCATTGCGTTTGGTTGCCTGATCCCCTTTCTCCTGGCTGACTACCCCTCAACGTGACCTCTTTGTTGGTTTCTAGGGAGAAATTCTCATTTCTAACAATGTTTCAGGACCAAGTCGCTCTCTGAGCGCGAGCGCTTCATCGCACAGGGTCGGCTTGTCAAGGACGTCGGAATCGTGGATAACCCTGACGAGGAGGAACGCACTGGCTCTGGTGTTTTCCGTGGTCTCCTCCAGGCTATCACTGACATCAAAGTTTGGGGACTGGCGTGCGTAGATTTCCTCCGCCCGCCATTGAACAATGTGCTGATGTGAATCTTTCTAGATTTATGTATTTCACATACATCATGGGCCTGTCGTTCAGTCAGTACCTCCCAACAATCACCGCTACACTCGGGTTTTCTACTACTATCACATTGTTGCTCACCTTTCCACCCTGGGCTTTTGCCACTTTATTTGCCCTTGCCAACTCTTGGCACTCGGACCGGACAGGAGAGAAGTTCGGGCACATTGCGCTCAGTTACGGGTTTGCTCTTTTGGGATACATTGTCGCTCTTTCAGGTCTGTGGATGCGTTGTTTTTTTAATTTCATTGCCGTCGACGGCGTTAATGTATGGTTGCAAACAGCAAAAACGGTGGCCGGAAGATATGTCTCACTCTTTGGCATGTGCATGGGATTCAGCGGTGAGTATTCCTCATCCTCAAACATTCGCGTTGTCGAAGACGCATGCTTTCAAGGTGGCATTATCTTGCTCGGGTGGATCAGTACATCTATTCCCCGACCCCCAGTTAAGAGGGCGGCATCTATCGCTTTTGTAAATGGATATGCCAACATTGGTCAAGTACGCTGAAGCCCTTTGATTACTACAACGTTGTGCTAACGCAAAGCTAGATTCCTACATCATATCTATGGCCCTCCAAGTGGGGCTCTAAGTACTGGCAATCATTTGTCACCGAGATCTGTCTTCTCGTATTGAGCTTATCGATTGGACTTGGTGAGTGTTCCTGTTGGTGGGCATCCAAAGTTACTTATGCATTTCCAGTGTATCGCCAATACCTGATCTCGTTGAATAAGAAACTTGAGAAGGGAGAGGCGGAAGCTTTCGATGCCAGTGCCGAAGTGGTTGAGCGAAGTGCAGAGTGCGTTCATCCGAGTCATCATGTGGTATTCCGGATTGATGTTCCTTTATTTACAGCTTGGTGCATGCCACAGCACAAGACGGACGGAAGAGGATTCAATCTTTCCGATATATTCACTAATTTATCAATCCCATCTTCTACCATAACCTATAACGGAAACACTGCTACGGAACGGAACATACTAGAGTGTATCTTCTAATGCCATCTCACTAGTAAAACATGGTGCCATCTTAAGTGGAGATCCAGATGTATTCATTCCCCTGAAGGATCCAGTCAGTTGGCCGAGTTCAGGTCACTTGCATCTCATATGCTAGACTTCTTCCTTCTCAATGTTTGACGCTTTCCGTTTCTAGGTTTGTCCAACAAATTGCGACTATCTCGTATCTCAAAAGCATGGTGTCTGGCGATATTTATTGAATTGGGCGAAGAGTTCTACCCATGCTTTGTGGGAGCCTATACAGGAAACTCACTTGGAATCTCTCCGTCGAATTTCGCTTCTATTTCCTACGACAGCCGGAGGACGGGGTTCTAGCGGAAGTAGCAGGCACTTAAGATAGTGTCTGGATCAACGTCTACGGTTGACAACGGAAAGCCGACGGTTACTTGTCTCCTACGAGCCTAGTCCTAAGCCCACAATCGACGCCCCAATCCTTGGCAATCACGGGTATATAGAATCTTTCATTGCGGGCCGCCGCTTTGCTGAATGCTTCTTAGTCCACTTTGGAGTGTCTACTCATTCCTACCATCCGGATTCTTACGCGTTCGTCTGTTTTTGTTCTGTGCCTTTACGTTCCCCCGAATTCAATCGATTCTGTGTCTAGTGCATCTCAGCTTCCAATATCTAAACACCTAGTTGTACGAAGAAGCGCTGTTTGATTGGATAAACACCTTTGAAAACTTGCAAGGGTAGTTTCGCCTTAATAGGATTGTAGTGCCCCCGTTCAACAACGAAGCGAAATGGTAGTATGCCAACTAGATCGTGCGTGAAGGAATAGCTGTGGCCGTTGAATTCACGCCGTTTATATCAGTACGTATAATGTAGAATGACTTAACATCTGGCAGACTAGATGCTTGTCCAAGACAGGTCGGAAGCTGAGGCCTGTCGCATCTCCAAGATTACTATGCCGATGAAATATTTGTAGGTCGGAGAATCTATCTATGAAGACCAGAAAGAGCGACGATAAACCATCAAGATATGCGCTTTCAGTTTTTGTTCGCCGAGCGTGTCCTCTTAACCGTCTGCCACAAGTTAACTCTGAGTGCTATTAGCAACTTTATCGTCCTTGGGTCGTTACATAGATGTTCAGCGATATATAGCATGCCCACCGACAATGCCGATTGTTCAACAAGAATGAGTACTACCTCCATATAGTTAAACAGATTGTTATGGAGTAGCCCCTATCTCGATGACTCATCCCCTGACCACATCGTGACTTTTTACCAAGTCGCGTTCCCGCTCCTTACGTCGACGGTTTTGAAAATGTTGTGGTAAATCTAACTATACCATGAAGCTCGCTATAGTGGGAGGCGGCGCTTCCGCCTTTTACGTTGCCTCAAGGCTTCTCTCTCGTATGCCGCAGGACGCGCACCGAATCCACGTATTCGACCGTCTCTGGGCACCTCACGGATTGGTTAGATACGGTGTCGCCCCAGATCATCCAGAAGTAAAAGTATGTATATTTCGTGCTTTCCAAACCAATGAATGATTGTCTTATTGATCCAGTAGAATTGCACCCACAAGTTTGACCAAACGGCTACTGATCCACGGTTTCGTTTCTTTGGAAACGTGAATATCCAGCACCAGCCAGAACAGAAGAGCATCATTCAACATGCTGTACAGCTTCCCTTATCGTCGCTGTATGCCCACTATACTCATCTTCTTTTCGCTTCTGGTTGCCCACTTCCTACCCTTCACCCTGCTCTACCACCGTCTTCGCACTGTATTCCAGCTCTGAATGTAGTACACTGGTACACACAACACCCATCCTTTCCTACTGCACCACCCCTGGAGCGTTTGAGGCATGTAACTCTCATAGGAAATGGTAACGTGTCGTTAGACGTTGCACGGATGCTACTCACGCCTCCTGATGTTCTGCGACCGTACGACGTACCCGAGAGTGTCTTATCAGTCCTTGAGTGTTCAAGCATCGAGCATGTATCAATCGTCGCGCGCAGAGGCCCTTTTGACGCCGCTTTCACCACCAAAGAACTCCGCGAAATGATCAATCTCCCAGACGCGTCTATGGTACCTATACCATCGGAGCTTCTTGTGCCCCCTCCGGGAAAAGAGGTTTCTCGAGCGCAGAGCCGAAGCATACAGCTTATGCAGAAGGGCTCAAAAAACCCATACGGGTCGACCAAGAAGACCTGGTCCCTCGAATTCTTCCGGTCCCCGATCGGATTGGCATCTCCAGACCCGCTTGGGCCAGCAGAATTATCACTGGCTCACACCACCATCGATCCAACTAATCCACGTCGCGCCATCCCTACAGGGCAGACATCTACGTTATCCACAGACCTTGTCATCACCTCCCTGGGTTTCCACGCTGACGATTCCTTATCACCATTCCACGATTCGTCTCTGGGACACCTGCACACTGAATCTGGGCGCATTATCGTCCCAGACCTACCTGGCGGCAAAGATCTAGTTACCGGGAGCGTCTTGAAGAATATGTACGCGTCAGGCTGGGCATCGATGGGAGCCAAAGGCGTCTTGGCGGCCACCATGATGGATGCTTACGCTGTCGCCGATACAATTTTGGGCGATCTCGACAGTAGGGATACCGGTGAAGAAGTGTCTTTGATGAATCCGGATCCCCATCCGACGGATCCACCAGCTGAGATTGACGCTGCCGCCGGAAGTATCGTAGGGTACGAAGATTGGAAGAAGATAGATCGAGAGGAGATTCGCAGAGGCGAATCGCAAGACAAGGAGAGGTCGAGGATGGGATGGCAAGAAATGAGGCAGTTTTTGGGACGGACGTCTTAGTGCATTATCCTTATAGGTCAATTTTGCTACGGAGGCGCACATGATATAATATCAACAAAAATCTCTTCGCTCTATCTGTTACACACCCTCCAAGTTCCTATTCGTGGAGGTTAAGGTTGGGCACAAAACTCTAGGTTTTGATGCAGTAGGGTTTTGACCAGTAAGTTACCAGTTAATTATTGGTGATTTACCTCCCCCCCGCTGGAGGAGGTGTCGTCGAAGTAACTTAACTGTTATGTGCTGACGCATCAGCAGCGATATCACCGCTATACTCAATCCAATTGCATTTATAGTTTATTTAAACATATCTCTGTAGCAATTTTTGTAAAAGAATATGAAGGTTTGTGTAAGCCCATCCTCTTCGACGACATACCTACTCACAGTTATGACGCATTGCTTGTCACTTACGGACCAATATGCTTCCGTCTTTGGGTACCATTTCTCTTCCTCCGCTCCTATATAAACTCGCATACTTAGATACATTCCTCATTCTTTCCTTTCCCTCTCACTTTCACTAGACATCTATCTCCCCTCTCACCAATACACGTCGTTCATCATATTGCTTCGCGTCCCATGAGTTTAGTGTTTCCTGTCGAGCACGACAGGTTTCCAGTTTGATGAAGATGCTGGGAAATTCTTATAAATGTCGTGTGATGATTCATATGTTGACAGTAACGGTATCAAAATACCCGCTTGCAAGGAGAGGGTAGACCATATCTTCACTAACAACCCATAGCCTTAGATTTGAACTTTGATGTTCTGGGGTAGCGGACGAAACCTAGGTTTGTTACACCTGGATTTATTACCAGTAACTTACCTCCTTACTGTATCAAAACCAAAACATCCTCCTTGGAAAAGATAGCAAATAACACCCCGGATGTCTCGACTCTCGTTACTCGTACGGAATCCTATTAGACACTTTCATGACAAAAGAAAAATAGACTCCCTTTTCATACAGAGTGGACACATTGGGACTTGAACCCAACACCTCCCGCATGCTAAGCGGGCGTGATAAACCATCTACACCATGTGCCCATCCATAGAAAGGCTGCTGTAGCCTATGAATCAATATTCAACTGCGAAGTGTTCAACATGCAGAACGGAAAGGTCTAGGAAAAACGCGGGGTATACTTCGGAAACAAATTAACGATTGAAGCAGAGTGTGAGCTTGTAAGAGCTTAGTCCCGAGCAGATCCAACAGGGCACAGGTATGCCTTGACCGCCAGAACGAACACATCACGTTGATCGCGGCGATAATGTGAACTCCTCGTACAGTATCAAGGAAATCACATACAAGGCTATCCTCTCAAAAGCCGTGCATTGATCACGGAGGAAAGCATTCCATGAAAGTACACACAGATCGAATGCATCAAATACAGGGGATGGACAATAGTAGAGTAGCAAAGCCAGTCTCCTTGGTAAAGTTACATAACAGGGGAACGATGGGTGAAAGACTAAACTCATCCAAGCCGCATGGGTAATGGAGATAACACTCAAACATGTGCTCGAGGTTAAATACACTTCGACTGCTGTAGGAGATAACGATTTCGGTCGACTTCACCTCGGTAGAAACTTCTGGCGATTGAATGGGTAAATTTTTCTGTGGCTGAGTTAAAAAAAGAAACAGCCTGGAAGATGTCAAGAAAGGGGATACACTAAGTCTCAGAGACGAGTTTTATTGCCTCTGAGCAGAAATCGGGTCCCTCAATTGAGGAAAAGTTAGTATACGCGATGATGGTGGGATTTCCGGAGTAGGAATTCCGCTGACGACTGGTTGGTCTAGAGCGGGAGAAGCAAACAGTGCCACACAGATGGTATGATATAATAAATCAGGCTGAAACTACGTCAACGTTCGTCATCTTCCCACCCCCACCCAGTGCGTCACCGCCCCTTGCCCCAGCATGTCGCCCGCCTCACAACCTCGCTCTGCCTCACCACGCCAAAAACGCGCCGACTTTGACCTTGAGCCGAATCCTTTTGAGCAGAGCTTTTCTCGCCCGTCGGCCTCAGCGTCGAACGATCGGCAGGGAAAGGAGACGTCGTCGGGCGAGTCTGACCCGCCATCAGCGGAATCGAGCGAGAAATCCGGGACAAACAGGTCGAAGAGCAAGTCGCCGCCGGTGGAAGAGAAGCCGGTCTTGCCGCCACTCGCATCCATCTCGTCACCGTCTGACCCTGCAGCGTACCAATGGGGAGGCTTCACCCCAGGAATGGCCAACTCATTACGGGCCGGACCCCTTTCTCCCGCCATGCTTGCCGGGCCCCAGCCGCACCATCCGCCCAATGAGTTCGATCCAAACTCCTTCCGCACTGGTCTTACTCCCCGCACCGGCCTGACCCCCAGGACGGGCCTCACTCCCCTCGTCGGCGGCCCAGTCGCCTTCCCCCAGACCCCCGGCACTGCCGCCTTCATGCAGCTTGTCAACAGTCAAAACCCGACCATCACACCCAACACCCTCAACGCCATCACCGGTGCCCTCAATGGCACCTCGTACAACCCCCAGAACAACTCTGAAAACGGTGGCGAGTATCTGAATAGCGCCTCTAATGCTGCTACCACCGCCGCCAATGGCCTTTTCCTTCTCTCGCAGGCCCACCAGGAGCTGACGAAACGCGAGGAAGCCCAGGCTCGCGGGTCATCTCCTCCCAACCAAAATAGGCGTGGTACTAAAAGAAAAAACGCCAATGAGGGCAAAAGGAGGAACACCCGGGGCAGGAAGATGGACGATGACGACGACGACGACGAGGAAGAAGAAGAGGAAGACTTTTATGAGCCTCAAAAGAAGCAGCATTCTTTGCAGCCGCAGCTTCAGAAAAAGCCCGAGACAGAGGAGGAAAAGCGCAAGAATTTCCTGGAACGCAATCGGCAAGGTAGGTTGCCAGCTTCCAGTCTCTGCATCGCCTCTTCTTACCTTGCTGTCAGCTGCTCTGAAATGTCGACAGCGCAAGAAAGCCTGGCTCGCCCAACTCCAAGCCAAAGTCGAGTTTCTTTCCCAGGAGAACGAGCGTCTCACTTCCGCGCTGGTAGCCTCCAGGGAAGAGATATCCCGACTGAGTGCTCTCGTAGGAGGCGTTGGCGTTGGCACGGGCGTCACCAATGGACCTGGCTCCGGTGTCCCTGTTAGCGTCGGCGTCGGCGTCATAGGCGGCAAGGAAGGTAGAGCGAGCGGTGGTGCGTATGGTTATTAGGACACTTGTTTTTTGTCGTTATTTTTCCTTGGTTTTCTTGTGTACTTCCAGTCTTTTTCTATCATCGTATGCATACTCACGCTGCTACTGCTCTACCGCAATAAAATGAAACACGAAGATACAGTGTTCATGTATTACTATCTCTTACAAAACTCAAGTCGCGTCCCTTTGATGATAGTTCTGATCCATTATGACGTGCATATGACGGATGGTGATTAGGGGTACTTTCCTGCACTTGTTTCGGATACCAGACAGGGCTCTGCCATTAGTGCGTCGAATTCCAAAAATCAGGGCACATGGTGTAGATGGTTTATCACGCCCGCTTAGCATGCGGGAGGTGTTGGGTTCAAGTCCCAATGTGTCCAGTGGATGACCATTTTTGTTGTGGTATCAAGATCGCGTCGCGAGTCGTAATTTTGGAATTCATTCCCCGCGAAATTGGGCATAATCACGAGGCGATGCGCCGGCAGTGCCTTTCTTCACGGACCCGGAGTGTCATGAGGACAGTCTTCAATCAACTAAACTAATTTTATCCAACAGTGGAAGTTGAGTCGGCCCCGAACAAACACTATCCTTCTGATGATAGAGTTCAACCACCGCATCTGGCTCAAAAAACATCGCAAATATGTTCAGTTGTGAGAATCGTTACGTCTCGTCAATTTGTCTTCTGGTAGGCCCCTTAATGATTCTGAGTTGAGAATCAGTTGATGACATGTACAGACATCCGCTGCTAGGTGTCCGTTAGCCACTAACTTTTCCCGTTATTGCTCGGGAGTCCTTGACGTACTTTAGACAGAGGCCCCCGCACCCCTTTCTCTACTGCATCCGTTGCAATTCTTTCATCAAGAGTAAACGTTCTTCTTTCTTAGGAACTAGGGTCCTCGGCACCTCTCTCCATGTGGCTCGTTTCTGTGCTGAAGACACCTCTGCTTGAATCAGCGTCCGTATATAGCTTCAAGCAGGCTTGTCTGGGAAGATTTTTCGACTTGGCCTTCGGGGATACTGGTTCCTACGTGAATATTGTGGAGTCACGAGGCGCATGAATGTTCAAAAACTTTCAAGTCCTTGAGAATCCTCAGGTGGTGCGGTCTGGTTCCTGCTCTTTATCTCCGATGTATTTAATTCTACAACACATGAATACTTCGCTGGGTGATTCTCAATACCTGCCGAAGTTCCTAGAGGCTAAATGATACTTTCCTTACCAACATGCCTCGTGAGGCTGACCCTCTCCTCACGGACTAACTGACCTGGAAACACCTGTCCTCGCGTTCTTATACCCTTCACTGGTACTGGCCGATATGCCTCAGTGTTCTCAGCGCGCTAAAGAAGCATAGTTACGACATGGCTACACGCTACAAGCAAGTGCGCGATCAGACTTTTTTTTACCAGTGCAAGATTTCACAGATAGAAGTTCACTCCATTTGGTGAGGTACTCGTGTGTTACCCAACACATCATCTGTCCTGAGCCACGTTCCGGATACAGCACCTCCAAAATAGCGCTTACTACAATTATTGTACCCTCTCCGACAGTCTCTTTCTCACAAAGTCCGCCTATTCTCAGGTCCGTCCACATGCGTATACTTTGTACGCCACGAGGTTCATTTTTTCATCCAGCACAAAAATTCCCGGGTACACAAGAAACCAGATCTCGTGCGCGTGCATGTTCCAAGCGCTGTCCGAAGTTGCTCATCTTGAATCTGGCGGCTGCAATCCTCGCATCAACCGCCACCATGTCACTACCTCGGTGCACGGGATGAACGTGTACACAACGATATGTATCTCTGACTGTATCGGAGGACCAGCGATTTCCCGACATGTTCATCTTGCCGCGACAGAAATGGCTTTCAATGAGGAAGCATATGAATGTCACTTATGCTATGACACATTTCGTACTGCACTCCCTTAATTTACATCTCGTGTCTCCCATTCATGATGCTAATGAGTCTGAGTGCCATCTTTAGTGATGCTACAGGAAGGAGATCATCACCCCTCCACCGTAAGAGGATCGGATGCTTTTAATGGCGCAATTCTCAAATTTGGTTCTGGGTTCGTTAGCAGCCATTTCCTCCATGGCGTCAAAGGGTCTGAATATTTGTTACAAATCTATGGCAGTATTTACGACGTCTTGGAACAAGATTGAGCTCTACCCTTCTGAATCTGAAATACTCTATAAGCCACTACTTTCTCACGGGCACATGGTGTAGATGGTTTATCACGCCCGCTTAGCATGCGGGAGGTGTTGGGTTCAAGTCCCAATGTGTCCATTCATTTTACATATTTGTCGACATCACGAGGTAACACTTCGGGAGTCGGAACTCGGAACGTCGAACAAGTTACAACTTCCTCTCCTACCAATTACGTCTTCGATTTTCAGTTCTGAGTATGTGAACTTCCATCTTTCGTGTATTCCAGGCTGAACGTGAGGTAGAGATGCCTCTTGATGCCCTTGTTATTCTAGATCCTGTACGACCAATAGTCGGGAGTGGACCGTTGTTGGAAATTGATGGAGGTGACGGGGATCCTGTGAGCATCACGCCAACTGGAACAGCTGCGCACGTACAGTGGAACGACCTGCGGCTAGTCTGTGCGTTGTCGCCGCCAACAGACCCACTTGTCGGATTCGCGTTTATACATGCATTCATTGACGTGCTCACAAGCTATTTTGGACCAAACACGTCGGCGGCGACGATACGCGACAACTTTGACGTCGTCTACGAGCTCCTGGCTGAGGCCCTCGACGCAGGACACCCGCTCACCACCGCCCCCAATGCGCTGAAGGACATTGTCATCCCGCCTTCCCTGCTTTCTTCTCTCCTTCCAACATCTACTGCTCTTCCGAAACCGTTTTCATCTCCCATTCCATGGCGGCGCGCACCACCAGTCCGGCATTCTCCTAATGAGATATACTTTGATCTCCTCGAGTCACTAGACGGAGTTGTCAGTCGTTCTGGGCATGCAACGAAACTCATCACGACGGGCGTCCTTCGAGCAAATGCGCTACTTTCTGGCACCCCAGATTGTTTGCTGGCTTTCACGAATCCCGATGTGATAACGCAGCCCTCTTTTCATCCATGCGTTCGCCTCGCTCGCTGGTCAGCAAACCGTTCACTTTCATTCGTACCACCTGATGGCCGTTTTGTGCTTATGGACTATCAACTCGTTACACCGCCTGCACTTCCCATGAGCGTCAAGATACACGTCAGCATAGAGGAGGGCAAGGCGGAGATTACCCTGACACCTCGTCTTTCACTCGAGTCTCTTCTCGTCTCTCTTCCCCTCGGAACTGTCACCGGCGTCCGTGCGACTGGTGCACCTTGGTCGTGGGATTCCCAAACGCGAAAGCTCAAGTGGGACATTCATTCTCCACCTAAAAATTCAAGATACGTGTTAAATGTGACCTTTACTGCGGATAAAAGGTGTGTTCTCTGGTCCCCGAATTCTGTTCGGTGCTCATTATGTGCGATCTAGTGTTCGCCCAACGCATGTCCTCTCTACTTCCTTCACCGTTGCGAATGTGGCGAACGGTTCGACTTTCTCTGGTCTACGGGTCGGCAAGTTCTCCGTGAGCGAAGAGTATACGCCTTACAAAGGTGTGAGGGGACATGCAGAAGGCAAGATCGAGTGGCGATGGTAAGGCGGAATCTTCGTGCGGATCTGGGAGTGTGACTACCAGAACACCGCTGCCTGGTGTGGTCAAAGCCTGTCAAAGCTGCATCAATATTACCCAGGACATGTAGGGAAGCATCTGCCCTCATGCTCGAGGAATTGAAATTTGTTCCCACGCACCTGCACTCATAAGGATATGTTTGCTACTCGAACACTTCCTTTCCGAAACAACTCGCCTAGGCTGAATAAAGGTCTTGACAGCATCCGTGACCTTTGTGTCCTTTAATGAAAGATGGCGCTCTCATGGACCTCATTAATTTTCCATCCTTGATGTTAATGGCATGCCAATGCGAATTAGGCCGAGCAGTCCTTATTGACCTCAAATTCGAAGATGCCGTTCGAGAATCGTTGAGTTCAGAGTACACCACTCCCTTCGTTGGACCTGATATTACACTCGCAGGCACTGAAGCCAACCAACCAGCCATAAATATGTGCATCTGCTGGGCGGACGGATGTTTTACGGACCCTGCAACGCTCGTATGGATCTCAACTGAAAACCACGAATATCACCTGAGAGGAGGTTTCCGTGATATGCGGATCCACTTCTGCCTTGAGGATACCATTAGCATTTGGTCACCAATTCGGGAACCGAGCATTCTCTGTTTCATTTTTCTGTCACTGTGTCCTGTCCTGGTCCACGAGATTCTGCCGATTGAGTCTGAGGGTCTGTCAGACACTGAACTTGTTCCTTGAATGAACATAATGGTGTTGAAGATCTTTGCTTGTCTCGAAGGGAGTACGTTTTAGAGGGTACTTTGGGAATCAGATTCATAATTTTCCGTCCTACAGCTGTCGTACGATTACGGGGTATAATAATGCGACGGCAATGCGGTACGCACCCCGATGGTCTTTGGCTTTGTACACCTAGAACTCATTTTCTTTCAGGATGTACGGGGATTGTTGTCCGCCTCTTTCTACCACACCCTCCTCCCTTATCCTTCGCTTTTGCTTCCGGGGATGTCGGACACAGACATTCATGGAGAGATTGGCACACGACTAACAATGAACAAGATGTCTGCACAGAGCGTATAGCAAGTCATTGAGAGTGACTGACTGTTATTAATAGTAAGCGTGCCTTGCACGGCCTTCTCTATTTATTATATGAAGTTCTGATATACATCTAAGACTCTCAAGGAAACTGTTACTGCGGAATCGCTTCTTGGCTCCTGAGGTGTACACTTTGGACTGCTCTCGATGAACTAGTTGGGCCGTGCTGATAAACTCAGTCAAGGACATTCGTCAGCTACCTGACGACTTGGAATTGGACGTCACAATCCAGGTTGACTCTCGGCTCATTCCCATCACCGCGTTTATGACTATGATATGACGTATGTCCCGACGCATATGCACAGTTCTCGGCGTGTATAAATGGCGTGCGTATTCCCCCAGTGCTCTTTCTTTCCTTCCCCCACTATCTCCTGCCTTCCCCTCCTTCGCAAGTCCTTCCACGTAATTACCTGTCTGAAGCGCGTTTGGATGTCAGATATGCGCTGTCATTCGTTTCACTCGGTCCGAGTGAAAGCTGGCGATATTGCTGTCCTCCCTCTCGCCGCGCTCTCGCAGATTTACCTACACTATACCATTCGGAACGTCCAGATGCCGGCAGCTCGGGCAAGCATGGCTCTTGGCACATGGAGATAAGCTTTGGGCTAATCTCCCCCGGTCTTCCAGTCTCGCTTTATCAGGATTACCCTCTGGAGCAGTGGATACGTGATAAATGGCTATCGTGGTCTAGCTTGTCCACACACATTCACTTTATCTATTCGGACGGACTTTCTGGATTTCCCCGCGCACGACCTCTCTAGTTGTCACGAATCAGTGCTTAGCATTCGGGATGGACATGCTTGATGTCAAGGTTGGATGAGAATCAATCAGCGCCCAAGAATTCTCGCATCATTTCTTCAAGTCGTGAATGATTCCTTTAGGAAGATTGTTTCTAGCCACAAGAAGGCTTCAGGCGTTCATGGCAAGTACATGAATTAAGCCCTCCGTAAGGTGTGCGACAACAATAGCATTGTGTCAAACCTCTTAACGACTACTTGGGAAGATGTCTGTGCATCCAACATTCGTGGCTTAAGCGTCACTTTTTTTTCAATATTTCACAGCATGCTTGAGATTCGCGAGCGGTGAGCGGCGAATGTTCGGGATGTCGGGATGTATGGAATTCTTGACAAGTCTAGATGCGAGATAATGCTCTGATCCGGTCAGAAAACTCATTTTCTACGACGAAGTCGTAGGCGTCTTTCCCCAAGTAGGTCCGGTCAATCAGTTCGACTTCTCAACTCGTCGTTGTCCGCTTTGCAAGGGAAGTCTGGCCACTTCTAGGGGCTTGCTTGGCTTGTACCCCAAAGGCGCGACGCGTGGTGGCGTAACGGTGGTAGATCACCATTTGGTGATGTCTCGGGCGACAAGCCCATCGTTGGAACATATTCCTTTCCGAATACTTAGTGGACCGGCATACACTTGCATTTTGACATGCAGACAAAGCATGAAGACGCGCGCATCGGAACGAGACGATGGACTGAACTGGTAGAAGGTGAGACCCATAAGAATTTATTCCTTGATGTTAATGTTCTTAATGGTTGACGTATAAGAGATTCATTACGGCAGGGGCTTCTAGTCGTCGGGCGAGCTTCTTTTCGATTTTTACAGTGCTCACTATTGCTTCAATTCTTACTATGACGACTAATTCGATGACAGGCTAGGATGACAGTTCATTTCGACGATGGTATCTACAGCCGTTGATCTCTTTGCCTCGTGTCACCGCAAACTGTTGGAGCTGGGCTGTAACTCCGGAGGTTCGGTGCGAGGAAGATACCAACTGGTTTCCTTTCAAAATTTCTGATCCAAACAAAAAATACGCCATCATCTATGCAACAGTACAGACAATACGGTCCATATACCCGGTCAGATCGTCGTTCTGTTTTGAGATCATGGCGTAAAAAGCCAGGTGGGTGATGAAGAACGGTTTTTCCGTGTCACTCCACCCACAAGTATGATCCAGGTGGCACGTCTATTCCTAATTTATGGTTTACTCGCTTCTTCTGGACGTTACGTCTCTGGGATGCTGCTGAACGACGTCTGCTTGGACACTTTTTCCTGTTTGCTGTTACATAAGCCTGTCCAAAAATAAGCGTCGTCGTTGCTTCGAACCCTTGTCTCTCTATTATTGCTGCTGAGCGTAAAAAATCCGGTTCGACGGAAGGAGGAAGGCTAGCTACGGAATGTATTGCTAGGGGTGTTAAACCGCAAAAGGTGGTATGTTTTCTGGACAGTACTGATCATTCTATTGTCTCCGTGGATGACTGAATTTGGGGCCGACGAAACGAGAAAAAGGCAGGGACGAGGAACGAAGAGCAAGGCTGTATCTCTGGACTGAATGGGAGAATACTGACACATGAGCACGACACAAAGGGGGGTAGATGGGAACGGATGAGTGAGAAATGATTCATATATGGACGGCAATTGATGGATGTTCCAGAGGATTGGGCTGGTGCCCTGGGGATGATGGGGCGATAATTATGATACATAACTGATTTGAGGCAATCGGAAGACGATGACTTGACACGATCTGAAATGGCCCGAGAAGAAAGGAAATCCGATCCTAACTTCGATTCCGGCAAAAGCAGTTAAACGGTCGACATGACCACGACCATTGACGTAGACTCCGCTGCTGGCGACGATGGCGAGAGCCCTTTGGCATCGCAGAGGCCGGTGAGAACAGCTACGGGACTCTCCGCCATTGTGCCTGAAGCGGAGTCTTAATAATCACACGGCCTTGTGTTGTTTACCCACCAACGGACGATTCGAATTTCTGGCTCGCGCGGAGAGATCTCCTGGAGATTTCAGGAAAGATTACGGAGTAGCCGACGGAAGACCTCCACGACGAGCAGCACGACGAGCTCGACAGCGCCAACACAGGAGCACTGCGCAACGCCGGCAACGAGCTGGCAACGCCATCTTTTCTCGAGAATCGAGCCCCGAAGCAGACCTCTGGTACCGGTTTCAATTTGGATACAATCGTGGGCGTATATCCCTTCAAACCATTCCAGCCAATGATACATCTCGATCATAATCACCACCCGTCTCCCCTTTCCCCCCACCAAAAGAATCTTATCCTCCCGCCCGACCACAAAATACTTGCCTGGTCGGATGACCATCCCGCCATTCACGACTTCATTCCCGACGGCACCACGCTTGACCAACAACCACCACCGCCGCCGCTGCCAACTGCGCCGTCGACAGAGCCCAACCCCGTCCAGGACGACAAGAGCTCGTCCTTGTCTCCAGTGTCGCCAGAGCCCAAGAAACCTGCCTCGCCGCCACCGGACGAGACAAAAACCGCCGTGGAAGACAAGGCCTCGCGCCAGTCAACGCCCTTGAGCGAGCTCTCGCCACCGCCCGACGACTTTGACGCCTCCGATGGCCCGGCTCCGGGAGTGAAGGAGGAGGGTGACGGTGCAGAGTCTTCTTCTGCTGCCAACCAGAATGATCTGACTGAGCCCCAAGCGTCCGATGCAGCCTCGCAGCTGAACGGCCTCGCCTCCTCACCCACCAGTCGCAGCACCCCCTCCTTTGACTCGATACCGACACCCTCCGGTTCTGCTACATCACATGCTGGCGATACCAAGATCGTCTCAGTACTGGAACTCAACGCTGAGCTCCTAAAGTCAGTTTTTCTGGTCAGTATGTGCGCATATACTCACTGAAAAACCTAGAGTGTGCATGGAATTCCAAGGACGAGGTGTTACAACAAATGACCCCAGATACAATCAGTGCGTCGCATCCTTTGTTTTATCAACCCGCATCTCATGTAATCCCAGATACTCGTCACGTCTCCAGTCAAACCTTGCATGGTTGGCAGCCGCTGCAGATCAGAGCCGCCAAGGGGTATGTCATCATCATTGTTTTATCGGGTGTCTACATGCGTTCTCACGACAATTGCCAGAATCAAAATAGTATGCAATTACCCTCAATGGATCCTCCTTCAGCAAACGATCTCGTTCCTATTACCCGTATTCAACAAATATACGCTGAGTTGCCCACGCTATTTGCCAAAGATATCGAAAGGCGGCAGCAGATGCTTGCACACCAGCAGAACCCCGGATCTGCTCCCAATAATCTAAAACGAGACCGGCAAGAGGATTCGCTCGGAGACATGATGAACAAACGTAGAGATACCGGTGAGAGCAAGGGCATGATGCGACCTCCATCAGGGCCACCAAGTGCCAATCAGAACCCCTTCCCCATGACGAATGGTGTCCAACTCCAACCCACGCCTTCCCTTCCAATATCTGATCCTTCCCTTGCAACTGCCCCTGGTCTGGCAAATATCAATGCTGCCGAAACTGCTGCCGCAAATCGGGAACGCGCTCGGCAGGCGCAGATACGGGCTGCTCAGTTGCAGCAGCAACAACAGCAACAACAACAGCAAGCAGTCCGACAGATGTCGCCGCCTTCCTCTACACCTGTCCCACCTAATCCTATGCAACAACCCCAACAGATGATGCAAAACGCCGTCCCGGGCCCTTCGAATCTTTCCGCGAACGGCAATAACCCCCTGGCCTCGATGCCACCCCAATACCAACAAGCCTACAATATCCTCCAAAATCCTCAGCACCCTTTCATGCAATACATGATCCGCAGTGTCCCCAACTTCGCGCAAATGCCTATGCAGCAACAATTGCAGCGGATGATTATAACACAGGCTAGTGATCTTCTTGATTTTGTGATGTGAAACTCACCATTCAATTTATTGCAGAATGTTATGCAAGCCAAGCAACAAGAGCAGCAGAACCAACAGCGAAATGGTGGACAGATGCAACAGCCGCAGATGCCTGGAATGTCAAATCAAATGCAGGCTAATGGACCGATGCCGGGTGGACCATTTCCGGGGCAGACGAGTCCTGTTTCGCCTCAGGCACAGCCGTCTCAAATGGTGAATTCTATGGCAATGGGCCCCGGAGCGATGAATTCACCGCAGATCCCTGGCGGGGGTATGAATATGAACAATATGAGTCTGAATCAGCGACAGTTCATGCTCATGCAGCAACAGCAGCAGCAGCAGCAACAACAACAGCAGCAACAGCGCGTTAACATGCATCAGCATCAGCAGCAACAACAACAGCAACAGCAGCAGGCCATGCTCCAGGAGCGATTTCGCATGGAGCAAGAGCGGATGAACCAGCAAAGGCTACAGGCACAGCAGCAGCAAATCAGCAACTCGCCGCATGTAGGCTCCCCGATGGCTCTCCCCGGCAACGGCAATGACAATTTTCCCGCGTTGCGTTCAAATTCCACGATACCGGGGATCGCACGGAGTACGAGGTCCCCTTCGGATGGTGCGCCTTCACCTATGACGCCACGGATACCACAGAGGGGTGTGTCGGTGGGACAGGAGGACTTCCAGAGGATGATGATGCAGCAGCAGCAGAACCAGCAGAATCAGCAGAGAGGGATGCCACAGGGATTTAATCCGCAGCAAATGCAGCAGCAGCAGCAGCAGCAAACTCACTGGCAACAGCAAATGGCAGGACATAACCAGGGCTTTGGGATGTCACGACCACCGAGTGCTGGATTTGGTGTGCCCTCTCCACCTGGCGGTGGTGGTAATTGGCAGCAGGCAGGTGGTGGTGGGACATACCCCTTTGCGCCGTCACCAGGATCCCATTCCGATCTGGCCCATACGCCTCGGCACATGTCAGCGACGCCAGTACCTCAGCAGATGCATTCTCAAAATAACACACCTACTGTGGATCCGACCCTCCCTTCCGACCTCGACCTGTTCAACTGGGCGCAGTAGAATGATTCTCCTTTTTCCCCTCTTCGTTCATGATTTTATCTGCTTTTTATCACGTTGTCTGTGTTTTTATTAGCCTGTTCAGATGATCCCCACTCTTGAACGTTCTATTCTTACCTACGGCACCCATTGTTCCTCCTTTTTCCAGCCTTGTTATCGTTAACTGCTGTGCGTAGTCTGGATCTGTACGTATAAATGTAAATGCGTGTAGAGCGTCCCGTGGTAATTCCCGATCCAACGGTTGATCGACGATAGTAATCGCTTCTGGCAAATACGTGCACCGCCAGGATCGAAATGGTGTTCTCCAATCTCCCTCACCATGAAAAGGATGCCTTCTTTTCATTGCTGGATGAGTAGGCTTTCAGAATGGGCCACTGAGGAAAACTTGGGTTACTGACGGCGACGTCTAGGTACTTTCAGTCTCGACCACAGCTTGCCTCTGCTCTATCTCAGTCTGGCAGCGGTACATCGGAGGGCAGCACGAATGCCTCGATAGGACGAGTAGCAGCTGCAGCACAAGCTTTTGGGTCGAATCTGCCTGCGCCGCCGCGTCGGACGCCTGGAAGTCCTCCGCCAGACCGGACGCCTGCAGGCCTCGTGTCGAGCAAGGTGGGCCAGGCTGCTTCGTCATATCCATCAGACTGACAACCGTGTCAGATGTTTGGAAACGTCGATACCACATCCAAGACGTCCATGCTTACCTCGTCGCTCAAGTCCAAGTCACGAGCACCGCCTCCCAAGACCTATGCTCCTCCTCCCCCGCCCGCCTTTGGTCCCAAGAAGAACACATTTGCGCCCCCACCCGTGCGACATGCCCCGTCGGAACCAGAGCCAGAACCAGAGCAAGAGCAAGAGCAAGAGCAAGAGACAGGCGAGTGGGCGGAGGCATTGTATGACTATGATTCCGGGGTAGGCGCCCTCGCTCGTCGCTGTCGAGCTCATTGCTAATCTCATGCAGGAAACGGGAGACTTGAAGATACGTGCCAACCAACAAATCTTGATTACCGAGAAGAGCTCCGCGGACTGGTGAGCGCTGATCACGAATCCGTATGTGTCGCTGATGCGATCCGTTCCTAGGTGGATGGGGGAAGTCGATGGAAGAACGGGGTTGTTCCCTGCCTCGTACGTCAAGCTTTTGTAGGATTTATTGATAGACAATGGAATACAACGTGGGTTTGGAGATCCTACCCAAGGATTTCGCGTGCCGGTCGCCTAATTATGTATGTTCGATGCTATCACGTTGACAATCTACATGCACTATCATTGATTAATTGAATTTCGTTCGGGACAGGTTTACAGGTCGTGTTGTCCCCCTTTATCACCTCTCCGCTTGTTCTTTCAGTGTGCGTTCTTTCAGCGGCGACGGGCATCGTGGCCACAAGAATGGGACAATACTGAATGCCTGCGTTTGTTCTTCCCTGAGGCTGTTCGGCTTACGTCCAAACGCGTTTCCAACGAATGAGTTGTGAGTGGTAGAATGGAATTGACGTGCGATTGTTTCAGTGAACCCTGCAGACAGCCTAGGCCAGGAGCGAGTATAGAAGTCCCTCTTGAGTCTTGATTGATAGCGAGGCCACAATGTCTCGTCTGCGCAATAATGTGATGTATACCCCAGGGACAAGCAGAAACACCTCTTTTTCAAATCTCAATCCAGAGCGTACCTTGCTGGCTAAAAAGTGCGGGACCGAATGTTCCTGAGAAGAACGCCGTCGATACAGATGGTACCTCATCTCACAAACATATCGGCATCATACCGCGTTTCAATGTCCTGGCAGTCTCTATGGGAAGTATCCGATTGAAATAGGCATACTCGGTAGAGAGCTTTGCTCTTTTACGCTGTTTGGTGATATGCTCCTCCAGTTGATGAACCAGGACACATCCACCCTTGGAATTCAATTACAGGGTCTACTTACTTACAATGGCTCACAGGCAGGCTCGTCCTCATCATACTCGTCAGACATATCAACATCGTATCAGAGCGCGATCATTTCTGTCTCCCTGGAACCTGGCGGAAAGCTCATCTGAAAAGATCAACCTTCCATAGTCTCAATCTGAGCCTTTCAGCGGTATGCGGAGATTATATCTGAAGCAGGACCTCGTTCACCCGAGAACAGGGAATACGACAAAGGTTTCTTCCAAGCACCGTCGGGAAGCCTGTCCCAGCTTGCATCGTCCGTGACGCCGGGTCTGTGACTCTGTGAATCATTGAGTAAAGACTTCATGCGGCGACCCGCGACTGAACTCGCCAGGAACTTGACTAATCTCTGTGCCTTGTAGAAGGAAAATCTTATTCGATCGGTAGTACTCCCGTCTCTTGGCGCGCGCCGCATCGGGATGGTTCGCGGCTAAGTCCTCCGGTGCACTGCTGCAAACGACCCTGTGTACCTGCTTTCGTCGGTTTCATGCTCTAGCAAAACCTTCCAACCAGAATCGGGGTCAATGTCTGCCGATGTACGTGGTATGTTTCCCAAGTCTGGCATATGGTAGCTCAGTCGTAACGGTTGACCAAAGAAACTGAGGGAGACTTGGAGTTGTACTACCCTACGTATTGTGAGCGGGGCCTACCACGCGGACGTGGTCCTTTGCGATCTTTTGCGACAAGGCAGTAAGCTCGGAGCGCTTGTCAGGTGCTGATGACACGAACCTTCCAGACGCCAGGTCGAGCTGCGACTCGGTACATATATCCATCCGATGAATCGCATCGACCCCGCTCTCTTGGGCTCAGATCGTCCGGGTTATCGCGCTCCGCCTTTTTCATTCCGCTCACGATACACGGAAGTTGGCCTCGGAGCATAACAAGCAGATGGATGTTCGTTCGCCGATCTGGCAGATCAATATATCTGAGTGTATAGAAAAGCTAGGTTTTAGAAGTCGAATATAGACCGATTCCGCGTTGCACCATGCTGGGTCAAAGAAATAGCCTCAGTTGAAACTATTTGTACTCGGTGGGGTTTGTCCAACGTCGTCTCCTCAGTGTAAGTTCCCCAATCGAGTGTTTTAAACCAGTCTAGGTCTTTGAAAATCTTGCATTCATTCTTGTGCGTAGTGATCCAGTGGTCGTGCTGGCATGACTGTAAAAACTGACTGATCCGCAATAGGATATCCCAAGGCATCCTGAGCATCGCGGGGGAGGTGCATCCCGATTCTGTTTCTTCCTGCGATTCGCACAACACACGTAGTCGACAAGTGAGGTCTGCTCTTCCATGACTTCCTTTGCATGTAGCAATGTATCGAGATCACATTGGAATACTTGCAGGAGATCATATGTCTTAGAATTCGCGCCTCGCTGCCTCGAGAATGCAATCACCTTGATTTTTGCTGGATCGCGGACACGCACAGCGACGTTTTCACCTAGAGAGAAAAATCTCTCGGGATACAGTACACCAAGGTTGGTATCAATACGCGTATGGTATCGGTATAATAGGGTATCTTTTCCGTAATTACTTCATTGTACGCTTGAAGAATTATCATAAAGCAGGCGCACTAGCTCGAATTTCAGTCCATAGAATGTACAATACTCTTCAAACCCTAACCTTCAGAAAGCTCTGGCATAATAGAAAATCCTTGCATTAGAAAGGTCGAACAGTCGCACTCCAAATTACAGAGCGGTACGGTAAAAGCTGAAATTACAAGTAGTTTGCATGTTCTTAGTAAGTAATTATGTATTCTATGGTATATTGTGCTATTTCTGTTTGCTCCTCTAAGTGTTTCAAGATTAGCCAGACAGTTCTTTGGTTGCTTTTTCGGCTGGAACATCGTCCTCAGGAACAGCCAGAGTATCGGAGTCATCCTCTCTTTCCTTAATTACACCCGCGTTTTGGAAGAATACCAATGCTAACAATGCCGCTGAAAAATGAATTGTTAAAAGCCAAAGTTCCTGCGGGGCACGAGATGCATTTACCAAATATCCCGAAAGCGAAATCTGTCCACGCCGCTGCCTGATAGGCATCCAGTTGCGCCGGTCTTGGAGCGTTTGACGAATCGGTCCCAAAATCTTCCGCCCGAGCCCGCAGAACTCTATCATACACAACGGTGGATAGCGTCACACCAAAGGAAGTACCAAGCTGAAAGACGATGTCACCAGTTTCATCCCAATATTCTCACCTTCGAGATGAAAACGTAGCCTACCTGAGTCATGGTTTGAAAAACCGCACCCGCGACACTTTGTTCGTGTGGCAAGGATGCTTTTGCAATGAAAAGTGTACCGGCAGCGAATACGAAGTCAGCTCCGACGACGGAGAGCACAGCCGCAGGGAAACCGAAAGCCCAGTACGTTGTGGATGGGTTGATTAGTGCGAAGAGAAGACTAGCTGTGCTCGTGAGTGCCGTCCCCGATACTAAGCAATGTCAGTACTACAGCCAAAGCCTGGATGAAGACGACGCACCCATGAAGTATATGAAAGGCACCCGGCCTGCCACAAATGCCACTATGAAGTTGCAAATTAAACCAGAGACGTTCTGGGGGAGAAGGCGAACAACAGTGAGGATCGGGGTACGCCCCTCATAGTTCTGGTAATAAAGCTAGGCAATTTCAATAAGATCTTGTTCATTCGACGATAGCGAGAACTATACTTGAGACCAATAGCACCATCCTTGGAAGCAGCACCAATTTAGAAACGCGATGACCATCACCACAGCGACTCGTCCGTTTGCCCGAGTCCAAAGGGACAGCCGCATCAGTGGTGGAGGGGCCCATTTAGATCGAGATTTGACGGAATTTTGCTGGCGTTCCAAATAGTGCTGCCAGAGAAGGAAAAGTACAGTTAAAATAACACCCATGACGAGTAGCGCTATTATATCTTGAGGCGCTCAGATCAGCACTAATCGATGGCCTTTGGTAGGATGAACATACATGGTGTCTTCCACTGCTGTGGTGCAAGTTCCCCTTGGGTTAGAACAAAGACGATGAGAACAAGCCCCGCGGTCGCCAGGAACGTGCCCACTAAGTCGATACGTTGATCGTCCTCCATTGAAGGCAGATCCCGGTCGATAGTAAAAATCCCCATGAGCAAGGAAGCAACTGTAAGACCCTGAAATTTGACGCCAAAATAAGGGTATGGCATAGATCAAAGAAGAAAGCCATACAGTATTGAGATAGAACAGGGACCTCCAGGTTTTTCTTGAAGAAAACGTCAGAAAGACACCTGAGTCACATCATGCTGCGCTCACTTAGTCAATTGTACCATTATACCACCGATAGCCGTGCCGATGGCTGCGCCCATCGGTGCGCCAGCAGCAAATGTAGCAAATGCGATGGTGCGTGCGCGAGAGGGAGGAAAAGCGTGTGCCAGAATTCCAAGCTGTCAAACCGATGAACGAAATTTTTCAGTAAGGCATTCAACGAGACACACAGAAGCTGGTATTGTCGCCGCAGCTCCAACGCCTTGGAACCCTCTAAGAATATCCAGAGTCATCGCAGCTGAGGAGCAGATGTCAACCGAGATCCTCATCGAGGTCGTCAGCCTTACGCACTGTTGGCGAAAGAAACTCCCAAAGTGAATACTGCTAGCCACACAGCTCCGAAGCAGAAAACTTTTTTGCGCCCATAAAGATCTGCTATTCGACCGAACATTAGAAGTAGACAGCCCTAAATGCTCAGTAGGACATAAATTTCCACTGAGGTCGCGACTTACGGCGCTCAGTGGATACGCCGACACTACCCATGTCAATTCCGATTCGGGAACATCCAATTCGATTGCCATGGTCGGAAGAGCAATAGAGACTGAAGCCTGATTAGCTTGCTGTAACTATCGTGAGCATAGATACATATGAAAAACCAGTAAGGAACGTACGTTGACCATCATAGCGAGGGTACAAGAAGCTACGATTAACACTGCTCGTAAAACGGGCATTTCCCTGCCATTTCTGGGAACATCAACTCGCCTCTGCTCTGGAGAAGGCATGGCCATTTGTCAAGAGCAAATATTTGGACATGGTGGTTAAGTAGTGCAGCAGTCAGCTCCGGTTTGGCCCCGGTTCAAACGATTCCGCATAAAAGGACGTGTGAACGTGATGTAAATTTGGTCATTTGATGGATGATCGATCGACCCACTCACTTCCATTAACCCACTTACATCTGTCAACAGAGCTGAAGAATCAACTGTCTGCCTCTTGCACTAGCTGTCCTCAGAACTATGATCAGGAAATCTATGTCAGACAATTTAATTATTTTTTCTTGAATCGGTTGTTGTTGGTCTGCTACCTAGGAGGATGAACGCAATCTTCAGCCGACGTTAAAAGAGCCAAAGCCGAATTCAACCGCTACTCGGGATGCCTGCTTCTCTATCCGTAATTAGGAATATTTATGCGTGTGTTAGCGCTTCTCTACAATAGTAAGCAAAAACGTACCACCTCATGCCTTCGCGACTGAAAGGGTTTGACAGAATAAAGCCAAGCCGCAGTTCTCACAATTTGAAATCGGGTCCAAGTGGCACGCACTCATGCGCCCGCGTTAACTTTTAAACGATGTATCCACCTCGGGCTGGTCGGTTTGGCCTGATGTGGTAATTTTTGGCGTTCACGAACCTCCAGTGGGGAGGACTCGGTATTTCCCAGGGTATGGACGATGGTTCCAATGTATCGATGGGGTAGTTTATCCCGACCGTCTTCCGGTAAGTTAATTTTCACAGTACTGTCCTGTCGACAGTGCCGCGAGCGGCTTGCACTAAGTCTGCACCTTGTATGCCTTGTATGGGGGAAGATTTGCCGAATAATCATGCAACATGACACATTTGCAGCTGAGAAGTGTATTTCTTACTAAGTATCTTGATTATTAACAAAACCCTGTCGTCGAACTAAGGCTACGGTGAATCAACTACAGTAGATAGAATAGTGTTGGTGCTCAGTTAAAAATCGGTTGTATACATTTCGACCGCAACCTAAAACTCTTGATATCACAAGATAGGGTTGTGGATTTATGAGCGCAGGATCGGTATCATCCAAAATAGTTGGTCGGTTATAGACCCACTTCAAGCTATCTAGAAGCGTTTCACATAGAACTTGGAAATAGTCAACGATTCATGAAAACTAGGTCCATACGTCGGTGAAGTGCCGAACATGAACACCTACCGGAACCTTTAGAAATTTACACGAATCACGGTGCACATAATCTGGATTCAGCCTCGGTCGTTATCAAAGGGTGAAAATCAGACACAAAATAATGATTTTCTACGTGGAAGCATTATACTAGCGAAGGTAATCAAAGTCCAAGAATCCCGGCACTAACCTTACTGCGTTTTCGCGAAGTGGTAGATGGCGACACTCAGTAGAGCGACCAACAAAGGAACCATGACAAACCTCTTAATCGGTGACTGCGGCAACGGTACCCCATCCCTCTTCATTCTATTCTTCTCATACGTGCCAAGCTTCGGATCAGGCATCAACGCCTGGATCATGAAGGCTACCCACATCGTCTTCTTCACCAAAAATGTCAAGGCCTGATTCCTCGGCCCCAGTCCAAAATACTCAAGTGTCTCATCCGCCAACGACAAGCAAAACACTGCGCGTCCAACGAAATGAAATGGCCTTGGGAACCAGCGCTCCTCGAACTGTTCGGAAATGGCTTTCCCCGCCAGACGCGCCGCATCGCTCAGAGGCCAAGGCCGACATCCCCACTCCTCGTTAAATTTAATGCAGGCGTCAAAATCGGGAGGGAAGCTATCGGAAGGCACGAAGCCGCTCTCCATGAGGAACCCCTCATAGAAGCACTTTGAAAAAAGGTACATCGCGCGTTGCATGTGAGGTGGAAGGCCGGGAAGGCCTGCCAGGCGCATCATATTATGCACTTGCACCGCAGCGACTGCGCAGGGCTCGACGAAGTCTTCGTAATGATTCCAGCTTCCTGGGAGCTGTTTGGCGAGACGCATGTGGAGGGCGTTGAGACGACGCTGGTTCTCCGAGTGGATGGTGCTGGTCGGACCGAACTCGAAGAGAGGGAGAAAAAAGTCGCGAGTGTCTTCAAAGCGCTTCTGTTTCTTGTTGAATACCTTGCCTGTGTAGACGGAAGTGCCGAGGCCAACAGGGTTCATGTTGACGACAAGAAAGGTGGCGGAGTACATGATATTGACGATGAACTCGTTCGAGTTGTAGCTCATGAAGGTTTTCACCATCTCCTCCCAGTCTTTCTCTGGGTCAAGCGAGGCGAGGTACTTGGAACAATCGTCAGATAGTTTGATTTTTTGCATAGATACGACAACGTACGCGATCAATCCATTTATACCCAGACTTGTCCGGGCAATAAAGCTTGGCAGTCGGGCTATCCGCGTTTTCTCGGTGCTGGGAAAATTGCCTGGTCAGAAATTTTAGATACCAACACAATAGCAAGACTTGCACTATGATTGTCGGCAGTGAATTTCTAAAGAATGGTGAACCAAAATGCGGTTGGCAACAAGTGGATGACCTACCTCATTAGGTTCTAAGATGAAGTGAGGCATGTTGTGAAACAGTGAAAGACACGAGTTTGAACTAGGGTCCACATGCTTTTATATATTCCTCGACCTTGATGACAAAGAAGTATGTCGGAGTGGTGGAATTTTGTTGTACGGAGAATACAATCCGGCTTCGAAGACAATATTACAACAGCTCGTCCCAGTGGAGGAATCTTCACCGTATACGGTATCTCCGGTCAATGCAGTTGACTACACGCTGTGGGTCCAATTCATGTGGTATGTCAAAGATACCGAGATCTGGAGCTTCAAAATGCCATAACTATCGACCCTCGGAACGCCCACCTTGAAGCAGGTACTGGCAGGTATTGGCTCGGAAGGGATAAGCAAAGGAAATAAAATGACCGGTTATCGGGCCGATCGCTAACGGTCCATGACGTCATCGTTAATTCGGACAATCACTGCTTGTTCTCCTCCCTCCAACACCCTTCCAATTTCGAAGGACGTCTTTCAAGGATAATCCAACATTTCAACAGCGGTGGGCGCACATCCGCCGTCAGTCTAGGTTCATGCCCAGCATATCCGTCAGTTGACGTATTGGCTCGTCAAGAACGCATAGAAGCTCAGCCGCGGCGTGAAAAGAAACTGGATTTAGCACAATTATAGCTCACCTGAGACGAATATCGACTATTTCAGCAGCGATGGTTCAAGTACTGTATCATAGAGGTAGGCGTTCACAGGCGATGTGCGACAGATAACGGGAACCCATTCCTTGACCTTTTGTACGTATGTTTGGAACCTTGGAGAGGTCGCGGTGAGTTGCCATCCAATAGCGCCGTTCAGGTCGGATGCTCCATTGTCGAGCCATTCACTTCCGGTTCGATTTGACGCGGCGTCGATGCTACACACAATCGAAGCACAACTCGTTGTCCCTCGTTGCCCACGTTATCAACGTCGTGAAGACCTCTGTATGCTCCCTCGTGTTTTTCCGCTGCTCTAGCCCGAGTTTCTCGGTGGCTTCCATCCTGCTTTTTATGAACGAGTCTTACGTCAAGTTTTCACGATTATATACACAAAGGCCCTCGCAGCCCTCGGGGCTTCAGTGCTTTGATGGATGAAGGCCTTCAAGTTTGCAGCAACGAAACGAAGGCTTTTCAACTGCTCTATCGCCGTCTCCGTTAATTTTCGCGTTCAAAATGCGGCGGGCAACCGCGGCAGATACCTATTACCTGTATATATGCGTACTCCTGCCGGAACCGAGTCTAATAGGCCAATGGGCCTCGCCTTCCCCACCAATGGGCTGCTGTCTCCAATGAAAAGCCCCTGATCGATGGATCTGCGCTTCTATTAGGCAGACTAGTGCACCTACGAACTCACCGACGACAGGATGGCACCATATAAACCCTGAACGTTACTCCTCAGATATCCATGTCCCACCATTTACCTCATGCCCGAACGCCGTCAACGGATGAAAACTCTGACGAAAAGACTTTAGACGAGACTATGACTGACCAGAACAAACCAAAAAATGACGGTGGATTCATCAAGTCACCTACAGACTCGGAGGCGGATTTTCCCGACGGCGGACTGAGAGCTTGGCTAGTTGTTGGAGGAGTGAGTAAAGAGCCAGTCCTCCAACTGAATCGACCCTTACAGACTTGGGTCATTTTTTTCAGATAATGTGCAGTTCGTTTTCGACGTTAGTGCCAGCAGTGATCGATGCTACGTCATTTATATTTTATTAGGTTCGGGTTTGTGAACGCCTGGGGGGTGAGTTCGTTTTGTAACATCTTTATCGAATCTTCGTACGATTACAGGCAGGTATACCAAGCCTACTATGAAGAAAATTTGCTGAAGGACTTTGATTCTTCCACCATGTGAATCTTCCTTTTGCTGCATTCAACCGCGAATGTTACTCATCCTGTTAGCGCATGGGTTGGCTCTGTTCAGGTAATCTCATCTTGACCCTCTCAGTCCGGCACTTATCCTTTCACGGTTACTTAGTACGCCCTCGTTTTTATGCCAAGTGTAGTTACGGGTCGCATGTTCGATATTGGGTATTTCACGGCACCATTACTATCCGCTAGTATTTTACTTGTTCTGGCAACGTTCCTCGTGGCCGAGTGCACCCAATACTGGCATTTTCTCCTCTGCCAGGGTTTTACAATCGGGGTTCGTTCTGCCTGCCCTTCCCCCTTCGTTCGTCTGAAATTGGTTCTCAGCTTTCTTGTGGAATGGTGTTTGGCCCTAGTGTGGGGGTCGTAGGGCATTGGTTTCGACGCCGCAGAGGGATTGCCATTGGACTGATGTCTACTGGTGCATCTGTTGGTGGGACGGTATTCCCGATAATAACTCGTGAGCTCATTGACGCCGTCGGGTGAGTGTTTGCTCCGTAGAGTTGTGTCAGAGTGATATCACGTCCGACAGATTTCCATGGACAATGAGAATCATAGGATGCATCCTCATACTTAGCCTGGGAATTGCCAACCTGACAATGAAGCGTCGTCTTCCGCCTGTAAATGCATCCGGAGGAATATTCAATCTAAAAGCTTTCAGAAGCACGCCGTATACTATTTGGTGTTTGTCTGGTTTCGTTGCAATGCTGGGGTTGTATACGGGTGCGAGCACTTCTTCTTTAAGAATAATGTCCCTCTCAATGTTTCGCTTGTGCCTAATAGTTCTGACCTACATTGGTGTTAGCGCTGCCGCCTACGGTATTTCGCCAGATGTGGCCTTTTACCTTGTTTCTATTGTTAATGCTAGTTCGGGAGTCGGACGGATCGTTGCTGGAATTTGTGTGGATCGATACGGTATGCGGACCCTTATAGTGCTCATTTCCAGGACCAGTATCTAACCCAGACACAGGCGCGCTGAACTACTTTGGTCCTATAACGATTATCGCAGGTGTCGTCACCTATGCTTGGCCATTCGCGCGGAGTCTGGTTTCTATGATCGTCGTTGCCGTTATTTACGGGTCGGTCTCCTTCCTCCGGGAGTTTTTCTGATGCTAACAGAGTGGCAGGTTCACAAGCGGAGCTTTTATATCCTCGGCTGTCAATCCGATCTACGATTTTGGCGAGATCAGCGATGTAGGGAGGCGGACAGGGATGGCGTTCTCGATAGCGGCTCTTGGCGCAGTTGCGGGCCCGCCGATTTCTGGGACTATTAATACGGCGACGAGGGGTTTTGAAGCTATGGGGTATTATGCAGGTGCGATGATCAGCATACATGGGGTTTTGCGCTGACAACCATTGCAATAGGAAGCGCGATCATACTTGCTGTATCACTGTTGTATGTCGCCCGGTATGTCGCTACTGGGACGTTAAGAGGAAGGTTTTGAGGGTGATGTAGTATAGGAAAATACATGGATGCCTGAAGTTTTGAGCCTGAAAACGTGAGCCCATCTCCCTCTGCGACCTGACACCCCAACAAGCAGCCAAGGTAAAGAACGAATATTCGGAAGGCGCTTCATTCCCGTTCCTAACGTCAGAGAAAAATGGACTCAGGGACTCAAGATTGTCAAGGCCACCATCATTTATTACATTCTAAAATACACTACCAGTCCATTCTTTTCGAGTTCTTCGCAGCAGTAACAGGAATCTTGCCCGATTTATATCCAAATCCATCCAACCACGGCCACACAGCGCTCCTTCTCTGTTCAAACTCCTCAATAGTTGAACCCTTTTGCAACGTCAGTGCGATGTCATCAAGTCCATTCAACAGGCAATGTCTCCTGAACGGGTCCGTCTTGAAGGGTATTGCAGCCTTGCCATTCGGTCTGCGGATTTCCTCCTTCTCCAGATCCACCTCGAGCTCCAATCCAGCTTCCGCATCTTCCGCAAGCGCCCGACAGTCCTCCTGTGGTATCGCCACAGGTAACATGCCATTTTGCATGGAGTTGTTACGGAAGATGTCAGCAAAGCTTGGTGCTATGATACATCGGATACCAAAATCATTTCTGAAAGATAATCAGCACAGGAGACCCTACCAGAACCATAAAGCACTTACAGACTCCACGGAGCATGCTCGCGAGAGCTTCCGCAGCCAAAGTTCTTCCCCGTGCAGACTAGAATCTTGGAGCGTGTGTACGGTTCGCGGTTCAGTATGAAATCCTTATCTTTGCCAGTGTGTGGGTCTTTACGCAGGGTAAAGAACAACGCATTCGCAAGACCGGTCCGTTTCAGCGTCTTCAGGAATTGTTTTGGGATGATCATATCGGTGTCAACATTTTCAATGTGTAGGGGTGCCGCGATACCCTTGACGACAATGAATTTTTGTACAGTCGAAGGAGCTTCAGAAGGAGGAAGGTCAGATCCGTTCGAAGGAGTGACTGAAGGGGCCTGAGGAGCAGGAGAGGGCAAGACGGCGTCATCCATGAACTCGGATGCCTGGGCTAGCTTCAATTTGGGACCTGCAGCTATGTTCGAATCGGCAATTGCACCCATGAATTTACGAACGTCCGTCAATTTACCGGTGATAGCTGCCGCAGCAGCCATGGCAGGGCTCACCAGATGCGTTCGTCCACCAGAACCTTGGCGGCCTTCGAAGTTTCGATTGCTGGTACTCGCACAACGTTCACCAGGAGCAAGCTGGTCAGGGTTCATGCCTAAGCACATGGAACACCCTGCTTCACGCCAATCGAAGCCCGCACGTTTGAAAACTGCGTCCAAACCTTCAGCCTCGGCGTGTTTTTTGATCAAACCTGACCCTGGAACGATCATTGCATGCACCCACGGAGCAACCTTAGCATCGGGACCAGCGGCCAAGATCACCCTGGCTGCCGAGCGCATGTCCTCAATGCGACTATTCGTGCATGACCCGATGAAGATCTTGTCAACCTTGATGTCTTCCATAGGAGTGTTAGGCACCAGACCCATGTACGCCAAAGATCGTTCTGCAGACGCGCGCTTGACAGGATCTGTCATTGTGGAAGGGTCGGGAACAGCGCCGGTGATGGGGACAACATCCTGAGGAGATGTTCCCCATGTAATCGTAGGAATGATGTCTGCGGCATTGATTACGACCTCGATATCGAACTTGGCACCTTCGTCGGATTTCAGCGTACGCCAGTACGCTTCGGCGCGGTCCCATTCTTCGCCCTTGGGAGCAAGAGGACGTCCACGGAGGTAATTGAAAGTGACTTCGTCTGGGGCAACCATCCCAGCACGCGCACCGGCTTCAATACTCATGTTACACACGCTCATGCGTGCCTCCATGCTGAAGCCACGGAACACGGAGCCGGCGTATTCGATCACACTCCCGGTTCCCCCTGCGGTTCCAATGACGCCAATGATATGCAAGATAACGTCTTTAGACGTTACTCCTTCGTGCAAGTCACCATCCACTGTGATGCGCATGTTTTTTCCCTTCTTCTGTAGCAAGGTTTGGGTAGCGAGGACATGTTCAACTTCGGATGTACCGATGCCGAAAGCGAGGGACCCGAATGCACCATGGGCTTAAGAAGAGATTCAATGGATGGTGAAATTCGAAGGGTTCTTCTGCTTACTCGAGGTATGTGAATCACCGCAAACACAGGTGATACCAGGAAGGGTGAAACCTTGCTCCGGACCTATGACATGTACGATACCTACAAGACATTAAGCGGATGAAGGGTGTCAATCACAGAAGCCGTACCTTGGCGCTTGTCCTTCATACCGAAGTAGGTCAAACCAAACTCCTTTACGTTGTCTTCCAAAGCCATGCATTGGGCTCGCGAGTCAGGCTCTTCAACGAAAGACTCAATAGTAGTCAAATTTTTCCGCGAAATTGTTCTGTCGGAGGATGTTTCAGTACACAAACAGGTCGAATACGAACCTTACTCACGGAATATTATGGTCGACCGTAGCCAAAGTACAGTCAGGTCGTCGAACAGGTCGTCCTGCACTCCGTCTGGGATCTGATAAGGCGGTGAATCCAATTCCTGGTTTGAATGGACTTACAATCCTTCAAACGCTTGAGGACTTGTTACTTCATGTACTAGATGACTGCAATGGCGTCGGGATGGAAGGAAATAATCCAGCAAGGACTACTGCTCACCGGTCTATGTATATAAGGGCCAAACCATCCTCTTGTACGTCGCTATAGTTGCAATCAGTAAGAATGAAGCTAATTTCGGTATTGCAAGCCGCACACGACGTGGTCATCCCAGATTTTGTCGTAGAGAGTTCGGGGCGCAGACACGGCGGCAGGCATGGTAGACAGAAAATAGGAAGCGAGAATGGAAGTCGTAACGAGAGCTGGGAGTCGTATCGGTTCGAGTACAAATTATATATGTTCCATCCAAAAGTGAGAATGAGTCGTTCGGCCGAGGATTATCGGACTTCGGACTTCGACTACAGCCAATCAAGTTTAGACCGAATGTAAAGCCGAAACAATATCGCCGATCTAGATTGACGCGAAGAATAAATTTAATACTTATTTATAAATAAGTTTACTCATTCCCGCGAGCCGCAACGCTGGTTTTAAAGGAACAGTTTTTGCTCCGTCCTGACTGCTATGTAATGGTATGACTACGAATTCCTTGCCATGACACCTCAACTATGTCAATCCATACAAGGAGATCTTATACGACTATTTTTTGAGAGCGAAGGTTGATAGAGGCAGCTTAATGATTCTAGAACGGTCATTGTCTGGCAGATGACTGAGTAAAATGAACTGTCAAAGTACAGCAATCAATAGTGCCTCGACTAGACAGCTAGTCGTGTTCAATTATGGTACCCAAACCACTACGTTTTTCATTCCAGGACCAGGAGTTGACCGGATCGTCTTGATCAGCCTTGTACAGGCTCAATCGCTTTCGTGTCGGATCAGGTTCCGGGAGCTCCGAGTTATCGTTGACTGATGAGAAGGATAAGCATAGCAGATAAAATTCTTCGCGCCACTAACCTTGTTCAAAAGTACCGATAGTCTGGAAATATTTCTGCATCAGAGGACCCACAGCCTCGGACCGCGCGTGATTTTGGCTTTCATTGTCGTAATGGTAATCTTGTTTCATCACGGGAAGCTTCAGCCGATGCAGTTGAGAGTCGAACAGCACAACTGAAGTGCCACTGCAAAGACAAACTGAGGATTGATGCCAACTGCTTTTTCATGGCTGTTCGTACCCCGAAGATTCAGAAGATAGAAATGACGCAAGAGACAGTGCCCTGATCACAAGAGACATATAGGACGAGACCGTCCATGGGTGCCTTCGTAACAAGCAGCATTAAGATGGAGAAGATTGCGATGTAGACTTCACGTACGACGTAGCATCCGATTCCACATCAGAGAGGAAGTATGCTGAGAGCTCGTGTAGGATAATCAGGCCTGGAGGCGCGTCGAGGGTTGTTTTTGGATGTAAGGTATGAGCGAACCTGTGCTGCGATACCTCAAAGGAAGCCAAGAGAAAAGCCAGATGTGTGGGTGTTGGCGGATAACTGAGAACAGCCACACTTGGTTCATTCAGCGTAAATATAAGTATAGAGAGTACAAACAGCATATTGATGCGAGACGACATCTCTGACACACGGCCTTGGCCTGAATGGGTAGCAAGCCACGAATCGTTGTATTCCTTCAATACCACCGTGACCAGCTGACGCGATGGCGATAAAAATACGGCGCTAGAGCTGTTTGCTTGACTCGTGTGGGATAAAGCAAGATGTATTGGCGCCGAGGCATGGTAAGGCCCTTGGATCATGAGAGACGTGAACGATGGCAACTGCGGCTCAAATCCGGGGAACAGAGAGAGCATTAGCGAGCAGAACGTCGAAGACGTTGAGGAGCCTGGAAGAAAGGAAAATCGAGTAAGTAGTTGTAATGAAAGCCGGATATAGCCCCGCGGCGCCTGTTCGAAGTTTGCAGGGATCCTTGTACAGCATCCATCATCATCCACAGCATGGTTTGCCCTACTTATTGCTTGATCCCCCATCGTTTCGTTCCCTGTTCTCTGTTCCCTCGCCCTTCCTTCGCAGTACCGGCACACATAGAAAATGGGGCCTCGTAGCGAAATCCTCATATCTCTTGGCAAGACCGTGGCCCAGATTACTGCCGATTTCGCACCTGTGCCCGGCCTGTGTCCCGCCGTCGATCTGCTGTGCGGCCTTATCCAATTGTGCGAGAATATCACCTTGAATCGGTACGTGAACACGGCTCTGCGATCTCACAAGTTCTGAGCGATGTCCCATAGCAATGCTGCTCGGCAGCTTGGAGATCGATGTCATGAAATGCTTATTGCTTTCCGAGAGGATGTATGCAATGCCCCGGAGAGCATGAAGGAAGCAATACATACTGTAGAGGAGTATGCTCTCTTTGCGTTCTATTCATCGATTTACTCAGATCTTTGTCATAGCACCTTGACAGACATCCAGACGCGGATGAAAAGTTGTGCCTTACTGTCTAGGACACATGCTTTCCTGCATCAAAAAGAAGTTAGCCGTGAAATAGAGAAATGTCATAGTCTCATCTCAGATTGCATGACTGGATTTCAAGTCCGTTTTCACTATATCCCTGTGATTTCCCTCACTTACTGTGAATCGTAGCTGTCGTCCCACGTTGGTATTCACCGCTGGCAAGAAGACTTTGAGAATAGCAGGAAGGCCGATCAACGTGAACTGGTTGAATACCTAGCCGAAATCAAGAATACTCAAGAAATGACGAATATTGCGATGACGGAGAATACAGAGGCTGTTAGAAACCTCATGCTCATGTTCCAAACAGTAACTGTTACACTATCTGAAGTCTTTCCCTCTTGGCTTACCCGCAAGTGACAGATGATGGGCGAAAATAAGTCCACCGCCGACCGTGTCCATAACGGCCTTTCGAGCAACTTATGGCAGCTCCAACAGGAATCCGGACAACTTCTTCCTAGCTTTCATCTTAAATCTGGCGAAGTTACCCGTATTGGACAGTTTCCAGTCAGTGGTACGGCTGCCATGGACATATATGAGGGTCTGTACCTCCAACGAGAGAAGATCGCCATCAAGGTAGTGCGATCCATCAATGCTAATGACAAGAGTCTAAGGGTAGGATGCCATTGAAAGAACGAACGTTCTGCTGATGCACTATATTGCAGCGTTTTATGAGAGAAGTTAATATTTGGAGTGATATTTGGAATGTCGATAAAGGGAAATACATTCTACCTTTCTACGGCTTTTGCCAGGAGGATGGCCCATTCCCGTATGTTCATCCGACTCTCACCAATACTAATCTGACCGAATTAAACCCGACAGATATATGGTCAGTCCCTGGCAGGAGAATGGGACCGCCCTGCAGTACGTGAAAACTAAAGATCTGGAAACAGCAAGCTATCGACGACTGGTTAGTTCCACGATCTACAATTTCATGAGGTCGATTCATCCGCGTGTGTAGATCAAAGGAATAGCTCGCGGCATAGAGGTACTTCATACTATGAACCCCCCAGTTATCCACGGCGACATCAAAGCGGTTGGTACATACGAATCAGTCAGTTTCAGGGCTTACAGCGTCCAAAACTAGGCCAACATCGCCATCAACTCTCGCGGAGAGCCTCTTCTCGCTGATTTCGGCCTCTCCCAGGTGCGTGCTCTACCTAAACTCTGTTATTACGTTCTCAAAGAACTCACTCCTTATCAATTAAGATTGTTGAAGACATTACGGGAATACCCTTCACTCAAAGCCGCGGAGTGGCCGACTCCTACAGATGGTTTGCACCGGAGGTGTGTGTGGGACAGGGTGTCTTATCCACTTATTCGGACATCTATGCATATGGCATGACTGTCCTCGAGGTACGGCTAATTTCTTCGTGCAATTTCGACTATGATTCATTATGAATTACAGCTCCTAACCCATCAACAACCGTATAGAGAGATCAAGCACACGACGGAGGTGGTTATCAAGTCGTCTGGTGGCGCCTATCCCAACCGACCGACGGAACTTTACATCATCCAGAGGGGTCTCAACGATGCACTCTGGGGATTACTAATTCTTTGCTGGGCCAGGACCCCGACAGTCAGGCCATCTATCCAATCAGTCCTTCGATATTTCTAATCTGATGTTGGTGTACGTATTTTATACCAACCAGTCGATCTTAGAGTGTAGAACGGACCAGAGAATGTTAATGAACACGCGCCTTGGCATTGCAAGAAATAAAGTACATTGTCAACGCGAAGGCCGTTTCCTGCGACCGGCCTCTCTAGCTCAGACGGAACGCCTTGAAAGGATCAACTTTTCAATCGTGCTATATATGCGATATGCGTGGTATCAATCCGGCTTACGAGCACTGGGTGGCGAAAGGCCCGCTGTGTTTGACACTGCCTGAGCTTGACGATGCTTCGTGACGTTCATCGCAGACCTCTGACTACTCTTGATGGGTCGTTGTAGCATGACTGAGGAATGACATATGACTCTCCGGTGCTTCCATCGTCATGTCTCCAAAATCCAGAAGGTCGTCCCGAGTGTTGAGACTACAGAGCGACGTCAATGGGTCTGTACATTGAGAAATAATTGTATATGCTCACATGGCAAGGAATGAGCATGGGTAAACTGCGTGGTATGTGCGATGAGGCGAGCCGATACAGATGATAAACTTTACTTACGGCGTACCATGATAATGTATAGGGCGGCGTCAACGAGTGTATTTGGTGCAATCAACCACTGAAAGAATTAAGGTGAGCCTCCTCGAGTTTTCTTTCATTATCAACGCGAATAGACTTGCGCTGATAACAGCCCCAACCGCCATTGCCCTGTGTAAAACCAAAACATTCCCATTCAAGTCTTTGCATGAGAACAAAAAATTCACTGACGTTGTCAATGCTCCAGTGCTAACCACATAGTGGACCCTCTCCTGAAGTTTCTTTGATCTAAGTACAAAATTAGAGGAGAACAGAAACAGATAGACAAAACTTACGACAACGTGCTAGTTTCACTCTTCCGTATGCAATAGGCCATTGACAACGTAATTATTATATTACAGAGACATTCGCAAGCCAGTGTACTGACGGAGTAAGGCTGAAGGAAATTCACTGGAGTGCAATACTACTGACATTGAAATGACGACTAACCTGGATCAGTTTTGCCTTCGTAAAATATCGGATTGTCGACCTGACGCGAACGTCTGGTCAAAAGGGCACGGTATTATGGAACTTCGGGACCTACATTTTCACAGCGAGAGCTTAAAGTGCATGACGCTCAGTACAAGATCAAGATGCCTCAAAAGACTCACAGATCCCCATGGCTAGTAGAACCAAACAATGTGAATTTACTTCGTAGGATGCAGGAAAAAACTCTACCTGTTTGCAACACTGAAAAGAATATCTAGATTGACATAAGATACAGTCGTTGGGACAAGAGCGGTCTACTCGGCTTACGATGGTTGTGGGAACGGCGTATTTACGCCCATTGACTAATTGGAATGTTACGACAAAAGGTCCACCTGTGATCATGAGAACTCACGTAGGAAAAGCCTGTAGGCATAGAAACTAGATCCAGGTGGGTTAGACCTCCTCATGTCCCAAGGAAAGTGCAAGCATACAATTGTACAAGAGAGCTGACGACCGCTGTTACCGATTCTTTTCAGTGCTCTTTGATAATTTGACGACCGATAGAACAAACCTCCTACTGGTATATGAACCTAGTAATAGACCGAATGAGCAAAAAATCATAGAGATAACTTCTATGAAATGCCTACAGCAGCACTCCTGTGACAGTGTGTTAGTTCTAGTGGAGTCTATGTTACTGGAACAACTCACCAGATTGAAACAGCCAGCGCTTCGAAGTCCGCAAAATGGGTAATTGTATAGTAGTACAAAGAATGGCAGACCAGGATCAAGTGAAGGCTGTTGACGCTCCTTATAAATCAGAAATCGCTCGTCAGCACTTTTTTACCGCCAATCATGGCACAAGCGTCCTTACATCAACACGGCAATCTGGAAAGGCGCATTGAAAAAGATCATGATGTCGAGGAAAAGAACGATAAAAAAGGACTGACGAACGCTTTTAAGAAGAAACCGTCCTTGTCGCTGCATCTGCCTGTGATATAGGAATACAGTTGGAGGAGGGAAAGACCGTAAATCCTTGACCATGTTCAATTGACGGATGATGCTTATAGGCAACGGGAAAGCGTACATCGATCCAATGACAACGCCAATCAACGTCGCCCCAAGCGTGCCATCGAGAATGGGCATCTTGTACTACAAGATTTGCAGCGCTCAATCGTACAAGAAGCAAGGACCAACAAAATTTGCTTACATGTGTACTATATGTCATTAGCATCCGAGGATGCGGCAGGCTTGTTTATTTCATTGGACGTTCTTCGGTCGCTCTTCGGTTGCCTTTCCTCATTTCTGATGGAAAAGACGAAAGGTGAATCGTGGAGATATATGGGCCCACATATGTCCTGATGTGCCCGTGACACGTAGAGGTCCTCAACTGAGGTTGTCGCATAATGCCTTATTATCTTTGGAGCTAAGTTAAGCGCCTGAGTAGCGTCCGCGAACGGAAGGTAAAGAAAGTTCGAGATAAAGCTTCTTGTTGCTAGCGCAACAAGTCTATCGCTGATAGAAAATTCTGAAAAAAAAAACGCCGCGATTGTTTTTTCGTTGTCTGAGTATTCGCGCCACCAGATTCAATCCTGAGATACCCATAAGAAAAGTTCTCTGAGGGTAACCCTGACCGATCGAATTTCAAAGTTGATCACAGGCCATCGCCACACCTCACCGCTCCGCGGCCCTCCGCCACTGCACTCCTCTGGGCAAAATCTGAAAGAGTTCAACAAAGAATGATACCTCTGAATTCCAGCTCTCGATAAATCCTTAGCGAAGGCCGAATGATTTCTTTCAATTCTGTTCATCATCACTACAGAATGATCTAATCTCCGAGCCCGTATCACCTGCTTCTATCATTATCTACTAGAATCAATACTAAGTATTCTGCCGGCACCGACAGTTCACAACAGCGCTTGATCAGAAACCTGAAGGACGTCCCGTCGGAGCATCTCAGAAACAATGGCATTGTGAGTCACCTAGCGCTTTTGCAAAGTCACTGTTCAAGTCTTCCCACTAGACCTCGAGTCATTAATCCAGACGTATTAGCATCAGTACTAGTCACCCTGGTGATATACCTGGCCTATAAAATTTTTGAGAGCTGGTTCCGCGACTATTGCTCCCCTTTACAACATCTCTCGGGTCCACCGAGCCCCGGATATGTCCTGGGTAATATACAGGAATCCATGATGGAGGTACGTTTCGATCTACATTTGCGCGCCCCTGAGCATTCCCTGACCAGAAATTAGGATAACGCCCGTCTTCATGATACCTGGAAACGAGAGTATGGCCCGACAATGCGATACAACGGTCCTTTCAACGTTTGTCGTCTATTCAATATCTTGGATTCAGTCGCTCAGAGCTGCTCAGGCTAATTGGCTATACACTTCTGACGTCAAAGCACTTCAACATGTAATGTCAAACGTCGATGACTGGCCGAAGCCTGAGTACATCCGCTACATGCTGAGCCAGTTAGCGGGTCCAGGTAGCGAGCGCTCCTCACCCATTTTCGTATATAATTGAAATCTCCTTCATGCAGGCGTTCTAGTTGTGAGTGGACCGGAGAACCGAAAACAAGTATTGTCTTCGTCTTCGTCATCTTTATGAGCGCTGATGTGTTATGATAGCGACGCGTCATGGTGTGTATACCTACGTGATCATCAGAACCATCCCGTAATGTTTAGGCATATAGAATCCCGCTTTCGGTACCTCTCAACTGCGCGAAATGACAAGTGTTTTCGTTGCAAAATCTATCCTCGTAAGTTGGACGGTGTTTGATTGATACAGATTCATGATGGATATCAGCTTCGCGATAATCTTGCAAGAGTTGCTTCGGAGACAGATGCTGGATCACCAATTAATGTTCTCCCCTGGGTCAGCCGCATGACGCTGGATATCATCGGTCTCGCTGGTGAGAGCATATACTTTGATTCCCTCACTGGTGTTGATAGTCTTACGTAGGGTTCGGTTACGATTTTGGCGCTTCGAATGCGGAAGCACCACAGAACGAACTAACAAAGGGACTGGATGCCGTTTTTCGTTCAAAGCCTAGCATCTTTTCGTTCTTGAAAGGGATGTTCCCGTCTCTCAGGATACTCGTGAGTGGTTCCATGTTACGTTGCAGATATAGTACTGATAGTAGGCACTTGCCTGGTAGCCATTCGGCAACAGTGGCGCCCTTCGTCAAGTCCAAAGTGGTCTTTTCGCTATCGGCAGACAGCTGATAGCATCGGCAAAGAAATCAGTTAACGAGGGAGCAGTTGACGACTCCAACAATTTGATCACTTTGTTAATTCGATCCAACACTGTCAAGGATCTTCCACTTTCTCAGCGCTTATCTGATGGGGATGTTCTCGCTCGTGGGCATTGATGCTCTCTCACCGTACAATAACATTAGCTGACTTTATACCAGAGATTCCGACATTGTTAATTGCGGGCCACGAAACTTCTAGGTGTGCTATGCCATTGTCAATCAGCCGATTCCGTAGACTCACGCGGCTTAGTTCTGCAATAACGTGGTCATTCTACGCCCTCTGCGCTCATCCGGAATCTCAAAAGAAGCTCAGAAATGAACTTCTTACGCTTGATACCGATACACCTACTATGGATCAGCTCAACAGTCTGCCTTATCTCGAGCTTTTCATTCGAGAAACACTGCGTATTTTCGCTCCGGTTCAGACTGTGCCTCGTGTAGCCGCAAAGGACAACTTTCTCCCACTGGACTGTCCTGTGACGGACAAAAAAGGAATCACACATCGCAGCCTCAGGTTTTTTGTATTCTTCTGTCATTATTTGCCGACGACTCTAATTCAAGGGTCGACTTTCTTAGAATCGTCAAAGGCCAGGGCATCATGATCCCGGTCGTTGGTTTGAACACAGACAAGTCCATTTGGGGGGAAGACGCTGCCGATTTCAAGTAAACTAGTATCCTTCTCCAAACGTTGTCTCGTTTCTCATCTTTGTGCTTGCAGACCCGAACGCTGGGAAAACCTTCCGGAAACAGTTCGAAACATCCCTGGTGTATGGGCGAACACGATGTCATTTTTGGGAGGCCCGCGTTCTTGTATTGGTTTTCGGTTCTCCATCATTGAGTAAGACTGTTCAAGACGACTTGGAATGCTGTATATTGATAGTGCTTTCAGGATGAAAGCCGCTCTTTTCAGTGTCGTCCGTGCTTTGGAACTAGAGCTGGCCGTTCCTGTCGATTGTATTACGAAGCGCACAGAGATCTTGCAGCACCCTATGCTGAAGACCGATCCAGAAAAGGGCGCCCAGTTGCCTCTTCTTATACGACCTTATGTATCCCACTACTAGGACGTAAGACTTGGATACCTTTTCCCAATAGTTTGTATTCTACTCATCAGTAGCGATAAGTCATAACCCATATCTACTCTTGTCAATATCAGATCTTTAAGGTTGCACTGGAAAGACATAATTGTAGATGTTTCCATTGCCACCATACTACTTTCTGGTAGAATCTGTGGAGCACTTTATCCTGACGCGAAATATGACAGCTCCAATCCGATGGCTTTTATGGGCTTTGAACGATTTGACAGATCCGAAACAACGCCTAAGCTGACCAGCATATTGCGAACCCGTCCTTCCCACATGATGGAGACGTCCTGATTAGATGAATATCAGTATGACAACAGGTATAAGAAGAATGCTTTACATTATTTGTTGATGCACGAGCTTTCACTACGCCTTGAACTTGACCTGGCTCGACGTTCGGCCTAGCCTCAGAAGGGAGAATGGGTAGAGAGTTATCATCCTCGTCGTCATTGGATTCCAATGGTGGTCGTCGCAGCCACCATTCCGCACCCATTGTCCATTCGCTCTCATAGCTGTAGACATTGAAGTCGAAGCGCGATGACAAGGCTACATCCCGCGAGATACGCGCAGAGTAGGCGCCAGAGAGATGTCCAAGCATAGGATTGAACAACGCGGTAATTGTGGTTGGAGGTGATGGTAGATTTTTTGTAGACGGACTTGGAAGGGGGGAGGATATTGAAGAAGGCAGCTGGAAGGAAGGGGGTGTTGCATCTGGAAGGGTAGAGAATCTGATTCCGGTCGATACTAGCACGATCTGAGTACATGAGAGAAATCACTGCAGTTTGTGGCCCACCTCCGGCACTCTTCTCTTTGGCACTGAAGTATAGTTCTGCACCGGCAGAGAGCTTTCCTTTCAGTCCACCTTCTATTGCGTCCTCCTCATCGATACGCTTGACCCCGACGCTAGCGCCCTTGTCGCTGACATCCGACGTGGAGCTGTCGCTGGCGAGACGACCAAAGTTGTGAAGGACTTTGACACCCAGCATGCCATCTTCTGCGCTCCAGGTATACTCAGAGCACCATTTTCCCACATCATGCTGGAGGTATAGCATAATATTACTGGGGTCGGCACTTCTTTGAGCTCGCGTCGTAGCCGACGGCGGCGTAGAAATGGCCGCAACGATAGCTTGCAGCGTTGGAGTCAATCTGGTGGAGTAGAGCGCATCCAAGCGTCCCGTTGGTAAGTAATACCTTCCATACAGAAGATAGTCTGTACAAGATTATTCGACCATCATCGTTGCACAATGAATGGGCGCCACGTACCGCGAGTATCCACACGTTGACCAGCCAGCCACTCATCCTCCTTCCCTTCAGGTCTTCGTGGGTGGTCGTACACTCTGAAGCGCTCAATCATGTCCTTGAACCGTATGTCCCCCGAGCCCTTGACATTGAGGTCGCAGGACGTGAAGATGTACCCAACTGAGCCGTTCAGCGAGGGCATCGCGTTCATTGAGTAGGTCGTTTTGAAGAGTGCATTTGGGGATTTTGAGATGGACAGATGGAGGCCCTTAGGCACGGTGAAGTCGAGGATAGCTGCCAGGCAAAGTCAGCGGCTGGGCGCAGACAGATACGGTGACCGCCTACCATCAGACGATCGGGTCAGATTTGTGAACAAATTGTCTTCGTTCCATCCTGTTGCCTTGTAGTAACTCCGTAGGACATAGGACGCAAATGGGTGCATGGAGACATGCAGTCACCAGACGAAGGGGCAAGCAGACGGAATTTACGGGCCGAATCGAATACAAGTTTCACTTTTCTTTATACACATTATTTTCTACATTTACCATCCAAACCAAGCCATCCGTCTATCAAATTCCATACCGTTTCTTGCTCTTCTGTCCATTCAGCTTTCTTGTCCTCGACGCAGGAAGCACAAAGGCCTTCTTTTCCCCAATCTATAAGCTTTATTCGCTCAAGTGACTCTAAAGGTTTGTAAACTCCATCATCCTCCAATGCAGGCTGGATGACCAACGGCATCCATTTATCCGCAAAAACATCGGTGCAATCCATATGTGAAGTAGCAGGAGGAGTGAAAAGAATAGGCGTGAAATGGTTGATTAGATCGGCCATGAGTTCTTCACAGCGCCGGCCGTTTTCCGTGGATATTGTAATTTTAACGGCGTCTGGGTGGGTGTCGCCGTCTCTCACCTGTTCAGTCATGTATAAGATGTGCTTCAAATGCCTCGTGCTATCAATCATACCTCATGGAATTGTGCCGTGGTTACCACATTGTAGAATAGTCGCTTGAAGAGCTGGTGGATACTAGTGAGTTGTGATCGCTCTGGGCGACGAGGTTCTTACAGGTTCTAACCGGTACCGTGTCGCCAGCGCCAAAGCCTCTCCCGAATGATCGCAGTGGAAATACGGGACAGGACCCTCTGGAAACAGTGTGATAAATTTATGTCGAGCTAACTCATGAATCGTAGGGAAGTCAAGCTGCTCCTTGCTCGTGATGCGTAAAAGAGAGCCAATGCGAGGAAATTCGGTAGATGATAGCAGCGGTCTGAATGAATTTAGCAAGGGCGAGAGTATATAACCGTAAGGCTTACTCGTCGTGGTATAGATGCTCCAGCAACGAAACTAGATCGACGACTGATATTTGTCGAGAGTCTAAGTCCAGAAAGGTGCATCCATCCAAACTGGCACGATAAGCACTCTGTTTACCAACTGCCAAGGAGTTTTCGAAGATATCCGAGAAATAAGTGGAATGTCGGCTGAGTACTGTCGTATGTACGCGGAACAGATGATCCTCAAGGCCCAAGATCGCCAATCCATCTGGAAACCAAAATACGGGATGCCGTTTCTTCCCGGAGGTATCGATGACCTTTGACGAATCTGCAGGTCGGGACATACTGGAAGTAAGAATGTGAGTTCCATGATTCGTCAGTGGTGCAGAACGAATTGGTCATCAGATAAGATAAGCAGTTTCTTCAGAGATGTTTCTTTGTTAGGATTTTTTAGAATTGACCAAATGACAATGCTCCGATACTTATTGCCATTATTCTACTTGCCTGCTCTTCCTGTAGAATAGTTTGAAAGAAAAGATTCTTCTGAATACAAAGGTCGTTGTTATGTACTCGTCCCAATACCAAACAGTGTGAAATTTCATCGCCACTTTTCCGCCCTTTCCTCCTTCCACATCATCACCACCAACAACCATACAAAAACTTCAAATATGGATGACGGTACGTCTTCCTCATCAGCAACGACAACGACAAGCAGCACTTCCGTTTGCTTCGATTTCTACGGCGGCATTTTCTTCATGCCGACCTTTGTATCTGAGGACGACGAACGTGGTTCAGCAGCACTGTATTCACTTTGCAGCAACGTATCGCCATTTCAGTCTTTTATTTCCGCCTGAAGGGGAGATGTTCGCTCTCTCTTTTTACCGACTTCGACTGTGATTTTTGACGTCGTCCAGTCGCTTTCGTTTTCGGCATTTTTCGCTGTCATGTCGCCATTTCGGTCTACCCTGTGCATATTCAACCTGACCTATTGCCTTTTCTATCCCTTTGGCGTAATCAAACACAGCCTGGCAATCTGATATGGCACCGACCAACACAGGGATATCCATCCCTTCTCAAGACCCTGCACTGAGTGCAGCCGATGAAGGTGGGTACCGTGAGCAGAGAAGGTCAAGTCGGAGCCGGAGCCCAGGTGCTAAGGGCGGCGACAGAGGGTATGTCGAACCGGCTTCTCCACCGCTGACTGTAACCTGACCTTTTCCTCTAGCCGATCTGGAGGAGGTCATAATCCAGGGAACAATCTCCATGTATCGGGGTTGAGCCGCAAGGTAGATGCTCGTGATCTCGAGGCTGCCTTTGCGAAAATTGGTAGAGTGAGCCTAGCAATTTCTCTGGCATGCTTTTACTTATTTGTTACGTCCAGGTCCAAAAGGCATCCGTGATGCTTGACCCACATACCCGTGATTCTCGTGGATTCGGGTTTGTCACAATGGAGACTGCTGAAGAGGCTGACGCTGCTGTCACTGCCTTGAATGGAACTGACTTTATGGGGAAGAATCTTGTCATCGAAAAGGTGTGTTGACACGGCCTATTCTGTACTTTCAGCGCTAAATCAAGTCCAGGCTCGCCGTGGTCGCGCTAGGACCCCGACACCCGGAAAATACTATGGACCGCCCAAGCGTGGTGGTGGCTGTGAGTTATAGAACATCTTTATTCTTGACCCTAGTATTCATGTTTTGTTAGCTGGATACGAGCGCCCGTACGATCCTAGACCCTACGATAGCCGCTACGCCCGCGACCATGATGACCGCAGAGGTGGTCCTCGTGGAGGCCGTGATCACGACCGCGGATATCGTGACCGAGACTATGATCGTGGCAGAGACTACGACCGCGGTGGACGTGACTCTGACCGTGGTGGCGATCGTGGTGGTGTTGACCGTGGTGGCGAACGCGGCGGTGTCGACCGTGGCGCCGACCGCGGCGGTGATCGTGCAAGGTATGATGACCGGAGGTACTGATATCTGACACCCTTCCCTGTTATGTATATCGCATTTATAGGTTCTTTTGTACATATAGTGGCTTTTATCTTGCGACGTATTATACTCGTTATTCTGCGTAAACTGAATTCGGCAAGTGCCGAGCAATGTTGAATGACAACGCTGTCTCAAGAACTCGTCGACCTCATCGTCGATTTCCTTGATGAGGACCCACCTTCGCTTCGAGCGTGTGCCCTCGGTTCAGCGCCGGCTACAAAATCTCGGTGGATAACCGTGGATGATATATTGTCACCCATACTTGGCTCCTTTGTGAACGTCGAGGCTGTGTGTATTCTATCTTGCCATTTCGGTTCAGTCACTGCCATTCAAAAACTACGCACTTTGTCATCCACGGCGATCAATACGCTTCGACTGGGCTTGCTCCAATACTTTTCTTCCTTGCGTCATCTTTTACATTCCGTGTATGTCCGGTTGGATGAGCGGTATCCAGTCTCTCACTCGCAGCCTGTACTACTCGAGACTCTCGAAGTGCAATTCCAACTGTCACTCACTGCCGTCCCTGCTGTGGGCTTACTGCTCGATCCCCAATCACCCATCATTTTGAGTCATCTTAGATCGCTACTGATTGTGCGTTTAAGTCTCAATGACCTTCCGGCATATCTGTATGGTCTTCGGGACCGGTCCCTGCTATTCTGGTCAATAAATGATTGATTGGATGAATTGCTGTATCATTGGGGACGATCTGCGCCCCCCTATCCGCCCGGAGTTTTCAACAAACAAGATTATAACACGCAGCTAGTATCTGACCAGACTCTCCAGTTCTACAAGTTGCATCCTTTTCCATGGATTGTGTTGCTTGACCAGTGCAATCGTGACTACGGTACCGAACATTTTCGGGCTTCTATGTTAAACTCCCTTCATATAATTCTCCATGCATATGCGGGCCCGGACAAACATAATACAAAATGTCGGTGATAAGACATAGATTTTGTAAGCGGCGTACTCCAGACAATGCAGGCAGTCTATCGCTGAATTTATTTTTGATTTTCATCACAGGAAATGCCTCTATTTTCCGAGTGCTGGAGAGTATAAAAGAGTCTCCAAGTCATTGACAATTTTCATCAAGTCGAACAGCTCCCAGTTGTAAAGCCTTACTCATCTCACAATGTTCTCTCGTATCTCTGCCTTCACTCTTCTCGCCTTGGCTGCGTTCAGCGCTGCCCAGGAGACCAACACCACCGTCACCGGTGGGAAGTGCAACACTGGTTCTCTCCAGTGCTGCAAGTCTGTTCAGGACGTGAGTTTCTCCCTAACGTATATTTTCAACTCGACTAATTCGTGCGCCCTCATCATAGCCCACTTCTTCTGCCGTCCAGCAGGCCTTGGGTCTCCTTAACATTCCCATTGGTGAAATCACCGCTGATGTGTAGGTCTTCAGATATGAGTTATCTGCGCATTCCTGATATAGTTTACAGTGGTCTGACTTGCGACCCCATCACCGTCATTGGGCTCGGAACCACCCAGTGCGCTAACCAGCCCGCTTGCTGCGAGAAGAACAACTTTGTGAGTTATATTATATGATCTGTGCGGTACTGTACAAGAGCTGACGGGAATTGGTTTTTACAGAACGGAGTTGTTGCTCTCGGATGCACCCCCATCAACTTGGGACTCTAAGCGCACTCGTAGTGTTTTGGTGCCAATCTTCTTTTTTTTTGATATTAGCACGGGTTGGCATAGGATGTTAGACAGCTTTTCACAATACCGCTATTTATGCGAAACCTTTTAGATTTATTTGCTTAACGTTTTAACACGTATACATTTTTTGCCTTTATCTAAGTGAATCTTCAAGAAGACAGTACCGAGAAGGTAGAAGAACGCAAGTCCGATAATTTCACCGCGAGTGTCAGAGTCACTAAGTCACATAACTTTGTCAATATATCCGAGCATGATATTGTTATCCATTATTTCTGTCCCTACCTACTACCAATATGTAGCGAAAGAGTATGCATTGTCTATCGTACAATCCCGATGAAACTCGTAGCAAAAAATGTATTTTACAAAAGCAACCAACACTGATTTCACGGACGGAACATGGTATCAAAGCAAGCACAATGTACACAAAAAAAGTCATATATAGGACCTAAGAAAGGGTATCGAAATTATTCGTAGTAAACCAAAAAGCAATCATAAATACAGATGTCAGTTAGGAGATGGGAGCGTGCGAAGATCCTAATAGAGTTATAAAGTACAGATGGACGAACGAAGAAGGGAAGTTATTCCTTGGGTGCGGCAACGACCGTGCTCCTAGGCGAAGTTCCGCCTATAGTCTTGATGAGCCTGGAAATGGCATCGCCTGTGAGAACAGGCCGAGAAGCATGGTGCGGCCGATGATTATCCACCGTGGGAGGAGACGAATGAGTCCGTGCGTGGTAGCCGTCCTGCACAAATCCCCGCCGCGGCGTTGACGCGCCTGAACGGGCGTTCCGGGGATTGAGATGCATGGGGGATGGGTGCTGGATGGGAAGCTGACGACCGACAGTGAAATTACGGTTGTGAGTGGGGTTGTATGCATGCGGTCCGTTCTGCGAGGCGGCATAGGTGGTGATGTCGCTGGGGGCTGATATTGGTTCGCCTGGCTTGGGTGCATGTATAGAAGCTTCGAGGCCGGGCTTTGGGGGGTCGACGACTAAGAGGGGCTTGGGCTGTGATGGTGCATGTGAAGAGTGATCAAGGGCTGGCTTGCTGTTCTCTGTAGTAATAGAGGTTTCTGTGGCATTAAGTTGTTCAGTGGGTTTAGACTGCTCGATTGGCTTTGTCTGTTCTGCAGGTTTAGATGCGATTCCATTTTTATTGTTTTTGCGCGGCGTAGTGCCTCGTCGCGGGTTGACTGATACGACCGACGAAACAGGTTTGGGAGGTAGGGAAGGGTGAAGGGGTGCTCTGGGCGTATCAACAGGAACGCTAGGTTTAGGTTGAAGGAACTCTGTTTCAGAGACGGTAGGAACATCAAGAGAGGAAGGCACGCTCACGGCGGCTGCGTCGGCTTCCTTTAACGATACCTCTTCTTCCTTCTTCGATTCCTCGGGGAGCGCACCGTCCACCGGCGGTGGACTGCCTGAACTGGGCGGGTATATTGATGCCATGGACGGTGACAATCCATCGTGTTCAGCAAACGAGGGCTTGGAAACCAGATCAGGAAGAGGCGTCAGGCCTTCGACAATGATAGGAGATATCGCTGAATCCTGGGGCTCTGAAGGGAGTTTGGGCTTGACGCCCCAATCATCTAGATCCGGCAGCGTGTCATCCTCGTCTCCGGCCCAGTCAATGTGACTGCCTGGCGTTGTGGGTCGAGCCTCCGCCATCGCAGAAGCTCGGACACGCTCCACGAGTGCATCTATATCGGGGCGGTGATTGGTATTGCTTGGAGAAGGTGAGGCGGCTTTTGGGGTTGCATTGGGGGGAGCTGGACGATTCCGCTGCCTTGATGGCCGTTCACTAGCAGTCGGGGGTGCATTAATTTTTGGTACATCTTTTGGAGCTTTCGACTGATTTTGCGGACGCTGACGGCGGTTTGAAGTACGGGAAGCTGTTGTCGGAGTCGGAGGAACGTCAGTCGAAGGAGTCGGGGGATTGGCAGCAGGACTATTTCTTGAAGAACGTCTTGAGGAGCTTTTAGCTTTAGCCGACGTCGGCGTTACAGGCGACGTTGTTGAAGATTGTTTCTGTGTTGGAGTAAGTTTCGGCGGGGTCGGCTTCGTCGGTTGAGTCGACGGCGGCGGGGGCGCACTGACGTCCGCTGGTGTATCTGCTGGCTTGGGAGCACCGCCTCCGCTCCCTCTTCCTCCACGTCCACCGCCTCTCCCGCCTCTCCCGCCCCTTCCTCCATTGCCTCTCCGCCCCCGTCCGATCCCAGAAAATGCTGACCCAGGTTCACCGGTTCTGGACCAGTCCCGTGGACGTGACGTCGAAGGCCCTCCCGAAATTGGACCGTTAGCAATGGGGCGTGGAGGAGCTGGAGTAGCCATGCCCTATAATAGGTAGGACCCAAGTATACAAATCAAAACTGGGAAACGGGAAGGCTTTATGAGCTGCGAATTTTTGACAAGAGAGAGGTCGACTTCACCGTGATAGACGATGTGCAGCACGGCAACCAGGTGCGCAAGAAGAAATTACAGAGACCGGAAGGACAATAGGAGCGAATCTGCGACAGTGTGGGAGTCCTCTTGTGGGGCACAGGTTCATGTCAAACACGCCACAACAGTATACACTCCTTCAGCAGCAACCATCATGTCCAAGGCAAGTCAACCAGAGCTCAAAAAGGTATAGTTTCCTAGTTTCTATCACTTTTCAAACTCATTTCGCCCTAGTTCATGGACAAAAGATTGTTCGTCCATCTCCAGGGCGGCCGTAACGTGAGCGGAACGTTACGAGGATACGATCTTTTCTTGAACTTGGTCATCGACGATGCGCTGGAAGAATCGACTCCTGGTCAAAAGCACCCCATTGGCACTGTTGTACGCCTACCCTGGTTATTCGATTGTATGGTATACTCATAAGTTTGTCGAAAGGTCATCCGTGGAAACAGTGTAACGTCGATGGAAATTTTAGAGATGATAAGATAACAGAGGAGATGTATGACAATATATGCGTTGAAAGGGAGAGGTATGCTGCTGTTTAAAACTATTCATATCCGTGAATTCATTGCTTTCCTTTGCCGTTGAAGCTAGTCTGGGATCGTGAATTTTCGTTGTCTATTGTTCGCAGTTCGGTATCAGCATGAAACTATATTTCCAACAGATGGTCTACATCTCTCTCAATGTATACCTGTACTTCAGCCATGCGCGTCCTCAAAGTCATTTGCCTTCAGTTCTGGTGGTCACATGTACTGAGGCAATGAGCAGAAATAAACCAGGATATAACATGAAGGAGCTCGTATTAGTGTCGCAACATTTATTCCGTGCGAGATGTAATGAATTTTCGTGGAATTTTCGTCATACGCGTTGTTTGGTTGCAGCTCTCAAACATAATTTTGATCCAAAATTTCGACTTGAAGCCGACTTGTCACGACGGGACGGTCGCTGAAATGCGCAGATGCCTTTCAGTTGGCTCCTCCATTCTTTCCTCGTATCGTGCTCATAGTGCAGGCCATTCATCCCACCGACGATACGTAGCCGTCGCTGCCAACAATGTCCACGACCACAGCCCAAAGGAGCAACCAACATCCTTCCACGAGAAAGAGACGCTGGACAGGCTCTGGCTCAATCTTGAGCACAACAAAAATCCGACCCGTACTTGGGAGACATACCTACGCGCCGTCAACCAACTAGGAATCACCAACATCCCCCTTCATTTCCACCAGAGAGCCTTGCGCGCCTGTACTGTGCCCACGGAGAAGCTTCGCAGTGCAGCGGACCGTCGGGATGCCACTAAACATCCACCAGCACCCCACACCTATGAGAGTCGTTTCCAGTCGATCCTAGCCAACATCCGTACATTGGGACAGAAACCGGACTTGGAGGATTACAACTTTGTCCTGAAACAGTTTGCCGCAGCTGCTCATCCTGTCGCGGCGCTAAGCACATTGAAGGAAATGGTCTTCTTTGGCATTACTCCCCGGTCCAAGACATACGGTCTGTGTCTCCAGGCCATCGCACACCGGCTGAGCCTCCCCGTCCGGAAGGACGATCTTGATGTTCGGAACGATGTGTCTCATGCCCAGATGAAGGAAATATTGGAAGTCATGCGAGTCATGGGAAAGCCCCTCACAGCCGTCAACTTTGGCTTGACCCTTCGCATCATGACCAAGACGACCTCCATGGACACGGTCAATTGGTATGTTCAGTGGGGATATGGAATAGATCTTTCCTTCCCGGACCGTCCTGCTCTCGCCTACCAGGGATTGGCTGGGTCCCCCCCTGCGTTACCTAAACCCGTCAACTTCACCACTGCCGCGCTCAACAATACCATTGACATGCTTGGCCAAACGGGAAACGTGTCCAAGATCGTCCAGGCTTTTGAAGTGCTTACCGTACCGATCCCCAGGAGCACCCAGTTCATGGCGTCTAGTTTTGACGACGACGATGACTGGGGTGTTTCATCACCGTCCCCAGAACCTTCGTACCACTACCCCCACGCGTCCCCAAATACGACCACTTACAACCTCCTCATACGCCACGTCTCCAAGGCAGGACACGCTATTCTCGCCCGCCACTATCTCCTCCAGGCTATCCACTTGGAGCGACAAGTCGCCTATCAGACGCGCATAGAGGTCCTGACCAAACCATTACACCAAGCACGGGCTCCCCATTTCGCCATCAACAAGGGAACCATCCTCCCCGTGTTTGGCCTAAGCAACCGCGACAAAAATGTAGGGCTCATGCGGTGGGTCCACTCAAAGATGCCCAATCTTCTCAAGCGGAAACGCGCCGAGCTCGTCTTCTTCAGCAACTTCCGACGGGGCAAGATCGCCAAAAACCAGTGGCCGATAATCGCTCCTACCTCCTCTAACACGTCCTCTCCGGAGCAGCCCCCAGCGGAGTCATCGTCCAATCTCTTCACCCGCGTCAAGTCGGCACTGGGCCTTGACCCCGTATTCGACGTGGATCTCAACAGCGAAACACCCGCCATCCAGCCTACACCCGTCAAATACATCGATCTCGATCTGTACATCCGGATATTGGAACGCGACATCAAGGAGATCGATGAGCTGCGCACACACATCGAGATCATCCTGGCACGGACCATACAGCGGGTCAAGGAGCGCCTGGGCCGGCGCGTGTGGAAAGGGAAGAACATCTATACCCTGACTGGCTGGCGGCGGGCTAACGTGACGCGGGATGAGTGGCGGGGTACAGCCAACTTCAAGCCAAAAGTGGAGGACGACGAGCGGTATGTCCCGGGGAGGTTGAATATGAAGAGGATGAAGGAGATTACGTGGAATAGTAAGACGCTGCGGAAGTTTGTTGAAAATCGGCGGAGGCGGGGGAAGTATGTCCCTCTGAAGGGCCAGCTGAAGCAGAAAGTGTATCGAGAAAATATGAAGTTTTACGTTCAGCAGGGCGTCTAGTCGTGGATGCCATCTGTGTACGTACTTTTTTGTATCTGTTTGATGTCCTTGGCTGATGCTTAATTCCAGACATTCCTCTGAATATCGCGCCGAGACAGTGGGGGCACTGCTATGGTGGCTCAAGGCTCCGTCGTTCGGACAGCGTTTGCTCCGAGATTTCGACGCTGCTTGCTGATGCGCCTCCTAGTTGAAGGAAACGGTGGAACGCTGGAAGTGGAACTGTAGGGATTAACATCAAGTCGGAGCTATTCAGCGTCCTGTATAGTGTATGAAGTGTAACATCAAATATTCTTTTTTGACTATCACAGTAAACGCATCTGTCCATCTGTACCAACGACAAGTCTAGCTACGAGTTACGCATCGTGAATTCAAACCTCGAGGCTAAAGTTCCATTATACACTACTAATACAAAACACAAAAACATTCATTCAAGCTTTGATATCGAAAGCGGCGCTGCGCCATCCTTTCGTTTTCTTCTCCTGTGCGGTCTTTTCCTCAACCCTTTGCATGAAAGACTGGAATTGCCTCTTCCCTTCCATCGCCATGGCCTTCACATCCCGCTTCAAACCCTTCGCTTCCTCCCGTCTTACTTCTCTCATGGCCTGGGCATCTTCTGCACCAACCTCACCGACCAACTGATCTTTCAGACTCGTAGACGCTATACCCAACGGCCCCTTCTTCTCCCCAGAGAGAATTTGCGGCTCCGCACCCATCGCAAGCGCTTTGTCTTTTCCTCCTTCAACAACTATCCCAGTGCCGGTCCCTATAGCCTGCCAGCCGGACAGCTTCCTCAGCCGACCCAGCTCGGACCACATCGCAGAGGAGAGAGCGCTTCCTATCCCCATGCCGCCATCAGTGAACACTTCAGCCCGCTTCGAAACGTCCCATGCAATCCCGTCAGCCCATTCGATAACTCCCCTAATCTGCTCTGTCAGCGCACGCTCTAGGGCCTCACGGAAACGCAAGGTAACCAAGGGCTTGAACACGCTCAATAGCATTGGATGGTTGGATTCGGTGATCGTCAAACCAACGTCTTGTGTGATATCCACCCGCACTTGCTCGATAACATGGAAGGCCTGGTGAAGTTCACGTTGTCTGATACGACCACCGCGTTTCAGTTCTGTCTCTTCAGTGGCGGGGATGAGACGGAGCTTGAGTTCAATATCGACGCCTTTCGGGGGAAGAGTGAAAGTAACAAGGCCGGAATAGTTGCTCGGTACGACTGAAGCTTGTTTATCTCGGTAGAAGAATGAGACCTTATCGAGAGCAAGCTGGATGGCTTGGATACGAATGTGTGTAAGTGTACCAATGGCAGTGCGAGTGGGTGCGTTAGTGGAAACCGTGTTGATATCGATATCCGTAATATTTCGAATGTAAATGTGGGATGGTTGGATGTTGAAAGATGAGATATCGAGGTTCTCAAGAACGAGCTCAGAATCTTTATCAACGTACTCCGTCCTGGATATCTTTAGGGGAGAACTGAAATAGTCATAGAGAAACATACCTCGGAATCGGAAATCCCTTCATGAATGTCAGCGCACGGGGTATGTAAACCTGGAAGATATCGCGCCAGAACCATGACGCCCGTTCCATAGCTGCATGCAAGCCGGCCTTGGCCTTCGATCCAGCTTCGACGAGTCCATCTTCGATCACCTTTCCAAGCTGAACATGGGCGTCACGGAGGCGTTTCGTATCTTTATCCTGGTTCAACGCGGCCTCTAAAGCATTTAGCTCGTTTCTGAAGGCCTCATAATGCGTTTTCCATTTCGAGTCCTCGACGAAGAATTTTTTCCACCGCGTCCGCAGATCCTTCTTGGCCTGCTCAATGTCTTCGCTTTGCATATACCCAGGCTTGTTAACCGTCTTTCGAATGACTTGGAAAAATTCCTGGAACCATTTCTGGAGATCCTTATCCTCACGTACATCGATGGCGCATTGCTTAGCCTTGGTGAACAAGTCATTGAGAGACCGGTTGTTGGCGAAGCGCTCGAACAGAGTCTGCAGTTGCTTCAAAGCTTTGGAGACATGCTTCTCGGGTGTGGTGTCGTTTATGAATGAATCGAGGTCTGCGGTAGTTATGCCTTGAGTTTTGGAGAGCCATTTTTCCACTGTATCAAGGAGTGTATTGACTGCAGAACGGTATTCTTCATCGTTATTAGCCTGCTCGTAGATCTGGGACCGATGGTCAAAATATAGCTACGATGCTCCGGTAATAGTACATACCTTTTGGAAAGTGTTCTTGAGCCTATCACCCGCTCTGTCTGCCAATTCTTCGGCTGTGGCCTTGGCATCCTGCCCAGCGCCGATTACTGTCGAGCCGGTATCCTTCAAAGAGTCCATGGTGTGCTCGAACTGAACCTTGATGTCTTTCTCTTCTTCCTCCATTCTCTCCTTGTCTCTACCGAGGGCATCACGCTTACCCTCCTGCACTTCTTTCTCGACTTCTCTCAGACTATCCTTGGTGCGAGCAGCTTGATCTTCTACCACTGCAGCAGCATCGGCAAGAGAAGATCGGGCGAATGAGGCAAAGTCTCTGACGACGAACGAGCCTTCTGAAGAGATGCTAGTCCACGCAATATGGAGCAGTTTTCGCAACGCCTTTCGAATTTTCTCGACGTCCTCTGCGGCTTCGTCTCTGTCCACAGCGTCTGAAGGAGCAGCAGCAACAATATCGCCCTCTGTGAGATGCCAGATAGCTTCTTGAAGCAGATCATCGCCTACGAGAACATCAGAGCATAATTATACTGATGTTAACGATGCGTACTGTTTTTGTTCGATCCTAGAGTTTTGTAAGCCTCCAGGATGTTGCCCACATGTCTCACCATGACCCTTCCCTGAGAGCTGAGCTGCCCAGGCTCCATATGTGCCAGTGCATTAGCTTTTATCCAGTCGTTGTAAGCGTTGAGTTGGTGTTGGGAGGGTAATTTGCCGGCGTTGAGTGCAGCGAGAACACTTGTAAGATGATCCATTTCTGGCGGTGAGTGAGTAACCCATATTGAATAGTGTTGTAGGAATATATGGCAATCCAAGATGGCGGTATGTCATTAACGGGTAATGTGGTGTGTCTAGGATGATGATGGAAGCGGAAGAGGCTTCGGAATACCGGGCCGGGGCTGCACGTGCAACAGACCAAGACTTGGAGATGAAAAGTTCACGCTCTGTTCACGTTTGATTTGCGCAGTCGTTCCCGTGTTCGAAGCAATGTTATCTCCCGGTAAACATGCGCCAGTTCAATGCCAAGGCGTGAGTACTGTCGGTGGTCTTTCACAGTTTTCACCAGTTCACTCTTCGAATTTCGAGGACCACTGGCGTTAGCCCGCTGTTCAGACGCGCCTTCTCCACGCTGCGCTTCAGAGTCATCACTGTCCTGCTGATACGTAATCGTCCAATTCGGACCCTTCTGGAAGCTCTGTTTTCATCGCGACCGGTGCGGATCCGAGCTTTAACAGACCGCTTTCCGTTCCGTCTGTAACCCCCATCCCCCCGACTTTTCTTCTCCTTTTACCAGCCTCTCCAATGTCGGAATACCCTGACAGGCTAGAGGGTCAACGTCGTATTCGCCCATTGGATCCCGCAGCGGTCAGAAGGCGTTCGCATGTTTCCCAATCCTGGCACGATTATGACGGCAGTGTTAGTGCCAGCACCCGCTCCTGGGTCCAATCGACTCAGCAGAATCCACCACCACCACCAGAACAGGTACTTCCTCCATCGGCTACACTAGGTCTTCGGACTGTCAATCCAGATGAGAACGAGGTAGAGGACTTCTCGGAATACATGACAATTCGCCAGGAGGATTTTCACAATTTACCTGATTATCCGAGTACATCTTGGCCCACTCCCGGCGGCAATCACGAACTACATGTTGTCAACGGCTCGCCCTCCAAAACAAAGAAACGTTTCGTAGGAGGCTTCGTTACCGGCTTGAAACGTATCCCCAAAGCCATGTTTGGAGCAGGCGGGCTCAAGGTGAAGGAGGTGAAGAGGCAGAGACAGAAGTCCACAGATACGGCAACACACCTGACGGAGAATACCCTTCCACAATACAGAACGAATCCATCCACCCCAATAGTCTCCCAGATGCCGCGAACACATGCTCCCCTGGCAGAGAGTTCCATTCCTATCGCTCTAGCGACAGCAGAGGTCCAGCGGCACAGGAACAATCCCACTTTCAGGCTGGACCCACCTGTAGAGGGATATGAGCCTAGCGCAGCCTCACCGACAGAAGTACCTATTGACCAGACGAGAGATTCCATCCATCCAGAGTCCAGACGGACGAGTCTCCATCTGACAATGCCAGAACCATCAATAGTACTACCACCCTCACAACCACTTTCGCGTCGTCAATCGCATGTTTCACCACGTCTCCCCCGGCGAGAAACGTCTACATCGCACCCACCTTCTATTCCCGCCCATCCAGCCCCCTCAGAGGACTATCGCCGCATGTCAAAGGCTGACTCGCAAGGGGGTCACGGGCCGGAAAGCGCAACAAGCTCCTCGGTCGGAGCTGAGCCGTCCTTCTCGAGTGACCTGAATCCGGTGCTGAGATTTATCACCGGGCTCTACGACATGCCTTGGGTTGCCCCGGAGCGAATCACAGTAGACTATCGTCCCGGGGTAGATCGCGGAGCATGGGTGTGGAAATGGACTCATGCGAAGAACGGTAGTAACGGGACTCGAGGCCGAAAGGTGATGGTACTGAAGCCAATTCCCAAGGTGTTGGCTTCTTGGTATACCACGGGTGACGGTTCGGGAAAGAAGATACCAGTGAAGGAACACGCTCGTTCACCAAGCTCAGTCGCCCCAATCGATCTGTTGAGCTCCGGAGCGTCTGGCACGCGGTCCTCAATGGCGACTAGCAGAGCTACTACTTCAGGACACACCAGGCGGCGGGTACCCATACGGTCCTCAGTTTTCCTTCCAGACCCTAACACCCTTCCACGCTCCGTCAGACGGTCGAAACCTCCATCGCGACCTGGTACTAGCTCGCATAGTGGACGGCACCGTGACCACGAACGACGCCGAAGGCGCACTGCGTCGCCTTCGTACCCCCACGGATATGCACCACCAACACCGCCGGTGCCGCCCTTTGTATTTATGCCACCGCCTGCTCCTGGTCCAAGCCCAGAAGGTTCACATGCGCAGCCTTCGCCTGCACCTTCCGTGCCGTTGTTTGGGCCAGTGTATATGCAGATGCTCCCCCCAACCTCGATGTCGTCTGTGAACACGAGTCCGGGGATGGCAGGGCGAGGTGCTGGGCTCCAGCCTGCATATGGATATGGATATTCGCCTATGGTTGTGCCTGCAACTCCACCACATGTTTAGTCCCGGATTTATGTTCATGGAATCATATCATTCGACATTCTATCATGTAGCACTAGTTGTTTCTAATTATGCCCAATACGATTGGACTTTCGTTTTTCCAAGTTCCAACGTCGATCCTCCTACTAGTACTATGTACGTCGATCGAAGCCGCGCTTACCGGACCGATATTGCCGGATCACGTCAGACCTATTTGTGTACCCGGCTTTTGTTTTTTCGTCATTCGAACGGTCATGAACTCGGAGCCATCGTCCTCGTCTTCGTCGCCCATAACGCCAACGCATCCCTTTGCCTGTGCGAAGGGCCTCCTTGAAATCATTCCCAACAAGATCGACGTCGAGGAAGAATCGAGACTGTATGATGAACTGTGTACGGTAAGCTCCTTATGTTCTTGTACTGCGGCGGACAGCGTATTCATCAATCAGGATGATGACGATCCCCTCCGACACGGAGCGATACCTGTCCGACCACGGTCGCCACCTGGCGCACCGTCAGTGTTCTCTCGGGAAAGTATCTGGCTGGGGGATAATAGTGGGGAGAGCCTGGCGTTTGCGAGAGACGTGAAGATAAGCGGCTGGACTAATGTCGGTGATAAGCTGGGCGGAGCGTATGTCGGTGGGTAGTCTTTCCCGACTCTGAAGACCACCGTTTCTGATCTTTGTCCAGTGTACGACTGCGTGATTAAAACGAAAGAAGTGCGCAGTACATTCCGTGGGTTTGTATGTATATCATTGACAAAACTTTGTTGCAGGGAACTGTTATACATTGCCACAAGCGATACAGTTCGTTCGTTCAATTGGAATCGGCTCTACGCAGAACCTTGCCTGTATGCCTTGCCTCATTTTTCTTGTCGCTCATTTTAAATGACTTTTGCAGCGCAATCAGCAGCATTTCCTGCCTCGACTTCCGCCAAAGGCACCCCTGGCGAGATATCGGCCCGCATTCCTGGACCAGCGGCGACGAATGTTGCAATACTGGTTGTCTTCAATATTGCTGCACCCCGATATCGGCGGATGCAAGGCAGTCCGTCTATGGGTCATGGATTGAACATGCCTATTCCTCTATTTCTCTCTTCGGATTCTGTTTGGCTGGACTATGTTCGTTTGGGTTAGATTGCGCTGTTCCATCTTTGTATTATTATATATGCTCAGATACCCGCAATGCTTTTTGCCCCGGAAAGTACTCACGCACCCGACCGGCGGGCATTGCGACCTCGGACCCTTGTTTCAACGTTGGATCCGAACTCGGACGCTACGTCTCAGACATCCTAGGCCGTACTTAAGTTTCGCCGCTGTTTCCTTCTACTGCCATATAACAGAGGATGAGTGCCTCTCATTTTTTGTCAATCATTTTTGCACATACACTAGCAAGCTACTTGCTCCTCGTCGTCTTGGTCTACCCTTGCCCGTCGCAGACAGACACATACCATACACCAGCCCTCTTCTTACCACATAATTCATCTTCCCTATTCTCATACAACATCCGGCCCTCACGAGAATGAAGTGGGCCAACTCAGAAGCATCACAGGCGTGGATGGGACTCGTTTTGGTATTGGGGATCATTGTAAACGAGTATTCGCATGAAGAACCATCATCGAAAGAGGAGGATGAGTGGGAGGGTATCTTCGAACTCGGATGGTCATGCATGTGAAGCTCGACATAGAAAGGGGGTTGAGGAAGATTCAGGCTGGACATTGACTAAGAAGACAATCATTTCGGGCTCGGATTTTAGGGGAACATGGAGTCTACTTGTCATTTAGAGGGGAGGGGCTCGCTTTCAGTTGCTTTTTGTTATCTTATCCGCTGTACACTTTTAATTAGTCGATGATAACCGCTACTCCGTCATACTATCATGGTGAATGCAGAGATGTAGGGCGGCCACCTGACGTCTGTCGAAAGCGATGCAGAAGTGATCAAGAAGTCGAAATAATCATATTCAGGCTCCTTCCGAATGAAGATTGTCTTCGAGGCAGAAGACTCCAAGATGACACGGAGAGATGGCTAGCGTGGCGCAAGGCTGATGTACATACCTCATTGGGCAGAAAAGGTCTCCACATGCTTCGAGTCAATATCTTTCTTGATTTGATATGCGTGCCGAAGACGAGGCTTCAGTTGTTCCATGCTAGGATGCGGCGGACTGGCCATCGTAGACTCTGCAGCATCTGCAGCGGCAATTAGTTCTTCATCTAGAAGAATTTCAGGAAAGACGTCTTGTTTAAGGTAAAAGGCTGCTAGCTTACATGTATTGATGTTATACTTCTTGAGCCTTGTTCGTTGCTCTTCGTTCAACATATTGTCCCAAAAATAATTGTTATGACCTGGGCAAAGGTTCGTCGGTATCAGTTTAAGTTATCTTAACGAACGCAGCAGCTAACCAGTCATGAAGCCGTCCGATCCAAACATGAATAATGGGTTGGTCGACGATTGCGCATCTTTGTCCAAGGGATATGTTCTTATTTGCAGACCATCTAATTCCTCCTTGTCTCGTCTCTCCTTGGCAGCCTCAAATTTTTTCTCCAGAATCTACGACTTTATCTCTCGTACAGCATTATGAATAGATTGACTGGACTAGGCGCACTTTCAAATATCGGTCGTATCTAGCTTCTGCGGTCTTGCTACCAGAGGGTTTAAGTCGGAACGTCCGGTGCTGGTAGATGATAGCACAGGGCAATGTCGAACGCGTGATACGTAGTGGAGCAAAGTGGAGGCCGTGGCGAAACAGTGGGCACGTTGTCAACATCGACATGGCAGTAAGGAAGCAGAAAGCAGTGTACCGGACCGGACATTCCGATCTTCTTGTTCACCATGTCTGACGAGGCTCGCCGTCGTCGCATCCGCCGCTCTGAAGCATCTGCTGAGCAAAAGCCCTCTCACTGTTCCAATATCTTCTATTAACCTCCTTTTTTGCGTCAGCACCTACAAGCCACCTCAAGGCCTCATCCAAGTTCCGCCTCACCGACCTGACACGTTTCGAGCCTGAAATCTTGGAGTCGCTCTCCCAGTTATCTATCACTCTACCGATCATTTCTTTCTCTGTTCCAATTATTATGGCTTTTCTTGGCAACGTTGAACGTATTTCAAGTCTCCTGGATGATGCTGAACGACAATTCTTTTTCTTTTTGCTTCGTCATACGGGCTGCACCATTGGTCATAGTCGTATGAGACGCTCGGCCTAATTCTTATGTGCCCATCCGCATATCTTCTAGAAGGAACCCACCCATCCTGCTACTGAGTGGACCCTCTAGATCAAGCAGATAATTGTGACACAAGCCCTCGAGCAGCAGGTTACTCGACTTGATCACGATCTCCATCGCCGGAATGTCGCGCAAGAATTTCGACAAGCTTACCTACCGGCTATCGGATCAGCAACAAGAGTTCAGTGATCCCCGTTGTCTGCGCTGAACAGTACACAGTCTATACAGTCTTTGGTGCCCTAGTCGCTCGTGTGAATTGCCGTATGGACAATTTCAACCGTTTCGGGTCACTCCTCTTCGTTATTCATGGCTTTGTGGGACAGCACCTCTCAGTCTAGATTGAATTTAAATCCTCTAAATGCCTTTATCGGAAAGTTCCCTGCTTTCGCCACTCAGTCAAGAGGCACAGCAGCTTCTATCTTAGGAACGCTCTTCTACGTTCGCAAACTACATCTGCGCTCTCTTCCTCATTACTGAACTTCTAGCTTCTGGTTGAACGAGTGGTAAGGAGACAGTACGCAGGCTTGAATTTCCTACATTTATTGCGCGAACTGACATCGTGACCTAGTTTGGATAACATCGACAAACAATAACAGTATACTACGAACGCGCCTCTCTATCCCTCCGTTTAAGTAAACTCAGACCATCACATCGCTATAGTTACACTTGAGCCATAAGCACTATCTCGCCTTTCCTATACTTCACATTTCTCTTCCACGGAAACATCACAAAGTCGCGATTTCAAGGCAAGTTTCCTGCATCGCTATTCTATAATGTTCTCTTTTCTAATAGCAAGCGACTTGACCTTTAGGACACTACGTTGAACTCTACTGACATGGACAAAACAATGAGAGTGTGTATCCTCCATATATGCGCATATATTGTAGTCTTATGACATCTATCTTCAGGATGATGGTAAATAGATCTTACACCTTGCTTTCCAACATCTAAACATCTTTTAACAGAGCAGAGTCTATCCACTCCAAAGGACGAACACAATGATCTCCAGAATACGAGGCGGAAAAGAGAAGCACCAGCTACGGTGTGTATCTATCATGTCTGGTATCTTTAGCCATCGATAACTTTTCCTTTAGGACGGAGAAGCGGCCGGTATACATACTGGCATTATAGCGAAATATTTCCACCGTGCCATTCCAATCAACCGTTATGACATCAAACCACATCCTCTCACTCAATACAAAGGTAGGCGTCCTTTCGTCTGCTCCGCAGGTCGCACTGAACCTTTTCTCTCAGATTCGCGGAACATAATCTCGGGGTTACAGCTTCCCGCTGGTTCCCTCGACAGCGGGAACTACTGCTATCGACATTGTTTGTCGCCGTCGGTTCAGGACGAATGGACCTTACCGTCCATCCCGGGTGAAATATTGAAATACCTCTACTTCAAAAGCCCGATCACCGGGTCAATAGTTGTCGAACAGACTTCGGACGGTGATTTTCACATCAGCCAAGTCGGAATGGTAAGTATCAATTTACTACTTTTTGCATGTCAATGATAACCGTCAATCCTTAGGGGCATGCGCCTGCCTGTTCTATTAGAGACTTCGTTTCATCACTTCGTGACACGGACCTCGTTGGTTCCAGTCAATCTCCTGACTACTTCAACGAGGCGATGGCTTTGGACGCTGGTGTAAACGTAAGCGTCGCCTGGGATAGGAAGGAACTCCTCAAGAAAGTGTGGAACACCCACTTTATCACAGATCCCCCAATGGATATAAAGGAGCTCGCCCAGGTTGTCGAAGTATCGGGATGGTTCTGTTATCTTCCGTTTGTTTGCAAAAAATATGGGGATATTCACACATACATCCGCCTCTATGGGCCTACCATCAGCTGTCGTGAACTCCGTACACTCATCCATTCCAATGGACTTCGTAGCCGATACGGCCACATCGAGCCTGGTGGTAGCCCAGGAGTACACCATCTACGGTACGATCCATCGAGTACTCCTCTTGCTGAGAAGTTAGATACACTATATAGTCCGCTGTCGAGGACGTCCATGCCGAACATCCGTTTCGGTGCATGAGTTGGTGTTTCTAGTGGTCCGTTGAGCGTTATGATACTGTGACTTGACTAACAGTTACTTTTCAGATTGATCGCTAGATATCAGCATTTCTTATACTATCTTCACTATTCCTATCCATTCGATGTTTTTTATAGCTTTGATATTCAAAGTACTATTCGCTACTTTCATTTCTACGGCTGCTATCGCTGATGTCGGGGACCCATTTGTGATTCGCGTCAAGTGTCACGATTGATAGGGCACAGTGCCTCAATGTACCCATGAATCTTCTTCTCGTCCTTGTACTCGTCTTGGTCTTGTCTTCGTCATCTCCATAACACGAGTAGCAAGAACCGTGACCGGCAAAATAAATGACGATATTGTCCCCGTATTTGATTTTGTCCTTGGTGCTGAGGCTGAGAAGCATATCTGTGATGTGCTTGCGTGAAGGATACATTGGATCATTGTGGGAAGTGTGGCCCTCGGATCCAAGGAGGAGCTGAATACAATCTTTGGGAACTCCAAGGTCTTCGACAAAGTATTTCTCCATCAGTCATGCATCTGATAGTACGCAACACGGAGTGGACTGTCATCATAGTTGTCTATTCCAATCAGAACGACTCAGAACCGAGAACCGTCACATCGGTATGGGGTCTAAAGTACCACTGATTAGTATGAAGGTAAGTCTTTGAATACAACTTACGCCCAGTTGTAAGGGGCGTCTTGTCACTTTCCGTGGGCTGAACTTCTGAGCACGACTGCGCTTCTGGCGGAGAATCCGGAGCTTATTAAGGCTCGCCAGATCCCGACAATAGTCTGCCCTTTTCCTTGTTGCGAGGAAAACTGTAAGCCCTGCCTGGGAGCATGGTGCGCATATCCTGATCCCGACGCCCAGACTCACCACAGCCACTGTGACTATGTAATTCACTGCGTTGTGAGTACTTGTGAACATGTATGTATAGATATCTGAGAAATCTATATGAAGATGACTAGTGCGTTCAAATAAATGGATTCATGAATTCAGCGGATAAAATATTGGCGAATGCAGTCGTTCTTCAAGGTTAGTCATAAGTAAAGTGCAAGGAATGTAGGACTAAATAGACCCTGATTGATGGTTGTATGGGAAGAACCCACTTTATAGTGTGCAGCTCGAAGTACGCCAACAGGTGCTGGATGGACACAATACAGATACCAATTCTCTATAAACAAAACTGGGTGCTTACTTGTCAGATATAGTCACCCCATAGACTCAAGATGTTCAATCAAAATAGGCTAAAATACGAAAGGTAATATCATCATAAACTCATACAAATAAGTCTTGTTAATTCATAGTATCATTTAAATATAATATAAATTTTAGACTATAGGACTTGGCCATACCACACGTATGCGACGGCCCTCACCTGTTAGTTCCTTCTGAAGATAACCTGGCGGACTTGTTCACTAAAAGTGTACCTAAACCTCGTGCAATGGAGCTATTGAAGAGAATGGGGATGACAAGAGTATAATCTCATGAGCATAAGATTCAGGGGGAGTGTTGAGTGTTCATCCTAGCCCGCTTTCTCTGTTGACTCATCATTTGCTATTTGAACGTTCTTACTATATTTGGCGGCGGATCATTGACCCCTTTATGCTCGTAGTATATACCTACCTATTCCCCTTTCTCGCACAGTTGATCACAACTACGACGTGTGACCGTTGACTGAGGTGCGTATATTCATTAATCTCTCTGCTCTGTTACTATCATTCTTACGCTACGCTCTTATAGCGGTTGTATTCCTAACAAGGGGCATTTTCGGGGTAAACTCACATGACTAGTCAGACACTCGTCGACCAATTAGACCGGGACCCGTGTTTATCCCCAGAGCTTCGGTCGGAAATTTTGTCCGGAGTAAGCTCACCTCTGCTTCAGATTTGTCCGGACTTTTGAACTAACATAGCCAAAAATCGTCAAAAATCGCCAAAAATCGAAGAAAGCCGTTAGTTTCCATCGGTCGTGCTAACTAGTGTTTATGCCTATGAATCTTAATTTGAAATATACAGTACGGCGCCACTCGGAATTTTGATACAGGTTACATAACAAAGTATCCAGGTTTATTTGCGAGAGAATAATTTCGAGTACCAATGAAAAGCTGTACAGAAGTAGGACGCGACAAAGTGATACAATAAAGGCTGAGAGGCAACAACAAGGTCAGAAACTTCACTCTATTGTCTTCTATTGTCCACTTACCTTGTACCATTTCCATGTCCGGACTTCGACATGACCTTCAAGGTCCTTACATTATGTCCGGATCATTGACCGAAGCTGGGAGGGCAAGGGATCGATTTGTCCGGACTGGGACATGAGCGCTTGAGCTCGGGTCTCCAAATTCAAAAATTTGTCCGGACTTCCGACCGAAGCTCTATCGATAAACACGGGTCCTATCAGACCCCTCTGTCGTTTCCTCATACTTCGGAAAGAATCGGGAAAAGGCTGTGAATGATACTGGAATCGGTCTAAGACACAGTTTTGATATAAGTACTATCTAGAAACAGTCAGAACCCCCTCACTTGAAAGTTGACTATCATGACTGCGACCACGACATACCCACAGACATCCAGATTTTACTCAACTGGCCCAGTATCGGATGGTGACTACTCTTATCGACTCTGTCTTTCACCTTCCGTACTCGATCAATGGGGGGAGCCATCAATGCCCGGAGACATTGTAAAGTATCTCTATCAAATGCAGCCGGTTGCCGGAACTATTGCTGTCAGGAGAATAGGCATTGGCCAGTACAGTGTTTCTGAGGCCGGAACGGTAAGCAAAAATTGTCCCGCCCTACAAGTATGCTTATATTTGTGTCTTTTACCGCAAGGTTGATTATCAGGACATTCATATCACCGAATTCGTACGATCAGTAGGAGATAGAGACCGCATTGGTGCTGTCAACGATCTAGCGGCACTATACGCTATCTACGATCCACCCAAATTTCGCCGGATTATACCGGAGTCTATCGCTGATATTCGTTCCACCTCTGGAACCTCAGACAATGGAGCGGCTAAGATGTGATTTGATGAAGATGTATGCACAATTTAAATATATAGTTCATTGTAATATCTGCATGAGGAGAAAGTTTGCTGACTCTGGGAAAATTAGTACTGCACGAAACATCGTTGAACGGAGAGCTCGTCAAGAATCAAGGTTTGAGTACCTGTATCTAGGCAATAAAAATGACACCTCGGCGCGCACGGCTGAGACGGTAGCATTGGACCAGGAAGCGCGAGAAATAAGGAAGAGGAAAACACGCAAAGCGCAAGAGAATGAACTCGATATGAACATATTTTTGACGAGGAAAGTCTTGCACTTAATCAATGGGACAAAGAAAGATTTGATCGGCCTGATTTCTAATGCCGACTCAACGAAGAGACTAAAGGGGTGATTATGTCTGGGATCCCTGCATCAATTTGGATACGAATGTCACTTGATGGAAGAAAGCGATGCTTGGAGAGGTCGACCCATGAATTCCACAAATTCGACTCGATCGTTTGAAGCAAAGCTTGAAAGCCTCAGCTCTCCGACCGAAACGATGCCCACAGAAGACTCCAGCCAGCTATCTAACTCGGCCAGTGGAGCAGGGTGAAGACCTTGGCGAAACAGTAAGCGCGTTGTCGACGGAAGCAGAAAGCGGTGTACCGGACCGGACATTCCGACCTTCTTGTTCATCATGTCTAACGAGGAGCTCACCGTCGTCGCATCCGCCGCTCTGCAGCATCTGCTGAGTAAAGGTTCTCTCACTGTCCCAATACCTTCTATCGACCTCCTTGTTCGCGTCATCACCTACAAGCCACCCCAAGGTCTCATCGTGAACAAGCCCAAGGCGCCCAGGTTCCGCCTCACCGACCTGACACGTTTCGAGGCAATTTTGGAGTCACTTTCCCAGTCATGGGACCAAGGAAGCATTACTTTCATCAAAGAGAATGGCGAGTTCAATATCCTGGACTTGAGGCTGGCGTCGTCTTCGTCGAATGTCGGATGCACGCTCTCACACAAGCGCAAGCGGGTGATAGACGAAGAGGCAGATTCTGCTGCTGGTGACGATGAGTCTGAGGATTCTTCGTCTGAGGATGCGGTGAACCAGCCTTGCTCTGCACTTGCCAGTCTCAGCAAGGAACAACGCCAGGTGTTTGCCATCATACAGAAGAGTACCGCTAAAGGACGTCTACTGGCAGAGCAGGTACGAAGGACAGTCCTTTGGAAGAACAGTTCATTAACTTTACTTGCAGTTCCGATCCGTCGAGGAAAGTTTCGAGCCTATATGTCCCCATATCACAAAGGACGACTGCGCCAAGGCGCGTCGCAATGATCCGTCGATACCCTTCAACCCAGACGTCCCCGTTGGTATCTGCGATCTTATCCATTTCCGGCCTCTTATTCGCCCACACACTGATCCATCTCTTGGACATTGCTCATATCTTAATACATGCTATTCTGAGCCGACGTATGCACAGTCACCGTCAATACCTCCGTTTCCTGGATCTCAGCATGGTTTCACACCTGGCATGCGCGGTCCAGCGTCTCTACCGTCGGGTCTTGGTGCAGGTGGACGGGGCAAAGAAAAGGCTCCATGTAGGTATTTGCATTACGAGGTTGACTGGGATGCCTCCGATGGCGACGGTTCTGACCGCAGAGAGAAGGCAATGGTGAAGAACACGTATAAAATAGGTATCGGGTTGGGACCTACCAGAAGAGCGGCGAAACTTGTAAGTCTAGTCCTTGTTAAACGATGATCTTCCCGGTACTATTTGCCCATAGACACCACCACAATGGATCAATTGTGACCTGCGCCGCTTCGATTACAGCGTGCTTGGAAAGTTTCATGTAATTATGGCTGATCCTCCCTGGGATATCCACATGAGCGTACGTGGTAACATTGATGGGCCTCTTTCTTTCCTGATTGATATTCTACCATCCATACAGCTGCCATATGGGACAATGACCGACGATGAAATGCGAGCTATGCCCATACCTGCACTCCAAGATGAAGGTCTTCTCTTTTTGTGGGTGACTGGCCGCGCAATGGAGGTGGGCCGAGAATGCATGCGAGTCTGGGGTTACACCCGTGTCGATGAAGTAGTTTGGGTCAAAACCAACCAGGTAAGTTGCTGTGAGTATTGGTATAACTAGGTCTCTAACGGATTCACAGCTACAACGCGTCATCCGTACAGGACGAACGGGGCACTGGCTCAACCACACGAAGGAACATATGCTCGTGGGCGTCAAAACAGTGACAGACGAAGATGGAGCACTGAAATTCCCGTCCTGGGTGAACCGCGGTTTAGATACGGACGTTATCGTGTCTGAGGTGAGAGAGACGAGTAGGAAACCTGATGAAGCGTATGGGATTATCGAGAGGATGTGCCCTGGGGGGAGAAAGGTTGAAATCTTTGGGAGGAAACATAATACTCGTCCTGGGTTGGTATTTTTCTCTTCCTCATCAGGGCCTTGCTCTTACCTCTGGATGTGATAGATGGCTGACACTCGGAAACCAGTTGGGTCCTGATCAAATCTACGAGGAAGACCTTGCTGCTAGAATAAAGGCAAAGTACGGTGGTCTGTCTTGTTAGTCTGAGATCGTGTTATTGAATAATCGACAGATATCCGGATCGTCCTGTCAACATTGTGAGTGCTTGAACATCGATTTGTAGACTCTTCCTTGCTCGCTGCAATTGTTTACACATTGTATCATTAATATGAAGGATGCGAAGTACACCTTTGGTCGAAGCTTTTCAAACGAGTTACGAGTTCACAGAAGGCTCGAGGCTCAAAAGAATAAGTCAAGTTGGAAATGTAGGGACTGGACCAAGAGACACAAACAGTAGGCTTCAGTCACCGTCAGCGCCAGAATACTACTCGACGAAGTGGCAGATTCAACAGTTTTGTCTGCCACCAGAGCTCTTCTTTCTACTGTTCTTCGTCTGTTGTCTCGACATCCATCTTGCCATCGCCGTCGTAGTCAGAATTAAATTCGATACCCTTGTATCTCCTCTGAAACCAGGCCGGAGGATCAGCACCATTTGTCGAGTCAAGAGTGAACAAATGGTATGCAACCGAGAGGGACGACAGACCAGATCTATCACTAATGGGAAGTAGTCATCGATATGCAATGGGGACTACGAAATGCAGATGAACATGCATTGTGACGAGGTGAAACTGCCCAAGTGTTTGAGGATCAACTGGATCTCCGGACAGGGGGTCAAACGCATTTTCGTAATCAGCATCGACTTGCTCCTCCTTCAGAAATTCATCACGAATAGCTTCTCCTGCGGGCTTAATGGGAACAAAGAGGTATCGGATACTACGATGGTTGACTCTGCAGAAAGCACCTCTTTGAATATGATCATGTGTTGACGTACACCAACACCCACAATAAAGTCGTCCAACAACTTTCCGGGATTTCGTCCGATAGGATTTACACCCGGAGACGACTCGGCTAAAGATTTATTCGATGAAAAAGTTAGAAGAGCATGATAAAGCTACAAAATGTGTGATCGACCAAGCAAGCAGTGTCATGGTCAGAAATAGAAGCATGCAATTTATCTCAACAAACTTTCAGCAAACATCCCATCTTCCTCGTTCCAGCCAAGTGTGTCAGGAGCAATCCCAAATTGTCTGAGCATCAAACCTATAGTGTTTTCGGGCTTGTCTTCCCCCTCGTCTCTTGCATCATCATTCTCGTCACGCGGGTCTATGTCTTGCATTTGGTCTTCGTCTTCTTCCCCCTCTTTCCTTTGGGGCTTGTCCCATCCCCAGCTATTTTCAATCTTGAGCCGCTTCTGATCTCCCTTTTCTTCCCACCCCCAGCTGTCTTCAAACCCTCGTTTATGTTTCGGCTCCCGGCCCCAGTTGCCACCTTCGTTTGCTCCGTTATCCTTCACCAAGTCCCAGAGTTCCCAAGCGACTTCCCTTGCGGCCTCTGTCCAGCGCTTGGCCAATGACTCCAACAGCTCCTCCTCCCCGTCCTTCTTAACCTTCACGGCCCTCCTGAGAACCTGGACTCGACGTTCGAGTGATTGGATGGTCGGGGTCATGCGAACTGACGGCATCACATTTGAAGAAGCTGCGGCTGAGAGCGGAGACTTGAACTGAGCAGCAGCGCGGACAGTTCGATGCTTCTTCTTCGGATCGTTCAAAACTGTGTGCTTGACTTCGGAACGCATGATCGTCTTAGCCGCAGAAACCATAGGCTTCGAAATGGCTGGGAGAGGACTGATGAGCTGATCATTCTCCTTCTTGATCAGCGGAGAGCGGAAGGGTGTTGAAAGCTTCTTGTGCTGTCGCAGGTGCGATATGACTGTTGGTCTCTTCGGACCTGGCGCTAGGATAGCATGGCTGTTCACGTGAGGGGCCCCTGGGAGTCGAATTGCGGGTGCGATGTCATCGAGACGGCGTGATTCTTGCATTGGGAATTCTGGGGCTGCACCCGGCTGTTGAGTTACTTCAGCTATAATCTACAAAGTCGTGTTAGAGCCACGAAGATGACTGCCAACGTAAACCAACGCGAGAAGTGTAAGCATCTCGAGAGGCCGGAATATCCTTGGACTCAGACTCCGCAGGAGTATGAAAAGATCCGTGGTCTTGAAGAAAGTCGTCATCCTTGGGGTGCTATTTCTGATCAAGGAAATTACTTAGGCAAGGAAGAGACTGCATGCCTTCATATCCTCTTGGACAGTTTGCAAAGGACTTGAAGACCGAAAAGGAGAAGAAACAAGAGGAAGCGGAGATGATGGAGGCAACGCGTCGACGTTGTAGTTGTTCCCAGTGTCCTAGGACAAATTGCAGTGAACGTCGGGATACATCCATTTCAATGATACTTACTTCGTTCCATGCCTGTTCACTGGCATTCGAAGAAACGAGTTGGGACTGATCATCATGGTCGTGGACCGTCTCCAGCTATACTTGGATGCATCAAAATCATGTAAAAGAGGGTTGAAATTACTTACTGGCTGTTTACTCGCTTCTGATTCTTCAGGAGTTAGTTCAGTGCTTGCGGAAGTCTGAGAAGATAAAGGAGGCGACGACAAAAAAATTTTAGTAGGACTGGAGCAGGGTGGAGACGAATAAGGCGCTTTTTCAGAGGGAGAAAATTGGATGATATCAGTATCGCGGTCAATTCTCTCGAGCAGGATTTGACTTGAGGTGAACAAGTCTGAGTCGGCATGAGCTACAGAAAGTACAGGTTCATCAGTGCAGTGAAGGTCGTAGTGGGAGTTCTGAGAAGCAGTTCGAGTGATCTCTGCAGTGAGTTCTTGATCGGGGCTGCAATGGAGTCCAATGTAATCAGACTGCAGAGAATCTGCCTGTAGAGATGCAGATGATATGTCAGAATATGCGTCTGGCCGTATCTGTTCGCTATTCATGTCAGGATCCAGTATATTGAAGTTCGATATATCGCCTACAGACAGTACCACCAGAGGCTCAGCGTGCACAGCAGGATCGTAAGGCTGACTATATGCGCCTTGACTCAGTTCGATGTGTTTGGCGTCGGCAGAAGCAATAGCAAAGACGCAAGCATTCTGAGAGAGGGAAACAGTATCAGGAGAAGGATATTCGCGGTCGTCTGCGGGATCAGTGGGTAAAATATCGCCATCCAGGTCATATCCTGCCGGGTCGAAACCGCCAGAGTAGTTAGCTCTTGACGGAGAGTGAGATGTATTGTCGTGCACCAGCACCACCTGAACAGACCGAACCTGAGCATGCAGGGACAGTGACAGTGAAGCAACTCACAGGTGGGGTTACGTCGCGGTCGCCACATCCCGGCGTAAGAGTACTATTCGGAATGTCCGGCAGAGTCGCGGCACGCATACTTGACGAAGATTCCTGGATATATGCGCGTCAAAAGCAGAGTATTGCACGCAAAATATGACTCTTACCTGCGACGGGCTAATGTCGCCAAAGCACAGTCCAGAGAAGAGGGAGGAGGCCATTTTGACGGCAACAGTCAGCGATGAGCGCACAACGGTGGCCGTTGCAGTTAGAGTTGTGACGCCCGGGTCAAATATTTGACAGGTCCGTAAATGGACTCGTAGGTCTCCTATACTTATTCCCTTTCTTTCGACACCACCACGGTAGCCGCCGTTCACCACGATGACGGGCTGGCCTCGAAAGTCCCACGACCACGGCAATCCAGGCCAGGGCTCGCCGCCCACGACAGTCGGGGAATCCCGCAGCAATGACAGCGAGAGTAATAATAGAGGGACCTCCCCAGATCCAACGCGTCGACGATCATCGAGTGATTCTGCAACACCAAAACATACGCCAGTACCGCCGAGTCTGCGCATTTTATCATCATCAGTATCTGGGGTACAGCCGGAATCAAGCCGGAGTCATCTCTTCTCGTTGTCGGACGCGCCGAGCTCAGTATCGTCATCGTCGCGCAAGCTTGGCCTGTTTACAGATAAACTGTCGCACTTGGCTGGGCACCATCACCACGGACACGGACACTCGGTGATGCCGAAGCCTAGCTCCCTGAATCCAGCCCTTTTACTACACCCTCACGGTCGAAATCCTGAAACAGTGGGGTCTCCGACTTCGCCTACCTTTCCTCCGACATCCACAATGTCGAATCCGAACAAGGTTCATACATCACCTTCAAAGGTGATCATCACACTTCTAAGTTGGGAAGCCAACAATTGATACCTTCTGCTTCCAGGCTTCCTACGGGCGCACTTACGACTCCAAACTTGTTACTCGCGAAATGCATCGTCTAGGAAATCTTGCTCACCTTCCCTCCGGTATACCTGCCCTCTCGCAGGCGCCTTCCGTCAGCTCTCTCTCTCTCCCAGCACCGGGTGCAATGGCACAAGCCAGCATGGTCTCTACATCAGGCTCAGATCCGTGGGGTACATTGCATGTCCATATCTTGCCACTGTTCAACGGCGAACCGTTGAGGATACCTATGTAAGTCGACCTACAAATGCCACCATCGTCTAACTGATCATATCAGAGAAAACCTGAATATGCTAGTGAAAGCTCACATAGCGACGGCCGCATCATCACCTTCGAAGGCGCTCGCAACACTGGAGCACGATACTTCAGAGCTTATAGGGTCGGGAATGCGAACCCTGAATGCTAAATTGACCGAGCAAGAAGACGATAAACTCATCGGACGCATTGTCGAAATATGGGGATTCTTCTGGGATCAGGTCTTGCCCTACGTTGAAGGGGTATGTCCGGCTAGATGGGTTTACTCACTTTCCGCTGATCCCCCCCGCAGGCGTTGCTCCCTCTTCAGACAGACCCTCTTCTCTCTTCGCTCTACCGCACGCCCAAGCGTCCGTCATCACCAAGTCGCCAGAATAACAAAGGCTCGATATCGACTTCTCTCGGCGCATCCTTGCAGCTCTCTACGCAGCACATAGATGTCCGAACTGTCGCCCTTCGATCGTTTCGCGATAAGGTTATCCTGCCACTAGCTCCGCGGCTGAAAGCACGGCTTTCTATGGTAAATAGACAGGATAATTTCCAAGAAACTGCTGGATATCAACAACCTCGACTACAGCAGATGTTCGTTGCCATACTGATTGCTACCGTCTTGACTGATCAGATTACTATTACAGGTTACTCGTGCTCACATCGCAGAGCCGATATCGAACACCCACATTCTCTCTTGCAGCCCAACCTCCCCAACCGTCCAATGGTGAAGCCGCAGTATTAGAACTGCTCAGGATTCTCCGCTCCCCAACTCCTCAGTTTGATGGTCGCCAAACCGTAAAGACTTCTACCGGTAGAGCCAGAGCGCCAAGCTTCCTATCTGGTGGTCTCCCGCGTGATCGGCGAGGCCGCATAGCTCAGAAGCAGAAAGGTGCGAGCCTCCCCAACTTAGTCAGCAACACGATTTCGGCTGGAGACGATGGTGATTCTTCTGGGGGCGAAACTCCTCGAATAGGAAGTGGAGGGACGGTGGTTGAAACTGAGCGAGAGAGGGAACGAGAAAAGGAACGGGAATTCCTAGAAGCGTTAAGGTTTGCTCCAGTTATCGTCATGGTAATTACTTGTGCTGACTTCTGACGTCTGTAGAAGCCCAGGTCCTGAGAGCAGCAATGCGAGAGCAAGTGTTGGAGGATGGGGTCTTGGAATGGGACATGAGGATAGTGGAAAGATTGAAGAGGAGGAGGATGAACCGTTGGATTGGGACCAGGCGCAAGTACGTTGAATGCTCTCTTTCCGCGATGAACACTCATGTCAGTTCAGGCTGTCGTGGAACGCATGATTGGCATGAATTCGTCGACACCAGAGTCGGGTACAAGGAAACGAGTGACATGAGTAGATACGAAGAAATTTCTTGAGTTTATGCTTATCGATATCACTATGATCAGCATGTTCAATTGTACAACATATCATCCATCATTTCCAGGACTTTGACTTGATGGACTGCAAGGAGATTGCTACTACACGATGGTCTGCTTCGGTAACGCTGCACAGCTTTAGACGTGTGTACGTGATAGACCGTGAGGAACAGGTCGGCCGTTAACATGAACCAGTCCCCGGCTTTAGCAATGGCGCGTTTGACCCAGAATAGTCTCAGGAATCCTACCAATAACGTCCATCGCATGCCCTTCGTGAGTAAGAGATCAGGATATTGGCCGGCAGATATTCCCAGGAGGGGACATATTCGAAACTTGAAGGTTTCTTGACGATGAATTACCGTGGATGCTTCACAAAAGCTTTCTCATTAATGACATCGACTTGCGAGTGAATGAATGTCTTCGAGTTAATAGCAGCCTAATGTATACAGTCATTGTAACGGAGGATAGTCAACACCCACGGCCTCCCCACAAAACACCAACGCTTTTTCGGACCGGTCACCAAAAAGCCAAACGTCTGAGAGAAGAGATCGCATGAAACTGAAAGGAACCAATGCCCCGGTCGGTTCCTAGTGGGAAATAATAATATGATGCGCTGCGATGACTACATAAAAACTCTGTACATGGGATGTAACGACCTGAAATTGCCTGCTTTGCAGGAGTGCTTCGATGGCGGCCCCTGATAGGGGTTGATGACACCTTCATATCAGAATTGACTTGCTCCTCCTTCACATACTGATCACGAATGGTTTATCCTGCGGGCGCTAGAGATACAGACAGATAGCGGAATACAGTCTCTGACATGTACTGCAGAAAGATTTAAAGAAACAGCAATACATCACGTGGATACACACCTCTGTGACTATGATCTGACGGTGCTTAACGAAATTTAGGCCCAAAGTACGAGTACAATAGACTACGGATGTTTGAAATATCTGAGCACCTTGTCCAATGTTGTTATGGTTGGGACGTTGGCGAAGTCTCCGTTGACGGCGTTTTGAAGTATGTCTATACGGTCTGAACATTGAAAGGTGTGCTCGTTCGAAGCTGCATCAGCGATGGTGACCATGATATACATGCAATGCAATTGTCGATCATCTGTTGTATATGATCATTTCATGTGGGTCGAGGCCCCAAGCTCACTCAAGATGCATCTTCACGGCAGGGGAAATGTCCTCAGATACGAACAAATGACCTTCGAGTCGAATGTTGGCATTGTGACATTGGTTGAAGGGCATACGAGTCGTGAAGGAACGTCGGTCATGGTGGACAGTGTCTAACGGGATGGTTTGTACAAGTTAATTGCTTGTGGATATTATGTCGATTAGTCCCCTTGATAACGGTACAGTAAACCATCGAATTCTGCATCTAATAGACTGGTAAACTCACGTGGATCTGAAGCCAAAATATGTAACCTGTTCCACATGTCACTGGTTTCAATCGAGAAATTGCAGGTTGGAAGATACATTTGCCTAGTAATATATCATAGAGAGCGTTACATATCGAGGCATTAAGCAAAACAAGAAAGAAAAGGTATAAGTTATATACGAATGAAAATGAAGAAACACAACAGTGAGAAGAAATCGATGCAAATGATGGCAAAATAAACACGGAAAAATATAGGATATAGACATGATGCTACAGATTGTTAATATTTGCGAGTCGCCAACGTCTGAATATCGTAGAGGAATGAGCGATCCGGTTCGGTGAAGGTGTCCTGTCGCGACAGAGTACTCTTCCAACCTTTCATTTCTGTATGATGTCGTACTTCTGCCTCGCGACACCTTTGTACAAAGTGTTCGTCAATATCACATACCATCGACGCTCGTGAAAAACGTTCGCTGTCGGCTTCGGATGCAGCTCGTGCGCGACAACACCCAGAGGTTGACACTGAGACTGAAGATCCATTGGCACTTGATGCTGCCGTTGAGATGTCTGAGGCAGAGATGACGGCTTTGATGGTACCACCCTTGGTTTCCCATCCATCACCCTCTTCTTCGTCGTCCGCCAGATTGGCAAACACATCCGGCTCTTCATCTTCAGGTGGTAGTGTTGATATCCAACACATACGAGCGGGATCAAATATCATGTTTCCCACTATCCGCGCGCCTGAAGCGAACGAAGGAGCGGGAGAGCCAAGGGATGAACCCGTAAGATGTGTAATGAGGGCTGGTCGTGTGGAGGCAACGTCAAAGTCTTTCAAGACTTGCTCGTTTCCCTCCCACCGAAGAGTTTGAGGGTTCCATTTCATGTCACCGACAACTAAATTTATGTTAGAGGTAAAGAATAGTACAAAAACCCTGGAATTAACGAACCTTTAGGCGCGTTCGCACCACCCAAATTCCGTATTAGGGTAGGCTTCTTGGGTTCAGTTGAAGACGTCAAGTTCTTCCGTTTTTTCTTCGGAGCCTGGGGCTTCTGAGTGGCCAAGTCGGATCTGCTTCGGCGTTTTGACAATGAAGCAAACGCAGAAGGTAAAGCGGGATCTGACGAGGATGCTATAAGCAAAAGCAGCGCTGAACTAAGAGAGGAACAACTCACCTGAAGGTTCACGATGTCCCCTTTTACGGATAGCGCTCTTATCTGCAAGCTTCGACGGCGAGAAGCTAGCGGCAGGAATGCGATTTCCGTAACCCTTAGGTTGAACACGGAAGCGACTCTCTTTATCCCGGTCTGTAGGCAGGTCTGCAATGGCATCAAGCTCAGTCCCATCACCGTAAATGCATTGGCGCTTTGGTTTGCGAAGCACCCTAGGTACTGATTGTGGTGGTATTGCCCGGGTTGATTTAGACAGGTTCGACGGAGGTCGTACGGGCATGGGTGCGGGTGACGCCGTCCGGAAAGGTAACTGTGCCCTCGGAGACGATGAGCGAAATAAGGCGGAGAGCGCAGGACGTGACTTGAGGCGTCCTAGGGTGGGTATGGTTAGACGAAGCGCGGCAGTGCTAGAGGATGGTGTGGAGGGACGCGTGGGGGGTACTTCGTAATCCTGGTATTGACTCGTGGATGCCTTATGTGACTTAGCACGCGACGCAGCGGTCGATTCTCCGTATCGAGCGCCCTTACGTGCAGGCGATGGGGATGCTGACGCTTGGGCGCTTGATTCCATAAGAGAAGACAAAGACGCTTTCCTCGCTAAACTTCTCGTGGCCGACGTGGCGGCGGCAGGAGCAAGGCCTGTGTAAGACTTTTGACCTCGTAGACTGCCGGATTTGACAGACAGGGACGAAGAGGATGATGATAGGTTAGGAGAAAACGGCTGAAAAGCCTGTGACCTTGCCGGGGCTTGAACTGGGGATGATGGGGAGAGCCTTAGCTTCTGAAGTTGCCGGGCGGAGGAAACTGGGGGATGATGGACGGGAGACTTCGCACGGTTCACTCGTGATGGCAGCCTCGGTGTCTTCTGAATAGGCAAGCTGCTGCTTCGATTAGCCGACCGCAGTAACGGCGAACGCTTGGGCTTCAGCAGACGACTAGGACTGAAATCGACGTTATCGTCAATGACTAGTCCCATTTCAAAATCATCATCTGGATCAGGACTAGCCACCTTAACTTGGTTGTCCATCATGACCGCCGCCTTCTTCTTGTTTAGGATCGAGGTGAAGTGACGTCGGCCTAAATCCGTAGGTATGATGAGGCCTTCTAGGTCCCCTTCATCATCGTCGTCCTCTTCTGTTTCCGTTCCTGGGGTGGACACAGAAGAGGTGGAGTTGGACGATGGAGAAGTATCGGCGAATCCTAGGGTAGAGTAGGCGTCTGAGGACTGCGAGGACGTGGTTTGGTCTTTGTCTCCCCATTCGAGGGATGTTTTAGAGGCACAGTGATTGAGAGTCAAAGGGGCCAACGAAAGTCGGGTGACGCCAGAAGGAAGTGAATATGCATCTTCGAAGTCGTCGTCGTCGGGAGGAGTAATGGGCTTGGGTTTGGGTAGAGCAGTAAATTTGATCGTGGATGCACCTTCGTCATCATCATCAAAGTCATCATCGAAGTACTGTAAAGACGACAACGGGCGGATGATGTGCATCTGCGTGGAAGTACCAGACGGATCAGGGTGGGAAGGAAACGGACATTGTATTTGGGCGCCTCCTGTAGGTCCAAGATCCATTTCTAAGTCCCAATCGTCATCTTCATCTTTGCTGACAGTATGTATTGATTGACCTTCCGGAAGATCAAAGTCTGCGTCAGGCCATTCTTCTTGAGCGGCGGCGGCGGTTGGAGCGGGGATGGCGGTCATGGTGGAAGGGAACGAGGATAGATATGTGTCGCGCGTTATGCTACTGATCCAACAAGCAAAATGAGGGCGGTAAATAGGTCGTTGGGAGGACGGAAGAAGTCAAGTGTGCATGGGAAAACGGAAGCAAAAGGTCGCAGCGGGCGGAGGGGATAAGATTAGGGCGCCAAAGAAGAAAATGAAGGTGCTGCTGGCAGAGAATCGTAGGATTTTGAGGGGAAAGCTGAAATGTGAGCGTAGGATACTAGCAAAAGTATCAAGCTCGTTGTGAAAGGCGGTGAAGAGGGATGTGTGACGGAGATAACAAGTGTTACGATGAGTCACGGCTCGAGTCCAACTTATGTCAGCGCCACATCTAGAGACTAGAGTTCAAGCTCCGATGACGCAACTATTCAGCTCAGACGGCCCGGACCGGGTCTAGCCGATTCGGACTCTGCTCGAAGTATCTCGACACTTCTACTTCTTTCGAGGCGTGGTTCTCTTCAACGAGCTCCGGCCTCACCAGGTGACACTGCTATGTGTACACGTGTAATGCTGCTCGAAATACCGGGAAATACCTCGCAATCAACGGCTAGCCGGATATGTTTTCCAACAAAATGTCGGTATCTTTCATGGTCACAATCAAGCATCAGCAGTCATACGGTCAATGCTTACTGTCTCGGGATCTGATTCTTCCCCACCTTGTTTAAGTACTAGGGCTTCTTGTGGATCAAGGTATCTATCTTACACGACTTACTGCCGCAGGCATTTTTCAATGGCTCCAGGACATCAGTTCTCTGACGTCTTTATCTATCCCAAACGTCGAGCGGATATAATGGACGCCAGCTCTGACTGATAAACTAATGTTGATATTATGAAAAAACGCTTCCCGTATTGAGATTGCCGCTGATGCATACATGCTGGTCCATTCAATCAGACAAAAACATTTACCACGCTCAACTTCTTCGGTGATGCATTACCGCGTTTAATCTGTATATCCGCATGGATTCTATTCACCAAGAATAGCTCAAGCTATCAGTAGTCGCGAAGCGTCATTGACGACTACGTAGTCTGGCTGATATTACCTGCTACCTTTGAATGGAAGAATTCACCTTATCTTGGAGCAAACAACAGCACCGTGGGCTTGTGGCTTACTCTACAAGGCCTACAATTCTTCGCCGTTCTCCTTACCCTCTCAATCGCTTATCATTGCGCACATTGCTCCTTGCCACTATTTTCACATTGAGAATAGCAACAGCACCTGGCTCCACGCATGAACATGCACTTTGTGCCTCGTATTCCGCGATGTTTCTCCATCAATGCATATACTACCCCAGCATCTGATTGTCGACCGTATGCAGGCGCCACAATCGTTAATGGTTCGTGGTGATTTATTTTTATCCCTTGACTACTACCACACGGTAAACACGATACCAGGGACTCTTAAAAGCCATGAATTCTCTCGTCAAAACCGCAGCATTCCCAGAACGCCCAGTCATCTACCAATGGCTCTTACATTCTTTTGGATCTTCGTTGCATTTCCTCTCTTGGGCAACGCACTTCCGTCCACTACACCTCGTGTAGGCGTTAGTATCCCCCTCTCAAAGCGTACGCCGCAGTTCGCGGTTGATGGGGTCGTCGACCGTGACTTCCTCAATGCACAAGTTGTCAAGGTTCACAAGTGTGTCGATATGCCATATTTCACCTCACATCGACTAACCGCAGTGTTTCACAGTAAACTCGCTCGGGGTTTCGCCGCATATGAAAGGAACACAGGAAAAGTGCACCCTAGTAACACCAAGCATATCTCTCGACGTAGTACTGGAGCCGATGCCTTGCAAGATGATTCGGAAACTCTTTGGCAAGGCACCGTCGAAGTTGGAACCCCCTCTGTGAAATTCAATGGTAAGAACCAAGATACGAGTGCGCGCGCCACAAGCATGCTAATTACTTGATGGATGTCAGTGGATTTTGACACTGGTGAGCGAAACACCCTCATATTTGTCTCATAACGGCATTCGCTAATGATCATTTGAAAAGGTAGCAGCGATTTCTTCCTCCCTGGCCCTAATTGCGATTCAAGCTGTGATGGGCATACGGTCTACGATACCTCCAGCAGTTCGACAGCTACAAACCAGAACCAGAAATTTAGCTTGGCTTATGCGGATGGTTCAACTGTAGAAGGGGACGTTTTTACAGACACGTTTACGATTGCGGGGTTGAAGGTCAGTACCCCGTTTTTCGTTTTCCATTTGAATCACTTGGATTTAAATACCTGCTAGGCCACCAAACAAGCCATCGGTGCAGCAACGACCTACTCCTCCGGCTTCTCCGCCGACAATTTTAAACCAGATGGCCTCGTCGGAATGGCCTTCAAGGAGATATCCGACTTCGGCGACGACCCCTTATTCCAAACTCTCGTCAGTCAAGGTGTAACGACTTCCCCAGAATTTGCGTTTGAGCTTAGCAAAACTGGTGCGGAGCTGTTCTTGGGTGGCGTCAACCAGAATAAGTACACAGGCTCGTTCACCACCAGTCAAGTCTCCAATACCGTATGTTCATTTTTATATTTAATCAGTGCTTGAGGTCAGGATTGAATATTGACTCGCGACCGTAGGGTTTTTGGCAGATCAACATGGATTCAGCAAATGTTGACGGAAAAGCCGTGGTCGAGAACTTATCTGCTATCATTGACACTGGAACCACGTTGATAGTCGGAGACACAAATACTGTCTCTGAGTTCTATGACTCCATCAGTGGTTCCGCAGATGCTTCCCAGACAGTCGGTGATGGCTTCTTCACCGGTAACTTGTCTATTGTAATTTTCGTTACTATTGCGTCGTCTGACCTATTCGCACGTTCTAGTTCCCTGCGATAGCATTCCCGATATAAGTTTAACTTTTGGTGGAAAGGCATTCTCGATTAGTGCAGATACTTTCAATCTAGGTCAAGCCGAACAGGGTTCATCTAACTGCGTTGGTGGCATTATTGGTCAAAACGTTGGAGGTAAGCGATTTTCATTAGTTTCGGTCTCCAGTATACTGAATGTCGCCGTTCAGATGCCTGGATTGTGGGCGATGTCTTCCTCCAGAACGTATACACCTGTGAGTTGTCTGATCCTGATCCTGACGCCCTTGCTGATGATGTCGAAGCGTTCAACGTTGACGACGAAACGGTGGGATTTGCTAACCTCGCGTAAATTATTGGTAGGGAGAAATAGCTGGTAGTATCTATGAACTATATTGTACAACTCTGTACCAAATTGTTTAAAAGCTGTCCGTTATTTGAGATACGGAAACGTACCGTGATGACGCAAGTCAGTCTCCGGAAGGATAGAACTGACTCAAGTCGCCTTTACTTTCTTTGAGCGCGTACACGAGGATCGCCGCGCTCGCTCCTTTTTTTCAACTTTTCTTGTCGTTTACTGGTAGGAGGTTCTTTCTCAGGGACGTCATTTGCGCCCGCCGCTGCTGCTCTCCCCAGAAGTAGCGGAGAAAGAGCGGATGTCCACAGTTTGAATATAGCGTATAACGGAATCTGATTTGAATAGTCGAAGAACGAGAGGATATGCAGTACGAGATGAGACGCACGACCATGTATAACCACCAAAACCATTCACCAAAAGCGCCGCTTCCGATCTGGCATGCCCCTACCATATGGTCAACTACGTGTCACAGGAAAGAAGAGCAGAACAAAAGACTTGCATGTTATGTATACCACGTCAAAACACCACTCGGTTACGCCAGGCTGACCGAGATCTTCACCATATGACATGAGTGTACCGGTCGTTGGATCCCGCCTGGTCGTCCCAATTTTTATAAGGTAGTTGGAAAGGAAGAATCCCGGGAAGAATGTTGCGATATATATACCCAGCGAAGTTTTCGACGGAGGGAAAGCACCCCTTCTAAGCAGGAAACGCAGAACGAAAGAGAGAACAGTTGGAAGGAATAAGCCGATTCGTAGCCGCCTGACCGTGATTTCATTTTGGCTGGCTTAATACGCAGTTAGGACAGGAAAAAAATGTAGAAGGCAGGAAAAGGGTACCAATTCGTTTCGCAGAGGCGTTGGCCATGACTGCTAAGAAGGAAGATGGAAAGAAGACGTGTTGTGATCGTACCGGCATTGGCCGTTCGTCACCTTCAGAGGGTGAATAGTCTAAAAAAGCATGGTTCAATGCGTGCACTGGCAAGCAGATGTGTTGAGCAGTGGAAGAAATTCGCAACACATGTCTGGAGCTTCCGGTTGCGACTAGGTAAATTTGTTGATGTTCAATTCTCTCAGTACCGGGACTTCATGCTCTCAACGCTTCATGACTTAATTATATAGTATCTACTTTATCCAATACTAACTACGATTGTGGATAACCCGAAGCCTTGCCTTACCAGCGAACTTATGACTACATACTTGGCATCGGCCACTGTGTCAATTGAGAGTCTACTATACGACTGGTGTAACGGTTATTAGCTCATTGTACTTGGCCACTACAAAGTTCAAGCGGACATGTAATCCGGCATTTCCCCAGCGCGAAGGTCGGGACCATCTGTAACGCATCAGAAATCTGACAACGGGAGTCGTCGGTTCGGCCAACTGAAACAGACATCCAAGTAATCAGGCCTTTCTTTGTCGAGCCTAGTTCTTTCTTGGGCTTGTTAATTAGTACCGTATGAATACACCTGTCGAAGAAGTGTTTTATTACTCATGATGAATCAGTCACATAACTCAACAATGAATCCCGCCCATGCAGTGCAAGATACCACCACTGTATTGCCATCGTCATTTCAGCTGAACGGAACCGATATTTTTATATCCGGGGTAAGGAATGATGCCCTTTTATCCCCCCCACATCTTTCTGTTATGACATTGCAAGCACAGATTTTCTGTATCTAATTGCATAAGATATTAAAATGCGCTGCGCTCGAGATGCCGATCGAGCCAGTAGTTCGAGGCGTAGTTACCCCTGCCGATAACTCGGCACCTGTTGTACGTTCAGCGGAATACATTAATACGGCAACAGATGAGACAAACGGACAAAAGAAGGGCCAGGAGCGGGAGGAACTTGATAAGAAGGCAGGAAAGAATAATAACAGAATCATTACGGGACTGTTATTGTCACCACGTGGGATTCCAAAAGGAGAAGCAGACCAAAAAAGGATCTCGCATGGTTGAGGCGTAACACTCGACCTAACCTTCACGACCTGCGACGATTTCTGTTTCTCTACTTTATCTTCTAACGAGGCGACCGGATCTTTTGCGATGAAGTCTATCAGGAAGTCCCTCAATGGGCACAAGGACTCAGTTCGCAATCACATCTCGACCCCCATTCCACTGCCCTCAGTATCCAAGCCCCCTACATCTATTATGCCACCCCAGAAGGTCATCAAAGCCGTCGCGCAGTACAGACCGCAGGTACCACAAGAATTGCCTTTCCAGAAGGGGGATTTCTTTTACGTGCTAGGCGACCAGGATTCTTGGTACGAGGCGCATAATCCAGTCACTGGTGCTCGCGGACTCGTTCCAAAAGCAATGTTTGAGGAATTTAGCAAGACTTCTTCGATGTGCGTCATCCTGTTCTCTCACAATTCATGGCTCATATCGGTGCCAGGCATTCCAGTTATTCCCCCACTGCTCCTGAAGCTGTATCATCATCTAGCACTTTACCAGTCCCCGGAAAGATGAAACCGTCAAAAACATTCTATGCCATCGTCCTACACAATTTTGAAGCCGAGCGCGCTGATGAGCTCGATGCTAAGCAAAACGACGCCATTACTGTTGTCGCGCAGTCTAATCGCGAATGGTTTGTTGCCAAACCTATCGGTCGCCTGGGCCGTCCTGGCCTCATTCCTGTCTCATTCGTCCAGATCCATGATCCAGCCACTGGATTGCCGGTTCCCGATGTCGATGCCCTCATGGATGGTGGCGAACTACCTAAAGTCGAAGACTGGAAGCGTGCCATGCTTAATTACAAACAAAACAGCATCTCTCTGGGTGTCATCGACTCGCCCAATAACCGTGAATCTGTTCCCAACAGTCCATTTGTCACCCACGCTCAGCCAAACACTAACTCCCAACCTACCGATCCCGATATCTACGCCCATAGCCCACCGCCTCACACACAATCTCAGCCCTACGCCGACGTACCACCACAGGAGCCGGAGTGCCTCCCCAAAGGCATTCTACTTTCTGCGGATGTGGTCTCCTTTCACTTTGAAATGGAGGAGTATTGGTTCCGAATCGATGCCATCTTTCAACCATATCCTCCTTTAGGCGAGAACCGTCTCCCACCGGCAAAACATTTGATTCTATTTCGGATATACAACGACTTTTATGACTTTCAAGTTTCTTTACTGGACTCGTTTCCACAAGAAGCAGGTCGCGAAGAACCCAATTCGCGTATATTGCCCTTCATGCCCGGCCCAGCTACAAGTGTAGACGACACTCTCACGGCGACTCGGAGAGCTGAGTTGAATGACTACTTGCACCGCCTTTGCAATTTGAGCACTGATGGCGCAAAATACATCCTGGAACACCGTGTTGTCAGGGAGTTTTTGGCACTTAAGCCCGGTGACGTCGAGCATCCGGCGGAAGCGAGAGCTGGAGAGGTGGAGGCGTTGATAAACAATGATTTGTCGAGAGAAATCGAGGAATACGGAAGCGAAGTCCGTGATACACTCGGTCTTATGCGGATAGATGAATACGGTGACAAGAGCGACGGATCAGATTATGAGGATGAGGGGTATGCTCCCTCTCCGCAGCGCCAGGCTCAGGAGCAGCATTCATACGAGCGACATCCATATGGTCCCTCTAATGGACACCGACCGACCGACGAACAGAACCTACGTCTACACGCCCATGCCCAGAATCACCAGCAACAGACCCAGTCCTCTTCCTCATTGAACCGCGCACCATCCCCATATGCCTCTAACTCGCGGTCCAACTCCCCCGTTCCCGATCGCAGTCACTCTCCTCAATATAGTCAGTCGCGGTGGAACTCAACCACGTCACACCATGCTTCTGCGTCGACATCTTCCTTGCGGAATTCCCAGGCGGGTACCGGTACGCGCTCCAGATCACATTCTACGTCGACGACACCCGCGATCTCGCACACGAACCCTCAGACTGCGTTCGTGAAGATCAAGATTTACGACCAGAGTTCAGAGGATCTGATTGCGATACGGGTACATCCCAAGGTGACCCGCTCGGAGTTGATGGAGAAGGTACAGACTCGGTTGGGCGGAAATGTTGTGGATCTGCGATACCGAGACAGTATGACGAATCAGTATGTGGATTTGCGGGACGATATGCAGCTGAGGACTTGGATAGAAGGGACGGATAAACATGTTCTATTCGCTGGTTAGCCCGGAGCCGGTGCTGGATGAGCATTAACTATCACGAGACTTTGTATGTTTTCCTCATTTTGCTTCTTCTCTAAAGTTCTTTGTCTTTTTGCTCCTTTTTATTTCATTCGATTTCTTGTATTTCCCTTGAACTGTAGGCAGACATGTAATATGGCTACGTTGACTACAGCTATTTTCTGTTATGATTCGATCACTTTATTGTGAATTACAGGACGAAATGTAGGATGTTTTTGTATCCATCTTGTAACAGAGAAATAAATTTTATGATATCATTGTTGACACGTGACTAATAGCGGCCAGAGTCGGTCAATGCCGTATTGGGCCTTGACATCCCACAACAATGGTCTCGCTACTCCGAACTCTGCGCAGTGCGCGCCGAGTAGGTCTGAAGGAATGGTGGAGGCAGATGCAGTACATAGGTGATGCCAAATCCGGTACATATATCGGCAAGGACCAGTAAGCTACCTCTCACTTACAGTGACCAGGAAGGGCGCTGACGATGCATGCAGGTTCGGAAACAGATACTACGAGAACAGGAACGCGGAGGAGGAAATTCCTGGTGTGTTGGGCTTTTTATTTTGGAGGATATGGACGTTGAATGCTGACATGAAGGATAGGTCGTCACCGATGGGTAGACTACGCTCAAGTACGTTCACCGTTATCTCGGGTTAACATGTCGCTGATTGGGTGCTGCAGCACTTTTACCATGCGTCGCAGGTACCTCCCGAATGGCATTCGTGGATACAGCACATCCGGACGGATCCCCCGACTCAGGATTCTATCATGCAGAGTTCGAGGCAAGCATGGCAGCAGGTGGGTCCCGTTGGCAGGCGCGCATTGGTACTCTGATAACGGACCTCACTAGGAATGGACCGAAAATCTGACTGGCACTCGTGGCGCGTACAAACCATACAACACCGCCGCTCCCAAGATAAATGCCTGGGAGCCCAAAGTGACGTCCCGTGGTTAAATTCATTCTATATCAAGAAAGCAATTTACATTCTATTTTTTGAGCAAATCTTCTACCACGTATTCTGCCAACGCCATGCAACTGGTCAAACCGGGGCTTTCAATACCCAGGAGACTGATCATAGGGTTTTTCGCACTCCCATCTGACCTGATCACAAAGTCTTGGAAACCGCTACTTGGCGGGGCTATTTTAGGCCTGATTCCAACGTAGTCCGTTTGCATTCCCCCGAGATGTACCTCCGGTAAGTAGCGAGTGACGGCGTTGTGCATCTCTGTCAGCCTTGATCCATCTGGGACAAGATATTGTCTCCAAAAGTCGACTTCTTCCTCAGGGTTGGGAGAAAGCCATTCAAGGTCCGGCCCAAAGCGTACTTTGCCTTGCAAATCGATAGTGAGATGAGTGCCTAAGGAGTGGAAGGCGTGTGAATTGGGACCAGTCTCTGGACATGGGTAGATGAGGTGGGAGATTCCAGCAATGCCCGGGCCGTTATACGATGCGTATGAACCTCGTGCAAAGTACATTGGTATATGCTGTTGGGGTGAGAGTATGGAGTTGAGCATAAATGGAGCCGACAGGCCCGCTGCATTGACAATGGTATGCGCTAAAATGGAATCAGGTTCTTGGGCATCACCGGTTAGCGTCTGAACGACCCAGCCGTTTTCTACTGGGTCGACGCGAAGAATTCGGGTAGAGTAGACTGAATCCGTGATGTCGGATTCGAAAGTTTCCATGAGCGTGTGAGAGTCTATTATTCCAGTCTCGGGACACCAAAGCGCAGCTGCTATATCTGAAGATAGATTTGGCTCCATGGCACGGGCTGCGTCGCCACTGATGAGTTCTGTGGGTAGGACAGATTCATGTTCGTAGAAATATGGAGGTGGTTTGAGACTCTGAGCTTTGGTATGAAGGTTTTCAATATAGGGCAGCTGGTCGTTGTGTGCAACAACTATCTTTCCGGTCTTACGATGGGGTATGTTGTGGGAACTGCAGTACTGGTAGAGCAACTGTCTACCGCGCAGACAAAACCGCGTCTTGAGAGAGTTCGGGGGATAATAGAGACCTGGGATAGTTTAGAGATATCCTGGCAGATCAAGTACTGCAGTTATTTACCAGAATGTATTACTTCAGAATTTCGGGAACTGCAGCAGGACTGTTAGCGAAGCGCCAGTGCATCGCAAAGTCAGACTTGCCTGGTTTCTTCGCCTGGGTGGTCATGCCTCTCTACGAGGTAAGTTGTCTTTGAGGGAAGGCTGCGGCACAGATGGCGCGCTATTGCTAACCCAACGACGCCTGGGTTTCCTTCAGCGTTCGTACCACGGACAATTAGTCATGTATCTTGCCTCCCCCTACCACGAGATGGTCCACAGAAATTTCAGGCAACTGGTAGATATCAGAACGAAATTCGTCTACATTCAGGTGGAGATACCTTGAACTTGAATCTTGCATGGTTATTTAGTGCCGCGGTGAGTCCTCGTACTGAACTCATCACTGTTCGATTTCAAATATGCTCTCCCGTATTCGGATGGAAGGCTGACCTTCCGATCCGTGCCGAATCAATGGTCGAAGTAATGATATTGCTGCTACAAGTACGCGCAGATGATAAATTCGTATATATCAAGATTCAATTATTACTGTAGCTGCACGTAGAAATGAACCAAAAAAATAAGAAAACCCAAGCCCCCAACAACCTCAAGCTGATACCAAATAGGTCACAACACCGACCTGAATTTTCAGAACTCGTCACGTCCATCTCGCGCGTCCAATTCCGAGTATGGCCATGGCAGTATGTTTCCGTTTCTGTATTCATTCTTCTTCGCTGACTTGACTTTTTCTTCAGTCATCGTGTTCTCGTGCTATTCGGCTTTCCCTTCCCCGCTCCCGGTGGGTCCCATTCGCTTTTCGGTGCCTTCCTTGCCTCATAATTTTGTTACCAGACATTCAATACTCTCTGCCTCACGAAGATGTCTGGCGACAGCCACAGAGCCAGCCAAGTCTGCCCCACCGACACCACCACCACCGTCGACCTCCAAGGACGCAACGATAAACCGCATCGTCGATGATATTTCCGGTTTGACCCTCCTACAGGCTGCCGATCTCGTTACACTCCTCAAGGTGCGTCGGAATATTGCGTTTAGCATTTACTGGTTTTGACGACCGTTGTAGTTGCGCCTCAATATCCAAGAGATTGCTATGCCAGCCGCGGCGCCTGCAGCAGCAGCACCCGCGGCTGCCGCTGATGAACCCGAAGCAGAGAAGCCCAAGGAGAAGACCGTATTCAACGTTAAGCTCGAGTCTTTCGATGCTGGGTCCAAACCAAAGGTCATTCGGGAGGTCAAGGCACTGGTGCCAAATCTTACGCTCATAGACGTGCGTCTCCGAGTATCTTTCTTTAATATCAGAATGTTCACTGGTGCATCTCTTTCAGGCTAAGAAATTCGTAGAATCACTACCCAAGGTACTCAAAGAGAATTTGCCAAAGGAGGAGGCAGAAAAACTCAAAGCGACTTTTGAGGCTTTGGGATCAGTCGTCACCTTGGATTAAAATTATCGTCCAGCTCAGGAGATCTATACAATCATATAATCACAAAATCGCGCGACCGTCTCATTCCTTATGAGATACAATGAGGTTGCTATATATGTCAACGTTAATAAAGCACATTGACCTAAAAGGTCAAGAAAAATGGTGATTCGCGATCACTCTTCTGAGAGATAGCGATACTCGAAGCGGAAATCGCTCTTCTTCCTTTGACACCATGACCCTTCCCAATCAAAATACACGTAGACTCCTTGCTCGTATTCTTCTGTTATAGCCTGGGGTTCGGAGTGTCGTTGGAACCATGTCAGATACTTGACATGGAATCGCCATGACTGACGTTTCAGTTCCTTAGCCGCAAGATATCTGACGACAATATCAGTAGTGAATACGCAGAAAAGGGTATGAGCGCACTGTTGATATGTCCCCGGGAGGAAGTAGAATACGTAAAACAGCGTTTCCACATCCAGCTGTGAAAATATGGCAGGGGTACTCAGTAGTGCATGTGGTGTCTGAGGATAATACGACGCTGTTTGGTAAGGTGTTCTCGGAACATAGTATTTAGGTCTGGCAAAGAAAATTCAGAATGGTAGTAGGACGAAAGAACATTATAGCATACTTCTCAGTATCCTGGGGCTGGGGCATGCTTGAATAACCACCCTCAAGCATCTTGTGCACGTTATCATTGTTCGGTAACCGCAGAGCTGTGAGTGATATGAGCTGACATGGGGAAGTGACATCAAGGTTTCACGCACCTTTTTGCTTTACACTCTCAAACGACACGACGAGATCCGAGAGAGAGCCGGGGAAGGCGCCAGGAGCAGCCGATGGCCTGGGTGGCTGTTGAACAGAGATTGTCTCTGTTGGTACTTTGACGCCAGGGGGAAATTGCGGTGCTTGTGCTTGTGAGGGTAAAGGTGACGAACCAGATGTTGAGGCGCCAGGTGCTTGCTGGACCTGCTGTGGCAGAGGCGAAGGCTGTGATGGCATTTGCGCTGAGCCGTTCGCAGTCGGATCAGAAGAGATTGCCAGCACATGCTACAGACATGTTAGTGATGAAGAATGAACAAAAAGTTAGATTTGTACCGGTATGCTGGGTGACTGGGCAGCCACCTTGAGTTCAGATGCCGATTCTACTCACAGCGTTAGATATTCACACCTGAAAAATGGCTTAGACATACCTATACGTGTTGCGAGCATCCTTTGAGGCGAAGACGTCGCTGCAGGGCCGTCTATTGAACTCGGTACAGCTTCTGACACCGCCGGTGATTCCTGGCTGGAATAGAATGACCCATCGAGCTGTTGTGAAGCAGCGGAGGATAGCATGGGGCTTGTTACAGACGGATGCGTCAAGCTTGGCGACGATAGAGTAGCCTGTTCTGACTGTGATGATATTGGAGGAACGGCCGACAACGGAGGGGCATTTGATGTTGGAGGTGACACTATTGTCGCCGCTGGCGCAGACGGCGGCGGAGGCGGTGGTGCCACTGCAGCCGCAGCAGCTGTTGCATACCGTATAGGCGGTAGTGTAGCTACCGGTCGAGGTGTAGGCAAGCCCGCCTTCACTATGCTCGACATCGGCTGTTGGGCAAAATTCGGATTTGGAGGTGGAGGCTTTGCTACTGGAAGAATTCAGATGATGAAAGTGTAGATCCAAAGTGTATGCATACTGTCCACAGAATGTTCTACAAACGGGACGTTTCAGCCAACATGCTAATGAAGCATTGCAAACAACTTACTCCGTAGCTGTAATGTCGACTTCTTTAGTATTGGACTTTCGTGCTGTTTACTACTCGCAACACTTTCCTCGTCGTGTTTCTTTGGCGTTCTTGGTGGTAGGTCCACTGGGACACTTTCAAACCATGCCCAATACAGATGTTAACTTGGAACATTACCTTCGCTGTGTCCGTCAGACTCATCGCTGTCGTCATCATCGCCTGCGGGCAGACCGAATTTCTCTTCTTCCTCGTCCAGATTGAGATCGTCGTATATCCCCTCATCTTCGTCAAAGTCTTCTTCCTGTATCCATTGTTCCATTTCAAAACTGACAAAGACAAATGCGACCCAACGAACCGTATTGCTTTCCACAAAATATGACACATCTTCATGAAGCTCTGCGACTTTCTCTGTTGTCAAGGATCCATTCTGCAGGAGCCGTAGAACAAGCTCCAGCCGGCTGACGTGCCATTTCCGTCGCTCATTTAGATGCTCGAGCTCCTCCAAGCGACCAGCTGTCGACGACGCCTTCCCTCTCTTCTTGCCTGTACCTTGTAGGGCCTCGATTTCTGCCTCCGCCTGCTCAATTTGCATCTGGAGCTCTTCGACTTTGCCTTGTAGCCATAAGGTTTCCTCTTCTTTCTCCTGCTCTTTAGGGTCCAGTTTCGCAGCTTGTATGAGACCAATTGTAGAGAACGCTTTCGTCTTCATTTCCTTCTCGCAGGCTTTGAACTTTTCCATTTGCTAGAGGGGCAAAGTGGCATCAGCATGATGAAGTGTTGGGGTCAAAGGACGCGTGTATTCTCGTTTCCATTGCAGGTATAAAGAAGAATACACGGCAGAAACAATGCAATACACAATATTGCTCACCGTTTCGATCAACTTCCGGTTCTCCAGCAGCTGTGACTTGTCCTTAATATCATTACTGGCCACCCAAGTCTTGATTTGATCTCGTAGTCGCTGTAATTTCTTGATTTGTGTCTTGAGATCCATTTCGAGCTTCTCCTTCTGCGTCTGGTTGGTCGAGGCTTGCATCTTCTCGTATATACTTTCGAAGAGGTCGACACCTTCGGAAACCTTTTTCAAGGTACGGTCGATCTCGGCTGAGAGCAAATTAGTGCACACCCTATTTTAAAGCAGAAACCGACTGACTTTGAAGTTTCCGTGCCGCCATGGCGAAAACACGCGAATATTCTGAGCTGTGCGAGTTGTACGGGTGGTCAAGCTAGGTGAAAGAAGGTATTGCCAAATACATGTAAACCGTGACGTTCAACCCGTTTTGAATAGGCCGGCCCTGAATTGGATACATTCCGAATCGGACATTGTCTCCTGAAGTGGAATGAATGTCTGAATTTTTGTTTGACCCATCGGTTACACACAGATAAGCAACATCAACGGCGTAGGGTGCAGGTTAACTCACAGCTTTTTTTGCCAGCCAGTGGCAGCCAGTGGATCCTTAACTCCATCTTTTCACATCCCTCAATCTCTCACTGCGAGGAATGCGCAATGTCACAAATACTTGTGGACAAACGATTACATTATTGACGAGGAATCAACCAAACCCCTGTTTTTGTACTGGATTTCTCGATGCTTCGTCCGTGACGCTAGTGGTGACGCTGAGAACACAATTCCTCGCGAACGGAGGGTTCGAAACGTTAGACAACCTTGTCCGTGCATGACCATCTTAGCGTGCAACAAGGGAGAATGGTGGGGAGAGATCCGCTGACATTATCGCCCTCGCTCGCCATTACACAGACGGGAGTAATCAGGCGACGATTAGAAAAATATTCGAGGTTATTCTTGATGAAGACTATGCTGCGCAATCGTATCAAAGCCGCGAACTGTAAGTTCAGTGCCTTATACGCATTCTCAGTCTATCCAGCGCTCTCTTCAGATCAACTTTTTCCGAGATGGGTGCCGTCGCGATATTCCCTAAGCCGATGCTTCCTACTTCTTTCGACGGACGGTCCGTCGTCTCTGGAGGGTACAGTTCTACTACTCCGAGGCATTGTATTTTGCTGGTCCCTGGATGAAGAGTTGTCGATCTGCCTTCCAAACGCGTGGTGGCTTGTTCTGCAGCATCATATGGGTGGGAAGTACAATGCCAGAGACAGTTACCTTCCCAACTAGCCTACGCGAGACCTTTACTTCTATTCTCCGCCGTCGGTCAGTTAAATTCTCGGAGGATGACCTCGACACACAAGCACGAAGTATGAAGCTTGTCGACTCTGCCTGAAAGGAAAGAAGACCTCGAATACTTCGTCCACATCCAGAGATCCAGATCATATTTCCTCCGCAGCTCCGATATATCGGTGAGTGGGAATACTGCCGGATCAAGCAAACGGATGTGCGAGGTCTGCATTCTCTACGCCAAAGTTTTCGAGGAAATCTCGAGCGCTGGGATCGGTTTCGTGTTTACGCCCCGTTATGTTCCAGCCACGAAAAGTATTGTCGACAAGACTGGATGCCAGCTCCTTCGGAGAATATATCCTTCCAGAATGTGGTGAACGAGGTTGTAGATCGGGTCATCAACAAGTTTTCGAGGGAAGCTGACAGGCTGTTCGCTACCAAAGTTTTTAATCGGCTTCATCCAGATCTCAGTGCGGAACCTTACCGTAATCTTGGAAGTTTTTCTCCAGGTTACTAGCAGCTACGCTTTTCGCGGAATCAAACCAAGATCCACAGAAGGGCTCAGGTTTCACAAAATATATGAATGATTCAGTGTGACGACCGCCAGTAGCCCGGTCGGCCTGCACACATTGTTCTCCACCACCATACTTCAATTACAGATGGCCTTTCCCGTCGGGATGCCACGCAAATATTCCAGATGCACCTAGTATGAAGTACGCTCAAGAGTTCACCGGTACGTCTGAATGCGCAATATCTGCGACTTTTTGACTACTGACAAAACGTTGCAGCTCAGGCTGGGGATAACTTTGTTGGATGCAACCGATATTCGTTACTTGTTCTCCGCGGTACCTTCTGCTCTGCATTAATGCGCACCTCGATTTTCCATTGGGACCACCGTAGGAATGGCTGTTAGACAAACTCAATATTGATATCTTAGCCGAGTAGCATGCCGCGTATTTCCTGTTTTTAATCGTTAACGTAGTTCTACTTACCGGGATGTCTTTCAGAGTTCCATTGGGGGCAAGGAAGAAGCATTTTTCTTTCGATATGTTTTCCTGCTGTTCGCATTTTCATATCCCAATTGGTGAGAGTGAAGTCGAGTAACGGCGTAATAAATGACATCGTGCTGATATACTCTTATATCGAAGGTCACCAAATGACTTCATATCGCAAGACATTCCATTTACACAGGCTTGCTTCCAGTCACGTGTCTCTCAATCTTGTACCCCTCTGTTACCACAAACTCACATCAACTCCTCCAGGTACTCCGTACTCCCTCGGACATCTGTCCACGAAGGATCTGATATCCCCTCCGGATGCGCCTTTCTCTGACGACCAAAGGGTCAGAAAGGCCTAGGTCATTTTTCTCAATTTCCGACGAAGTTGAGAAGTTAATAATCCGGTAAGCCGCGTGTCGGTACGGTCTGGGAACGTGTGCACTCAGACAAGCCGCACCTTGAGTTTGCGCCTCCCGATCCTAGATCGTCAGTTGGCGCGTGCCCACCGTTGTCACGGGTTCGAAGAAATAAATTACTTTAGGATTGAAGTTTCTTGCTCCGGCTGCTGCACCCTGGGCTATAGTTTGAAAAACGGCATGGTCTTTCTATGGACGAATAGGTGGGATAATAGCCTGTAGCCGCCTACGGTCATGCATTTATTCTGTGCAAAGATTTATTGAAACCGTGCCTCAACTTTCTATAGAGAAGGTGCATGTTTACGGAACCAACGGCTTTGTACGTACGCGCGCCACTTTTATCTTCGCATGTGTAATTAGCTTCTTTGCATCAGGTGCTACAATCCGGGCGACGCTCAGCGTAACCCATGCAAAAATACTCTCTTCTGTTGTGCAATCCATCCCATGGGATCGAAATCTTAAGCTCTCCTCAATTTCTTTCATTCCATGCTGCCGTGAGGGGGCAATAAAGCGTTCCTCCTGGGTTCTGGCGCTTCGATTACTACTTTTTTGTAATCGATTCTCGTGCGCTTCCTTCCGACAACCCACGTTATTAAAGCCGGCAATCCAGAGTGCATACGGAATCGTGGCAATCTTTTTCCTCCATCTGCTTTCATCCGTCCCTCTACGCTATTTTTTCACTCTTTCTACAAGCTGAAATGTCGGACGTGCAGGTCAACCCGGTCGTGGACAATACGTAGGTGCTAGAAGCTGTTCACTGGTCCAGGCTCATGTGCTTTCAGAATGGGTGCCGCTTTCATCGGTGTCATTATTGCTGCTTGGTATGTCAACCTGCAGTTCCTAGTCCTGAAACTCAATAATAGAATTTTTGCAGTCTGTACGGGGGTAAGGAAGTTATTTTTGGGACCTTGGGAGGTCAGGTTAACCTATTTTTCAGTGTCTTGCGTTCAGACGTGGTACTACTTCAATCAGTATCAGGACGTACGTGTATGTTTTTCTTATGTTCAAAAGGCTTACTAATTTCTTGCAAATAGGATGTGTGGTACATCAAGACTCTGGTAGATCCGCGTCCTGCATCCTCGCATTTGCAATTTAAGGATTTGTCCTTCAGGTCGCGATAGTCTGGTTGTTCGATTCCATTCATCAGGCCTTGATATCCCATACAGGTAAGGCGCCTGGCGTGTATTGAAAAAGAACACCCGATGTATCGATCGGCCGCAGTGTACTACTATGTTGTCTCCAATTTCAGTAATCCGGCACAGCTGGAAAATCTGGTTTGGTAGGTGCTGCCAGTGATCTCTTTCCTTGTCGCTTGGTACTTATCCCAGATCCCTTTGCAGGAGCATTTTGGTACGAATCACCTTATTTTTCGAAACGTCAAGGTTGACACCGGTCATTTTCTAGTTGGAGGTTTTATTTAATGTGGGTTTCTTGAGCTTTCGGGTCGTCAGCTCCATCTAACGATTCCGTCTTCCCAGGGATTCATCGGTTTTTTGGTCCAAAGGTCTATTCCAGCCCGTTCTTCCGTTCCGCTTTTTCTCACATGTCTGCAGTTTTTTGACGATGCGCGTTTGGCGTCGTACGTTCAGTAACATAATGAAATATTTACCCAACTAAGGATAGTTACAGTAAGCAACGAAAACGTTCCACTTACTACCGCGATCGTGCGTTTCCTTTTAAATAAATTCAACCTTTAACTGATAATTGGTGAAACCGTTTAGGCCGCTATGGTGCTGGCAGAGTTTGGTGAGGTCTCCTTGATATGTGCTCCCCCACCGCTGCTGAATTATGAATCCTAGCGTGTTCTGTCGGTACGTACTACCTGCAGTGCTATCACTTTTCTGACGCTGAATTTCATGTGTAGCATTCACAATTCAATCGTCAGTAATTATCCGCTTGAATCATAGTCTATATGCTAATGGTTTTCTTAGCATGAAACTCTCAACCTGGACTGATCTAACTCACATGAGAGTGCGTTCGACACTTCTTACCTTGCCCGTTATCCTCAAAATACTGTCAGGGTTTGTCAATGACCGTCAACGTCGTCGGCGCGGTATCGGACGTTCTCATAGCCGCGAGTCTCTTTTACTTCTTGCATCGTTCCCGGACAGGCTTCAAAAAGTACGTTTTTGAGTTGGCGATTCATTGTCAAAGCTGATCCTCCACCTGCCACAGATCGGACACGATGATCAGCAAGCTGGTGGGTACTGTCAGGATTGCCTAAAATGCACTCCTCGTGTTGATCGTCTGCGTAGATTTTGTTCAGTATCAGCACGGGTTTGATGACCAGTATATGCGCTGTAGCGTCGCTCATCTCAGTTCGTATCCTTTGTTTTCGGGGGCTATCTTTTCATTTAACCTGTCTACTAGATCTTAATCTGGGGAAAGACTCTCATCTACGTCGCCTTTTATTTTAGTTTGGGAAGACGTAAGCACCCAATTTTTGATGTCATAAATCCTCTCTCATGTATTGGGGTTAGTCTATTCCAACTCCGTGCTAGCCACTCTCAACGCTCGCAAGAGCATTAGGGGTCTTTCCGAGGCAGGCGACACTGGCGACTTGACACTTTCTCTCAACACCTTCAAGACCGGGTTGCCACGCTTTGCTACCACTGCGGTAATTGTTTTTATTACGTGGTACTCGGGGAGACTCAACATCTCTTATTTCCAGCCACGCCAGACAAATATTTCTATCAAGATCGACACCACACAAGAGTGCGTCCGAGACGACATCGGAGAGGGGTTGGATGTAAGTTGTTCTTTGCCCCTTCAAGTCCCGTTGTAGTTAATCGCTGCTTCTCGGGTCAGTCAGCTGTAACGGAAAAATCGGAAAAATCGTTCAAGGATTCGGAGGAGGGGGGGCATGTGACTAATGACCAGTAAACGCTCAATTCTTGCAGATTTCAAGGAAGCACTGAGGAGGGATTTTGGTAACACAGTGCTGGTCATATAGTGGATTGGACAGTTTCTCTAGTACCCGCTAGCATCTTGATTTTCTGTACTTGTACTTAGTCAGGAAGTTGTATCAAACTCAAACATTGTGTCAACAAACAAATATCACCGCTTCTCTCGGACTTGCATGCCAATCGTCACTGCAGAGCGCTTTGAGTGTGTTTTCATCCGTGCCGGCGCAGCATGATTTTCGCAGCCGAATGGTAGAGCCATGAGGCTGGTTTGCCTTCTTGGCTTATTGAAAGTGTCGCAGATCACTGATCTGTAGAAATTCGCGATTCCGCCTCGTGTCGGAGACGTCTGCCAACCTGACGACAAGATTTTCATTACCTCTTCTGTTTTCGACTCGCAGTGCACGAACATATATATCAACGAGGGTTGCGTTTGGCCATATTCGGTGTTTGATTCACCAAATGGGACAGAACTGACTTTGATCGTCGGCCGCGCTGGTGACCATTTTCTCTGTAGAAAACGGCCCAGGTAGGCACAGGGTCAAATTATCTGCATGCTAGGGACGAGCCAGTGGACAGGTTTCATGCCAACTGTTAACTGGTGGTATCATACATGCTATAATTGGTCCATCAACAATCCGTAATACTACGGGGCAAGGGACGCCAGAAGCCGTGGTAGTGTCGTAACGACACGGCCTTCCTCATCCAGATAAGGTAGGCCGACTAACGATTACCGCGGGCTTCTGGACGCTCGTATCAGGATTCAGGAAGTTTCATAAGACTCGGAGCCATCAACCGTGCATCCAGAATGGTGCAGTCCAATTCAATACCCGCTCCAGTCCAGGCGCGTCTCACTTTTTTTTCTTCCTATAAATTCGCCGCCAAGTTGGCACCCAACATTCCAACTTTTTCACGCTCTTTTGTCGGATTTCTCGTATTCTATTTTGCGATGGCCTTTACTTACTTTCTCCTCCTCGACGTTTTTTGTGCGGTTACCGCTCTTGTCATCATCCGACGCATTCTTCAGCCCAGGCTCTATGCTCCTCTTCCCCCCGGTCCAGCTGGTCTGCCGCTTGTAGGAAATATCCTTGACATGCCTGCGGATAATGAGTGGCTCACTTTCGCCAAGTGGGGGGAATTATACGGTGAGAACTTTTTCGGGTTTTCGACATCAAGTGCTCATATAAACACATTGCAGGCGATATTTCCTCCGTCACCGTCCTTGGTCAGACGATGATCATCTTGAACTCTGCCCGCGCGGCGGTAGATATGCTTGACAAGAAGAGTGCGATCTACTCTGACCGGCCTACTCTTCAAATGGGAGGCGAACTCGTCGGCTGGAAGAACACTCTTGTTCTGCTGCCCTATGGCGACAGGTTCCGCCGCTACCGCAGAATATTTTACAGCCTCATCGGCTCTCAGGCGACAATGAAACAGTACCATCCGCCTCAAGAACTAGAGACGCGTCGTTTTCTTCGTCGGGTCCTTTCCAAGCCTGAAGAACTTGCCGCTCATGTTCGCAAGTATGTGACAAATTTTTTCTCGCCAAACTCTTATTCAACGTGTTTTCAGAACTGCTGGAGCCGTCGTCTTGCGCATCTCTCACGGATATGAAGTCAAAGAGAACGATGATCCATTCGTTCGACTTGCAGATCAAGCCACTGAACAGTTTTCGGCTGCCACGAAAGCCGGAGCCTTCATCGTGGACCTGGTTCCTGCTCGTGAGACCGTTTGTTCAATATTCTATCCGGATCTCCAAGCTAATTGGCGGCGCTTCTCCTACAGTTCGGTATGTGCCTGATTGGTTCCCTGGCGCGGGGTTCAAACAGAGAGCCAAAGCGTGGGCGGCTACGCTTCAGGAAATGGTTGAACAGCCACACAATTTTGTCAAGCAACAAGTCGTCGGTGTCTTGCTTTTAATCCGTCCTTCTCTGTGCTCAAACTTCTCTTTGTGATCCTAGGCCGCTGGAACGGCTGTTCTCTCCTTCACTTCTTCGATGCTAGACAGCAAACCTCTAAGCGCCGAAGAGGAATTTGATCTCAAATGGTCTTCTGCGTCTCTATATAGCGGTGAGTTGTCCAACTTTCTCTGATTAATGTACATGAGGCTCATTTCAACACAGGTGCCGCTGACACTGTAAGCGCCAAATCTTATTATTAACGGAATTGTATTGTGACCGGGGTCACAGACTGTGTCTTCGATATACGCGTTATTCTTAGCAATGGCCTTGTTTCCTGATGTTGCCAAAAAAGCTCAAGCAGAAATCGATGCCGTCGTAGGCAATGACAGGTTACCTACATTCGCCGATCGTGAACATCTTCCTTACGTCGACGCTCTCGCCAAAGAGGTATTACGGTGGAACACCGTCGTCCCAACAGGTATGAAATTCACCACTTCCATGAATCTTTTTTTAAAATACTATTTTTTACAGGCGTCCCACATCGCGTTGTGCAAGACGACATTCACACAGACAGCAACGGAAACACGTATTTCATACCCAAAGGCGCTCTTGTTGTCGCAAATATCTGGTTAGTCGATGTCCTTTCTGGTCCTCCGTCTTGATGTCTGATTTACGTGTCTGTGCCTGACAGGAAACTGACCCACGATTCAAGGATGTACACCAACCCGATGGAATTTAACCCGGACCGGTTCATTCCCTCAGAGGGCAGGACAACAGAGCCTGACCCTGGTGAGTTATGTTTTGGTTTCGGTAGACGGTTCGTACCCTGTTTTGTCATCTAATATGCTTACACTTACTCGACGTAGCATCTGTCCAGGTAGCTTTTTGTCATCGAATTACCCTGATGAGAGTATGCCGCTTATTCTTTCCTAACAGGATTACACCTCGCCGACGCGTCCGTCTTCATATCATGTGCAATGTCTCTGGCAGTTTTCGATATATCCAAATGCATCGAAGACGGTGTTGTGGTCGAACCTCTTCATGAACAGACTTCGGGGACGATAAGGTACGTCGTTGAAAGTTCCACTTCCGAAACAATTTTAACGTTCATGCTTAGCCATCCAAAGCCATTCAAATGCGACGTCAAACCGCGCTCTCACAAAGCGGTTTCTCTCATTCAAGCCGATGAGATGATGTAGTCAATCTTCAGACGGTCGCTGATATTTATCTTGGAAGGACAAAGTACAACTGAAATTATTTCATATCTTGTCCCCGTGTTTTTATAACATCTATTATTGTTCGATACCTTGTGTATTTATTGGCTGGTTTTCTCAATGGGTATAGTTAACAGTGTATTACAGTCAGTCTTCGTGCAGTTAGCGAATGGAAATTCCATTGGATGAAGGTAAATAGAATGTATATTATTTGGCGGACGCGTTGTTAAAGTTCAGGTTCGGATCCGTCAGAGCATAACACAATTTCAAGTCACGATTGTTCTGCACGGGTCCGCTTCTACACTTGGTGTAAAAGCTAGAGTCAAAGTCGGCATGGGAGTGTGTCGAGTCCTTGATGAATGAAGTTACAGCCCTGCCGCATGATCTATTTCCTTTGCCCTATCGAGCCTGAACAAGAACGAGGGCTTCACAGACGTCGTGCAACAATGCATCAGTGGGAAGTGGTCTGAAGACTACGAAAGTACCAGAGAAAGCTTGAGATCGTATTCTCAAGTCTGCAATCGATACAAGTATGTAAAGGGCGGGACTTGCCGGTTCTAAGCCGTATCCGATTCTCCAGCGCCATTCACGACCTTTTTTTCATTTTCAGTAGGCATGGAAACCTCATTCTCCGGAAGCGGTGTGGCGGTAGCATCCTTCCCGTCTTCTACTACCGCCTTGTCCCCAGCCTTGTGGTTAGGAGATGGGGCCGTCGAAGAGAGGCTTTCCGCAGTGGCTGAAACGGAAGAAGCCCGTCGCTCTGCGTATCGAGCAGAAGGGACTTCAAGCAAGATGTGACTATGCTCGATGCGATCATGGGCTGAAGGTGTTCCAATCGGGGTGGGTCGGATCGAGCTGGCCGCGATGCTATCTGGACGGACGGGGGATTCGACAGGTTTGAGCCCTCTGTCTTCGAGGAGTAGCCGATTAGCTGTAGCTTGTATGCTGGATAGGAAAGTGGGGTTTGAGAACATGGTCATATCCGTGACCGCTCGCTCGACAGTGGGATATCTGATAGAAGGGTCGGTCCCTGGTAGCGGAGCCAGGACGGTCGCAAACTGACCTGTCGACTTCGAGCATTAGATCACGGTGTACGGTCTCCTGGGCCATGTATTTGAGTTTCTCATCGGACACCAAGCGCTTCTTGATGTAGGATTCTATCTTAGATTTAAAGTCATTGATATCGACGCCATTCTACAGTGGAAACGGGATGAATAATTTAGAATTACTACAGTCGAGCTAGAAACTAACACCTTGCTGGAACTCACTAAGGAGCTCACGTCTCAGCCGATCAAATTCACCAGATTTTTTGAAACTAACGGCAATCTCGGGTTGGTTTCCTGAACAATGCAGCTTCGAGAAGACTTACGCATCAACAAGTTGGTCTGGATTGGCTATTGGCATGAATTAAGCACCAAACACAGATTTGCAGGATGCTGTGGTGATGGTAGAAGCAGAAAAGCAAGTCGTGATCGAAGATAAGATCTCCATCATGATAAGATAACAAAATCCCACCCACCACAAAAAGTTACCCAGGGATCCCTTCTGTTTCTTCCACGTCACGGTCTTGCAGCAGTTCATTCATGGCGCCTCTACAGTTTCCTCCTTTGAAGAACGACCTTTTGCTCCGCGCAGCTCGCGGTAGGATTGCTCAAAATCTTGTTTCTAATCAGTCCTAACCTCATTTTCCAGGCGAACACACCGAACGAGCTCCAGTATGGATTATGCGGCAAGCAGGGCGCCATCTCCCAGGTTTATTTCACCATGAATGCCGTGGCCGAGACCGTGACACGCATCTTTGTTAGAATTTATGAAACTTCGTGAATCGCATGGATTCTTCGAGATCTGCCAGACCCCTGAGCTCGCGTGTCAAGTTACCCTCCAGCCTATTCGCCACTACACTTCTCTCATAGATGCTGCGATCATATTCAGTGACATCCTTGTCGTGCCCCAAGCTATGGGTATGGAAGTGCTCATGCAGCCAGGCCCTCACTTTACGCATCCATTATCCGTTCCGGGGGACATTGAAAGACTGAACAAGGTTGTGGACGTGAACAAGGAGCTCAAGTATGTCTTCGATGCAATCACGCTGACGAGGAAGGAGCTCGATGGCGAAGTGCCTCTCATTGGATTCTGTGGTGGGCCATGGACGCTGTTTGCATACATGATTGAAGGAGGAGGGTCCAAATCATACACGAAAGCAAAGTCTTGGCTCTTCAAGTACCCGGAGGAATCAAAGGCACTGCTGCAAAGGATCGCTGACGTTTGCGTCGACTTCCTTGTTGGTCAAGTCCACGCTGGAGCCCAGGTGCGGTTCCACACTTGAGTCCTTCGTGTCAGTTACTGAATGGAACGCAGCTTATTCAAGTCTTTGACACAAATGCGGGAGAGCTATCACCATACGACTTCCACACATTCGCGTTCCCTGTCCTCCAGCACATATCCAAGAATGTTCGTCAGCGATTAAATGCTGACGGATATGGAGACACCCCGATGACGCTCTTTGCTAAAAGCGCAAACCATGCTATTGCTCATATGGCCGAGCATGGAGGCTACGATGTTATAGGACTTGACTGGTGCATCGACCCCGCAGAAGCAAGACAGCTGGTAGGAGGCAAGGTTGCGTTGCAGGGTAATATGGACCCCGATTTATTGTATGGTGGTAAAGACGCCATCGAGGCATACGTAAAACGGATGAGTGAAGCTTTCGGCGGCTCCAAAGGGTGGATTGCAAATCTTGGACATGGTATTACACCAGGTGCTGATCCCAAAGACGTTCGGTGGTTCTTTGAGTGCGTCCACAAGTATTCCGCAGGCAAAGTGGCATGATGGTAAGCATTTCAGATACACCCGTTCCCACAGTAGCTCTAATTTGCGTGTGTAACAGAGGTCTAGTCCCCGCATCCATCCTAAAAACCCAAGCCCAGTATGTATATACAATTATGCAGGTATGTAAAAAGACCAGAAGTAGCCCAGATGTATGTATCATATGTGTGCAATAACATGTCATAAATATCGTCAGAACAGATGCATGGAGACCCTTTATCATTGGGATTTCTTCGACTGGGATGAAGACGGAGGTATTGAATCACCGTTAGGGGTGGATTCATCGAGGGGTAATGATATATCCGATGAGAGAACAGATATTGTATCAGTCGAAGATTGTGCGTCACCATTCTCACTGGATGTACGGCTTATACTAGTCGGGCTAGATCGACCGGACCTAGCTGTGGTCTCTGCGAGTTCTTTTCGCAGGGCTTCTAGCTCCCGCTCGAATCTATAAAAATGACGCTCGTCAGTTCATGCACGGAATGCGCGGGCAACAGGACCTACTTCCGCCCGAAAACTTCAATGTAAAACCCACCACCATTCCACACGCTGACTGAGAAAATGAGGACAAGGTACACCCCGCTCCAGAACGAGCTATCGTAAAGGAGGAATACGGCGGGTACTTCTGTCAGAACGGTGTAGACTAGTAGATCGTGAATATGCAATATACAAATTATCACATGAAAGGGGCCTACCAAGTTGGCCACCCATGAACACCGCTTCGCGGTATCTTTGGGGAATTGAAGATAAGGCGCGGCCGATGACACCCCGTTTCTCATTCAACAAGAAGGAGAACGACGTTGTTCGCTGTCCGGATTCAATCTTGGCCCTGCGATCTACCAAAAGAAACTTATAATCGCTATTAGAATGCAGTCTAACAAGGGTTGGGGAGCTAGTCACCTTCCAGTATAAGAGTTGCCAGATGACATCTGCGCTAATGGTGAGCAGCGACAATGGAACATACATGGTGTCACGCACAAAGGCCACCACTGAACAAAATAGCCTTCATCGGCTCAAGATGCGGCAGTTCAGCAAGGGCTGGAAATCGGTCTTCCGCGTTGGGGTAATAATGTCTAGATGGCTTCGTTAGTGGCCAGGATCAGGCGTATTGTGTCAGTAGGACACACCGTATAACAGTAAATGTAAAAGGTGCATAGATGTGGATGAAGAGTGATGTGACCTTGTCCTGGTCATGGAACACAAGACTATTCCTCCATGTAATGACGGCACTTCCAAGAGTACCCAGAGAGATACAATAGCAGGCAACAAAGAGGGCAGGACTTGAGGGGAAGAACCATATGAAGACAAGGTTAAGAATGGTGGCATAATAGCAGAAGTCGAAAAGAAAGTAGTGCCATGCGCGTTTCTTATATGTGTAGGCACGCAAAGGTAGGAGATAACAACCTTGGATTGTGTATGCAATGTGTACCCATCTATGAGCCAGATAAGATACTGATTCATATACGCCACAAGATCACATACTGAGGAGCGAGACCAAACATAAGGGCCGAAAATAACAGCGACATGACACCGAAGAAGAATGACACTTTTTCCCGCGTCCGAACGACCTTTGCCGACTGCCATGAGTTCGACAACGACGCCATGCGGGTTGATATCTATGCAGGATCCCGTGTCAAGCCCCACATGTATCGGTAACGGAAAACGAAGTGGCGCACCTTGACCTTGAAATTCTTGAACTCGCGTTCGAAGTTCTCTGCCAGCACGTCGCCAGAAATGTCGCGCATTTTGAATGTCTCTTCTGCCTTGAGCTTGAGCCTGTCGCCATGTTTTTGTAGTTTGCGCTGGAGGAGATCGACATGGGAGTCAAAATACGTTTCCATGGTGTCTGAAGGTATACTATTTAGTAAATATTGATATCGAGCAGCCAAGAATATGCACCTAGTAGCGTAAACGCGCTAGACCAGTCCGACATCTCGTCGCGTACCCCTTGGAGGCGTTCCAAAGAATTGGTAAGGTACTTTTTACCCAAGATCGGTGAGGGTGGCCTTGAAGACATGGCAGCAAATTATAAGGGCTGGCTGTGGCCAGGACACAATGCGTTGCCACTGTTGGGAGGTCACCAATGTTGGGGCCTTTGGTAACACAGACAAATATGACTCGGATGCCGGCCCGACGGCGGGTTTCGTGGGAGTACAACGTGGCCGACGGCTTGCAAAGCAAATACTAACTTTGACCATATTTCTACCTTCCGCAAAGTATAAAGATGCTAGGAAAATTAGGTATGAAGTTCTCACAGGCAATTCATTCCATTCACCTCACTGATATCCAGTTCACCTTGGAATCGACGCCATCATCATCAGTGCCTTTCTCGCAGGAGTGAAGCGTACAACTGGCCTGACGTACGTTGTTTCCCATGTCAAGTCGTATCTCTTGAAATTGAAGTTTTGTAGGCCCGCCCTAGGGCAAGTTCCCAACAAAGATATACGGCGTACGTTGTCCACGGATATACGGACCAATTGTATGCTCAATCCTTTCACAGAGCTGTTGCGGTCATATCTTGAAATGGGTACGTAGCCGAGCACCATCTGTACTGTTTTATTGATGCGTCCATCCACTGTAGGCGAGTACATATTCGACTTTGCAGTCGTCATATTTGGAGTACGGACGTGGTTTTTCTTTCACAAACAGGAGACTCATAAATCCCATAGCGATCTTCATCCTTTGAGAGGACGCGCTGATATCGTTCGGCCCCATATACATTCACCTCTTCTTACTGTAACACGTACGTATTCTTCTGTACGGTGAAGCACAATCCCAACCGGCTCATTCGCAGAATCACCCATCTCATGATCGCTCGCAGTTGTACGTCCTCCTGTAACACACGACATCAAACTATATATTATTTTTGTCCTCTCATCAACGGGAGCGTAAGACTGGAGGGCCGTCTCTACGGCACATGCTCTGTCCTCGATGAATATCGCAACTTGCTTTGCAGGAATTGAAGTGGATTCGAACCGTCGTTGGAAGAGCCCGCGGCCACGAAGGCCCAGAATCATAGTTGATTGCACTCGAACATCCTCTGATATGAAACCTATTCATTTTAAGGGTACAACTTCATCCCAGGAAGTTGAAAACAAAGAAGTGCAGGACTATGGAACCCAAGGCGAAATCCGCAAATGCCCTGAGGGTAGCCATAAACATCAGGTAACGGCACGGGAGACAATAGCGCACCGTTCAGGAGATACGTCTTTGAATTCATCTTTGTTCTCAGGATTGACCTGGGAACGTAGCGAAGCAGCTAACACGAATTGCCCCACAGTACTTGAGAATCTATCATCGCAGATGAGAAATTGTGAAGGGTTGACGTGCAAATGAGATGAACCCAGCCAGAAAAGCATTGAAAGGAAAGTTGGTAATGAGGATGCAGTATAGGAACTGCGCAACGCCAGTGAGGATCAGGAAGACGAGGAAGGCGTCGATGAAGCGGAGCCTGTCAGAGGTCTGCTCGTTGTATGACTTCCAAAGTGAAAGAATGACATTCGAAGAAGCCTTGGGCGGTGCAGGACTGGCTTTGGGGGGCATGATGGTATTGACTAGAAATGCGCGACGTGGAGTCGAGATGTGGTCAAGACGCTGTTGCCAAACATGCGCATCTCGGAACGGAAGGGTGACCAAAAAAATTCAGTGCCTTCACGGTGACCTCGTCGTTCTTTCTTCTGGTTTAGGGCAGGCCGTACGACGACCATGAGTACATTACGACTGTGTGTTAACGCGTTACGGTCATCTTGTTGTCGCCCCAGAAGATTGCAATATGGCTACCTCACGACACGAAATGCTCATGCGCGCGCCGCACTGAAGTACCCTATCGAGGCCGGCTTTGGAGAGTTCCTGCCCCCAGCAGCACTCAAGGTCGTTGCCGTTGACTACCAGGATGGCTTATTGAAGCAGTTGAACGAGGAAACTCGAGGTGAGTATTAAGTTCATATGAGGATCGCCCTGCTGACTGGCTATGCCCAGGCACAGAATACGAGGGAATGTCCGTGGTGACCACCTTAACAACATCTCTTGAAGACCCGTTCAACATATTGGTATCCAATCTTGCAAGTCTGGCTATCAATAATCACTTCTTCCTTGACCATCTTGTGCGTTTACCCTTCATGCCAACCTACTCTGAACTTATTATGTATACAGAAACCTCCACCATCAAAAGGCTCAACGTATCAAGACGAGATGTCTTCCACCTTGCGTAATCAAATAACGGATCAGTATGGCAGCATAGCCCAGCTGAAATCAACTTTTTCTGCGGCCACCTTGGGGATGTTTTCGTCGGGGTATGTCTGGCTCGTCACGGATAGTGCCGGCAGAATGGCCATAATACCTACGTTTGGAGCGGGCACGCTTTTGGTCCGGTCCCGCCAATACAAAGCTCCGATGGACGATCTCAAAGACCTGGACTTGAGGCGCGACGAACTCGTACCGGGGGAACCGTTTTATGACGAGTATGTGAAGGAAGTGGATGAAGAATGGGACAGGTTGGCTAGAGAGGAAGAGTTGACCGAAGAAGGGGAAATGTCGGAAGCTGGTCAACAGGAGCTGGAAGAGATGTACGCGGCCAGGCCAAATACGCAGCCTGAGGCGTTCGCTCCAGTTCCGACCTTCAAGCCTCCTTACAAGAAGCCCTGGCAACCTGGCGAACGCGAATACCATACCAGTGCCAGGACATTAGCCATCACGGATCCCTCGTCTCGGCAACCCTCTAAATCTTACTCAGAGGGTTTCTCAGACCGGCATGACCCCAGCAAAGACGATGTTAATAATCTCGGAGATGTCTTGTACCCACTTTTCTGCGTATCTGTTCATGAACACGCTTGGATGAGCGCTGGGTACGGAGTGTGGGGAAAGGAAGAGTGGATGAAAAAGTTCTGGTCGGTCTTGGACTGGGCCAAGGTTAGCGACACGTACGCTAGAGTTGCGAGTGGCACAAGTGCCAAATTTGCCGCTAAAAGGTCATTGCCCTAAAATCTCAATACAGTATCATTGCCAGTTCTGTAGATGGAGGATATTAATACTACTAACTTATTACCGTAAAATCCAACTCAGTATTTTCTGCAGCATGGGTAGCTCAGTGGTATTATGGTACACCGCTTTCGCCGTTCTTCCCTCGGGTGATTTCTCGCAGGTCGACGAAGCAGGTAATATTTCATGTGCGTTGTGAATGAAGTCATGATAGATGGTGGATTTTTGGAAATGTGCTATGTGCATATATAGTCTAGGAATGCGAGGTTGGTGCTGTACATATCCTGAGAAGCGGCAGGGGCATAGACAACTTTCTAAGTTCGGATAATCTAGAGGGGCAAGTAGTCATGAGCGACTTTCGGATGTAGGTCGGCATTTCAGATTACCTCGGATGAGATTGCCACTACAAGCTCTGGAGTAGGAGGAAACGTAGTCATGGTGAAAGAATAAGCTGCCTTGAAGTTTTCGGACTTCGGTCCGATTGTTTGGTTCCAGCCTTGTGCTCGGAGGTACGATCACGTGCCCGACTTCAACTTCAACTCTTGACCCCGACGTCAACAAACGCAATGGAGGACGTTGGTCGCTTTGGAATAGTTTCGTTACTCGACGCATCGACCGGTAACGCCATAACAGCTTTTGGAATCGACACGTCTCCAGTAACTTTCGGCTCTGACCCTAGCTGCACTGTCCGGCTATTCTACCCATCGATCAGCGCGTCTCATGCACACATTACGTTCCACGACCTCAAGGCTTTTCTTGTCGTCTCAGGACCCACTGGTATTGAGGTCGACGGCTGCAAAGTATACCCTCCGAGCACGATACCTTTGCCGAACCGCACAGAATTCAAACTCGCAGGGAAGCGATTCATGTTTTCGTACCCTCCAAAGGAGATGAGGAGAGTGTTGATTGAGAGCCCCATTAAACCGAGAGCTGTTAGGATGTCGATGGTGGCACGAGCAGTGATAGACTCACCGCAGCCGCCAAGGGGTCTCATCAAGGACTTGGGAGGAGGAGAGTGCGTGCTGCTTGAGGACATCCCTCGACCCCCGTCGCCTTCCAAGGGACCACCAAGCTTGCACAAAAGAGTCTTGATGAAGAACGCAAAGCAGGCTGAAGATGAAATGGAGGAACTCGAGGTCGTGGGTGGGCTGGTTGCTGTCAGTGACAGCGAGAGCGAATTGAGCATCAGCGAAGGTGGCGACCAATCGGAAAGCGATGAGGAAGAGGTACCACAGAGCGAGCCCATGGAAAACGTACCCTCTTCCGAGGCGGAACCAATGGATGTAGATGTGAAGGACGAGGACGAGGATGTTATACCTACTACACCCAAATTCGCTCCAGCTGCCCGTTTCTCTTTCTCCTCGCGTCCGTCGCTTGGCGGTGGTCCACCTCAGAGATGCCAGATCCCTAGACAACCATTTAACTTTGCTCTGCCTGCCACACCTCAAACTAATACGATCAAGAAAGAGCCAGCCTGGACGACCCCCAAACGTAAGGTTGTTTTGACTGCAGAAGAGAAGAAGGTGTGTACATCGTCTCGCTACCTTGCTCTGTAATTGATATTCGGTGACATAGGCAATCTCAGAACGTCGTCGATCTGCCCTTGTAGCGCCCGATCTTTTCTTCGCTGGACGCGTGCCTGGTCTGTCACCCCCAAAGAAAGCATCTGATAATAATCCCTTTACCTCTCCTACTAAGTACGGTCAACGATCTGCTCTGTTTGGAGTGAGAGAAGAAGTGGAGGAGGATTCTAGGGTACTTCTTGAAAAGATGCGTGATGCTGTTGAAGATTTGAAGATGCGTAGGGCGGTGAAGGCTGAAGAAGGGGAAAGAAAGGTGGACATGCGCTTTCTCAAGGATCAAACCGTCGAAGCAATTGACGTCGACGTGGAAGATTTAACAATATCAAAGACGCCGGTGCGAGCCGCGTCTCCAGCGAAGTCATTATTGACGACACCACTCGTTGCTTCGCCTTCCAAACCGGCACTGGTGACTCCTAGAGCCACTTCTCCTGCCAAAAGTCTGTGGCCGAGAGCAGCTTCACCGATCAAGGTAGTCGTGACTCCGCAGGTATATCCTGAGCTTACATCGCTTGTTCCTACATCACCGATGAAGATTATTCCCCAGTCACCAACAAAGACTATTCCCAAGTCGCCGTCGAAGGTCACAATCGGACCTGGGTCTCCTATTAAGGGCACCTTCAATACACCAATCCGAGCTGCATACCCGCTGAAGAGGACTTTGTCCACTCCTCTTGCACTGAAGACACCCAAAGCTGCCTCCACCGCCGAAGTGAAGTCACCGTTGAAAATCACTTGGCCTTATCGGAACACCGAGGATCATGAAAAGGAACAAGCCACGGAGAAGGTGGAGCATATAATCGCTCCCGTAATTTCCCTTGTGGAAGAAGCTACACCCATTGATGCCAGAGGAGATGAGCCCATGCAAGAGGAGCGGACAGCCGACAAGGACGTTGTTTCGGATGTCGACGAGATGCATGACGAGCAGCTGGAATCGGTGGACGAATGTGTTACTCCATCCCCCAAGAAACCTTCACTTAAAGCCCCGACACCGCTACCTCAATCAGACACAGAACCGGAGCAGGAGCTAGACGGGCCCACACCCAAGAGAACGGTGCGCGGCAAAGGGGTGCGCACAACTAACCGTAGTGTTGACGTCGAGATGGAAGAGGTTGCGCCACCCAAGAAGGCTACCAGGGGGAAGAGAGCGGCTACACCGACCACTGAAGCAAGGCCTACACGTACCCGTACCCGAACAAGGACAAAAACGGAGCCGAACGACGACAAAGAGAAGACGAAACTTACTCGATCACGTACCAGGGCTAAAACGGAGGAACCAGAAGACGAGATTCCTAAGAAGACTAGGGGTCGAGCGAAAAAAGCCGCTGCTGAAGTAGAGGCGGAAGAGGAAGAGCGTGTCGAAGTTGCACCGAAGAAAGGTCGGGGCCGTCCCAAGAAAGTTGTCGAGGAGACTACAGAAGATGATGAAACTACTACACCGCTGAAAAGAACAACGAGGGGACGCAAGACGACCCCAGCTGTTGAGGATAAGCCGGCGACTAGGGGGAAGAAGCCGTCGTCGACTGTTTCGGGTTCCACCTCCGATGTGGAGATTGTGGGGGAGACAAAGCCTGCGAGAAAAGGGAGGAAGAAGGTGGACAACCAGGAGAAGGAGAATCCGCCGCTTGCTGGGGTGAAGGAGGAGGAGGAAGATGCTGGGTTGGGCAAGGGGGCGAGGACGCGTACTAGGAGTCGGGGTAGGACGCGTACTTGAGTTGTGATGAACAGTGGCCGCTCTTTGTATTCCTATGCTTGTTGTTCTGCTGGAACAGTCACCTGTACTACTTATAATATTAATCTCTTCTAAGAAATTTGCCGATGGATCAACATGGGTAAATAACGCGTACGCGTCACTTGACGTAGGCGCCCTACGAATTTGAGTGAGGAACGAACAGCTCAAAGTGGCTCCAATTATTTAAACAAAGAACAAGTGTTACTCGATAGCGTTCTCCATTATTTTGGTTGGCAGGTAGTACCCAACATTACGATCGAGTTCGCGATTTTCTCTTCACAATTAGCACACTTCCTAGTCGACCCGTTGCTCAATCGCTTCGCGCTCCTTTTTTTGACCCACCCACCTACTCCCTTCTGTGGGGTGACTCAGCACTTACTTCCGTTCACACCTACGCTGCTCACGCATCTCCCGATCACCTGAGCGGGGTAAGTCTCGTTGTCAGTACTACCTCCGCAATTTTGACTTGTTGAAACTTCTGGACGCCAAGTTCTCTCCCGCTACGTCTTATCTCGGTGTTTTCACGGGCCTACCTGTCTACAGCCGGGCCCAGAAACCTATCCAAATACATAATCTGAACTTCTTGGTGCCGTCATGTGAGCTTTCGACCGGGAGTCGATTCAAAGTGTGGCGAGAAATGTTCCAGATGTGTTGATGAGTTCACCTGAGTACGGTCCTTGATTCGACTTGTGCGTGTGTGGTGAAATCTTCCAGTCCTAGAGGATGCTTTATAAGAATCTGGTGTGTTGCTGTTATGAGGCCTACGGTTTCCCTGAGCCTTGTAGGTTGCTTGGGTGATATTTTTCTGATAAGAGTTGCAAGATATGGCGAACTTCTCCGTTATTCGGACCTTTGGTATTGACTGCGCTTTCTAGATTGTATTGTATGGTAAAGGCAACCATATAACTCTCTAGCAGCGTGGCAGCGACTGCCCGCCGCAATGCTGCAATTGATCCTAGTCGACTGGCTAAATGTGATTCGATCTGATCTGGAACAGGGATGACTACCTCTTTAGTGCATATCCGCCTAACAACTGCGTCTTCCATAACAACGGCGATCTAGAAATGTTTGCTGGCATTACAGGGCTGCCACGCACTCTGGCAGCAAGACATGGAAAGTATTGCAGTAGGAACAACAAAGAGTTGAGTCTGCGGAACATGCATGAAATCACATCAAATGGAGGAGCGAAATTTGAAATGGACGCAGAGGGGCGGTGGAAAGAAATTTAACGGTGGAGATCTTGTTTGGCAGACGCCATCACATATCGATAGGTCATGTCCGACCGCTTCCTATCGACATCCCAGGAGGATCTCACTGCTGCCTCGCCTCCATATAAGCCAGAGGCGAGCACCTCCAATCTCGACCAGACCCTTCTCGTCCACCACGACGTCTATTCATATCCACCAAGTCCTGCTTATCGCTCCCAGGTCAACATGGCAGAGGATATCGAGCCCACCCCTAGGGAGCCCAAGGAGAAGCCTTCGGTGCATTACCCAGAGCATGTCCAGCCTCCAACGACCATGTACAAGCAGAGCGACGTGCCCCGACCTATATCCCTTGCGCCAACCCTCACCGACGACGAATACGACGATGACAATTACGACTGGAGTGGCGAGGAGGATCTTGTTGACGAAGAAGCCAAATTTGAGAAGCAGATGGGCCTCAAACAGAAAGATAAGCGCTGGACGTTTAAGCGGTGAGTCTGCCTCTTTGGGACTCGGTCGATCTCATTCAGTTTCGACAGCGTCTTTACTCTTCTCTTTTCCTCTCTCATTGGATCTACATTCTTGGCGGGCATCATTGTCGCCCCTGGCATTCTCATTCACTACTTTTGGTATAAGAACAGTCCTACAGAACACCGTCTCTATGTGAAGCAAAACGTACAAGCATGGCTCTTCTGGGCTGCTGCGAATCTCGTTATCTCATGGTATCTCGCTCTCATTGTCGATATAATTCCGTCTATCTTTCGCTTCATGGTCATGGCAGCCTGGGGTCACGTCTCCGAGCATATAAAAACCCGGATAGAGCTCTACTGCTCCATCAAAAATACGTTTAAGCCTGTACTCTATGTCGCCAGTGCTTGGGCCAGCTGGGTCATCATCTTTGGGCATATTTTCAATCTCTACGACACACAGGATGCCTCGCAAAGTCGGGCTCATTATACCGAAAGGGTGTGTACTCTCGTTATTACAGTGACATTACTAGTACTGAGTTTACCCCAGTTATACCAAGTGGTTGAATTCCTCTTCTTCTTTGGTGTCGTTGTATGCGCACAGAAGATGTTGTCGCACGCCGTCGCATTTGCCTTCCATCGCACCGCTTTCAAGGATCGTGTGGACGCCATAACAGAAGCTCTTCCAGTCATAGAGAAGCTTCGGGACTACAAACCCAAACCTTCTTCCCACAGCGGTTTCCGTTCCGGGTTCCGTACACCAATATTTGGTCAAGTTGGTGAAAAAGACCGATTTAACTGGGGAGGGCCGCTCAATGACGACGGGGCTGATGGTGATACTGAAGGAGACGGAGATCGCACCGTCGTAGGGACAACCAGTAGGAAAGGAACCATGATGAGCAGCAAAGGCAAGCAACGAACACATTCATCGTGGTTCAGTAGGTCTCGGAATAACACGGACGTATCGAGTCGGATGCAGTCTGCGTCACCGGAGAGGATGCATGAGATGGGCGTTATAAATTCTCCCGCGGACTCGCGCCCTATGACGCCTTCTGGTTTACATCGGTATCCTCCTGTGACAGGTACTCCAAGCCCGCGACACAGTACTGATGGATCGGATATGAACGCTGGAGACACTATTGCGCAGGCTGCCAAGGCACTGAAGAACGCAGTCTTACATGATGCCCGGAATATCAAGGGTGATGACTCCACTTCTGGCGGAGGTCTTCTATTTACCGGTGGAGTCGGGAGCGTGGATGAGGCCAAGGTAAATTTAACGTTATCGTCTTTGTGACATGCTCCAACCGTTTGCCTTTGTAGCATCTTGCCCGGAGTATCTATACTCGGTTTAAGCCCCATCATGTCTATAGGACGTATTTGTTGCCAGAGGATTTCTACCCTGCCTTTCCCACTCGCGAGCAAGCGGAGAAAGCGTTCCGGCTATTTGACAAGGATAACAATGGGGATATCTCGAGAGGCGAGATCAAGTCGACCTTGGTGAAGGTCTATAAGGAACGCCGGTTCCTCGCTCGATCTATGCGGGATGTCGGTGCCGCACTGAAGACCCTCGATCACATCCTATTGTTCTTCGCCATGGTGGTCCTGTTTTTCATCAGTTTGAGTATCTTTGGTGTGAACGTGGGGGACAGTCTGACGAGTGTCTATACTATTGGTATCGCTGCAAGTTTCATCTTCAAGACTTCAGCAAGTAACGCTTTCGACGCGATCATGTTCCTTTTCGTTACTCAGTACGTGCATTCACTCTTATCGTTGCTTTTTTCGATAACGAATTATTCCAGTCCTTATGATACCGGAGACCGCTGCTTCATTGATGGTCAGTATGATTATCAGTAGCTATTGCTCGTTCTAATGGCGTTGGCAGATGAGATTTTGGTGGTCAAGAAGATGAACCTTTTCGCTGTACGCTTAGCTCTTAGCATCGATTGTTATCAGCCTCACGTTCTCTTAGACTGTATTCACCCGCGTTGACGGTACAGAGACGTATTACTTCAACAGCCAGCTCTTCTCCAAATTCATGTAAGTGTCTTCGGCTCGTCATTGCACTTTCGGTTTACATACCTCTCTTATTTGCAGTACAAATGTACGGCGAAGTGATGTACGTGAACCTCCCATAACTACGTCTCGCTCATACTAACAACATCTTTTTAGAAAATGTTTGAGAATCTTACGATGCAAGTTGCCTGGCGCACGCCTCTAGAGGCACTTGATGAACTAGAAGAGTGCATGAATGCATGGTTATCAACGGAGGAGAACCGATGGTACGAGCCAAGTACCTCGATCGTCTTGCAAAACATCGAATACCAGCGGTACATGGAAATCACTATCGGTATCGCTCACAACGGGTAAATCTCATGGCAAATACAAAGATCATCCATTGTGTTAACGTTTCTTCACAGTACATGGCAGGACTGGGGTCTCCGGTGTGCGCGAAAGACAGCTTTCCACGCCGCTGTCCAGTACTACTGCCGGCAGCTCGGTATCGTAGGGTACGAGGCGCCCCTGCCTATCGTATATGGTGACCTTCATACTCAAACGTACAACCCGCCACCTTCGCCTGGGGTTGACGATGCGGGCCTGGGTTCGTCAACGGACAAGCTGCCCGAGACCGTGCACGTTCAGAGCACATCGCCGGTGCCAGAACGGATGAAGCCGACGCTTGGGTTCTTGCCACCTGTGGCGACGAGAACGGGCGTGAATATCCGCCAGCGGAAGAGTAAGAGCCGGAAGGCCAATATGAGGGGTATGGGTGATGGTTAATGGGTTTTTTCTATGGTGGTGTTGCATCTATATCTGATTTTTCGCTGCTGGACACATAGCTACTTTAGTGAACTGGATTCACTCGCCTTGCTTTTGTTATCGTCATTTTAGACTTTTGTAGATTATGCCTTTCAAGTTCGTATGTCGCATCTTCAACCTGCATAGCATTGGACGGACCATACTTTCAAATTTATCTTACAAATGCATATATGCACAAACCCTACTATGCATTTTATCTTCGTCTAGGAAAAATATCCAATAGCAAAAGAGAGGAGCCGGAACGGACTTGATGAAAATCCGCCAGTGACGATTATGTAATCTACGATTCGGCAACTTTCGGGCAAAGGAGGAGTGACCATCGTCTTATAGAACTCTTTCTACTCAATTCTTTAAAAGTGAGGACGGTCACTTTACTGTCCTGATTTTCTTAATATCTCCAATTATCTAGGCCATGGCCTCGAAAGCAGCCACCGCAGCCGTGGTAGGTCGTGAAATAACTATACCGGCCCATACGACGTTGACCGTACTCCCCAGGACTTTGCCCGTGTCTACTCATCCTTGGGCCTCGGAAAGGGTTCGTTGCTCTGCCTATTCCAAAATCAAACTCACAGCATTCCAGAGACCATCGCTTCCCTCCAAGCTTTCCGGAAAAGACACAGCGAAGCACAGCGCATCAACGCCCAATACGCCTCGCAGCCCACCACAGTCGACCTTGCGTACTACCGCTCCGTGCTGAAGAACCAGGCTATCGTCGACGAGGCTGAAAAGATCCTGAAGGCGTTCAAGCCTGTGACGTACGATGTTGGCGCGCACGTCAATGCTATTGAGTCGTTCGAGGCCAAGGCGGTGGGTGACACTTTCTTGCGGGGATGCTCTTGGATGGGAATTGACTTTTTGGTTTTTTTTTCTAGGTTGCGAAGGCCCAAGAGACCGAAGCCAAGATTGACGTTGAGCTGAAGGAACTACAGGCTACCCTTGCTAACATCGAGGAGGCACGTCCGTTTGACCAGTTGACTGTAAGTGCTGCTCGCAGTTAGACCTTATCAAGAAGTACCTACATGTTAAATAGGTTAGCGATGTTGGAGAAGCCCACCCCCGTTTGCTAGAAGTTGTTGAGACCATGGTCAAGAAGGGCAAGTGGACGGTACCAGGTACGGTTCCTCTATACCCTGTCGCTTTTATAAATACTGAAGATATTTGCAGGATACAAGGAGAAGTTCGGTGACCTCAATCTCATGTGAACTGTACAGTAAATCGTTGCATGAGTGATACGACAGATCAATTTGAGAATTTCTCTGAATTAAACATGGTCTCCAAACGTCTTCAGTAACCACTTCTGCACAACGTCCCGTGCAAGTTGTTTCCTGTTCCTCTCCATGAACATCATATGTCCGTTACCGTGTATACCGATACCAGCGAGATTGATATGGTCAACAGTGACACCCGCTTGCACGAGGTAATCAGCCGTGCAGTTGTCATACGTGGTATGATAGCTGGATTCAGATGTGACCATTAGGATGGGTATGTCAATGAGATTCACCAATTGCCTCGCGGGAGAGGCCTGGCGATAACAGAAAACATTTACAGCTGTATTGTGATAAACCAAGTCTCGCACCAATTCGTCCGGAGAATTGATTGGCGGCGAATACTGCAAGGGAGTTTCGGTGATACCATAGGGACGGGCAGGGGTTAAAGGTGGGAACACGGCGTTCATGAAGGGAGGACCTATAGGTTCCAATGCAATAACAGCTTTGACTAGAGACGGACGAGCGTCTGCGAGTATCCAACCATAAGAACCAGATTGGGAGTGCACCATGATGATTGCAGGCTAGGAAATTGTCAGCTTCGATCCGAAAGATGTGATCCATGAAGAGCCTACTCCAATCTTATCTAGAAGGGCAGACCCTGCGACTTTGATTTTTTCAGAGGATTCGGGATCTGATACAAGACTCGGAACGGTAGCAGCGTAAAAGTTGTCGAATATAGGATCTCCGACGCTACCATTGCCAGGCCATTGCGTGTGAAGCGCCGCCTGTGGCCAGATATTGTAGCGTTCGGTTGCTGTGAAACGGCTCTCGACTTCGACAGCGTCAAGTGTTAACTGGAGACCGTCTATGCCTTGATGCCAAGCTGAACGTCCTCTATTAGGCACGTCTACGAGATACAGCTACAGCAGGATAAGCAATCTTGACTCCAACAAGGACATGTACTCACCTCGTAACCTTCTCCAAGAAAGTAATCCGCCCAACTAGGCTCACCATCGATGGTAGCAAGCAAGTTCGTTCCCGTCATGCCAAGACCATGGATAAAGACAAGCGGGAAGGGCTGGGTGACTTTTTCCGGGACAAGGTGCTCGACATACATAGCTCCGAGGGCGATTGTCGACCCATTCTGGGTATCGTAAGACTGACCGACATAAAAGTAAGAGCGATAGTGCAGAACCCCCAGGCCCTTGACACAAAGGCCGAGAAAAACGACGGTGAATATAGATAACATACAACCGCTTTAGCCTGGGAACCTTATCCGTTACACTTCGAAAGCAGCTCAGCTGACCGTACACAAGTTTCGTAATTTATCGAGTCCCATGCGCACGAGACGCGCCAGATCCCTGAGACTCAAAGCCGTAGCACATCTGCCGTCGCCGGTCATTGTCGATGAGATGATCGTTTGCAGTCTAGAAACCGGTTAGATAGTAGACCGTGGTATGAGACAAAGGGATGTCGTCCAAATCTGTACGATTGGACTTGGACCGGAAAACCGAGTCCTAGGCAAGTGGACGGTGTACGATTCCTCTGTACCCTGTTACTTTTCATACATTCTGAAGGCGCACTTTCAGGGTACAAGGACAAGTTCGGCGACCTCAATCTCATGTAGATGGTATAGTAAATTGTTACATGGGTGTGGTGCATCAATTTCAAAACTTCACCGTATGCTTAAGTAGTAGACAGAGTTCCAAAGGTCCTCAGCAACCACTTTTGCACGACGTCCCTCGCAATTTGCTGCCTGTTCCTCTCCATGAACATTATATGTCCGTTACCATGTATGCCGACGTCGGCAAGACTGATATGGTCAACAGCAACACCGGCTTCCACGAGGTAATCGGCGGTGCAGTTGTCGTACAAAGTGTGATAGCCGGACTCAGAGGTGACTATGACGATGGGTATACCAATAAGATTCACCAATTGCCTCGCTGGAGAGGCCTGATGATAACAGAAAACGTTTACAGATGTATCATGATAAACCAAGTCCCGCACTAATTCGTCCGGAGAATTAATTGGGGGCGAATACTGTAGGGGAGTTTCAGTGATACCGTAGGGACGGGCAGCAGTTAAAGGTGGGAACACGGCGTTCATGAAGGGAGGACCTATAGGTTCCAATGCAATAACAGCTTTGACTAGAGATGGACGAGCGTCTGCCAGTATCCAACCATAAGTACCAGACTGGGAGTGCACCATGATGATTGCAGGCTAGGAAATTGTAAGTGTCGATCCGGAAGATTCTGATACACGAAGGGCCTACTCCAATTTGATCCAAAAGCGCAGAACCCGCAATCTTGATCTTTTCAGAGGATTCAAGTGCTGATACAAGACTCGGGACTGTGGCAGCATAAAAATTGTCAAAAATAGGATCTCCGACACTGCCGGAGCCAAGCCATTGCGTATGAAGTGCCGCTTGTGGCCAGATATTGTAGCGTCTGGTAGCTGTGAAATGGCTCTCAACGTAGGTGGTGTCAAGGACAGACTGGGGGCCATCTATGCCTTGTTGCCAGGCCGAGCGTCCTCTAGCAGGCGCATCTACGAGATACAGCTGCAGCAGGATGAGCGGCATTGACTGCAACATGATAGGTACTCGCCTCGTAGCCTTCTCCAAGAAAGTAATCCGCCCAGCCAGGTTCACCATCGATGGTTTCAAGCAAGTTCGTTCCCGTCATGGTAAGACCATGAATGAAGACAAGTGGGAAGGGCTGGACGACTTTTGCTGGAACAAGATGTTCGACATACATAGCTCCGTGTGCGACCGTCGACCCGTTCTGGGTATCGTTGGATTGACCGACATAAAAGTAGGAGCGATAGTGCAGAACCCCTAGACCGTTGACGCAAAGGCCGAGAAAAACGACGGTGAATATAGATAGCATACGACCTTCACCCTGGGAAGTTGGAACCTTGTCCTTCGCACTTCGAAAGCAGCTGACCGTACACATGTTTCGTAATTTATCGAGTCCCATGCGAGACGCGCCAGATCCTGAGACTCTCAAACGGCGATGAAAGCTGTAGCACCTCTGCCGTCGCCGGTCATTGTTAGCGAGATGGTCGTTTGCAGTCTGGAAACCGGCTGGATGGTAGACCGTGGTAGTGAGACACAGACGGAAGATGCCGGCGCCCGGTGCCCTTCATATTCATTTCATCAATTACTTGACATGTAGTAAATACGACCCCGCTTGCCCACTTACCACCATCTCCTACTGCCGTATTCAACGATGGCCTCGACCTCTTCCCATTTCTTTCGCGATCCCCAGGCCGTCTTGGACGATATAAACTACCAGTTTCAGCTCGAGCCCAGTACTCTAATTAAACTTGCCAAGGCTTTCCTCGAAGAATTCAGACTTGGTCTCTCAAGTTATGGGCAACCGATGGCGATGATGTGTGTCGTGTCAGCCTCTCGCATTCTATTTCTGACCGGTATCTCAGTCCCACGTTCGTCACGGGCGTCCCAGATGGAACGGAAACAGGGTAAGCGTCGTCCTTGATCGCCCCTCACTCTACCTGAAAAATAAACCTGGCAGGACCTTTCTTGCTCTTGATCTAGGAGGAACCAATCTGTCTGTAATTCTCTTTGCTGGCGATGTGTCACGATAACTGAAGACTTCAACAGGCGCGTCTGTGAAGTCGTCTTGAATGGTGACAAGACATTTTCACTTAGGCAGCAGAAATACAAGGTCTCAGATACCCTGAAAACTGGAGAAGCTTCGGTGTTATTTGGTCCGTTATCCATCTACCCGATCGAGTCATCTCTCATCCATCACCAGACTACCTTGCTGATTCCGTCGATGCCTTTCTGACCACCCATTCTAACGACTCCGCCCCATCACCCGGAGATTCTCCAGATGTCCTGCCACTCGGGTTGACCTTCTCTTTCCCCGTTGAGCAAACTGCGCTGAATTCTGGAAAAATCCTCACATGGACCAAAGGCTTCGCTGCCAAGCATGCTATAGGCAATGATGTCGTACAGCTATTGCAAGACGCATTTGACCGGAAGCACATGCACGTCAAATGTGTCGCGCTGGTAAACGACGTAGGTTTTCGCTATATGACCTCCTGCATCTGATTAACAGTGGTCTGCAGACCGTTGGTGCCCTTCTCTCACGTTCATATACTTCCGGCGGGTGTATGTTGGGAAGTATCTTCGGAACAGGAACCAATGGCGCGTACGTTGAGAAGGTCAGCAGCATCACCAAGTTAGGCAACTCTCCTGCGGTCGCCAAAGGCGGCGTAATGGTCGTAAACACAGAGTGGGGCGCTTTCAACAACACGCGAAGTCACCTTCCTTCCACTCCCTACGACAATACCCTAGATCGACAATCTATCAATCCCACCTTCCAAGCTTTTGAAAAGTTTATTTCTGGTATGTATCTTGGAGAAGTTACGCGCCACGTCTTACTTTCACTGATCGATGCGGCGCCGAAACCCATCTTATTTGGCGGCAAGTCGACGGCGTCTCTGAACAAACAATGGGGCATCGACACCAGCGTGATGAGCGACGTGGAGACAGCCTGGGAAAGCTTGACGCACACATCAGAGAACCCGACACCTAAATTTTCCGACTTCCAGGATAATAAGTTGGATGAAAAGACAAAGGCCAAGCTTGAGGCGATACGGTCTGTTGTCGTTAGTCGTTTGGGATACCAAAATTCGGACGTTTGCCTTCGCGATGCAGCGGTACGATGTCTGATTTATTCCCGAACCGAAACTCAAAGCGCTGTGTTAGATTGTGAAGTGGGTTTGCACACTCGTGGCTCGGCGCGCGGCTCTCCTTAGTGGTGTCGCTGTCGCTGCTGTCCTTTTACAGACGGATCGGGCGAGCTTCGCTGATGCCCAAACAAATGGAGTACACGACAACTCGGACGAACACTTCAAAGTTGGTGTTGATGGAAGGTGCGTTAAACTATTTTTCTTACTGTGTTGCCAGTCTTTCTGATCAAGTATTCGTAGTTTGGTTGAATTCTATCCTCATTTCGAGAAGATCATGCGCGAATCTATGCGTTTCATTGTTGGAGCTGATGTGGAAAAGCGAGTGGAAATTGGTATGGCTAAAGATGGCAGCGGTGTCGGTGGTACGTGTCTTTTATTCCCGTGTAAACATTCAAACCTGACGTTTTCGTGTTAGCTGCTCTGTGCGCTCTGCAGGCCACCAAACAACAATAAATTTAACTGCTTCGTGTCGGGATATTGTACACATGAATCTGTGTTAGAGACGTACATTTAAGTGTATAAGTGTATTATAAACTTTTGGAGATGCTGCTAGATGGGATCATTCGAGACACAGTCGTTGAGAAAGCCTAAAGAATTATCTGATCTTTGGGCTGCAGAACTACAATTTGATATAACCCATTCTCTGTTTGTACTAGGAGTTCAGTCAACGCCGGTTCGTCGAGCTTCTTATATTATTAGCATTTGAGTTCATTTATTCGTGCCAACAAACAGGTATCTAGCCGCTCTCGCACCATCTCGTGAAGTGCGCAATCCTTCTTCATTGTTTACATACTGTTATTCATATCTACACTATAGCGCTTGTTGTCTCAAATGTTGTGTCCTCAATATTTCATGCAATCGGCTAAATATTATTTTCGAGACAGGTTTGGGGGATCATCAGAATCCGTAGATTCGTCCGAGCTTGACTCGGCACTCTGAGACCCATCCGAACTCAGGAGAAAGCTATGGCATCGACCTAGGCTCCACGTGCAGGTTGTTTCCACTCAGACCTATGGTGTTTCAGAGGGATTGTTTCGAGTTTCCATATTGTATATCAGCGAAGGTTTTGAGCAAACCACTGTCTCTTACGATCACTATGGACGACCGAGGGGGCATACCACACCGAAGACTCCAGCCGTCCATCCTCCTCGCTCGTGCTGCTATTCCCCATGTCATCTGGGGCCAAGACGCAATACATTACAGCCTTGGCGGATCATTCATCTTCTACGACATACTGGACCTCCAAATCCTCCTCCCGCCCTCAAGGATCCAAGAAGCCGTGGCCTTACTGTCTCCATCGTATTCTCCAATGACCTGCGATGAGATTGACGAAGAGAAGAGAGTGTATAATGCTTCCCACATGGACCGTTATACCGATTACACCCTTGCATTTCGGGATCGTCCAGATGACTTTGTGAGGCTCAAATCCTTGGAACGAAATACTAGATCCGATCCCTCTCGCGTTCTTCTCATATCCAATACAATCTTCAACTACCCTCTTGACGAGACCACTCCAATATCCCTCCTGCTCTGCCCGATCCTCCCATTCCCATCAGTACCAGTTTTGTTCCGTCTTATGCCTGTTCACCTCCAGAAATGGCTGGACATGGGCTATTCCCGTCAAGGTACGGCCTTCATGAGGATATGTAAGGCCCTTTTGGAGCGCGCTATCAACTTCTCTTTTCCCAAAGAAGTGGAAGAAGAGTATTCCAACATTGATAGCCTGCCGATGAGACTGAAGGAGTTGACAATTTCTCTTGACGAACGTGAGAAGCCCTGGATTTATGATTGCTTCATGCTGGGTTCTGACGGGAGTTCCGACGAGGCTGTAGAATCTGACGACGACGATGATACTATCTGGGACCTAACATCTTCCTTTTCTTCACCCTTAATCTCTTGAACAAGTGATTCCTATGGCAGTAGCGACAGTGGTATCAGCAGTATTACCAGAGTTACAGGGAGCTACGAGCAGAAGGTGTTGATCACTGTCAAGGATGACCCTCAGTCGCAACAAGTGAGTTTCTGCTGTTGATAAATCCGAGATGCTTTGCCCATTTCAAATGTAGCCACTATCGTCAGAGCGAGAACACCTTCATTGGGAATGATTCCTTCTGAACAGGTTACTTCTTGATTTCAGCGAGGTTCCGGAGATAAATATTTAATCGTTGATCTCTCTGTTCCATCATTCCGTTTTTGCTACCTTTGACATTATGTGTTTGCTGAGTGTTCCTCTGTTAGATATGTTACTATAATAGCAGTGTACTAGTTAATCGGCTTGTAAGGATTCTCTGCGCTTTTACATCTGTAAATAAGTCTATGGCCTCATTAATAAGCACTCTGCCCATCCATGATTTGTGCACACCTTTCACCCACATGCTGAAGCACCCTGATATGCCTTCACCCATGGCACCAGCACCCTCGCTGCCGAACTCGATGAGTAGAACAAACTCCTTGTGTGTTCCCGGGCCGTTGTGTCTTGTCTTAGTACCGATGTAGAAAGCAGCGCAAAGAAGCAATCGTACACCCAACGCTTCTCGCGCTCGTCAAGACAAATCATCATCTCCTTCAGCCTCATTAGTAAATTATGAACATTTTCCATACTCTTCTTCCACTTCCTTGGAAAAGAGAATCTGATGGTGCTTGTCAATAGAAACTTGCATGTGCTAATGAAGGACCAGCTTTGAGGAGAATATCCTGCATTGACACATTTCTGGAGGTGAATAGGCATGAGACGGACCAATACTGGTACTGATGGAACGAGAGGATTGAACAGAGCAGGAGCGATATTGGGACGGTCTCGTCGAGAGGGTAGTTGAAGATCGTGTTGGATATGAGAAGAACACAAGATGGATCGGACCTAGTATGTATTTCGTTCCAAGGATTTGAGCCTCACAAAGTCGTTTGGGCGAATATTATGGTCAGGAGGGTCAGAACTTCTTGGATCCTTGAGGGTGGAAGAAGAATTTCAACGAGGTCCAGCATGTCGTAGAAGATGAATGCACCGCCAAGGCTGCAATGTACTGCGTCTTGACCCCAGATGATATGGGGAATAGCAGCACGAGCGAGGAGGATAGATCGCTGGAGTCTTCGGTGTGGTATATCGTTTCGGTCATCGAAGGTACGGTGAGGGAAGGAAAGACGGTCCTAGTTGAAACTTTTTAAGCTTTCTAGTCAAACGATCGGTTGAAATCGTGGAGTGGGCGGGTCGACCTCTCCGAGCATCGCCTTCTCCTACCAAGTGGCATTGCATTTGCCAGACATTAATAAGGGAAGGAAAGTCTATAAGACAGACGATATCAGTGCACAAATGCAGATGAGGGTAGCAGTAGCAAGACATTTCGGTCCCCGTAACCGTGTTCAGTGTGCAGGTATGCTGAAGTCACGAACCTTTGTTTGGTCATGACATTGCGAAGCGAATGTTTAACAGATTTTATTGTAGTAGCAGTACATATCTGGTCAGTGCATTATCTGACCGGGGTACGAGCACGGTGTGATCCACGGGCACTGGTAGTCGTACATACATACACAGTTGTTCAGGAAGCCACTGGTATCGTTTTGATCTGAACAATAATCAACAAGAGAATAGAAAACACGACAAGTCAGCATACCTGCAGACCATGAATACCCTCTATTTCCTGCTTCAGCGTCTCCGTCACGAGTTTATGCTGCTTCACGATAGGTAATCCTTTGAACGACCGAGAGGCAATAGTGATGGCATAAAACGTCCCGCAACCGCCTAAACATAACAGAATCTATCAGATATAAACATCAAGGCAAATTTGCTGCTCGCTTACCCGATACATCTTGCACCTGCAACTGGGACGGCGAAAACTTGTGCGTCAGCTTGGAGTAGATATTCTGCTCTCCTTCTGATAGGTCCGTGGGGGGTACCGCCGTCGTCAGTGACCGCAGGTGGCGGGCAGCAGGGAAGAGCCGCCTGGTAATCGACAGCATGGTGGAGGGATCGTGACAGTCAGCCTCCTCTCGTCATTGGTCCGCGACGCGTTCCGAATTCGGCATGGCTCCAGCTTCACCTTGGGTCTCGACCTTTCGAGTGCGCTTCCATGCTGCTACCACAGTCTCTGAGGGCTGCAGCCTTCCTCAGGCGCCATATATGCTACTCGATTCCAGCGGGGAGGTTCTTCTCAAGTCGACCGTCGACTTCAACGCTTTTGAGGACCAGTTTCCGGGCTGGGTTTGCTACGAAGGCGCCCAAAAAACCTCTGGTAAATAAACCTTCTGTAGCGCAGAAGACGGCACCGAACACAGAGGTACCACCACCACCGAAGGCAGATGAAATGCCAATTCTCCCTCCCAAGTCCGTGGGGATCTGGCTCATGATATCTTCGTCTTTGGTTCTCACTATCGTAGTCGTCGGTGGGGTTACTCGACTCACGGAATCCGGGCTCAGTATCACAGAATGGAACCCCATAACTGGCATGATACCACCTCTGTCAGCCGCCGAATGGGACATCGAGTTCACAAAATACAAAGCTACCCCCGAATTTCATCTGTACGTCATTACGCTCGCCCCATCTCACAAATGATCAACTTGCATCCAGTTTGAACCATTCCATCACCGTCGAGGAATTCAAACGGATCTTCTACATGGAATGGGCGCACCGCGCTCTCGGACGGATAGCCGGACTCGTATTCGTGGGGCCCCTCGCCTATTTTGCCTTGAAACGGAAGATCTCCCGTTCGCTCGCCGTCAAGCTCAGCGGGATCGCCGCGCTCTTCGCCGCCCAGGGCCTCCTCGGGTGGTACATGGTCAAATCCGGGCTTGATCAATCGCTCATGGAGACCCCAGGCGCGGTACCGCGCGTGTCGCAGTACAGACTGGCAGCACACCTAGGGCTCGCATTGGTCTTGTACGCAGGGATGTTCTCCACGGCCATGTCCACGATCAAGGAGTTCAAGTTCGCCCAGGAGGGCGCGTTGTGGCAGGGTCAGAAGTTGAAGGTGTTTGCTCAGGCGCTCGCGTCGCCTGGGATGAAGCGCTTGCATCTGCAGACGCGAGTTTTGGCTGGTCTGGTTTTCCTGACGGCTCTGTCGGGTGAGTAAACACACGAATGACGACTAGCCATCTAAATATCTTTCTACTGGCAGGTGCTTTCGTTGCTGGGCTCGATGCCGGCCTTTTGTATAACGAGTTCCCTCTCATGGGGGGACGCATCGCACCTCCGGCGGACGAGCTATTCAACCGCGATTATTGCAAGTCGCCCGACGGTTCTGATCTCTGGTGGCGTAACATCCTCGAGAATCCCACAACGGTGCAATTCGATCATCGAGTTTTGGTTCGTTTGTTTCTCGTCACGTACATTTTAATGACATTGCTTACTGGTATAATTCCCCTAGGCGATAACGACTTATTTCGGCATTGGATGGATTTGGCTCCGATCGCGGAAACCGACAATTCCTGTCGCTACCCGTCGTGCTATCACAGCAGCCTTTGGCATGGCGAACGTTCAGGCTCTGTTGGGCATCACTACCCTATGGTACCTGGTTCCTATACCACTGGCAGCGAGTCACCAAGCAGGGAGTGTGCTATTGCTCAGTGCCATGATACACGCTCTGCTGACATTCAAAAAACCCGGGGCAGCAGCCCAAGCTTGGAAGCTTTGGAAGTCAAAGGTCCCGGCAAGGAAATAATACCTACATAGCATACTTAATCTTATTTTGTTTTACACCCCTTCTCAATCTCACCACGACATATTGGAACAAAGATATGAATGTATTGATACAGTATCGATTACCCTGCCATTTGCACGTCTTCGTCGGTCGTTGTGGGCACCGCAGGGGCATCCGTCTCCTTTGGTATCATAGTTTTGACGAAAACATCCACCTTTTCGCCTTCGAGAATACGGAATGCACCAGTCGGAGATGCATCTGTTTCGTTAGGACTTGCAGGACCAACGATACCAATGGAAGTATTGTTGACGTTCAATTCCTTGTCCTGCTGTAACGTTTCTCGCAGGGCATGCAATCCGTGCCGAATGAGCTCATCCAGATCACCTTTCAATCTAGGTGAGCACCCAGGAGTGAAGGAGAAGACGTGACATACAATCTGCAAAGCTCTCATAATGCTTCTCGAGGTAAGTCTTCGCGCTCTGACTTCTGGCACCAATCGACATCGCATAATATTCATACGAATTTCCGGAAGGTGAGAACTCATAGAGGTGAGGCCCAGCTTGATCTTGTCCAATGACGAGGAACCCAACACCGTATGGACGTCGGCCGTATTCCTGAGTGTTGACTTGTGCCTCTGCTCACTGTCTCAGCTGACCATACGGGAGAGAGAACTAGGTACACGCACTATCGGCCATTGCAGACACGAGCCTATTGACAGGAATGGGGCGGTTGAATATCATTCTTGATGACATTGCTTGTTGGCGCATGAAGTTACTGTTCCTAGCTTGAGAACGATAAAGCAAGCGATGAAGAAGGGGTACTGACCTTAGAACACGAGCATCCGAAGTGAGGCCAGCAATAGCGATACCAACATGATCATCTATTCGGAACATCTTCTGTTGGTATGAAGCCAGTTCGCCGGCGGAACGCTACAAGGGGCCAGTCAGTAACCCAGTCGCAAACCTCGAGTGAAAACAAGAACCTTGAGGGCCAGCAAGACCGAGTGGGTCTTTGAACGTAAGCCCACAGCCGCAGAGCCCTGCTTCACGGCTTCAAGGGCATATTCCACCTGGTGAAGGCGACCTTGGGGCGAGAAAACAGTATTGTCCGAGTCGTAGGTGTTCCGAAACTGAATGAAGAAGGGTGAGGACACGTTTTATATGGGAAAATGGAGGGAGCTGGGCGCACCATGGTTCGTGAATGAGGAAGAGGTATCGATCGCTGACGCGTCGAAATGTGTTACAGTCACAAGATGCAGCTCGATTTCCTTTTTCGGACAGGAGATTTCAAGTTCATCGCATTTCAATCAAAAAACTGAGAGTACCCGTAATAGCATCGAAGGGTAAAATAAACTACGCTGAAAGAGATGGGACTTCAAGTTAAACGCGCTAATATACCTAAGGCTGCTCTTCTTCCCGCCTTGACTATCCTCCCTCTGGTAGATTGGGTGGAGCCTAGTCTTGTAGCAGTAGTCTTCTGTAATTGATTACCATGCCCTTCGGTTGTTATCGTACAGAAAAATACCTATCTATGCAGTGGCAATTACGACACTAACAGTGAGCACTGAGGGACTCGTACATAGCGTAGGGCTCATCTGAAAAGAACTGCCCATTGCAGCCTTCCAATACAACAGCATGTCTTGGCTTGGTCTGCATCACTGCACTATTCAAAAGGACCACGGCCTCTTTGACGATAGCAGCGGCGATGTTCTCGAGATGCTTGACGGTCTCACCTTCGCCGGATACCTCAGCGGGATTCTTTGGAAATACAGCCCATGGTCCGTTTGGAAGTAGAACACCACTAGTGCGTAGACAAATGTTAATTAGATCGGGTCTACAACGCGAGGGAGGAAGTGTTGCCTGAAAACTTCAAGGGGCACTGCAGGAACTTCATGAACATCGCTCAGTATAGAGATGCTGTGTTCCTTCATTGTGACCTGGTGTTATCTATGGTACGGCTACTGTGAGAGGTGAAGTCCCAGATACTATCATCATCATCAGACCCCACAGCCTCGTCGGAACTCCCGTCAGAACCCAGCACGAAGCAGTCATAAATCCAGCGCTTCTCACGTTCGTCAAGAGAAATTATCATCTCCTTCAGTCTCGTCGGCAGCTCATCAGCGTTGGAATACGCCTCTTCCACCTCTTCGGGGAAAGAGAAGTCGATAGCACGTTCCAAGAAAGATCTGCATAAACTAACAAAGTCAAAGCTTTGATGGGAGTGGCCCCTGTCCAGACATTTCTGGAGGTGAACGGGCATAAGACGGAGCAATACTGGCACTGATGGGAACGGGAGGATCGGGCAGAGCGGGAGCGATATTGGAGTGGTCTCGTCGAGAGGGTAGTTGTAGATCGTGTTGGATATGAGAAGAACGCGAGAGGGGTCGGACCTAGTATTTCGTTCCAAGGATTTGAGCCTCACAAAGTCGTTTGGACGATGCCGAAATGCGAGTGTGTAGTCGGTATAGTAATCGTCCATGTGGGAGGCATGATACGCTGTCTTCTCTTCGTCAATCTCGGAGCAGCTCATGGGAGAATACGATGGAGACAGTAAGGCCACGGCTTCTTGGATCCTTGAGGGTGGAAGGAGGATCTGGAGGTCCAGTATGTCGTAGAAGAAAAAAGGACCACCAAAGCTATAGTGCATTGCGTCTTGGCCCCAGACGACATGGGGAATAGCAGCACGAGCGAGGAGGATGGATGGCTGGAGTCTTTGATGTGGTATATCGCTTCGGTCGTCCATGGATAGTGTAAGAGGCATAGTCGCGGTGAGGGAATGAGAGTCGAGACCAACAATCGAGTCGAATTTAATATACTGTACACGTGACCACCTTACCGGGACCGACGACGAGTGACTTGAAGGTTGAGACTCACAGCCCCTCACTCAGTGTGCTTATACCTGTGTCTTCTATCGCAACGTTGATACATCATATCGCCGGAGTCGTGCGATCAGTAGCCGGTAGAGCCCGCATTGGTGCTGTCAACAATCTAGAAGAGCCGGCGCTCTATGCGACGCCCATTGTTCGCACGATTATATCAGTATCAGGAGCCGTTGATTCTCGCGGATCCTCAGACGATGGAGGCAGTACAGCGGTTAAGATGTATGAACCATATAATGCATAGCTAGTTGTAATAACCGCATGAGGAGAAGAATTGTCGATGGGAAAACTAGCACTGCACGGAGCTGAACGGAAGCAAGAATGAACACGACCACTTGTGCTGTGTTTATCTGATCTAGTGCTCGTATACATAATATTAAGCTCGAAATCTATAGTCAATTGACCGTATTCCATAACGCAAATAACATCTCATGAAGCTACGGTCGAAATAGTACAGTACTCTGAGTTCAATTGCATTCCTACCGGAGTCTCTATGGATCGCAGACACATCTAATGTTACCAGTCTCCTCTATTTCAGTCTATAAAGTCGCACCAGCGTAATGGAGTCCCTATTATAGATTTCTCTGTCCGGATCATCCATAACCTGGAATCCAACACTAAACTTAGATCAAGACAATAAAGCTAACAGCACAATCATCACCTGTTCCCATGTGAACTTTTTCTTCAACATTGCAAAGAAGCGCTTATCAGCCTGTACACACACACGACGCGTTATTTTCACCTCCGGAGTCTGAGAGTAAGGGAACCCCGGTACCTTTCGTCGCTTCTTGTAACAAAACAGCACTTCGGGTTTCTTGTCATAGATGTCGCAGAGTGTTTGGACGAGGAGTGGGAACGCAGGCTCAAAATACACACAGTCTGCTGCGAGGACCACGTCCGGAACGGGTATACCGGCTGGTATCGGTTCGCCCCTAGTCTCGACATCACAGTGAGAAGGGGGCTTGACCCGTGATGAAACGTACCAGTTCAGTTCGGCGACAGTACAAGATGAAGTGAGATGGTTTCTCAGTACATTTTGCCGCATGATATCTAACAGCGGGCTGAGATGGGAAGCGCGAATCATCATCAATTATCAAAGAGTGAGACGCCCAGACATTATTGGGAGTTTACTGACGCTTGATCCGTGACCCAAACTTGTGCGCCAAGCCTCGCTGCGACAATCCCTACGAGGCCGGTCCCACTCCCGAGCTCAAGAACTGTTTTATCCTGAAGGAAGGACCGATCCTGTTGTACGAGGTAATTGGACAGAATCTGAATTGCGAGACTCAAACATTGATGGAGTGGATGATGAAAAGATCAGTACCTGTCCTGCGGGCCAGACAATCCCACCACAGCCAGGAGAGGCATCCACAGACAGGGTGACGATTACTGGATCCTCCGATGATTTCGTGAAAGTGAGGCGCATCGTCTTTTCCTGGGCAGAGTATTCCGACTGTCCCATGACGGGCTCCTCGGCCTGTGGATCTCGAGGTGTGTCTTCCATGAGAGTTGAATAAGGAAATTCCGTGATCACTGCTGTTTCTGGGGAGGCATGGTGCATTCAAGCAACAGCAGCGGTGGCTCAAGAGCGTCGGTGGAAAGGGCTGATCTAATAATAACCGACGCGATCGCTTGTAATAAAGATGCCGGTCCGAAACGGGACATCAACTTGTTCGACATCAAGTTCGAGCAAGATCTGTAACATCCAGTGCTGATATCTACCCAGACTGTATATCTACCCATGTCTCCTCCGGGACCTCCAATCTTCTTCTGTCCTCGATGCCCTCTGCACGCACGACCAGACTGAACATAGTCCTGACGGACGATCGTTATCCTGCGGCTCGAAGCCCCATTTCTGTGCTGTTCAACGACGACGCATGGTGCTGGTGAGTTGACCCTGAACAGACTGCGCTGATAGGCAACTGAATGTCAGAAGTATCATAGAATGTCGCTGTTCATTAAAACGAAGACCGCACATCCGCCGCCGCTTTGGGCGCAGAATCATACGAAGGCTGCCTAAAGTGCCAGTGCAGACAGCAGCACCAGCTGCAGTGCGAACGCTTCCTGTGCCACCGTCCGAGAGAAAGATACGGAAACTGCCCGTTCCACCATCAAGGGCCGCTGATACTGGCGTCAAGCCTCGAACTCTTCCCACACCGCCTCCAAAGTCGTCGATTCGCGGCCTGCCCACCCCTCCGCCACTGAAACCCCGGTCAGTCACACAGCCTGGCCGCCCATTACCGCTCGTGTCATTCCCAACGACACCATCAGTGACATGCAGCACCCCCATGTTGATGCAGTCGATGAGCTCACGGGCAAGTGCTGGCGGCCACGCTGACGAGATGCTGCTGTCGCCCCTCATTGATTGGGACGTCGTGATGGAAGAGATTATATACCGGAATTCGAACGCGAGTTCGACAGCGCCAGACGCGAAGAAAGCTCGCCGCGAAGAGGTCGTATTCCATGGAGAGAATGGCAGCTGGCGAGCATCGTTCACTCGGACTTTATGACATGTATGACATATGTAGTATTATGGACTGGTATATATTGGAGCCGTGGTGCAATGCGACAATAGTGCGACTTGTCTCGCACAGGCCTGGTTCCTCGAGGGAAACGGCTAGACCCCGTGCGGCAACTGGGATCGGAGGCGAGATTTCCATAGCAATCCCGCTTTCAACTCGTTTGCTTATATTTCATTTTGCCGAGTGGTGCATGACCGGAACCGAACTCCACGACTACCCTTGCAGGCGCTTGGAAGCGTACTACAATCCCGTACAGACGCAAGATGTGGACCCTAGGATACTGGATTCACCAGCGGCTCGAGGGCGTCCTGTTCCAACCGGTCGCGACCGTCTTATTTTGGATTGGCAAACAGATGCAACGTCATCTCGCCTTCCACTCGACTTGGTATAATCTTCTCCCGTCTTCCTCCACTGCAAATATGCAGAACAATCATGAGGTTATATTTGAATGGTACTTTCATTCCTACCTCTACTCTCTATTTCTCACACCTTTACTAGGCCTCATACCGAACCAGCAACCGTCGTAGTCACGGGCACCTTTGACCAGGTAATAATGTCTCACTTGACATTCCGAGATAGCAACTCAACAGCCAATTCTCCCAGTGGTCGTCGTCCATTCGTCTCGCCAAAGACAGCAACGGGTTCAAGGGCAGTACACAGATCCCGTGGGATGAAAAAATCGTGTATAAATTCATCGTCGACGGGGAATGGTCGATCGCCCCTAGCCAGCCCACAGAGACCGATTCATCTGGAAACGTCAACAATATATATATCGCCCCCTCAAAGCCTTTACCCCCTACCACGACCATGTCCAAGACAACAGAAAAACCTGCAGCGAATGGCGATACCCCCTCTTCTGATGATAAGCAGGAAACAGAGGCGGGCGGAGGCGTTTCTCAGGTCGTTTCGGACCTGGCGACTGCTGCAACAGCGGGCACAGCTGCGGGGCTGGGCTATGTCGCGTCGGGCGTAGGAGCTGCTGTACAGACCGTTGTCGGCGAGGACCCAGAAAAGGTGCGTCCATATCCATAACGTAAAAGGATTTGCATTCTGAATATCCATAGACAACGACGACCACGACCGAGCTTCCTGCACCAGAGCCCATTTCCAAAGCTGTATCAGAGCCAACGCCAGTGTCTGTTCCGCCAGAACCCGCTGTTGAGAAGGCGCTGCCAGAGCCGGCTTCCGTTGAACTGGTTCCCCCAGTCATCGAGACACCCACCGCTGAGGAACGCCAAGCCGCCCCGGAGCCAGAGCCTACCCCAGTGCCCCTCGCGGAACCTGCCCCGGCGGCACCCGCGGTCGCCCCCATCATCCCTATTGCCATCGTACCAGTCAATGCAGCTGAGAACAACGAGTCGCCGCCTCCATCAGCAGAAGCGAAAGAGGAGGCCTCAACCCATAGCCCTTCCTCCTCAACTCCTGCACCTGCGGTAGTTGCTGCTGAGGTACCGCCTGCGCCAGTTGAAGTACCGCCTGCACCAGTTGAAGCACGGCCTGAACCGGCTGTGGCGCCGACTTCGTCTGATGTCATCGAGGATAAGAAATCTATTCCAGAGACAGCATCAGAGAAGCCACCGACCAACGGTCCCGCAGCTAAGGACGATAAGCCTGTATCTCAACCCCAACTCGCAACGCCTCCTCCAAGTGTACCTTCGACGCCCAAAAAGAAAGAGGCGTTCCCCTCGGCAGAGTCCCCGTCCAGCTCTCCCTCCTCATCCTCCAAGTTCGGCACATCTGGCTCTGCCCGCAAGAAGCGGAGCTCCATCTTTGGCAAGATCAACATCAAGCACATGTTCAGTCCTAGCAAAGATAAGGACAAGGAGAAGAAATGATTTATGGGGGGCAAGTTGATGAATTTTAGGTTGATTTTTTTTTCATTCTCTATTGGAGGACATCGGCAGTTAGCTATCCACACACACATACGCCTCTTCTATGTTAGTTCCTCAGTGTAGAATTCATTATTACAAGTACATGTTCTTTAAGAAACTGTATTATACAACAGTGACGGCTATCTTTATATTGCGTAACTACTTATCTATCCAAAAATCTCTAGGACGATACCTGTTGAATGAATTCGTCAGTATCCGCGGCAAGGTCAGATGCTCTTTCCCCTTACCGGCACCAATCGTTTCTCCCCCACGGCGAAGAAGAATCCGTCCCATATCCTTATTAACTGAGAAGGGCTCGAGTGGAATCGGAAGCGCCGGAGCTGAACTCGATAACGATGTCGACCTCAGAACAATCTGAACCTCCGCCGATACACCTTTCGTAAGTACCCTAAATTCCCACATATCAATTCCGATGTCAAGCGTACAAAGCCAAGCTCTCACCTCGGCTTTTTCTTAACGACTGTCCCAGTCGTTCTATCAAGGGTGGATATCAGATTGGCGATAGTAGCAGGGACGTCGCGGGAGTGGTGGTAGAGTTCGACCTGTGAAGCACGGTCAGATAGGTAAGGCTGGAGAACTGATAAGTCACCACGAACAGATGCCCCGGCGGTTATGGGAAGCTGCACGTCGAAGATTATGATTCGGGCCGTGAAGATTGTCGCTAGCGGGACGACATCAGTCGGAGGACAGAGGACACTTCCTACTGCTAGATGAATAGGATCTATGCCAGTCAGGAACAGCGTGGCATTAGACCCCGCCATCGCCCATGACGCGCTCTGTTCCTCGACCTCGATAGCTGCACATTATTTCGTTTCAGTTTCTGTGTATATGAAAAGATCATGAAAGAACGTTACATTTCACAGCAGCTGTTTCATCTCCAGGCAAAACACGAAGACGTTCTCCGACCTGGACGATGCCACTGCACAACCTTCCCGTAACACCGATACCAGCACTCTGTCCCTTGAAAACGTTCGAAATTGGGAGTCTCAGAGGGGAAGCAATGTCACGCGTGGGTGGCTCCAGTTTATCTAGTACAAGTCAGATTGAGGCATTCCATTTCGTTGCGAGCGCATACCAAGGCAATCAACCAACGTAGGTCCTACATACCAAGAGGTGAACTCTTCGACTTCCTTGGGCTTCTCTGCTAGATTAACGCCATCCATAGCTCCGACTGGGACAAACTGCATTTTGGAAGGATGAAATCCCGACTGAACCAAAAAGGGATGCATGAGTTTGCAGATCTCTTTGAAACGACTTTGGTCCCATTGAATCTTGGCATGAAATAATGAGCAACGCAACCACATATAATTGATGATGTTACGAACCACATCGAGCTTATTGATCGCAATGATGATCTGCGAGACACCCAGACTCCTCACCAGGATGACGTGCTCTCTAGTTTGCCCACCACGATCAAACCCAGCTTCGAATTCTCCAGGAGATGCGTCGACAACTAGCAGGGCACAGTCTGCTTGGGACGCGCCCGAAATCATGTTCGGCACAAAATCCTTATGTCCTGGAGCATCTAGAATAGTGACCTGACGGTGCTGCGTTTTGAGAGATTGCAAGGCGATGTCCATCGTAATACCTCTGGTGGAATCGGAACCATCAGAATCGCGCATACGATGAGCAGGAGTTTTCCTCTAACCTTTCGCGCTCTTCAGTGGTGCCATCTAAACTCCATGCCCAGCTGAAGCTGCGCTTTCCCGCCTTGCTACTGCCCCTTTCATTGGCTATTCGCGTTTTCTCATCTAACCGACCAGTTTCATACAGTAACCGACCCATGAGAGTCGACTTTCCCGCGTCAACATGCCCTTGATGATTCTCATTGTCAAGGGTTTCTAGTCCATCGAAGAAAACCTACCTATTACCACAAGGCTGACAAGTTTGAGGTCACCAGTCTGTTGAGCTTCCAAAGTGCGGTTAGCTTCCTCCAGGACCCTTTCCCTCGCTAATGTTATCTTGGGTGCTTCTTCGATAGACACAGACTCGACTTTCGGAGTCAGATTTAGTGCTGAAAGATCCATCATCCGTTGATCAACTGGCGTCGAGGTTCCCGACCTAGCAGCAGAAGCTTTTGTGGGTGTTCCCGGTGCTTTGAATCCTTTGGCGGGAACAGGCGAGCCCGCTCTAGAGTTCGAAGCCGACTTCACTGATGCTAGATTCTTCTGTTTGTGAAGTTTCTCGCGTTCTTTCGCAGCTATAAAATTACACACAAGTAAGAATACAGACGTCAAAGACAATAGAAAGAAAAAGAAAAAGAAAAACAAGGAAAAGTATAAATTAAGCTTTGGTGGAAGAAGACGCTTTTGTCCGTTGTGCGGTAGAAGGTAGAGCGCCTTTATTGGCCAATGATGAACCTTGTCGTGCACGCATGACTACGTCGTCGGGACTCGGTTCGTCAAACTTGAATGCGGCGGGGGAAGCAAGGCCTGGCACGATTGGTGCGGCTTCCTCATGACTATGCTCTTCTGCTGATTCATGGCGCCTGTGTTTCGTCTTTGATTTATGATGCCCTTTCGCCTTGTGCTTGGAAGACGCCAGATCATCGACGAGGATGGTAGCAAATGCGGAAGGCAGCGCGCGAGGAGCCGAACTGGGGAGGAATAACGGTGGAGTAGAGGGCAACTCGACTTCTTCATGCTCAGGTAAAACGATGCTCCGATGCTTTTCTTGCAATTTCTTGATCTTCGCTGCGAGCTTTGAGGGTTTCTTTTCGAGGGCCTCTTCAAGGGTGACGACGTATGGGGCCTCTTCCGGTGGTCGCTTTGGATCAGTCAAGGTACGCAGCGATTCGTAAGAGTAGGTGATGGCAGTGGTCACAGTGTCACCGTTGGCCACCGGGGTAAGGTACTTTGTAAAGTGCTGACCAGGTTTCGGTTTACGCCCGATATCGGAATCTAAAATACTAGGTCTTTTTGTAGGGATAGGTCTAGTAACTGCTTTAGGAGCTGCCTTTGACTGTGCCAATAAAGCAAGTTTAGATGGCTTCCGCACAGTGTCTGGAGAGGGCAACTCCGCCGTTTTGGACGGTGTTGGGGCAGCTGGCCTATTGATAGATAGCCCTCTGCGTGGAGACATAGGCGGGGTAGGAGTCCGAGGCTCAAGGGACCGTGGCCGACTAGGTGCAGGTGTGTGACCGTTTGAAGCAGGAACGGGGTCTGTTGCAGCTGGTGTGATCTCTCTAGGCGAATCTTTCGGAGGTACTTTTGGTGGTGCATTATCTAATGCTTCGAGCTCCATCGCCGTCTGGATGGCCTTTCTGATGATCGACGACGTTGACGAAGGGGCAGATGATTTCGCAGACACATGAGTCTCTGGGCGAGGTGAAGGTGAGGGGGGAATGGATGTCGCAGTTGGGCGAAGGGCGGGCCAAGTCCTCACAGAACCCTCGTCAATCGCACTCCCCGAAGGCCCTGACCGCTCAGTCCTCGCAAGTGACATGTTGCTAGCCCGAGCATTAGCAGCGAGCTGGGACAATTTGGACGTCTTCCTGACAGGAGTAGGAACATGACGAGTCGATCTACTGTTGGTATCTGGGATGTCCGGAATAGTATCGATCGGTGGGACAGATACACTCGGTGCGTGTGTTGTCGACATCGAACTCCGAGAATCCGAACGAGGGAGAGAAGGAGGAGGCGAATACTGAGATAGCCTGCGAACGACTGATTCTGATGGAGATGGAGGGATGGAATTAGGATTCTCGGAGATATGTGTCTCGTGGTGTGTGTCTCTATCTGATGAGACTGTCAGAAACCGGGTTAGAGTGAAGAACACATGCGCTTACTTATCATTTGCCCATAGGATGTTGCTGTAGAACTCGGAGGAGGTGGTTTCTGGAGATACTGTGTATTGGGGGACCAATAGGGCGGCTCAGTTCTTTCGCTCCGTTCAGTGATTGTGCTCAGCATACGTCGAGGAGGTGGAGTTGGTTGAGTTGACATATCGTCATACGTCACCGGTTCATAATCTTGCATATTTTGACGCTGCATTTCTGCCTGCTCCTGCATCTGCTGCTGCGCCAGAACGATCAAAGGCAATCGAGATCTCCCATTGTTTTCGAAATGCAGAGGCATCTCGCTGCTATATGGGGTCTCATCCAGAACAACGGTAGGAACACCTTGGATATCTAGACGGGCCAGAGTCAGCTAAGGATTCGAGTGATTGTGGAATATGGGCAGACTGAACATATTGGCGAAGGGATCACGCGACTTTCTCTCGTCTCTACACGCTGGGAGGCATCGGCGGGAGAGCACAAGATGTATCGAACGAAGCAACGCTACCCTACGAGAAACAATGTCGTTGTAAAGAGCTTACCTTTCCGTTCCAAAGCCACACGCCGCCTCTCTTGTTCATCTAACCCAGTATCAGTACTTGTCCTGTCAGATTGAGATGCCCCACACTCACCGAACGCCCATTGGATTGTCTGGTCAACTTTGAAAAAGCAGTCCCAAAGATAGTCTTTGATCTCGCGTTCAGAAATGCCCGTGGTCTCTTCGTCACCGATGACTTCCCGTACTTGCTCGAAAGTTGCATTCAGTTCAGCTGCATTAATCGCGACGGTCAAACACAGAAGTTGGAGTTGTTCATGGTTGGTTACCTTGTTCCTGTTCAGTCATTTCTTCACCGCCGCCATCAGACAAGGCGTCATCGTCAAGTTCATCTGTATTTAGTCGCGTCAATATGAGCTCGACCAGGATATGCGCTGCGCTATTACCATCTACGTTGATATTTCTTACATCCCTGTGCCGTGACATCGTCGGAAGTGGTGAGAGTGTGCTGCACCGCCACATACGATGTCATCACCTTCAGGAATACACAAACCTCAACAAGAATAACTCCCGAAACTTTTTCTTCGCATACCAAAACTATCTCCTGTCCCAAAAATGTTCAGTGCTATCCGTTCCTCCGGTGTTTCTCGCGCCTCAATTCGCGTAGGCCTTTGTTTTATTGCATATTCTCTCCCTTGCTCAAGGTTTTTTTTCTGCAGGCATTCTCCACCAGCAGGCCGGCTTGCACTGACATGGCCAAACTTGTGCTTATCGGCAATTTGGGTGGAGATCCAGAAACGCGTTCCGGAAAAAACGACGTTCCCTTTGTCACGTACGTGTCAACGTGGCTCTGTATGCCCGTTAATGTGACATACTGTAATACAGGTACACCGTCGCGACCCAGCAGTACGTGCCTCCTCCCCCGGACTCTCAGGGTAAGCAGTAGTCATTTTCACACTCGACGTGTTATTTATTCTTTCTTAGAGCGCCCTACGTCGAAGACCACTTGGCACCGCGTTTTCTGCTTCCACGAGAACACTAACAAGTATCTCTCGACTCTGAGGAAAGGTTCGAAAGTCTACGTCGAAGCAGCCTTTGAAATGCGTGAGAACCACGTAGAAGGACAGGATGCACCACAGCGAAACGTCTTCCTCAAACATGGTATGAGTGGCGTCCCCGTCCCCGTTCCCGATCTCACTGACCCTTCTTCAGAGAGCATCAAGGTGATTAGCCCACCTAAACAACAAGCTCAGGAGGAATCTCACGAGTCTCACGAGTGAACTTGGATAATATTTTCACCGCCTAAATCTTATACATCTCCCATATATACAGTCCCTATCGCTCCCTTTTCGAGGTGGTCGGGTTTCGTAGTATGTAACTATAGAGTCAAGTCAAATAGCCCAACTGATACTTTAAGGATGGTAAGGCGCCTCTGAGATTCCGTAGTCGGTGGTTGCATGTTCCCACTCCTTTGACTTTGATTAGAAGAAATGATGATAGTAAGAGTCATGGTACCTACATTGCTTTCGCGATTGACATCGGGAGGTGGAACATTGACCATATGTGGATTGACCATCGGAGGGATCGATTCCGGTGCCGGTGTACTGGAACCGGTTGGCCTACTGAGCTTGGCTAGATAATCGCGGACAGTGTGCACGACCAGCTTGGATAAGGATCAGGACAATTCTTGGAAACACGCGTAAAACACGAACAGTATGGTCGTCTTGTGAAGAACCAGAGTAACAGGCGACTACGCCAATGGGGCAACAGGGTGCATTCTTGGAGAAATGTCCAGGTCAGTCGAACTTGGATGCTGCTGAACATTCACCTGCAACCATATAGGAAACGCTGCAGAATCATAGCAGGTTAGTATCGTAAGAATACGGCAGGAAAATTGGGACGTACCCCCTCCGTTTACACGAAAGTCGCCTTGAATACCCATCTCCTTGGGTGTCTTGCCCATTGCACCCATCGATTTCTCAACATAGAAGCTCGAGTGACCTGTCCTGCGTACGACGCTGACCATCCCCTCCAAACAGGCCCAGCTGTCCAAGCTGACATCGCCTACGCCGTCAGGGTGGCCCAGGTCGCCGACTGTGCAAGAGAAAAGCGTGTGACCAGCAATAGTTTGGATAGATATTACCAGGCCCTTGCCCTTGACATGGCGCGACGAGCCGCGGAATCTTTTTCTGATCGACAAGCCCTAGGAGCCAAAGTCACGAACACAATGAAATGAATCTTGTACTGTACCAACCAGAGTGACAGCATCGGATGCAGAGAAGGACATGAATCGATAGTCGCGCTCTTCATGCAGCGACAGAGTGGCTAGCTCGGCGTCTGTTTGGGTCATGGAATGGAAACCGGTGAACATGGATGGCACTAGAAACGTATTCTTGATAAGAAAAGTTTGAGCTTGAAGGTAGCGGAAATTGAAAGGATCTGGACTTTAAGGAATGCCCTTGCAAATGAAGCCGATGTTGATCCCTGCGCCAAGACCTGGGTCAAGTACTGCCAGGATGGATAGATATTGTGCAAGACTTAATATTATCCCTGAATGTGTAACAGTCAAGACCTAATACTATTCCCAAATGTATAACAGTCAATTGAGGACTGGAGGGCAGGCCACAAATGGCAAGGAGCCGAATCGTGACATGCGTCTTCCAACGATGAAGGACGCGGGTTAACCCCAAGCAAGCAACTTGTATGGAGTTCTTCAATAATGTCGGCGTCGATACCCTCAAGCCTTCACTTTTCGAGCTGGTATCTCAAGAGCAGCTCAGAGACTTGCTGCAACCAGCACTCAAATATGTCCTAGCTGTGAGTCACCTCGTCTTCGCCTCTTACGCGTCTCACTGGGCTGCAGGTCTTTGCCCAACGATATCCTCGATATCTTCTGCGTATTGTGAATCGCCATGAAGAGTTCTATGCCGTCCTTATGTTCGTAGTGGAACGGCACTACCTCAAAAACCATGGTATGCTTGCTACTACATCCTAGCCATCCGTTCGGCTTAGAAAAACAGGCGCATCCTTCTCGGAGAACTTCTACGGGCTAAAACGAAGACGTCGACCATACATCGAGGCTGAGAGAGAGAAAGCTGCTACGGGGGGAGTGCCAGCAGGAGAGAAGCTCCGGCGGCAGGAGATATGGCGGTCGCTTCTCTTTTTGGTGCGTCATCTGCTTGTTTAGAGCTCTTCTGGTCGCCGTAACTATGCCTAGGTCGGTGTACCATACCTACGTGCCAAAGCGCAGGATTACTTTGAAGACTTAGGTGGAGGTATCAGCCCTGATGTTATCGACGACGGAGCAGATGTGCGTCAAGTTCGGATGTTGACTGACCAGGTCTGTGTATGCTCTGACTGTCCTTGAAGCTTCGCCTCACGAATCTCCTAGTCGTTCAAAGGCTGGTTGCGACGGACATACAAGATTTTGTACCCTTGGTGCAATGCAGGTTTCGAAGTTTGGCTACTGGCCTATAACATTGCATACCTTTTTGACCAAACGCCTTTCTACCGGCCATGGCTGGCGTGGATGGGCGTAGATCTACGTCGACTGGGGATAGAAGACCTGGTAAGGATGCTTCCCAATGCTTGTAACGAAACTAACGTTCTGTACAGCGTGCTGCAAGCCTGAAAGCCGTTCAAAAAGCACCTGATGCCAAGGGGGGTGGACTACGACAACTACTAAGATCGTCGCCGCAGCTCTTTCTCGATTCCCTGCGGCTTCTCCTTCCAACGGCCGTCTTCTTCATAAAATTCCTGGAATGGTGGTACTCGCCGGGCTCTCCTGCGCGGTCGTTGTCAACGTCTCCGTTGGGACCCGCTGTTCCGCCTCCGCGCATGTTACCTCCGCACCCGCAGGGTATCCCCTTCAATAAACAGAAATACGGAATATGCCCCCTTTGTCAGAGGAGTATTAACAATGCCACGGCTCTTCCTTCTGGCTATGTGTTCTGCTACCGATGCGCGTATGATCACATAGAGAAGCATGGAAAGTGCCCAATAACACTCCTCCCTTCAAGGGTATGGCAGCTTCGCAAAGTGCTGGTGTGAACATTGCAATTTCGGTGCACGTTCGTCGTGATTTGCGTGTTATCGATGGAATGGAGGTAGATAAAGTCGAAAATACGTTACGGTACTTGCTTGTATATCGATTGCTTTGACCTGGATGGAACCAGAAGGAACCACGTTTGTGAATATAAGTTTGAATTTTTGAATTGGCGTTTGGTTGTTCCGACGGCATGTTTGCCCACGCTTCCGACTTCCCTATGACCACCATTCTGCCACCTACCTTATTCCGTCTTGTTGTTTCTCCCTAACCATTCTTTTGTCGCGCACGCGACCGTCCAGCAATGAAGGCCAGCCTTACCTCCAGCTTCCTTGCCCCAACTTGCTCCTGATTTCATTCCAGTTTGGCAAGCACATCCAATCTCACCAAGTACCAGGATGGTCCGCGTACTACCTTGACTACAAATTTCTCAAGAAAATCATTTCTTCTCTTGCTGCCAATCGTCCAGCCTCCGAGGCAGCTGCATTGGCCTTGGGCTTGCGTCCAGTGGACCTCTGGAACCAGCCATCAGCCCTTGGCGAGCAATTTGGCGCGTCGCTCGAGGAAGACCCTGGTCATCCACCAATCTTCTCCGAGTCTGGGCTGGATGAAGATCGAAGCCTTGATTTTCGAGCTCACAAAGCTGCGTTCTTCTTCAAACTTGAACGGGAACTGGAAAAGGTATGGGACGGTCACTGCCCTCTATGCTTATGCTCATTCTCGCGTCCAAAGATCAATGCTTTCTACCTTCAAAAGGAGGCTGAATTACAGCTACGGCTGGAGACTTTACTCTCTAAACGTCGTGCCGCTGCCATGCGGGGTCTCCCGGATGCAGTCAACGATTCCACCCAGACTCACGTTGAATGGAGCGCCGTCGAGGAAGGTTTTCGACTTCTCGAGCGTGACCTTGGGAAACTGCAGGTAGAGATCATGCAACGTCTTCATGAGGCTCACGCCCTTAAGGACGTTTCTAGCAATTCGTCGAGATAAACGCCACCGGGTTTCGCAAAATTCTCAAAAAGTTCGACAAGCGGTCAAGGTCGACAACCAAGGAGCTGTATCTCGCCAGACAGGTTGATGTCCAGCCTGTATTCAACCGACAGGTCCGTCTCTTTTTGTGCTACACACAACTCTAAAATCAAATCCGCCCGTAGCTTATATCAGAACTTTCTGATACGGTCGCCGCCTGTCTTCTTGACATCACAGATCTCTCGTCAGGTCTCAAGTTTGAAGGGCCAGGCGCAAATGATATCTTCACGCAGCAGTTAATGACTGAACGAACACCACACGTAGGCCCATTTCACGACCTTGAAAAGAACCTACGCAAGGCTGTCACGAGTGCCGACCCAGCGGCTATCGCAGATTGCGTGCGCTATTCTGACGTCCTCTCTCAAGAACCCGGCACATCGAATAATGTTGCGCGCATACTCTGGAATGTTATCATCGAAGCTCCACCAGAGTTTGCAGATCTTATCTTGTCCTCTCTGTCCTCCCCGTTTGACTTTCACTTTATTGATGACATCAATGGACGTACGTGCTTGCACGAGGCTGCCATGGCAGGCACACCTCGATTGGTCAATCTCTGCATAGAGAAGCATGTCCCAATCGACAAAGTTGATGTGTATGGTCGAACAGCTCTTCATTATGCTGCAATGAATGGACATGCAGCTATATGTCGTCGATTATTGGAAACAGGACTACCTCTGAATAATCTGGACATCGACAATTACAGTCCATTGGTGTACGCTACCTTGCGCGGGTGCGTCGGGTGTGTTGAAGTGCTCCTCGAGCACGAAATTCCCCCAGAACCCGCTACGCCAGGCGGGGATCTTATACCCCTGTCCCTGGCTAGCCAATGCGGCTATGTCGACATTGTCGTCTTGTTGCTCAAACGTGGTGCCAAATGTTTGCCTAATAGCAATGGCGAATACCCCATGCACCTAGCCGCGCGTGAAGGTCATGCTGAAGTGTGCAAAATACTGCTGCACCATGACGGTTGGGATACGCCCGATAAGTATCATGAATGGACACCGTTATTCCATGGCTCGCGGTATGGGCATGACGCATGCGTTTCTATTCTCTTGGAGGCGGGCAGCCGGGTCTTCCAGACTGATGAACTAGGCCATTTACCCATACACTACGCTGCGTGGTATGGCCACCACGAATGCCTCAACCGCCTTCTTGAAGCCTCAGCTCGTATACCGGCTGTAGCAGAAATCGTCGCAATGCCGGACATTTCGCCCAATTCAGATCTGGAGGGACATACTAGAGAGTTCGAGATCGACATGATTCCCTCCCTTTCCTTGCCTCCACCGATCATGCCTCATCGCGTGTATGGACATAATTACTTGGACCGTAGTCATTTGGTTCAAGTAACTGTAGGGAACACCTCTCGCAACCAAACCCCTAGCGTCAGGCTGCACCATCGTCTGATAAGTCCCGCCTTCCGTGACGAATATCTGCTGAAAACTGCGCCTCTTAAACTTGTCATCACAACCAAGAGTCCAGATGTGAACTCGGCGCCATATAGCGTATCGTTGCCTCAGAGAGACGATAAGGGTGTATTTATATTCCAGATACCTAACCTCAATTGTCTGTGCTTGGAGTTTTCCATCTATCCCAATTTTGGGACGAAAACTATTGGGCGTGCCGTGGCGCTTCCTTCGCTCTTTACGGATATCGAGAATAACCAGTCCTTTACACTTCCTATCATGGACAACAGACTCCACATCGTTGGGGAGGTGAGCATACGTTCTCTACATCGCGGAAGATTTTAACATTCGAGAAAAAAGGTCACTTTCGAAGTCAACGTCATCACATCTTTCAACGGTGTAACCCTCGAAGTGGGTGGCGATGTCGAAACCTACTGGAAATCGACGATCTCTTCTTCAATACAACAGCCTATCTCGACATCGCCGTACCGGTCAGGTCTTGTGGGTTCCACACAAACATCTCCTTCGACGCACTCTATATCTGGAGCCGGCAGCCAGTCTTCGACGATCTCTTCACTGAGAGGAAAATATCTCTACGTTACTGTCCAGGTCACGCGGGATTCTATACCTGTAGTATTCTCACACTGGCGTCTCCCCGAGTCCAACTTCAATCTTAGTGTGTGTGATGTTACATTGGCGCAGTTCGAGGCCCTTGCAGAACGCCTGGGAAGGAATGTTGATAGCGTCACTGCGTCATCAGTAACTGATTGGCCGGCTTTCGTATTTTGGTCTATGATGTCTCTCTCACAGCTGTTGAAGGTAATTTCCTTTTCTATACTAGTCTCTCTATTTTCTTTCACTGATTGGATCTACAGATACTTCCCCCCAACATCGGCATCAGTTTAGAGCTGGCATATCCCTCACCCAAAATACGGGAGCGATATTGTCTAAGTCGGCTAGATCTCAACAGTTTTGTAGATTCAGTTTTGAGGACAATTTATTACACCTCCACGCTTGACGGCCGACTTCCCCGGCGGAGAATTGTCTTTACGTCGTTTTCACCGGATGTCTGCGCTGCCCTGAACTGGAAACAACCGAATTGTTCGTGTAATGCATGTCAGTTTGCTGTCCGTCACTAACGCGGTGATGTCCTCAGACCCTGTTTTCTTCGCTTCTCATTGTGGAAAGAAGGACATTTTCTTGTCTAGTCCATCGCCGTTTACGCTTGAAGACGAAGATGATGGAAGGTTCTGTAGTCTTGGGGAAGCAGTTGAGTTTGCGCGGATCAATAATCTTTTGGGTGTTATCGTTGATGCCGATCTCTTGGTTCGTCATTGCGTCTCTTGATATATTTTCACGCGCTCTAAACGGTTGAATTGATTAGTTGCAAGTACCTTCATTGGTCCAAGGCATCAAGAATGTCGGTCTGTTGGCTGGCATCCATGGGACTTCGGAGCGATCAACGCCTTTGACGACCGGTGGAGATGGTTCCGTTGATGTATATCTTTCCGACGGTTTTGCCGTATATCTCGACCATTCGATGCAAGAGATTTAACTATTATACATTGTATTAGCTGACAACGGAAATTGAAAATACATGGTTTGTATTAATGAATGGATTATCTTGGTATCTTACTACAGTAGTTAGTGTATGAATACTCCAGTGGTTGTCTTATGCTTTACTACACAGATTGATGGTATAACGTTGCGTATTTGCCATTTAGGCGTAACAGTTCTTCGTGCGTCCCGAATTCACAAATGGTCTAATAAGACAATCCGTCAATTAAATGTTTTAACAGGTGATGCCGGAGTGACTTACCCCATTTTCCATCATTGCGACCTTGTCGGCACGACGCGCAGTGGACAGTCGGTGTGTAATAAATACAACGGTCTTCAATGGACGACCGTCTTCCGTATGTGTTATCTTATGTATGGTTTCAAATATTTGATGTTGTGCGTGTGCATCTAATGAGGACGTCTAGATAAAAGAGCGAGTTCAGTTATAAGACGGTGAAGGAACCTATTACGCAGACATACCGGCTCGTCAAACACCAGTAGATCAACTTGTGGTTCGACCGCCTTGATGAAGGCCCGTGCGATCGCGACTCTCTGCCACTAAATCCAAAATTAGCAACAAGCGGACACGCAAAACGTCCCATGGGAATCGCACCTCGCCGCCCGACAGTCCGTGGTGATGTCGGTCGCCTGATGGTAGGCTTCCAGGATACGGGAGCATTTCAAATCCAGGTCCCTCAAGGACGGTTTGGAGGCCATGAGGTAAGGATTTCACGATCCCGTCCGCTTGGGCGAGGTGAAGGGCGTCCTTGATCGCCGTCGGGCACTTCATCTTGTCGATGCATCCAAGTCCCACGTTTTCCTCGAGTGTATAGTTATACTTTGAGAAACCCTGAAACACCGCTGACACTCGCTTGTGATAATCCGGGACACGGTGTTTTCGAAGGTCGGTGCCGTTGATAAATAGCCCTCCCTGGTCGAAATCACAGATGCGGAGGAGTATCTTGGCGAGGGTTGACTTGCCACTGCCGTTGTAACCTACGATAGCAAGCGTTTCCCCTGCCTCGAGAGTGAAATTGACGTCATGCAGAGCGGGCATAACACTGTCCGGATACGTATACGACAAGCCTCTACGAAGAAAACAGTGAGGTCATAAAACTCAAAATGCGGAGACGCTGCTGCCCACCTGGCTTCAATCTTGATTCCGCCAGGCCTTTTTTTGTATTCGACAGCCTCATGCTCAGGTGGTTGTAATTTTGGCTTTATCTGCATGCTTGCGCAGAACGCCGAGAGAAGAAAGATGGTTTGAAATGCCATTCTTGTAGTGGTCAAGAGATTCCTGAAGCCATAAATGATAGATTGCACGGATCCTCGGTATAAAGTCAGAGATCCTAATGTTGCGGAAGATGATGATTGGAGAAGAAGAACGAAGGGGATCTGCCTGGATGCATCAGATGAGAAGAGGGAGAGTGTCAGACGGACCAACATTTTGAAGGGAAATAATTAGGTCTGTGAAACCGTTTCCAGATAGCAGTGAGAAGCTGGGAGAGCAACGAGCCTGTTCCGAAGCGAAGACAACCTTCCAAGCTCTGGACCAGGAGCTTAGGATCCAGTCGTGCAGACCGAATAATGCAACCTCCGGTCGGTGCATATCACTATAAGCGAGGTTCCGCATCTGTTCCTGCCTGCGCGCTGCACGAGATTCTTGGGGTGTGTACAACAGGTCTGTCGCAATGTGGGACATAGTAAACCATGGAAGGAGCGGAAATATGACGGAGAGTATCGAAAGTAGCAATATGCCCATATGTGTCGCGTTGCTCGTCAAAGAGAGAACCAGCCAGACATGTGATCCGATTTCTGTGAGAAGCGCGAAAATTTGGATGAATTCGAGTGGGGATATCAACCCGAATCCACCCCCAGTGAAGGAGCGCGCGAAGATGTCAGATTCTTGCAGCAGGTCGCGAATAACGGGGTCGGAGAGGGAAGGATTGTCCAAGCGAATGCGCTGTTCCAATTGTTTTCGCTCTACGACAAATCGCGCCGAACCCAGAACGAGATGTTCATTTGAAGCACTGTTGACGTGTTAGAGACATGGAAACAGTTGAGAATACAAACCTACGCCATGTAGTCCAACAAATTCTCACATATCCGCCGTGCAATTTCTACGCCGACAAGACGCGCCAATCGAGACCAAGTAAAGATGCCAGAAGTTAGGAGAGCTTGGACCTGACAGGTTCGTCTGAGTAGACTTATGGAGGGCAAAGAGTGGCGAGTACCTCGTCAATGATCATTGCCTGTAAGGGACATTAGGAGGGTTAATTAGGGAAACCATGCCCCACGACATACTTGGGAATAGCCACGGAACGCTGGAAACAGACTTCGCAGCATGTTGAAAGCCAACATGCATCCAGTCCTTGTTGGGTGGCACTGGAACATGCACTGAACCTTGAATGACGATGTGAAAAAAGTTTGAATGAGTGCCTGATTCACATACAAGTTCCGGTGTACACCGTTTGAGAATTTGCAGAGCCAGATGGGTGTTGGCAGCATTTATGGGCCGCTGGGCGCCAGCTACGAGCGTGGTTGCGCCCCCGTTCCCGTTGGGAATCAGCCTGGACGCCAGCCAGACATCATAGACCGAGTCGGACGTGGGTGGTGGTTTTTCGCAGAGACCTGAGCTGTAGAAATTGTCAGTGGCGGCGAGCAGGAGAGCCCAGGGGGTATAGCGCATGCTGGTACGGCAGAAAGAAAGGGGATGCATGTCGTTGTCGATGGAGAAAGGCTGGGATAGATATACACGTCTGTCTTTTGTTATTCGCAACCATGGATTTAATATACAAGTGCCGGAATACGTGCATTGCCGTTGCAGTGCTACGCGTGCAAACACATCTAAAAGGATCCAGAAAAGGCTGTACTGGGGCGGACGCAAAGGGCAGGAGCGACCCGACAGTCAGTCCGGACAACGCTGTTCGGCGATGAGCCTTCAATTCTCCTTTTCAGGAAAGTCGTACCATGCGAGCGGGATTATGTCATCTTACTCTTTCCGGGCCCCTATTTTTATTTACAAAAAATTGACTGCAGTAGGTGAACCATGGACTCTGATGCTTTGGTCAGCTCGTTATCCCAGAAACTGCACGCTCATTCCGTGTCCGAGCTCCAGACGGTCCCGGAGCTGCCGACGACGACGCCCCCCAGCCATCGGGTCCACGAAGGCTACGGATTCCGCCCTCCATCCGGGGTGTCGACGCCGCTGACAGGCCCTGCACCTGTCGATACGCTCGTGCCCGATGTGAATGGCCTCGGTTGGCCCGGTATGTCTACGATTGGTCTAATACGACACAAATAACCTCGAAAATCCAACAGCAAAGTCCACGTACTCTCGTCTGACTGCGACAGCCGAGGAGAAGAAAGAGCGAGAACAGAAGATCGCCGCCGCTGTTCGTACTATACTTGACTGCATCGGAGAAGATCCTGACCGCGAAGGTCTGTTGCGGACACCTGATCGGTATGCCCAAGCAGTGATGTGGATGACAAGGGGCTATGAAGAACGCTTAGCAGGTACCACGTCTCCTCTCTCCTTCTTGCCAATCTCCATCCGTCCCCTAGATGTAATCAACGACGCTGTCTTTGCCGAAGACCACGATGAAATGGTCATCGTTCGCGACATTGATATTTCAAGTCTCTGCGAACATCATCTGGTTCCCTTCACCGGAAAGGTCAGTATTTAGACCCAGTCTCCATATCATCCTCATTCTGTCCTTCGCAGGTTGCCATAGCTTACATCCCCAATAATCTCGTCCTAGGTCTATCCAAGCTCGCACGAATAGCGGAAACGTTCAGTCGCCGGTTGCAGGTGCAAGAACGATTGACGAAGCAGATCGCAATTGCAATTCAAGAGGCCATAAAGCCTCGCGGAGTAGCTGTGGTCATGGAAGCAACGTAGGTTATCATTCATTGAATCTATCAATCATTCTCATGCTTCTTTCAGTCATCTCTGTATGACAATGCGTGGCGTTCAGAAACCTGGCGCCATCACCGTGACATCCTGTATGCTAGGCTGTTTCCGTACACATCAAAAAATTAGAGAAGAATTCCTTAGTCTAATCAAGCGCTAGTCCACGTCTTTTTTTATCCATACCGATTCAACTCTGTATAATTCATATCGCACTAATTGGATACCTCCCTCATATTCAACAGCGAGGGTAACGGAGCAGTGTGTACCTCTACAGATTTATACATAAATACAGTAAATGCACTATGGTACATTATGCTATTATTGTAGACCAATTCGACTATGTTATGTAAGTTACCGTCGACCTCCGCCGCCGCGTCGTGTGTTGTCGCTCAGTAAATAATCTTTCGCCGGATTATTTTGCCGGCTGTATCGAGTCCGGTCCCTGATCAGTTTCGCGCGTTTTATTGTTGGCTCCAACGACTCCGCGCCCGTATCATCGCGGTCTGATATCAATTATATCTTAGCGCGAGGCACAAAGATCATCTAGAACACTGACCTGATATCGTCCGCTTTCTACCGTCACGATCATCCTCATCCCGCTCAGGTCTGCCCGAGTACGATGGTGAAAGAGCCGTGGATCCCTTGTCGCTGATGCGATCCCGTAAGCTCCCTCCTACGTTCTGGGCGGGATTCTCGGGAGACACCACTACATTGCTCGTACTAGGACCGGAAAAACTACGTGGTGGGGGAGAGTTGTGATGATCACGATGTCGATCACGTCCCGCATTCGTTTCAGGTTTCCTGGCAGGATCTGAGTTCGGAGTCGGGTGCATCGCCCTGGGCGCCGAAGGCGTGGATGGAGGTAGAACTTTCGTTAGAGATGATGGTGCCTCAGGCGGGGGTCGTTTGTCACTATTCTGCGCAGAATAAATAAAGTGCGGGCATCAGAAGGCAAAGAGACGTACCTTCTCAGCGTTACCAGTAGCATCACGGCCATCAGTATCGGATGGTACCATGTCTTTCCTCCGGACTCTGTCCCATTCATGGCCATACTTTTCAGTACGTCTCACCCGGTCATGACCCTCCTTACGTGACCCACGCTTCAGCGTTCGCTCAGCCTAGAAAAAATGAGTGTCGACGAAATATTAACGTAGGCTAATCTCACCTCCTCCTCACCCCTCCTCCTTTTGCCAAGATTGTCATCAGTTTGACTTCGACTCGGTCGTGTTGTTTCTGAGGGCGATGGAACGGTCGCGCTGGGACCACGATTGTGGCTGTCGCGATCTTTCCTTTCACGGTCACGGTCCTTGTCATCTCCACCTCTCCGGTGACGGTCCCGGTCTCTTTCTCTGTCACGATCTCGGTCTCTCCCTCTCTCCCTGTCCCTATCCCCCCTGTCTCTGTCCCGGTCTCTCTCATGCCTATCGCGCCCTCTGTCTCGCTCGCGGTCACGATCTTTCTCTCTCTCTCCGTCTTTGTCACCCTCACGTGTCGAGGTACGCTCCCGTCCGGCTCGTTCACTGCGCGTATGCGTAATACTGTCGCGACGGGTAGGAGGACCAGATTCCCGTGCTTCACGGCTTTCTCTGTCGACCTTTTTCTCATCACCATCAGTTGGCCTTCTGTCAGAACGTGTCTTGCTCGTCCGGCTATCAGCGCTAGAATTTCGCGTACCTGGGCCACTAGGCGGAGAGGCAGAACGGTGGCGAGGAGATGGTGCCGCTGACCCGTTACGACTCCGAGATTCGACTACGGGCCTGACATTTCTATCTTCCGCGGCTTTTTGAAGGATAGACTGTTTCGCAGTTTCTCTAAGCTCTTGGGCGGAAGGAGTTTGACTGGGCACTGATGGAGGCGGCATGGTCGGCTGAGTATCGATCTTGTTGACTTTATCATCTCCTCCGCGATGACTTCGAGGAGACTGGGGAGGTTCCTTCCCAAGGGCTGAATTCGCGGTTATCAGGCCTGCTTCCCTGGCGACAGAGTGAGGAGGAAGTGGAAGGTCAGTGACAACAACAGGGCTATCATGTCGCGACGGAGGTTGAGAACGCCGAGAAAGCATTGTGTCCTCTTTGGACGGTGCAGGTCCTGTAGGTGTGGCACGACCAATTTGAGCACTCGGTTTGCCGATAATATCGACAACGGACGGTCGAGGGGATTCATTGCCAGAGTCGCGCGCGACTCGCCTGACGACGGGAGGTCGTTTATCACTTAGAAGCAACATTAATAAAGGTTTGACTCCGTCGAAATTATCGAGTGACATACTGTTCCATTGTCAATTTGGTAGATGTTGAGTTACTTGCGGATTTTTCTGTCGCGCCATTGCCAGCGTGGGCTCGTGGAGCAGAGGGTGCCGACGAAGTTTGAGAATTAGAGCGTCTTATTTCTCCATTGATTGTTGATTGAGCACTTGGACCGGTAGGAGGTACAGCACTTCGAGGTTTGTCGGGAGCTGCATTGTTTGTAGGTGTCTTGACAGGGGCCGTTGTACCATTGGGCTATATCCGAACCACATGAATGCCAATCTTGCTGGAATCGGGGAGGAAATACCTTGGGAGGCGGAACCTTAGGCGGCATCCAGAATGGCTCTCTTTTCTTCAGAGTCGCAGCGTAACTACGGGGCATTAGAGATTGTTCACATCGCAAGAAGTTATGATGTGCCCTCACGCTCGGCCAAGAATCATCAGGTCTCCACGCTTTTCGTTTTCAAGGAATTTCTCCATGGCATGGTTCAACTTCACACCGCCGTGAGTAGCAACTGTCGACAGAGGAAACACCGGCAGAATTTCCTTCAGGACCAGGATAGCGTTGTACACATGCATAAATTCTCCGGTCTCTATGGAATCGATAAAGGCCTGAACATGACGCTATGAGCGGCTAGCTATTAGTGAGAATGGCGAACGAGACATACCCCGACCAGTTTCATATGCCATTTTCTCAGTAACTTTTGAAATTCCAGGTGCGATATATGGCCGGTTTGCCCAGGACGATTTTGAAAGCCCGGATGGATTACAGTCTTTCCTTTCACTGTCGATCGGTTGTCCAATAACCAAGCTTGTTCATCGGAGTGCCACTTGTAAAGGTCCGTCAAAATAGCATGGAGGAACCGACCTGTTGGACGGGTGGTAAGCAAACGCCGCAACCGAACGCTTCGGGGCTTACCGTAATTACGCGCTTCGTATTCACTGCAAGAGAATAGAACAACCTTCACGTCGTCGCTCAGTAGCTAAGGTCGGATCAATACAGGACGATGTGACAAGATGCTGAGAGCGAACCAGGTTGTAGCAAACAATTGTTTGGAAGCCCGGAGTGCCTTGGGTATGCAAAAGCCTAATCATTTGAGCCGTATAATCAGCATCCATGGGAGACAATAGGCAGCGTGGGTAGATGCAGTGCTCTAACATCGCTTCCACAAGAGCAAGATTTCGTTTGCTTGACACTGTTTGAACTTGAGACAAGCCGAAAGCACATTCGAAAATCATGAACTCACAATGAGCAAACCAGTACTGCTTTTCTTGAGCCAGGCGCTTCTGAGTGTATTCCCTGGATATGATCTGTTGCTTCAGTTCCCGGTTCAAAGTATTTACTAGCTGATTGTATCGATCTCGTTTCGAGCGGTGGGCCGCAGCTGTCAGGCGTTTCTGGCGATCCGCAGAGCGATCTGCAGCCACATATCTGGAATCCTCTTGACGACTGAGGGCTCGCAATGCAGCTCCTTCTTCGTCATATTTAGCCATAGGCGGCGACAAATCATAGGTAGAGAGTTGCCAAAATGTCAAATAGAAACCAGGTCTGGAAGCGTTCATTCAACGTCTGTCATGAAGAGAAAAGATCTCATTTACCCAATCGTATTGATAGCACGTTCAGGGGCGATACGCTTCACGTCATCAAATAGCGCGGCCAGTTCGGGAACCCATGGGCTCTATCAGGAAAGATAATATCAAGTCATGATACAACAACAAGAATGTACAACGAACCTCAGGTGCAATAGATGTAGCTGCCGGTTCAACTTCCATGGCAACGTCATCATTGCCAGGCTCCGCTTTAGCTTCGTCATTCGCCTCAGAAGGGTTGGTTGAAACTACCGCCGGTGACGCAACCCGAGAGACTGCTGCCGACGGTTCGCGCTTAGCCGTAAGAGCAGCCTTTAGTCGTTTCTCCGCTTCCTCGCTAGCAAGACGGTTTTGTTCATCCTTAGCTAATGCCGTTTTCTGCCATCCGAATCTCAATACGGCTGAAAAGAGTAAAATGTGAATAACGAACCAGCAACGCATCATGAAGCACAGGTCTGACAATCTGCATGCATATCGGGGCACAGATCCCATATTTCTCGCCTAGTTCTCTGATGGGAGGTATTATCTTGTTTGCGTAGTCTTCCGCCGGTACAACAGACGGTGAGGTCAGAAGCTCCAGATATTGAAGCAATACACCATGTGTCTGAAAACAGTACATGAGTATTGAACAAATTCCGAAATATTATGCCATGCTGACGTACCGTATCATACAGACTGGCTAGCGACTTTAGGTGTGCATCGGGGGCCTTGTAGATCGACGACTGCCGCTGCTGTGCCACCTGGATCAAAAGCGGGAGAGCTAAACCAGAATCCACCAGGGTCTTGCCAAGTCTAGATGGTCCCTTCAAACTAGCCTCGGCGGGATCAAGCCTTGCGCCACGAGTGGCTGATGCAATAGCTTCTATGCGCAAAGCGGGTCCGCCCGCCATGGCCATTATCTGGGAATCAGATAGGCTAGGCAGCGGTTCGACGCCCGCCATCTTCCATATTAGCTCTCGAAGGACAACGATTTCTGAAGTCATCCCGTTTTGAAGCTGATGTACGATGTACTTCAAGACAGGCGTGAGATCGGCACTGTACCGCCTAAACAACATTCCGGTGAATGAGGCCAAGCCTATTAGCACAGTCAGCACGCTTTCTCGAACTATATTGTCCGCACGCACTTTGTAGCCAATCGCTAGTGTTAACACCATCGTCCTTGACGCGCTCTTTCTTTTGGTTGGAGAGGGCGTCAAGGATAATGAACACTAACACGTCGAAACCCATGTTGGTCACGAACCGCAGAGCTTGAATAACGACACTAGCCAGGTTATCATAGGCCATGATCTGATTCACCGCGTTGATAAAGAAGATGCACGGGTTGGAGTGCGCAAGCTTTGCCACTGTGCCAGAAAGTGAATCGATGGTGTTATGTGAAAGGCGTCGTAGTATCCCTTTCGACTCCCTGTCAGCCTCAACCCGACGTACACCAAGTTCCGGGTGGGAATCGTATATGTGAGATTTCCACTCCCCGTACAGACGCCACCGTGCCGTTGTTTTGTACTGTCGAATGATGTTCCAAACTTCAACAGTACAAACGGCATTCCCACGAATAAGTGTAAGCGCCGGTAGAAGATACATGCGCAACACCCTGAACCAAAACACACGTATAGGATTCTCGGAGTCAGGCTCTCCTAGCGATTTCTTGGTGACAGGATCTACTTCAACCTACAGAGATGGTCGTTTGTATGTCAACGCAGATAACGGTCAGATAGACGGAGATCCTACCGTAGACTGTAACTGGGTCCTTCCAAGCCTTAGGAACTTAGTCAAGAATATGGTGTCACGAGAAACATGTAATCCAATGAAACGCATCAGCGGCTCGATAACATCCACCAAATCGTCCGGCGTAGAACATATGGGAACCTGCTCAGACCAGTCTGGGAAAAAGAACACAAATTCCGTTGTAGCTGAACAGGGCGGTGTAGGAGCCCACAGAGTCAACACTTGTTTTCGTGGCGGTGGTTGGGTGACACCAGTAGTCCCATAGCGGGCCCTAGGCTGTAGAAAACTTGGATTGCGTTCTTTGGTGACCAAGATGGAATCATAGAGCGGCTGGATAGACAACTTCATGATACGGATCATAAGATCGGCTATTTCAGGTTGTGCATCTACCATCCAAGGGTATTCGGACAGTAGCCAAAGGGCAGGCTTGATGGCACCTACGGCCAATAGCGCCGCGATCATGCCACTTTTCTGAGTGTAGCGATCTTTGAATTCGTTCTCATGTTTCTGTTCTGCGGGTGTCGAAGCTTTGGCTTTGGATGACGATGGTGTAGACTCTAACGGGGCGGCCATCGCTAGCTGACTGATTTTTGCGGCAGCTATTCTGGATTTGATGTCAGCCAGATAAGCTTGGTGTGACTGCTCCATGTCTGCATCGGAGAGAGACAGCTTTGAAATTCATCAGTATAATGTTGATGGCCAAGGTCAAAAACTGACATGTGGATACAGATCTTCCAGCACAATGAATTTTTCGCGTATTAAGAGAGCCGCCGTCAGATATAAATTTCTGGGTGTCTGCTCAGAAACATCGGGTCCCTGAACAATTCGTTCAGTTCATTCAAAAAGAGGTTCACAAAGACTTGTGCATACACTGTAGTAGACGAATTTGAAACCCAAAACTTGGGCCAGCACGGATGGTTTTTGACTTGCCGAGGTTGTCACAAAATTAGACCTTGGATCGGCCAACGAGAGGACTTGATGAAGGGTTTTGCCTTTATACCGACTTTCTGACACGTGTACAGATATGGGTGCCTCTTTAACAGGTTTTTGATAAGAGCCAGCCCAAGGCGAAAATGAGAGCAAGGCGATGAAGAAAGTGTAGTGAGTGGCGAGGTGGGTGCTCAGAACGTCTAATATGATATCTAGCGCGCGTATAGGATCCAGATCAAAGTATCCAATAAGGCTGGTGATCTTTTCCCAAACCGGTCGCGCGCGTTCTTCGATGACAGACCAAGGTTCGGTTGGTCGACCGGTGGAGGACGAATGCGCAGGACCAAGGTTACTCGTGAGTTCGGTAGTGAGCTTACTGTACCCTTCAGACTGCTCCCGGAGAAGATTGAACTTATTCTGTTTGAAACTGGACGGGAAGATGTCTGTCATCCTGTCGGATCCATTCAAAGAACCACGCACAATAATCCTGTCCGAGTTCGAATATCTCTTTTGTCTAACGTTGTTTTGTCGGCGAATGTCCCAACATTAGCCAAAATTGAGGAATCCAATCTTTCTCGAGCAATCGCGGGCGAGATGATACCAAGGTTCTAAGGAGGGCGTGAATACAGCATGGCATAGGTCGCGTGCAACTCACCATGAACTGTTTGACAATAGAAATTATCCTATCCTTATCAGATTCAGCATCCTGTTTTGCTTTCTTCGCCTTTGACAGCGCAACAGACTTGTCACCGGGTGATTCTGGGGCGCCACTTTTGGCTATGGTCGCCTTCACGTCAGCCACGATTTCATCCAATTCGGTGTCGACTGTCCATATGATATCGACCACTTGTTCCTTGAAAAGGCCAATATTGCATGAAGTAGTTGTCGACGACGAGGAAGAGGAAGGGAGACTGCTGAGTACAGACTGGACGAAAGCAACAAAAGCGTCGGGTGACAAGGTTCCTTTACTGGTCCAAGACGAGAGTGTCGAGAAAAGAAGGGTCTGGTAGGCGGTGAAGATGTCGTCGAGGACGTTTGGATTTGGAGGGGTGGAATGAAGTGGAACAAGGAATGCCCGACTGAACCTAAGTTAAGTGGCGTTACTGTAGAAGAAAGCTGAACGCACCATTCCGATTCACCCCCCTTCGACCATCTGGACAGACAGGTGTTTACCACGGTAACACCGTTCATTGCCCCGAATTGGAGTATTCCAAGGAGACTTGAGAAAGAACGAAGAGAGAAATGTGCGCGAATGCGTTGTTGACGCTTGTTGTCTACCGAGCCGCATGGCACACAAGAACAATGACAGTACCTCGAGAATCAAGGATTTAGCAGCTGCAGGTAAAAGTGGTGTACTTCAGAATAGAATAGTATTTCGATGCCAAGTTATCACTGGAATGGATTGGGTAGCTTTATACTACTCATACGAAGTCACATTACTACCCATACCATCAGGCACATACAGCTATACATATCTAATATTTGGAAGCTCACTAAAATGTAGGAAAACAATTCAGCGGGACTCATTCTCAACGATATTCTCATTCTGAGGGTTACTTGCAATTCAAAGGTGAGCATAACATATGCAGTCTTGCTAAAGACAGAAACTCGCTCGCAGCGACTAGGTCATTTTTGAACGTGTGCCCTTCGGAGCCTGATGAAAGGCCGCTGACACCACTGTCATGACTGCCATGAGAGTCCGACTTTGTGATCTAAGGTGAACCGGTGGTAAAGAGTGTCCCAGATCCCCTCCGAGTCGCTATCCGAGCCACCGGGCTCCCCTTCTATGAGGAAAAGATCACATATCCAACCCCTCTGACGCTCATCGAGACCACTCATCATCTCCTTCAGCCTATCCGGCAACTGATTTTCACTGTCAAACTCTTCATTCAGTTCCTCAGCAAAATCGAGGTTGATGGCTGCCTCCAACAGATAACGACATGACCGAATGAAGGTCCAGTTTTGGTCAGATAAGTCTATGTCGATCCGTTTCTGCATGAGAACAGGCATGAGACGGATGAGGGCTGGTACCGATGGGAAAGGCAGCTCCGGGCAGAGCGGGAAATGTTTTTGGACGACGTCATGCAAAGGGTAGTCGTAAAGAGTATTAGATATAAGGAGGATGTGAGAGGGATCAGTGTTGCTATTCTGGTGCATTAATTTGAGCCGCGCGTAGTTGTCGGGGCAATCACGGAACGCGCGAGTGTAGTCGGTATGAGCTCTCTCTTTAGAGTTAAGACGCACTTTCGCCTCGTCGAGAATCTCTTTCTGGCTCATGATAGCATACATAGGGGCTAAGAGATTTACGGCTTGTTGAATCTTTAACGACGGAAGAAGGATCTGGACATCCACGTCGGCAAAGAAAAAGAATGCACCGCCAAGGCTGTAATATACTGCATCCTGACCCCAAATGACATGGGGAATAGCAGCTCGGACGAGTAGGATACTTGCTTGAAGTCTTTGAGATGGTACGTCGTAACGGTCCCTCATGGTGGTAAGAAGCAGGAGGATTCTAGAATAGGAGTTATGTAACTCTTATTTCTTGTCAAGGTCTCTGTTGGTCGAAACTCCGCGCTGACCAACGCCACTCTAACTCGTGATATTCACGTGACTGGACAAATTCAACATTTTTTCATATTTAGGTTGTTCGTTCACACATTAGTACATACGACGGAATGACTCCCGCGGAGAATTATGCTCAAGCACCTTCTCTTTCTCTTAAGTATCATCGATGTCTCACTGACAACGTGGTCCTTAATTAGAGTAGGAGGAGTAGGTTAAGCAGCAGTAGTCGGAAAGCGGAGCACGCTCCCAACTATGATTTTATCTTACATAAATGCTGTCGCACTTCAGCAAGTGGTTACAATTTTTGAACAGCCCTAACACCTTATGTCTTCATGAGCCATTCAGTGTGCATGCAGTAGGGCAAAAAATCTAGGGTTGAAACGTGGTTGAAACTTCAACAGGAAACTCTGTTATCTCAGGTTGAAGCACACCTATCAGAAAAAACCCAAGGATCAAGATATCAAGGACGCAACAGCCACTGACGACGGAGGGTACAGATTATTCATGTACGACATACTTGATTACCTGGCACTGGATTCACTAGGCGGTGACCGCCACTTGACAAACGAGCAACGGGCGACCGGCCCTGCAGCTACAGAATTGAACGGTCACGTGTGAGTCTGTTCACCAATGGGCGACTCGGACTGACTCGGACTGACTCTGACTCTCTCAGACTGTTCCCCAAAGGTCTTATTTTTATATGAGTTCGCTCCTATTTTATAATCCTGCTGCTACTTACCACCATGGGCGACCGCTACGATGTACCATCTCAAAGACTTCAGGCAAGTACCCTACTCGTCCGTGCTGCTATTCCCCATGTCATTTGGGGCCAAGATACGGTTTATTATAGCCTTAGTGGTTCATTCTTTTTCTTTGCCGACGTGGATGTCCAAATCCTCCTTCCGTCGTCAAGGATTCAACAAGCAGTAAACCTCCTGGCTCCGACATATGCTATCATGAGCCACAAAGAGATTGTCGACGAGGCCGACGCTCGTCCTGACTCCCCTTTTTCCGACTACACTCTCGCGTTCCGTGATTGCCCCGACGACTTCGCGCGGCTCAAATTAATGCAACAGAATAGCAACACTGATCCCTCTCACATCCTCCTTATATCTAATACTCTTTACGACTACCCTTTGCATGACGTCGTCCAAAAACATTTCCCGCTCTGCCCGGAGCTGCCTTTCCCATCGGTACCAGCCCTCATCCGACTCATGCCTGTTCTCATGCAGAAACGGATCGACATAGATCTATCTGATCTATCTGATCAAAACTGGTCCTTCATCTCGTCGTGTCGCTATCTGTTGGAGGCAGCCATCAACCTCGCCTTCCCCAAAGAACTGAATGAAGAGTTTGACAATGAAGATCAGTTGCCGGTGAGTCTGAAGTGTATGATGAGTGGTCTCGATGAGAAGGGTTGGATATGTGATCTTTTCCTCATAGAAGGGGAGCCCGGTGGCTCGGATAGCGATTCGGAGGGGATCTGGGACACTCTTCTTACCACCGGTTCACCTCTGCCCACAAAGTCGGACTCTAATAATAGTCATGAGAGCGACGTCAGTGGCCCTTCACCGGGCTCTGAAGTACCCATCACGTTCGAAAATGACGCAGTCACTGCGAGTGAGTTTTTGTTTTTGGCAAGACTGCAAACATTATGCTCACTTTTGAATGCAGGTAACCCTCAGAATGAGAACATCACTGAGAATGCGTCCCGCTGAACTGTTTCCCTTTATGTCAGTGAGGTTCCAAATAGTAGACATTGTATTACGAGGCCAGGCATGTATTCGAGGAGCTGTAGGTACTGCGTGAGGGTCAGATAAATTTCCGAAGTATATCTTCACCCCAGTAAGGATATGTATGAGTCAAGCACCCCGTATACCGCATAGCTGAGTTGGTGAGAAAGTATTGTCTGCATAAGAGAACACACCTTCTGCGCAACTCCGAGTCTGATGGTTTTATTTGTTGGTGAATGGTGGACCCGTAGCTTTGAGAAGCTGAAAAGCGATATGGTGTCCAATGCATCATCTGTAACCGGCATCAGTCGTAGGCCAAATACGATTAGATGACGCACCCAGTATATACCATAAGTAGATGTGATAGAACAACTAAGAATACAGAGACAAGGCTGACAGACAAGAAGAATACCAAGAAGAGCAGAAAGCCCACTTGGACATGGGTCAATGAAAACATGCCAGTAAGACCAATGACGCCAGACAACACGAAATGCTCATCCTCGGTTAGCGTCGGTTCCTCTCTAGGGATGACCGGTCATCGTCGATGTTAGCATCAGCCGCCATCTGGAAACTTAGGCCTGTACGGAAACAGTCAACATCCAAGGTTTTGTGGTTTTGTGGAGAACGGCCACGACGGATGCTGAGGTGGGCTACATTTAACTTTTTGACTTGTCGGCAAAATCAGCAACATTCGTTGAAGACTCCGTGTAGTAAGTTGGTAGGGAGGATAGCTACCAACGACTCACGAGAAAAGGTGCATCCCCTGTCTGGAGCTGCTTGTGTAAATCTGAGGTAGAGAAAGACGTGTAGAATATCCGTTTTGAGGTACGAAGAGACGAACGAACCAGCTATCGTTGGCCTCACTAGTATGTCCAGTTGAAAGGCAGCGAGCATACACTTTTTCAATCTTCTCTATTTTCCGTTGTCAAGAGAGCACAAAGTCGCTGGACGCATGTGCGATCAGTAATGACTGAAGATTTCGACGGAGAAGCAGTATAGCCTGGTTTGATTCGTCGCCACGAGATGGACCTAGTCCAGTCCTGAGGGTGCTTCTTTTCGGCGACACCTCCCGTTGAATTGAAGATTGGAGGACCACCGACAGCGAAATTATCGCCTTGGGCATTTCGCGCAATAGACTGATAATGTCAGGCATCTATACATATTAAAGCAGTCAGAACTTGCTGAAGAAAAAAATAGAAAATTTACCTTTCTCCGGCATCCCAAGCTTCCGCGGCTGTCCCGTTGGCGTTCACAAGCTTCATCATCGCCCAACACTTATATGTGAGTTCCACGAGTATATAGGAAAGCTGGACCGGCTACGACGGACCCTGGTCGGGTTCACTCAGAAGACATCTTCACAGGAAACTAGAAGGGAGAGGGGACAGTAAAAACCTGCTTTGCAGCACGGTAATGAATTATACAACCGATCTATAACAACATAAATACCCTCAGCGCAAAGCAAAACCAGAAACTGTTCTTCTCCAAAATCAGAACCAGGAGGTACTCACTGCTACGGCCTCTATGAATCGATCATAGGCCATGCGTATCCTCTATACAGCCTCGTCTGTTCCGAACGACCTCACACCATCCACCTTGTTCTATCCCCATGCGGACAAAGCGCAGTGGAAGCTGTCGTCCCTAATGGCGCGCGATCGCGCGCGTCGAGGAGCCCAATCGCGACTTGTCACATTAATACAACCCATATAGACCTGTAAGAGACGGAGGCATCCACGGCTCGTCTTCTACCTCAACAACAAACTCATCAAGGAACTTTGTCCGGTTCATTCTGAGAAACTTGTGCAGTCCCTCTTGTACCGAAGGCGAGAAATCGGAGTTGGAGACTGCATCGAGAAGAGGCTGCAGACCCACTGTGAAACCGACGTGGATGTTTTCTGGAACACTGCTGAGAAGGTGTTTGTATTGACGTATGTAATTGATGCTTACCAGGTGTATCGGGCTCCGAATACTCAGAAACCAATTGTGCGATATACTCTGGGGCCCAGGGGTAGTCTTCTTCGAGGAATACGCGCCATCTCGAAATAAGACCCTCGGAAATGGGTATACGGCGTCCCGCAGATATGGGCAGTTTCCATCTGTCCACTTCTGCCTGGGTTACTTCAATCCTTCCAACTTCCAGGGCGTGCATCGTCTTCTCGGCTAAAGGAACATGGGTAATTAATTAAAATAACCAGAACAGACGCGGAGTGGACTCACTGGATTCTCGATACACGTCCCCCTTCTTCAGCACCCTGTAAAACATCATGTCCGTCTCGTTCAGTGGTGCTGGCGACTTGGCGTTGAACACGGTTTGCATTAACAGCACCTCCCAAAAGTCCTGGAGAATGGTACTTCCTACTGTTTTGATAATTCTACGTATGAATATGGAGTTTGGGGAGGGAAAGGGGGCTTCTGATTGTGGGTCCTTGGTTCTGATGGTAATACCGCTGTATGTATTTTCCTACATGCGATAAGCAGCAGAGCCGATGGGGCAATGAAAGGACATACCGCAAATATGTGCATAGACTGCATGTTGGCCTATCCCCGTCCACGGTAATGGTTTTGAACGCGATTTTGGCGATTTTCCAGTCTTGCTGCAACAGTACAGTCCTCCTCCTTTGGTCTGGTCGACGTAAATTGATTCTTGAAAGTGCAGGAAACGAAGAGAAGACACGTGACGTCATACTGATTGTATCGATACGGATATGTTTTTCTTTCGCCTTCCATGACGCAAATTACGGAAATCGTTGGTCCCCAACCTTTGCACAGAAATGTCGAAGAAAAGCTGGCGGAATTGGATTCTGTTCCGCTTTTTATGAAAAGTTTACCTGAAGACACGAACGATGTAGCGATCGCGGCACTTCAAGAGCTAGCTTACGAGGGAACCCCGGATGGTGGGTGAGAATCCTCTATTCGTCCTCCGTCTTCACGTACTCATACCTATGCAGAGCAGGCGCAGAACTTTAAGGAACAAGGAAACGAGTATTTCAAGGGTAAACGATACCGCGAAGCGCTCGGATTTTACAGTCAAGGGGTCGATGCAAAGCCGACAGACATTGTACTTCAGGAAGCGTTGCTTTGCAATCGCGCGGCTTGTAATTTAGAACTTCGTGTGTGCCAAGGTTTTCTTTTAACGCCATAAACTAAACAGGAGCAGAAAACTACGGCTCCGTGCTAAGGGACTGCTCGAAAGCTCTTACTCTTAACCCCAAGTCCTCTAAGGCATACTATCGCTCGGCGATGGCCCTGGTATCGCTTCGACGTGTAGATGAGGCAATAGACTGTTGCACGCGATGTCTGGAGTATGATGTCGATAACAAAGGCGTTCGCGGCGTTCTGGAACGAGCGACCAAGATCAAAGTGGAGAAGGAGAGGAAGGAGAAAGAGCGCCAGGAGAGACTGAGAAAGGAACAGGAAGCTCAGCGCAAGATTAACTCCGCGTTCAAAGTGAGTGGCTGCTTTGTAGGAGTCAGTAGCGCGTATCTGAAACTGGCCTTTCCTGTTTTAAGGAACGGAATATTCTGGTGGTGCCTAAACCCGACGGTTCGCAAAATCCGTATGCGCCGCACTTTGACCCAGAAGACCCAACAGGGAGGGCGCTCATTATTCCTGTCTTTTTCCTCTATCCCCAGTATGCAACGTCAGATGTCGTACCTGAATTTGTGGAGGATACTCCATTTGCCGAGCATCTGAAGGCAATGTTTCCGCCCCAAGCGGCCCCCCCAGAATGGGACACAAAGGGAGAGTACGTGGATGGACAGATAGTGATCTACGCCATGACACGACGGAAGCGGTTACTCAAAGTTGGGAAAAAGATGTCCTTGAAAGATGTTTGCACGGCTGCAAAAGCAAAGGAGGGCGAGCCGATAGACGGGCTAGAGCTGAAGGATGGATGCCTGACATTTGTTTTACTACCGAAGGGTGACGTTGAAAAACGCTGGGTAGACGAATACAAGAAGAGCAGATAGCTCCGTCCGATATCTGTGGAATGAAGAGGTTCTCGGTCCTGCGACATATCCGGACCTTCAAGAAGATATCGGGTGCAGGAAAGGAAGCTTCAAGGATAACCCGTCTCGGAAGACTTACTACAATTGTAGTGGTACATTAGCGCCACCATTGCACCATACGATAGTGATTATCCTATGCTTGAGAAAAATCCCACACTGTGCGCTCTGAACGTTATCGATGTGCCATAGGAAGGTCATTTGCTCTTCATTTAGCCTTCGGGCAAAGTTCGGGTAGGTGACACCCGAAATGGAAGCTGCCGGCCGAAATACCGGAGACTGCCGAAGTTGTGGCCGTGCCATATCGCTGCTCACTCGTCCTCCAGTTCATCTTTCGTCGTCGTCAGGCTCGGTGAGTACATTTTGCCCTTCTCATGCTGTGAATGGGGCCACGGAGGCTGCATCCACGATTCTGTGTGGTTAAATGCTGAACTAGTGGTCACAATTGGCTGGATGGTGTCGTTTTCGGATGGATGTTGACCAAGGACACAATTTTTAGGGCCCATCAAGATGTCCGTCACCGCCAAAATTCTCCGTACCGCCAATGCGCCCAGTACCCCTCCCGATGAGACGGAAACCAGTGTCGCTCAAGCTCTGCTTGACCTCGAAAACAACGTCCCGGAGCTCAAGGCTGAATTGAGGCCTCTCCAGATCTCCGCCGCCCGTGAAGTCGATGTTAGGGGAGGCAAGAAGGCCATCGTTATCTTCGTTCCCGTGCCGCAGTTGAAGGCGTTCCACAAGGTGCAGCAGAGGTGCGATGATCCAGTCATTTCCGGTCTTCCTGGTTGCTCAGACGTGTTTCACGCAGGCTCACCCGGGAGTTGGAGAAGAAATTTTCTGACCGCCATGTCGTATTCGTCGCGCAGCGCCGGATGCTACGCAAGCCGACCCGTACATCCCGTGTCAAGCAAAAGCGCCCCCGCAGCCGCACTTTGACCAACGTCCACGAAAGGATACTCGAGGACCTGGTCTTCCCCACGGAGATTGTGGGCAAGCGGACCCGCGTTGCCGTGGACGGCTCAAAACTTTTGAAGGTGTAAGTTTTGTTCCGTTTTTATTGTCTCCGGACAGTTAGCTCATGTCCCGATGTCGGATTAGCTTCCTTGACTCCAAGGACGCCAATGTTTTGGAGTACAAGCTCGACTCGTTCTCGTCGGTGTACCGCCGCCTGACTGGCAAGGATGTTGTGTTTGAGTTTCCTGTAGTGGCGCAAGAGTAGATGGATGGCATGCTGCTATTGACTATGACATGAAAATACATTATGTTTTTCGCGCCTGAATAATATGTAAGAGGATGTTAGTAGTGCCTTAGCGCTAGATCCGCAGATTCAAGGCCAAGAGATACGGATTAGGTAGCACGTGGGTGGTTGGCATAGCTGTTCAGGGGCGAGCAACTGAGATTTCCATTTTCTTCTCCAGCTTCGCCTTCGTCTCGTCCTTCCTTTATCCCTCTGCCCTTGCGGCCGCTGGGCCCATCTTCTATCCCACTTTTTCAGCCCCGTCTCACCTGCATTGCTCTCGGGCTCCGACGCTGCCCAGAGGATAACGTCTTGGGCCCAATGATGGAACAATATCCTCGCAGGGACCCCTACTCGAGATCAAGGTATGAACAGGGCATTGACAGCAAGATTGTCATCATGGGCAACTCTGGTGCGATTTACATGCCTTTGGGTGCATTCTTTCCTTTCTGATAGTCGCCACAGGAGTTGGCAAGACAAGCCTGCTCCAACGATATACCCAAAACAAGTTTGATCCCAAGAACACGACTTCCACGAGCGGTGCATTCTTTGTAACGAAAAAGGTGCATGTAAATGGGCTGAAGGTGCGTCTGCAGCTGTGGGACACAGCGGGGCAGGAGAGATTTCGCAGCATGGTGCGTCGGTGCCGCTGGACGCGACGGTGACGGTTACTAACGGCTTTTGTATAGGCACCCATGTATTATCGAGGTCCGTATATGCTATTGTCTGGCCAGTTCCGTTACCGACCGCTCAACTAGGCGCCAACGCGGCCCTTCTCTTGTACGATATCACCAATGCTTCAACTTTCAATGACATCCGGGGTTGGCTAGAAGGCGCGCTATCTTTTTGTTGCTGATTCTGTCCCGCTAATTGCGTGATTTCTGTGCAGAGCTCAAGAAGAACTGTTCGCCGGAGTTGATAATATATATTGTTGGTTCTAAGGCGGATTTACATCGCCACCGGCAGGTTACTGAGGACTTTGCACGTCTCTCTCTGCACAACTGGTTTCCGCCACCCCGACCACCGCCGCCGCCACCCCCGCCTCCCCAGCCATCGACTTTATCCTATATTCGCCCCCGATTTACCTCCTTTCCAGGTATACGCTCGCCCCCAGCAACGCCCGCTAATCAGACACCACCTGAAACGCCGGCATATCTCGACCTCACCTCAGCCCGTTCTTCAAGCCTACATCGTACCAGAACTACCAGTTCAAGAACATCCGGAGCGCCATCATCAGTTGCCCGCTCCACAACAAACGCGAGCGCCACTCGATCGCAACCTTCCCGTTTTGGCTCCCACTTTGGGTTCGCCGCCGGGGGCTGGAATGAAGTAACCGATTCTAGCAATAGCAACAGCATTGAGGAGGACGATGAAGGCGCTGCCGAAGAAGAGGAAGAAGAATGGGGCTTGAGCAAGGGCATGGAGCTCTTCGAAGTTTCTGCGAAAGACAATCTCGGTAAGCTGTCCTCGGGTTCTAGTAATGTCCGCCGAGTTCTGACTGCACATTGTCGCTGTCAACAGGCATTCAAGGCCTCTTCGACCATTTGATTGCTGCTATCATCCGAATGAAGGATCGAATAGAAGAAGAGAATCAACTCAAGAGGCGGGATAGTGTCTTCCTGTCATCGACGGCGACGCCAACTTGGAGTGCTCAAGCTGAAGAGGAGGAAGCTCGTGAGAAAGCTGAACAAGCTACAGGGAGCTGGAGCTGTTGTTAGTATTCTGGCGCCGGCCGTCTCACCGTATATCCATCGTCGTTCGTTGCTCTATGATTTCCTTTTTTCTCTCCTTTCCTCTTGATGACCTTGCATTTCCATCAGCAAACCCACCGTCTTTGCGTTATCTCTCCGCTTTCCTTCCCACCACATGTGCCACGCTTTCCTACCATCTCATTCAGTACATATCATGATCATTCATCTCGCTCCCATTTCCCTGGTATTGCTACCCGCTCTCTTATTTTTCTGAGCTTTTGAGTTATTATACATTATATCCTTACACTGCTACATAAGTACGTACATACATGCCCATGTCCATGGTTAGGGAATTCCTCTGGAATACAACAGTACAGTAGGCTCACTTTGAAATTGTGCGTGATCGAGATCAGCCATCAGGACATGTAATAATCAAACTACCGCTCTACAGCCTTGACAAGTGACACTGACCATCCATGGCTCTGGTGCCTCCCGATCCTGCTGCGAACGAGGACCCGGCTGACCCCAGCGTCTGCACTGCTGCACACTGTTTCCATGCATTCGACGCCCTGTTCTGTGCTCTCACCCCTTCAGCTGCCCCCATCGCGCCAGAGTTCCCAGATGACAAGTAGTGCGAAGTCTTTCCAGCTGCTTATCAATAGAATGTACATCATCTAACCAGAGTTACCATGCAGTCCACTCTTTGTAACTTGGAACACTCGCCGGCCGGGGCGCCAGCCAAGACTCAGAGGCTGCATTGGCAACTTTGATCCCCTCCCCCTGCACGACGGGCTCGCTGAATATGCGCTCGTCAGTGCTTTCAGAGACTCCAGATTCAGACGGATCGAAAGATCTGAACTGGCGAGCTTGGAATGCGGGTACGTTATCATATTTACTGTCACTACGCAACTCTGATGGCCCCCAAGGATATCGCTGCTTACTGATTTTGAGGATGCAGATTCTTACCTCGATTGGACCATCGGCGTTCATGGCATTTATATCACGTTCCCCCATCCTTCTTTGTTGACCGCGCCGTCGCAGACGCCGTCCCCCATGTCGTCCTACCCATATCTGCCTCGACTCGGCTCGAAACAGTCCTTCTCTGCCACGTACCTGCCCGACGTCATTCCTGAGCAGGGGTGGGATAAGATTGAAGCTGTGGATAGTGCGATCCACAAGGCTGGATGGAACGGGCTTATCACTGAGGATCTCAGAAGAAGTGTGAAGCTCAGGAGGTATCAGAGCAGATTGCATACGGTCGGGTGGGACGAGTACATCGCATGGAGGACTGAACATGAGGCGTGACTGTTTCAAACCTTGTCTTTTGATTAGAACACCTACACAAATGAACTGTACTATAGCCAGTCGTTTTCCCGCCAACCCCCGCTGTTATCGCTGTAGTGTTCCAGCTCCCGAAGGTATCTCTTCGCCTCTTCATCGGGCAGATCCAGAGAGCAATGCATTCGCTGCAATCGATTGTCCGGTCCCCCCCAAGGCCCGTTAAATCTTTCCACCATCTCGGCCCACACTTGTCGCATGCACACTAAATCTCGACCCGAAACTTTATTAAAGGCAACCATAAGCCAGTAGATGGTGGTCTTGGTAGGGACGCCATCACCGGGCATCATAATGAAGGTGTCGTATATTGACTGCAGCGCATCGAGGGACCACGGTCGTCTTTGCTGCAACCGAGACGCTAATCCATCTACCATGCAATCCCCGTATCGCGCGAAACCGAGAAAGAGGGCACGGTAAATAGCATGTGTGGCATTATACGGCACGGGCCTCAACACCCCATCAGTATCGGGCTGAAGAGCCGCACCGACCTCGATATTATCCGTGGTCATCATGTCGTAGAACGCGTCTAATGCAGCATCGAGATCCCCATTATAAGCCATGCACTGAATCATTGACGTGAATGTTATCTCGTTCGGCCGCATTCCCTCAGGTATGATTATCGTTTCCTCCTCCTGCAGCTTTCGTTTCAAAGACGCAATCTCCTCGACGTTCGGCTCAGGAAATATCGAGTGTCGGAGAATGCGATAGATATCCCTGACAATATCTAGACGCCTATGAGCATAAGCCCACATACAAGAATTAGCACCATCTATGCCAAGTTCAAGCCCTCTGGAATGCATCTGAATCAGGGTGCTTCGAACGCCGTTTAGATCCCTGGTGGAAGTATAGTATGCCATAAGGCAGAGATGAGTTATTCGATTTGGAGCAAGCCCGGACGATCGTAGGAGCGATGTTGCTTGGCGCAGAGCATGTCCTTGTAAGGTCTTTGCAGCGATATTGAGAAGGGTAGTGTATGTGACGATATCGGGCTGGATAGGCTCACCCAAACCCGGCATGGCACGGTACTCGCTAGGAGAGTAAGTCGCGCCCGGGGGCTTCCCAGTGATCATGTCCGTGAAAACGTCGAGAGCCAACTTGAAATCCTCCATCCTTGGCTTCCGCAATCCCTTTCCTGCGCAGTCTATGAGCGCGTTCCAATGAAAGACCCGGAGTTGTCCACCGGACCGATATATCAGGTACATAACAGAGAGTAGTCGTAAGAAGACTGTCCGATTTTTTGGTTTGCTGCGAGACAGCAGGCGACAGAGTCGGTGGAGGTTCGGAAGCGCGATTGGGACATCTTCCAGGAAACCCTCGGGTGTAGGAAGCTTCAAGAGCTGGGTGTAGGATGTCCATGCTTCTGTCTCTGACTGGGTAGACGCCAGGACATGGTGGTGATGATAGTACGGAGTGTCGGGATTTGGAGGAGTAATGTCCAATGGTTCTCCCTCTGCATCGTCTTCGGAACGACTTTGCGGGAGCTTGGAATTCGGGTAAAGCATAGACTTGCTCTTGTTTCCCCACTGAAGAGGCTTCAGAGGAAGCCGACGATGTGGCGGGGCAGGATATGAAGGAGGATCCCGGACAAGCCGTTCGATTTGTGCCACGTATTCGCCTTTGGCGTCCTCCGTGACGGGGCAATTCCCATCTTGCCCAGGAGCCTTGGACCGCGCCAGCTGAGCCTGACTTGCATATTTCCGTGAGACGTCTTTGCGTTCCTGCGCGTCTACGATGATTTCGACATTGCGGTCGGCTGGTCGTATGAAGAAACGAGCCTGCGTCGAACCGAACACAAGGGGGATATAGCCAAGGCAACATCTTCGAAGAGCTCGACGGGATGATGGTAGTGTAGAGCTCAGCGAAGACGCTCTCAGCATATATAAAGTCACGAAGAAATGCAGTCATCCTGCATATTTCTATGAGACAGCGAACGACGCGTTGAAAAAACAAGGAAACGAACCGAGACTTGCACTCTAAGGACGGCGTAACTGGGACTGGGTCTGCCCCCGGGCGAGCCTTGATTCCGTTTTCTCCAACGACGCGTTGGTCAGTCCGAACAAATTTTGAAGTTGCTCATGTTTGTCCCTAACCCCGGATTAATGCGGCAACCAATCCGGTCGATGCAATTATTTCACAAAATTCAGGTTCTTTCACAACAATTGCAGTTATATCACGCATAGCATATAGTGGTGTAAAGGCATATCCTAACGCATAACAAACTACGATCATGCACGGGCCTTGAGTGTTCCGAGGAACGCAGCCTTTTCTTCGAACGTTTGGAATGAACCGTGCTGAAGAAAAACGGTGAGAATGACAGACGGAAACGAGAAAAAAAACCTACACCGAATTTCGAGGATGTGTCGATGAATTTGAGTTGGACCTTCTCCAAATCCCGACGCGAAGTGTGCACCATCAGCGACTTGCGCAGAGTGATCACACGCTTCTTTGTTCCAGGAATTGAGCCTTTCAGCATCAAAAAGTCATTCTTCACAATACCGTAGTGAGGGAAGCCGCCCATAGGTGTGATAGCCTTCTTGGTGATATCATGCTCAGTGGAGGCATTCTTCTCATCATCACCAGAACCAATGCGGTAGATCTTCTTGTTGATCTCCGTTCGGTGGTGGTAACCGTCTGTATGCGACCGGTCAGAAGAAAGGTACCAAGAAAAGCCATGATCTACCCACTTTGACCGGCACGAGCCACTGAGAACATGACCTTGGAAGGATGCCATGCTCCAATACAAGCAACCTTTCGGAGACCCTTGTGCGTCTTCCGTGGCAGCTTCTTCGTTCCCCAACGGTGAGTAACACCCTCAAATCCGTGACCCTTCGTCACAGCAATAACATCAATACACTCATCCTGCTCGAAAATCGATGAAACGTCGATGGGCTTCTCGAACAAGCCATGGGCAAAGTCAACTTTGTCCGAGACAGAGCCACCGTTGACCTGGATCTCCATGAGGTGGGCCTTCTTCTGGCTGAGGCCGGTCTTCCTGATTTGTGTGTGTGCGAGGACACGAACGACAGTGCAGTATTTGCGGATACGCTCGAGTTCGCGGGCTGTGGACTTGCCGCTGTCCTCAGCATGCTTCTTGGCGTACCGGGTAAAGGCCTTCTTCTTTGAGCGGTACCAATTTTTGTAGAAGCGACGCTTGACTTCGTCTGAAAGATGGGCTGACCAGACAGTGGTGAGTGTACGGAGGCCACGGGGGGTTTCGACATATCCGACGACACCAACGGCAATCATTGGCGGTGTCTCGATGATGGTGACGGCTTCAACAACTTCCTTCTTGTGCATCTCTGAAAATGTTCGTTGAATACGTGCACACCAAAAACAGGGCTCAAAAACATACTGGAGCCAGGACGGTCGAGATCACGGACGACATGGGTCATACCAGCCTTGTATCCCATAATGGCGGTCAAGTGGACTGGTTTCTTGGGGTCATCCTAAGGGCAAGTCAAAATTCCAACTCGACAACCCAAGCCAACCATTGCCGCACGAACCTTGGGGAAGGACTTGACCTTACCACGATGACGAGCGGCGCGCTTTCTTGGGAGGAAACCAAGAGAGCCGTGGCGGGGAGCTTCATACTGGAAATTTCGTACTTTTAATATAGGTCCTAAATTTCGAGCGATTGCCTACTGACCTTACGGTGACTGGGGCAAACAATTAGCAACGAAACTATACGAAAATAGAGAGCTAGCAATACTCACCTCATCTTGAGGGGGGCGGACGGGGAACGATTTCGTGCAGCAGAATCAAAATTCTGCGACCGGGACGCTTCGGGAAATTCCGATGAATCTGTACAGCTGTTACAGTGGCTGAGTAACACGCGTGACTCCTGTCAAGGCAATATCCTCTCACGGTCTTTAAGTGTGAAACCATTGAAGCTTCGCAATACCAGTGAATTCGAAAGTCATGTCTAAGTATCTATGCACGCTAACAAAGAACTCTTACGGTATTTAGAAACTTTATCTCTTTTCAATAATTGAAAGACGCAGTATATTTGAAGTACAAATAATTGTCTGCGACTAAAGTTGCAAATCGTAATACACATTTCCCAAATCTCAAGTTTTCTATTGCTCATTTATTATCAAGCGTGTCATGGCTGGTATGGGAGTCTTGGTCTGATGTCTACTGATCTTCCCGCTCAATAGAATTTTACGATACGAGTTAGACGTTCTGATTCCGTTTCATCTTGTTCTAGCGTGTTTCTAAGCAACTAGATAAAACAGGTCAGCCACAGCTTTGAAATGTAGAGTGAGCCTACTTTGTTAACAGAAAGATACTTGGCCTTCAATTCCCTGCCAAACGTTTCATCCACGATCGCTGAAGATGCAAATTTCTCTCTGGCTGAATCCCAATTCAAAGGCAACCTTTGTGTGATCCCAAGAGCTTCGCGCTCCATCTCACTTAATTGCGCGGCACTCTGAGGTCCGGGACAATCCTTCATCGTCAGCTCTTCATGATCCAAGATTGCAGCCGTGCCAGATGCCAGAATTAGAGCAAGTGCTAGATGTGGATTACAGGTACCATCGAGGAAACGGAGTTCAAAGTTACGTGAGCCTGGGGATTTGGCATTGGTCAATCTGACAGGAGCCTCTCGATTTTCCGTCCCCCAACAGACAAAAGTGCCACCAGAGGCGACCTGATAGATGGGTATAAGTGACGATACAGCGCTCCATATCAATGGAATACCTACTCCATCCATGACACGCTTGTACGACGCTGGAGTGGGAAGTGTAACAAACGTCATAGCAGGAAGATGCTTGAGGACCCCGGCCATGAAGGATGATTCCACAGCGGAGAGGGTGTCAATGGGCTTTTGGAGCCCGTTGAGCGAATGGACAGAAATGTGGGTGTGCGCTGCACTACCTGGGCTATTCATGTAGACACGAGGGGCAAAGGTTGCTTTCAATCCATGCTTCACGGCGACGTTAACAATGGTCTCTCGAGTATGAATAAGCGCATCGGCGGCTTCTAAAGGAAGTAAAGGACCGGTCACAATCTCATACTGATAATCTTCAGAACGAAGTGCCAAGAGTAAAAGAAGGCACCGACCTGACCGGGAGCGACTTCGGGGTGGTAAAGTGTTACCTCGATACCAGCCTTGATTAAGGCGTCAGAAATTTCACGGAGGACCCGCGATTCGATACTTCCCGTCGGTAAACCATTGGAGGCACTGTAATCATGATAGCTAACAGCTTCGATTGGGTTCGTCGATTTCAAGAGAATAAACTCAGTTTCGAAGCCCACAAGAAATTCTACACCAGCTTTCTTTCTCGCATGTCTGGAAACTGTCACCATAAGCAGCGTTAAGGATGATTATACGCACTCGACAACACGACGGAGAGTCGTCCTGGGACAGACCTCGACTTCAAGAGTGAGATGGCCATCTGGACCTAGAACCGGAGCTTTCTCTTGGAACCATCCTAGGACGCTGGCAATGCCTTCTTCGTATGGACACAACCTGAGCGTCGTGGGGTCGACCACGTATAGATATTCGCCCATGAAAGAGAAGCCTTCTGCGAAATTCATGTTTACCGCACCCAGGACACCCTTGCCTACCGCTGCACCAGGGCGAGGCGACTGAAGCATCTTGAGGAAGTAAGACACCGGAATAACACGGTATCTAACAATGCTACTGAAATCCATCCATGTCAGACGAACATATACTTGTAGCCAATTAGCCGATGACCATAACGCGCCAAACAGTTCATTACCTATGCCCAGGGATTCCAGAGATTCAGCCTTAATAGACACTGCATTTGAGACGGTCGATGGAGTATACTGGACGCCATGGATATGGTTGAGAGACATGTTGCTTTGCGGTATACGACAGATAGTTCCAGTTTTCAAGGCCCAGACAGTAACGCAATTTATCCATACCAGACAGAGCCGAGCCGAGCGCCAAATGGAGAACACTTAACGACGAAGGGGGTTGGTGGTCAACAAGTGAAAGCACAGCCACTTCACTGCCTGAATTGACATAGCCACATCCGTAGTCGTCTTTTACACACCTGATATGATGAAGCTCTAGATCCGTCGCAGCCTGAGAACTTTGAGCAGGACTTCACAGCTCAACTATTACGACCCTCGGTGTGATGCTCTTCCTATTCTAATGGCAGCCCCTTCATTTTCCGAGGAGGAGGCAAACATAATCGCAAAATTTATTCCTACAGATGCCAACTGGCAAATTCTCGGTGCGGAAGCAGCTGTGGAGGCCTTTGAACCAGTTCGGTTATCCCCAAAGGTTCTAGCCGGGATATGGGATATTGCTGATGAAGGAGCAAAAGGGTATCTTACGCGAAATGAGGTTGGAGTGGCTACCCGTCTTATTGGCTGGGCACAACGGGGCTTTGCGGTGGAGGCAAATCTAGTACATCGACGTGAGTCCGACCAGCGTCTTCTGATGTTATGAAACTTACATGCTTTCTATTCGCAGCAGGTCCATTAGCAATTCTGCATAATAACGTCGATGTTACGGAGTCCCCGGAAGCGGCGTCTCCCCGAAATCTACCACCGCTTTCGTCAGAAAACAAGGCTCGATACATGGTTATATTCAAACAGAGTGAACCTGAAAACGGTATTCTTGATGGTGCGTCCGGATGCAATCATCTCTTCATGTAATAAGTAATGAGTTGTGTAGGTGTCAATGTGTGGGATATCATACTTAAGTCAAGGCTTCCTAGGGTCACTCTGACCAAAATATGGTACGTGCGCGGCACTATGGGGTGTATGTCCCCATTCATATACTCTCGTAACAGGGATCTTGTCGACGTTCGACGAAGTGGGGCGCTCAACATTACAGAATTCAACCTTGTTATGTATCTCATTCACGGATTGTTGGACAGCCGCTTTGCGGTTGTACCGTCATCGCTTCCTCCTCACATACGTGAACAGGCTGAACCAGACCGGGATGACCTTTCTCCCCAAAGTGATGTTGCGTCCGTCACCGCCACACATCCGGATGCTGTCCCAGGCAAGCCCAGTCTAAGAGATGCTTTCACCAGGGATTTCCACTATATTCGGGCCAGTGTTAATTTAGAAGCATGGCATCTCCCTGATGTAGTCAGAGAGCATTCCGACTTCTACTTTGATGAATTGGATCAGAAACGCAAGGAATATATTGAAGGAGACCAAGCCGTGCCATTTCTACTGCTCTCGAAACTACCTCCAACTGATTTAGCGCATATCTGGTACCTTGTTGTCTTTCTTTATGATCTTTGTACTGATGTATCGCAGGAACCTGATAGACTCTGCTTCAAAGGGACAACTGACTCGCGGTGACTTCGCGCTGGTCATGTTTTTAGTATACAAACAACTGGCGGGCATTGACATACCAAGAACTCTTCCCTCCTCGTCTAGAATCTCTCCCCTAGTTACCCCTCGTGATAATCCGATACCTACTCCTACAAGTAAGACTCGATCTGTCCAACGAGACAATATATCTGACCGCGATACAGCGTCCGAAAAGAGGTCGCCACTTTCCTCTCCGGAGGATAAACCACTATCCCCTATGCGCAATTTTTCCTACGACATTGAAAGTTTGCAGCAGCAGCTAACGTCCTTGAAACAACTTCGATTAACCGAACGAAGCGCGTTACGCTCCGAAATCCATGAGTTACAGCTCTTCAAAGATGACTTGTTGGCCGAAAATAGTGAACTTCGGCTCTCGCAACGAAATATGGACGAGTCGTTGAAGCGGACAGTTTCATACTATACTGACAGGATATATGCTTCAAATGCGGAGAATACGAACCTCAAGAAGGAAATTGAGCTTACGGAGAGTATGATATCGCAGCTGAAGGCTTCGCACCAATCAGCATTGGAGGACCTTACACACACAAACCAACTACTTCATACGGAAGTTGACAGACTTTCCAATCAACTGGAAACTGCCAACTCTGAGCAGGCTGTGCAGAAGATGGTCAACGAGGAGCTTTCGGATGAGCTTGACCGTCTTCGTGCGCAAATACGAGAACTGCGAGAGTCGACAACACTATTACCGCAGACCGACGGTGATGAAGAGCTACAGGCGATGATAAATGAAGATCTTGCCAAGGAAAATACTACACTACGAGGGCAAGTGCTGGAATTAGGAGAGGCGTTGCAACAGCTCCAAACAGCGAATGCCAATGCAATCTCAAGGGAACAACTGGATGAAGTTTCCCGCCTGAATAGGCGTTTGACTCGGCGGGTACGACAGTCTGAGAGCCAGGATGAGCAGTTGCGAGGAGAGTTAGAAAGGTTACGCGCTGATAATCATCGCTTGAGCACAACGCGTGTCACGGAGGAGGCGCCGCCTGCATATGATGACATTTCATAATGCATTGTATTATGTATTCTTTTTTTCTTCATATCTTCTACTGTGCTTTTCCTTGGCATCACGAACGTTTGTATCATAGTAATGTTACACCCCGTCCTCTGTATATAAAACATCGAAGGAATGTGTGACCACAGGGTGAGTAAATCTAGACTATTGGTACAGTGATTTACGTAGTGGCATCTTAATGAAAATCCGGACAAATTGGATCCTACAAATGAATTCATCGCTGCAGACGGTGACACACAATATATTCTTCAAGCCTGGGAACCGACCACGGTTACTTTAGCAACAATACACTTTAGCTGGTCGTCTGTGATGTCGGACGGAGTGTTCGTGTTGCGAACCAAGGGTTTTCCAAGTGCCTATATCTCGTAAACCTTTGACCCATTGTCAGAAAGGTGATACTCACTAAGATGTCTCCCGTTTTAAGAGCAAAATCGGTACTGATTTTGACATCATTTAGGAAGGTACCGAAAGGCGACTCCAGGTCACGAATATAGATCTGTGCAACCGTGACATATTAAGAACACAGTTCAGAAAAAGATTCGACGCATACTCGGCCGTTTTCTAGCCAAACTTCCGCGTGATTGACACTCAAAGTGAGAGGAGACTCTGAGGTTTGGGACCTGGGCGCAAAATACCCATTGGTGGAGCTGCCTTGGCGGGTGGTAGAGCTACCCTCTACGGCGCCAAAAAGTACTTTAACGCCCCCCGCCATAGAGATGTTTTTTGTCTGGAAAGGAAAGCTTCCAGAGACGCACGCGAGATTGAGCACGGGAGAAGTACTCATGGCACTAGCGAAGTTGCGACGGTACTTAAGAGCACGAGAAAACCTCAATGCCGCTTATATATGACTCCACGGAATTCAGAAGAAAACCGGGAAAGATCCCGCTTTCAACTCGGTCCCTTTTGCTTGTTGCTTCAGAGACATTTGTAACCGAAGCAACTTGAAGGGTGAGCGGGAAGAGAAGGGCGACGTGTTGGAATAGTGCGACGTAGCGGCTGTCAGCAACATAAAATCATGGTTCGTGGTTCCCACTAGTAGAACTCATCTCCAGCAGGGAATCCTCTCTAGCACCCTCAGAATCGCAAGAATCCAGAACCAACGTAAGTCAGTTAAGAGCTCCCCATGACTTCCCAAATTAATTCAGGAGCGTTGATGTATAGAATTAAGGAAATGTAGAATCCAGAAACTCGGTATCGGGCGGTATCTCTTGTGGCTACCAAAAAGATTAGAAAAAAATCCCAGTTGGGCTGGGAACACAGACATTCAGAGAGGTGTTACCAAGGGTATGACACCTTCCGCCTAGTAATGCGAGGCACCACGGCATACAGAACCTGTTTTCTAGTAGCGAAGGACGTAGAAGACAGGACCTTGACACGCGCCGCGCAACATTAGTGGTTAACGTTCATGATCGGCGTTAACTGAGATTAATAAGGGCCAACATCACTTACAATAATTATACAGTATTTAAATCATTTCGGAGAGGATAGATTTAGCGTTATTGTCGTCGCTTCCACTACGTTACTAGTCAACCGGTAGCTTTAGCACTGAGAAGATGGCGAACGGGTTAGAAGATGTAGAAGTGGTAAATACTCGCGCGGACTCACGAACAGGGCCCCAGGATTTTTGGCACATCGATATCATAAGCGGAGTGTGGCGTGGAGAACTTGTGGCAAAAGTGCTACTCACTTATACTATGTCAGCAGGAAGCACACTCTTCAAATACTGGTTGATGATACAACACTACTAAATGGTATCAGGCCACAGAAATAGGTAATCCCATAGCCTTTCGTCCTGACGGATTCAAAATATCGCGGGCCTTTCCAAAGCCCACCAGTGCATTTTCGGGCTTTGCCTGCACAGGGTAATCAGGTGGCGTGACGGCCTTCAGGAAGCTTTCCTTTTGCCTCTCAATGTATGCTTGATTCAATGGAGTGGTAGGAACTGCGGCGATGTACATGACTGGAAACGGAGTCTTTAGACGCGTCGCATCGATAGACACTGGAATAAAATACCTGCTGAGTCACCACGTCCAGTGTGTTCTTTCTCCACCGAATGTATGAGATCTCCATGCCAGAATACCGCATCACCTGGGAAGACTTTAGGCACCGATATCATAGTCGTCTCAAGGAGAAGGTTGGGGTGCAGTTCAGGCGTTGGAAGAGGTCCTCGCCAAGCTCCATCCTGAGGGACGAGGCCGGGAAAATCGGCACTTGAAACGTCTGCAAACAAAATGACTACTGTAACCGCGCACGGAGAGGAAAACTCGTACCAAATACCCAGCTCTTGGGATCCCAGACTTCTTGGGAGTCCGGTGCCACCAACAAACGAAAGAAGGGGCGAAGGATCAGATAGGGATTCGACAGCAACAGACCGGGAAAAACTTTGAGAGTCCCTTCGGTGGGGGCCGTTTCACTGACAAACCGAGCTGGCATCAAGACGTCAAATGCCAGCGAAGTACACGAACCTCATGGCAAGCCAGCCTTGGAAGGCTCGAAAAATGGACGACTGACATTGTATTAAGCCAAATATCGGATTTGTCGAACATATACATACCTGATTAGGCCTGCCGTGTAGGGAATTCTGCGCACTTACCCGACCAGGGAGCGCGAAAGGATCATGCTTGCGCCATTGGCCACTGAAGATGTTCGCAAAACAAGACCTGAATGCCGAGTCCTCCCAGCGTTCAATACTACCGCCTGGACATCGATCAGTACGGGGTCTGGAAGAACAGTGACGAAGGAGACAGCGTGCCATCTACATGAGGCGGGAATGTAGTCCAAACGGTCCCGGGATGTCTGATCCGGAATCTGTCAGCGTAACTCAGTGGTGACGACAAATCTACGCCATCCGGCTTTTGCCCTGGCTCAGCATGGTACAAGTTGTTCAACCAAGCCGAAGCAACGAGCACGTTGGGGTGGGAGCGCGCCTCCAGTTGAGATTTTGTCCAGCTTTGGCAAAGTTAGGAGTCCGATGTCTTGAAAATGAATGAAAGATCTTACTAAAGCTGATAAAACTGTTTGTCGTCACGAGGAAACCCTGGAGGCTTACATGAGAAAGTGCGCATGTTTCATAGAGAAACTTACCATCGACATCTGGATTGCTGGATATGAAATCTTCGAGCGACTTCTTCCAAGCAATGGCTTGCTCATCGTCAACAATGTCCTTGATCACAAGACACCCCTTGCGCCTTATCTCAGCGATCTTATCGGCTGGGAGGCTCTGAAGTTCAGAGAATTGGGCTTGGGGGATGAACTAATAATTGTGAAATAGAACACTGAATTCGAAATGAGGGAGCTTACCTCGGAACCTCCAGCACTAATTTCCTGGGTCACCTTCTTCAGTTCGACGAGGATATCAGCCCATGCTTGTGTAACACGTTCTTCGAAGTTAGGATACGAAGAGGCAATTTCTCCCTTAATACGGATAAGATGAGATGACTCGGACATGGCAAGAGATGTGAGATGAAGAAGCCACCGCTCCTCAACCCTTTATCTAGCGCACTCAGCAGGGCTTATGACTAAAAGCAATCAGAATACAATTCTCCGACGTTCGGCCGGACCGCGAAGTGAAGTGCAAGGGCAGTAGTTCGGTCACGAGAAGACACCGTCCATGCTTAATCGCATCGATACTCCATTCGATGTACTTCCATGTTAAGATGCTCTGCATTGGCACAACCATGGGACCTGCGACGTGATCTCCGCACAGAACGAAGCCCCAAATCGTCGATGTGAAGATGATACACCACTGGGTATGTAATAGAACCAGTATAACCGTGGTAGAATCTCGGTGGGGAACTCAGAGTGAGACTGGTGTCGGCACTCCCAGATGCTTCAATCCGTTACTAGTTCCGTCTTGAACAGACAGTGGAAAATCCTGAAAAATGGAACTAGACTTTAGGTGAGTATTTTATGACAGCTTCCTGGTGTTTGTGAATGCGGTATGTGCAACACAGTGTAATTTTGCGCTTTGCCAACGAGGTGAAGAAACGGATGGCAGATGAAGCTAAGGCTGGGTACTTACTGTGGACTAGGAAAGATTCTGACAAAGTGGGGCCGGGCCGGTAGAGCGTGACTGCCAAAAACGCGCTAGTCACAGCCCGTCACGTTTACACCGACGGTCGTCTCGCAGCTCTGCCAGCTCTGTCATCGTCGCTGCAAGGCGCTGGTACTGGTATTGCGTTACGCGTCGCACAGGATGCCAATTCCAAACGACTCCTCGTTTGTGGCAGATTCCACTGCTACATCCTCACCAGCACCCCCGCCACTCAGGCCAGCTCGAACTTATGGTCGCCAGCGTCCGAGTTCCTCTTCTCGCTATGAGGTGCTGAAAACGGGGCTGAACAGTGGTGAAGAAGTGCCTGCCAGCTCAGAAGGCGAGCAGGAGCTCAATCACGTTGTGAAGGATGCAACAACAGGAGGCTTCCGGTTTGCTTTTCAAGACGAGCTTGCGGCCTTGGATGAGGATTCTGATGGAGATGGAGAAGAAGGTAAAAAAACCCTTCTTGGCGTTGAGGTCTGTCCAGATACTGGATACGGTTCACCTGCTTCTATCTGTCCAGCAAAAGTGACTACGGGTATCCTCGAAGATTCGCTCACAGATCTCGCCATCTCTACCCAGACAGAGCTGCATACTACGCTCTCTACACCAACTTTACTTCGCGCCAAATCTCGACGGGTTAGCCGTGTCGACTCAGATTCGGATCCTGAATCAGAGAGTATACAATCCACGTCATCCCCAGTCAAGCGTACTCGTCACTCCTCGACGCCACCTACTTCAGATGATGAATTACCAACGGCGGATAAGATACACAGGACTCGTGTTACTAGACGCGTGGTTGAAGAGCAATCGCCGCATTCTCAGCACTCTGGATACAAGTCCAAGTCGACGGCGGGGCGAAGCAAAAAACGAGCTAGGACTAAGGTACGTGTATATATCCATTCGCCATTCCGTGTTCTCAGTAGGCCGTAGGCTCCGACCAAGAAAGAGCGAAAGGAAACTGTTTTGAATGGTGCGCGCATCGCCGCCGACCGTGATACATCCATCGCGCAGAAACAAAGTGGGTGGAGCATGTCGAAACTTCTCAAGACGATTCGGTAAGTGACACTCCCTTTACCGTTGTGCAGCAATCTAATACGTAAATAGGCATGAACCATCCTCAGATCCCATCCAGCCCTTCTCATCTCCACCGGTCGTTTCCGAGGCTGGCGCTGCGACAACTTCAACTTCCTCTGTGAGTTACGAGGAAGTTAAACCGAATTTTTTCCCCACAGTTGTGGAATCTGACGACGAAATGCCGGAAGTGGGCGATTTAAGGAAGAAGCAAGTTCAGTCTCCCAGAAAAGTCCTAGCAGAGAAAAAGAAGAAGATCCTGGCCTTGCAAGCTCAGCAACAATCTGCACGAGCTCAGGAAAGCGACGAGGACGATGATCTAGTGGTTGCTGCTCCAGACACACCAGCGATTCAAAGATTACTTGGCGTGCAGGGTCCTTCTGGTGCCAAGAAAACACATTCAACTCTGGCAGGCATTTCGCTTGGGTCGGGGAGCAAACAGAGGGAAGCCCATCATGCATCCTCCGGCCTCCGTAGTTCCCTTCAGAACCTGAAGAGTCATCGAGACCTGAATATGGCATTGATGGCCAATGCTCAGAAAGTTGCTGCCGAGGTAAAGCGTGCCAAAGAACAGGATTGGCAACGGCATGGAGGTACTCTCAAAGAAGTTATACCAGCGCACGTCCCAGCAGCAGAAGTCCTGGATCATTATATCCAGCAAGGCTTGGAGCATGGAGACGCTGAAGAAATGGAAGAGGATGAAGACGAGGACGGGGAAGATCCTGATTACGTGCCTCCCAACCGTGGTTCCGCTAGTCCTCTGCCTCGCAAGGTAAACGATGACGATGACGATGATAACGAACAACCAGCGGAAGACGAAGATGTTACGATGGTAGATCACGACTACGATACAGAGACTGAAGATGGGGAACTATTTGTTGCAAAACCTCGTGGTCAGCGGGTACTTCGAGTTATCGAGGACGATGACGATGATGTGGAAAACTTGCGTACGCGACCTCTACCTACAGGCAGAATCCTCGTCGAAGATAGCATGATCATAGAGGATGAAAACACGCCTATCACACGAGCCACGCTCAAATTCTCTTTAGACGAACAAAGCGACAAGGAGAACAACATCGAGCTGATGTACGACATGGACGACGATAAGGAGAATACTACCGTTTTCCCACGGAGCGTCCAACGTCCTGCCTTTTCAAGGTCTTTGTTCGGGCAGGAAAATAATTCGGACGATGGCTTGTCGGAAGCCGACAAGGGAGTATCAGTGCCGAGGTTACCCTTGAGTACCCTTGAGGAAGACAAGAGCTCTCCAGGCCGTCAGTCTTTTACAGATCGCCTACAGAGCACCGCTAGCCTTGATAACGATGACTGTATGCCACCGCCTTCTTTGCGACCCCGATTCGAATTATCCGCAGCAGGCGCTTCCGGCTTTTCGCAGTTCTCTCAGACTCAGAGTGCCACGTCGGCACTGCAGCCTGGATTTTCAGATCTGTATGCAGACGCAACGCAAAAACGCGATGACGGCTTTAGAGAGCTCTTCGGTGGAAAGGTCAGCATGTCTAAAAGCAACGAAGATGATGCTGACCCTTGGGTAGGGCGGCTTTGGCCTGTCCAAGATGCGAAAGACGGGTTCGACAGACTTGGACTTGACTCAAGATATATCCCTAGGACCTGCTTTCCAGGTCGGCGATAGCTCCAAGCTTAAGGAGGCAGATGCGATTTTTGAAAAAGAACAAGAATATGTCCTTCAAGAAGCTAACCAAGTTCCTCAAAAACAATCTGACCTCTACGTCAATAGTGATGGGTACGCGGTTCCATATACTTATGTACCGAACTAAAAGAATAACGTGTGGTTTCTAGATATCTTACGCAGACGAGACCAGATACGAGTCCTGAGGTTTATCGGCCTCTTTCGCGGCTCACACAGATGCAGACACAGACTCGAACACCAGCAATGCCCCAGACCCAGCGACAGGTTCTTGAAACACTTGAGTATACCCCAGATCTTACCCCGAGTCTTCCTTCCCCTTCCCGTAAACGCCGGATTGTGAAGCGAGCGGTTTCCCCGTCACCTCTCTACGGTACCAATGGCCGCAGCTCATCGAAGCCCCAGGAGTCTAAAACTAGCAAACCTAAGGTCCTATTGAAGAAGTCGGAGTTCGTGGAGGCAGAAGCACAAGAGAGTGATGACGATGAGATGCGCGGATTTGGTTTGTTTAAGGGCCCGACTGTAGACGACGATGAGGAGGGCCAGGACTTGGACCAGGAACTTCCTTCGCTGGTGGATCATACAGCTTTGGACGAAGCAACTATTGCTGAGGAGAAGGTTCGGGAGAAATATCAGTATGTTATACACGCGAGATTCATCGGCGAATTCTACTGATGATGATTGTACAGGGAACAAGCAGAGCAAGATGATCTCCGCCTCCAGAAATACCACCAGGACGCAGTCGATGGAAAATACCGTTCCAAGAAGCGAAGGAATGGCGTCGATTTAGACGATAGTGACTCTGACTCTGACGATGATGCCGGTGACGAGAGACGTCGACGACGTATGAACAAAAAGCAGAGAACAGATATGGTTGCCCTTGGTATGTGGTCCATGCTTCATTTGATAACGGTGTATGTACTTACTAGCGGGACGTTAGAGTCGAATCCAACGACGGCCGCTTTTGCTGGCGAATACAAGAAGACTATCGGCGACGATGAGGATACCGTGATGCTGCATTGTGAGCTCACGGAAGAGCCAGAGGCCGCCAGAACTGAGGAGACAAGGGACGAGGAAGAGGAGGAGGAGGAGGAAGAAGAGGTACAAGAGAGTATCACGCGTGCTGAAATCGTGCGTCAGGTGCAGGAACGCGCCCAAAATAGCGAGGTAAGATCCTGTCATGTGAACATGACCAGGAACTCAAAGTGTTGATAGTTCGACGACGATGAACCCTTCGACCCGCACAACACCGACTGGCTAGACGCCGGTTCAGACGACGACGAGGGCCTGAAAGTTCGCTCGACAGCAACGAGGCGAACTGTTCAAGGACCCCGGCGACATATCGAGGAATATGATGAAGCCTCTGAGGTAAGTCCTAGGTTTTGGTATTGCGTCGCTCTGTCCCTAAGTAATCTTGCAGTCTCAGCATAAATCAACTGTTGATTACGACAACAGGATGAAGGATTGGGCTAAGACTGAAAGCAGATCGGGGCGTTTAGGAAAAATGAGCCGGTCTGTTGGCAGTGCAGCGATCACTGGTCATACCAAAGTCAAGGCCGGCGGTGGGTCTTTACGACAGAATGCCGGTCAGACATCATCTTCGCGACGGACGGAAGAGAGACCCCGACCGTTGAAGCCGGCACCAAGCGTGCTGTCAGGTGTCGACCGTAGCAACAGATTCGGATAGGCCTGGGAGTGGAGTTGAGATCTTACGACGAGGTGGTGCGATTTTATTAGTTTTGTATTCCCTTTCGAAAATGTAATGTACAATAGCTAAATAATGCACGAGAATTGATAGACTCGATGGGTATCAGGTATGGTCAACGAACAAAGAAAGGGATGGGCAACGAAAGTAAAGCAGGGTATGTTGTACATAGGGTAAAAAATGCCGTGAAGGGTAAAACAGAGCGGAGGAGGGTCACAATCACACCGCGGTCCAACACAATCCAAAAGTAGGACTAGAAATGTTGCTTTCCACCAAATGGTCTCCTGAAGCGAATCCAGGAGGGTTTTGGTCTGATAGGGATGGAGTAGGATCGTGATGTTTGACGCGTCTGCGAGGCACTTCGTCGTTTACGGTTGCTGGTCTGGATCTATATAGGATGCACGGTCAAGCCAGGCCACAATTGGACATGCGATAAGGTGACCATACCTTATGGCGCAGTAAGATCAACTTGGCCATGTTGGCTGGCGGTCCGCTCTCCCGGAAAGGATTGCCTTGGGTGAACGTCAGCACAAGTTCCTACGCAAAAAGGCGCCCGAGCTTACGAGCAGCCACCGCGGTCAACCCCGACTGGTGAACATCAAAGGATTCGTCAACGGCCAGAATAGCAAGCCATAATGAGGGCATGAAAAGGTAGATGAATAGAAGAACGGTGAGCGCAGTAGCCAATACGGGTGCCAGCATGGCGAACGATGGCACTAGCTCGAGGGAGCAACCCTCGAGGCCTCTCGACTACGGACGGGTTCACTGAGTAGAGAGGGATTGGCCGTATTTTGGTTTGGGGGAAAAGGATAGAGTAATAAAGATCACGCGATTTTACTCCTTCCTATTTTCGGCGACACGTGTTTGTAATCGGAGTAAGCTTGATCTGTTTGAAACTGCAGCGGCAGGCTTCCATCATTTCAGCGTACCTGGATAGAATATTCTACGGCACCGTCCTGGATCCTAGGCTCAGTGCTCCAATGCAGCGGCCATTCACCAAGGATTAGTGGCTCGTTGGTTTTCTATCCTTGCGGCTGGACACCTCTGGACGCTGTCACTCGTCTCCACGATTTACTCCGGTTTTTCCATTCACGATCTAACAACCTGTCAAATCCCGCCAATCGGAAGTCTTATATTGTTACGTTCAATGCCGGCCAAAGTTTGGAGGGCTCCAAATTCGGATTCAAAACTCCCTAGACCATCTCTCGGTTATTAGCAAACTTCCAGAGAATGTCTGGCTACCATACTTCCGAAACGTATTGAGACCGATGGTCGTACACATTTTATCTTTTATCAAGTTCGTGGACTCCAGATATGTGCACGGATCTTCTGTCACCGTCGTAGATAGAAGTTGCAGGCACCGAATTCCTTCCTCAAGAAGCACTGCCAAGATACACTGGTGGTCACTGAGCGAGATCTCGCTCTGAAAGGAATATCTAGTGGTGGTGCGACTCTGAGTCTTACGAACTAGAAGGCGCCCTGGAACCATCTTCGAAGTACACGCTATGGTGGCTTTAACTAAGCTTCGGCGTAATTTCATCCAACGAAATGCTCGTCCATCTTTTGCAGATTTCCGAAGCCTTCCTCTCAGGTTATCTCTGCAAGCATCACGCCATAGAGAACCGTTTGGAATGAACCTGGACATGACATGACAAAGTATATCGTCATTCACCGTCAAAGATAGCCATTTCTTCCTGCAGATAACGGGAGAATGGGTATTTCCGCTTCGATGCTTGTGCCTATCCATGTCGAAGGCCCAAAGTTACGTCTGCATCGCCCAAGTTCCAACCCCGTTTTTGTCCGCAATCGTCGCACGATTTGTTTCTCGGCTGCGGTGCTTTTACGATATTATCTCCCTTTTCAGTCGGGCATGCTACTCGACCGAAACCGAGGACACTAGATGCAGGACTACGGGCGATGATCTTTTCCGGGTGTGCACGAACTCCAGCAAGCCACGGCAGTATTTTAGTCGGAAACCTTGATACGTACAGTCGGTCTTCGCGGCGGTCACGTCGCGTATCCAAGTTATTTCAGGGTCTGAGGGGGAACTTTTTTTCTGTCTTTACATCATCTCATGACCTGTGATGAAGCCAGGAAATGCGACACCCACGCTGTGTCTAGTCCCTGATCTGTGTAAAACCCTGGTCAAATATCTGACGCCCTTGGAGCCCTTTCTGCTACAAGGTGTCTCTAATAGATGACTTGATGATGGTATGAGGCATCTGCTAAGATGACTTGATTTGCTATGTTTGTCTCCTTCTGCCGGAGACGCGTTCATCCTAATTGTGTCATAATCGGAGGCAAGCTCCCCTGTTATTGGAGAGACAGAGAGAGACATGACATCTAACTGACTCTCCAATGAATCATTCACTTCAAAAATACTCTGACTCTGAAGGTCTCCTCAAACCGACACCGTCGTGCCACTGATAGAAATCTTTGTCGCTTACATGTGCGTCGTCCCGTCCCGTTGTGCATTGCTCGCAAAGAAAACCTGGTTCCAATGCCATCGCAAATGACACTTCAAGATGGTGGTGAAAAATGAAAGAACATCACAGAAGGCTACTACACGGTCGTCAGAGTCTAGGGTCTGCTCTTCTTCTTGCCTTGGCTACTCCCAGAGCCTCTGGTGGATCGGCGGGTGGACCTGATTGATGCTCGACCGCGATGAATGCGACTACGCCGACACAAGCTTCGCTTTACAGTCTGCTTCATCTTGGTCAACGAGCTCTCCAACTGTATTTGTAGTACTTCGCCTCCGCTTCGAGGAGAATCATAGTCGGCCTAATTTATGTCCTCCAAACCAGTAACAGCCCAATCTATCTCTTCGTCCATCTTTGAAATAAAGTCTCCTTCATCGCTGAACTTGCGGCAAGTTGCACGAGATATACTAAGTCCGGAAGTCCGGAATGAGTTGAGCACTGGATAATCCGATATGTGTTCTCGGCGTAATCGATACTTCTTATTAGTCTCAATCGGAATCAGTGCAACGTGAACCACAGGTATAATATTCAAGGTTTTTAAGCTTAGATCGAGAGCTCATTGCGTTTCAGATACAGCAGTTTGTCTTAGCTTGGTCTGCATTATTGCGATTAGACCACGGTGCAGCAGAACGGCGACTTGTTTGGCGATAGCGGCAGCGATGGTTTCGAGATGCCTGAAGATTTTATACTTGCTGTAACTCCATAGTGGGATCACCGGGGAATAGTGCCCATCGGCCGTTCGGAAGTAGAATATTGTCAGCGAGTAGACAGATGGCAATTTGATCCACTTGGATTGGATCAAACAACAAACATATCAGGCAAGATTACGGTCAGCATCATAGGCGTCAGCTTGGTGGCTGTGCCAAGTAAATCCATGTATGTAGGCAATTGATTAACCAACGGTTTATGTATCGAGACTGTCAGACAAGGAACTCTGTCTCCTCCTGACACCTTCTATGTCTGACACTATTTAAAAATCCGAGAAAAATTTTCACACTTGACCGTCACCGCTGCACCTCGCACGACGCGGCCAAAACTGATTCAGCCAAAAACTGATTCTCGACGGCGACTCTGCTGGACGGCAGCTCCCATCTTGATCTCGTCCCGGTGTCTGAGAATCAGACGTATCAAGTCCGTAGACGCCCCCGCACGCTCCTTCCACAGAAGCTCTGAATTCTGAAATGGCATGAGGGCCAGTGCTCGGATGGAATTGCACTTCGAAATGTGCAGGAAAGGTGTCGAGTTGCATCAGGCACTCTGGCCATGCAGGATCGTCTCGACGAAGGAGCGCGAGATGACGAAGAGCCGAACGAGTGCTGAGCCGCATGAAGAGTAGGGCACAAGCTGTGAAGAGATTTTCGGGTATGAACACGTAGTCAATAGACTGCTGAATGGTCCCGGGGTTCAGTACATCGGATTCCAGCCCGATGATAAGCGCATCCAAAATCATTGGTAATGCAGCGTTTAAGGAGAAATCGTAACCGCGTAAACTAGTTATTGGACTAAGGAGACGCCCAGAAACAAAATGGGAAAAAGTCTCGTTCATCACAGGAGGGAACCGAAGAAAGTAATGAACCAGTTCTGCTGCTGCTGCAGGGTGAAAGACGTATCCGTGACCCGGTTGATACGGCGTGGACCATGCATCATCCTGGAAAGGCGATTTGGACAAAGGTATTAGCCATAATCGGTGTACACCAGTCATCAGGAAGGAAACGAAGACGAGGAAACGTTGAATTGAGCATTCGAAGGAATGTCACCAAGGTGAGGCGCAGATCTTGGATTCGAACATAAGCATCACCACCAAATTCGTTGGATGAAACGACTGTATATAAGAGCTTCATCACTGCATAACGATTGCTGTCTAGTTTGAAGGAAGGAATGTCGCCATACAGCTCAAACGAGTCGACTGCCAGGTAATGCCCGATACGGCGGAGAACACTTGTAAAAAGGCTATCGGTGAAAGGACCACCGGCGTAGGTCTTTTTGATAGAGGGCGAGTCAGCCATCTTCAACAGAGAACATAGCGGAGGATCCTTAGGCTCGGGAAACTCGTCGACAAGACCAAAGTGATAAACACTGTCCGCTACGGTAGCATCTGCGTAGCTTTGAAGGATGATGTCAGCGATATATGGGTACAGATAAGTGTCAATGGCTGTCCAAATGGATACCGCGTGATGGTCTGAGCCAGGAATCGAACAAATCTGCAATCCGTTTGACGTCAAAATGAGAGGAGAGGGAGTGTAGCCAATATGCCAATAGGATAACGGGATACCATGGAACAACCATTATATGAGATCGTCTTCTGCAGAGAAGGGTTGTAGCCTCCGGAGAAGATTTCCCCATACAATAGGTTGAAGACGAAGGCCCTCGTCTGTCAGGTGTGTGAGCTAGGCATTTACCAAGTTTCGGATCTCTTGGTGATACATTAGGCTGGGCTGGATAAACAAAAGCTCTGCATAGACATCGGGAGACAATCGCTCCCTTTCTAGTTGTCTGGGCGACAGCACGAAGAAATCATCGTTTACAGTAAGACGAAAAAATGTGCGAAGGAGCCGATCAAGTTTTCTTTCTTCAGGACGATCCCGCATACCGCGGATGAGGGTACGGAACATCTCCGAAATTCCTTTTGTGCGTTGCTTCAGAGACACCACGCAGTTCAGCGGCAAAGAACTGACTGCCTCTACAACGATGGTCTGTACGCCTGGGTTGGAGGACATGCAAAATAACCAGGACAGTGCAATCGTTTCCAGCTCGTCCACACTGTGCCCCATCGCTTCGCGCTCAGTTTCTCGAAGTGCACGAATGCGAGGGTTTTCCGGGGCTGGCGATGATTCGGATCGGTACCTTGAAATCGGAGAGATAATTGAAGCGAGGAAGCCGTTATAGGCAATGCAGGTATAGAGGGGGAAGACGTACTGAGATAGCGGCGTCTTGTACGGGCACGAGGGATATACAATGGGCAGGAAATTGGTGATGAAATACGCAGCGAAGGATATGGATGTGCCAATAGCTCCGACGACGGATGCAATCGACGCCTGAAGCGGGACTAGAAAAACAACAAGACCCACCAGAAAGATACAAAGCGATACGCTCATGAGGACGGGAAGTAGCCCGATAATGAAAGCCACGCGCCACTGTTGCAGACCCATACATCGAAATTGACGGACACGACACCTGTCCCGAGGTGTGCCGGATGGCACTGCCATGTACTGGTATATCCATTGTTTCGTAAGGACAACGAAGAGGGTAGTAGTCAGACTGAATGAAAGACTGGTGAACCACAGTCCACTGACCAACGAATCGGATATCGTAGCATGAAAATCAGAGAACGGGGTAAGGTCTGAACGAGGAACATCATTCACGAGGGAACCGTTTGCTGCTGTGCGCTGAACATCGATAAGCTCGAAAAGGAGCGATGCCGTGACCTGACTGTAGTCGACTTGAAAGCTCTGCGACGTCTGTGTGACGAACGTGGTAACTACAGCAGAGAATAGACCAGCATGTTAATTGATTAGTGCATAAAACTCACAAAAACTAGCAGAACATCCAATCCATCCCTCCATCCTTCTACCATCTCGATATTAAATGCAGTGCACACTTCAAGGTATGTTCTCCATACCCTGGCAATCGGTCCCAGCTCTTCGTACTGCTTGTCTTCGGGGAATTTCTGCTCGTAGTCAAATGGATCATTCCCTTTACCTCTCATGAGCTTCAGTTAGCTAAAGCAGATGTTGATCACAGACACACCTCAGACTAAATATTCGCGAATCCCCATGCCCGCCAGTCTTCTTGTGGACTTTCTTCTTCTGTGCGACGAACTTTAGTAAGTCGGTTTCTTGCCTTCCGGCTGGTCGATGTTAAGCTGGTTGATTTCTTCGGCACATTTCATATCCTCTTCATCATCAGATACGCATAGGGAGGAAGGCAAAGCTGTATAAGATGTGGTACGAAGCAAGGAGCATGATAAAAGGAAACTTCGGACCAATCGTCCCGGATTTCCGACCGAAGGCAGCAAAGGCATTCCAAGTCATTCCAGAACGCGCACTCCGACAACCTCAATAATTGGCGAAAAGGTTGGTAGTTTCCAATCGCACTGAACCCAGATACTTGACATAATATCATCTCTAGATTCTCTGCACGAGCCTTCGTGCCAGTGCTGGCTCTATATATCCATGTCAAATTGATGCATAAATTCTAGACGATGACTTATTCCTGCAGTGATCCGTGCATTCAGCAGCAGCGCGCTACGGTCAACCCAAGGCACTGGAAACTCCAAAAAAACAATGATCAGAAGCGGTAACGTGTCGCTAAGTAAATGATATACGGGACAGAGAGTTATTCCATCTGCGGTCCTCGAAGACACAGCTAATCGGTTTCGAGAATCATAATCCTGTCTATATACGCCGTGAGAACGGAATATGGGGCTGAATGTCGCTGAGGTCATTGTGGACGACCGGAGAAGAAGACACCTATGCTATTCCAGCCTGTCGTGTGTTGTATCGAAATCAGCTTAGCTATTAAGCACGAAGTGTGGAATTTTTGGGCGAGGTGACATTGTGTGAAGCTACATTCAGGGGAACTCAAACTGCGAACGGGAATAGAAAATTTAAAAAATCGCTGCGAATAGAGAACGTATATTCAGCGCAATGTTCCGGATACCGGCATTGCGGCAACCCTGAAACTGTACAGTTTTGTAATCAAGCCACTAGGTCTGTGGCTGTGCAAGCAGAGCTCAATTTCCCAGATTCGAATTTGGTGTCCAGCAAGAACCAGTCGACGCCATGGCCAAGTCAAAAAAGTGAAGAAACTCCTTCAACTTGTCTGTACTGTCCTTCTAACGATGTCTTCAGTCATACCAACCACAACCAGAACAAGAAGGCTCATCGTAATGGAATCAAGAAGCCACAGGCCGGTCGTACACGGTCGTTGAAGGGTGTAAGTCCTATGCAGTTTCTTGCCTGTGTTGCAAGCTAAAAGTTATTGCAGGTCGATGCTAAGGTTTGCTCTAATTGCTCCATTTGAGGAGAGTGGATGGTTAATGATTTGTAGTTCCGCCGCAACGCTCGCTTTGCTCTCGTTGGATCGGTGCGTCGCTCTGTATTATCACGACAGTTCATTCTCCTGACTTCTGCCTACAGCGACAAGCCCGAGCAGAACAAAAAGCTGCTGCAGCATCGTGATGTACTGATTTCGGTTTTGGAGATTGCCGCGAAACATGTCTGGTGGAATGACACGAGCCGTGGGTCAGACGTAGACAGTCGAGATACAGTTCAATATGTTATGCGTATGCAGATGTTATGCTTCTCGATTCAAAACAAGAAAACCCGTCCAAAACATCATTTTCTGTGTGAAGTGTTACTACTGTCGACACCCAATTCTCCTACGAAGTGCTGAATGCTCCATCCACATATAAAACAAGTTCTCAATCGCGCCCACTGTCCAGTTTGGTGAGGCGGTGAATCTGTTGTTCACAACAAGAATGATACTAGTGACCCAGATTGCTGATCTGCTTCAGCGATCCCATTCTGAGGACGAGCAAATCTGCGACTCAAGACAAGACAAAAAATCGAAGTTTTTAACGCTGTATCGGGACATTCTTCGCGTTTCGGTCTAGTGTCGCTCTCAACCGCAGCGCCTGTAAATCGGCCATGAATCTTCAGTCTTTCAGGTTCGGAAGTCACATACCGCGGCGTCCTCTGGTCTTAAAGCTCCCTTCGCCATATTGTGCTTCCCAGAACGCAACTTTGTATTCCTCGAGGACGTAACCGTCTTGCTAGTTGAACCTTGATGAGTTGCGAGCAAGTTGCGACATTCTTCGTCCGTTGCAATATGCCCATCGAGCAAGGAGAAGAATTTATGTCGAAGCACGGCCTTGATGCGCTCGAATACGTGTGTCGAATACCATCCGTCGCGCTCCTAATGTTTACTTATTGATAAGCATGCAATAGAAAGGGGAGCATAGAAACACTAACATCGCAAGTTTCGCGGAGATCACTGGTATCCTGAATCATTTCTTTCAGCATTGGATCTTCAAGATCACACAGTTGAAAAGCGGCAGTTTCTTTCGTCAAAGTGCGACCATCAAAGATATGAGAAGTCCTGCATAGCATGTCAGTTGCGTCAATATGAATGTGATGATTTATCTGACCTGCGCTCGAGGTCTTTGTCCACGCCATGTTCCAAGAAGGCGCTAGTAGTTGACCGATCTTGACGTCTCGTAGTGACAGATGGTCTAGCGATGGGATGATTGGCATTCCTAAAGTATAACCGCTGGAAACTACAGAAGGAAATTTGATTGAATGCATCCCAACCTATGAAAATAAACTTACAATCTGGCATCCGTCTGTTTGCGAGGATCGTAATTGAACTTGACCAGTGTATCGCGCCATGGGCCATCTTGGAAAACATAACAAACGAGAGGAAGTAGCACTTTAGAGCTAAATTAGAGCCATCGTCAAATTTATAGTCTTGATGAATGGACAAAATGAGTGACTTGTGTATTTCCCTGGCCTCTCCAGGTGCAAATTGATTGAACAGTGACATCCGTGTCCATACAGGACGTTCATCGAAGAACTGAAATATCAATCACCAGTCTCGATGACTCTGGGAAATGAAAGCAAGCTCACATCTTGAAGCATTTTTAGAATTCTTTGATCCACTTGAGCTCGGACAGCCTCAACATTCTGAGGTGGTTTGCTGGGAACCTAACGGCTGTTAGTTGATGGTTGGGTACTGCTGCAAAGAAACGCGACGAACTGCTGTGTCATTGAAGGATATTGTAGCAGGCCCATAACCTTTCCAACGCATATGATTGATGAGTCTTTTCTTTTCCTCACCAGTCTCTTCGTCAATGGTTGTGGAGACAATGGAGGCGGTATTTGCCTTGAAGCTTTATGGACGTCAATAGGGAATGAGAGAAAGTAAGGAGTAAAGGTTACTTGTATACTTGAGGAATAGTTTGTCTGCTGAATATTGGGGGAGGAAACAGACGGAGATTACTTCGCATGTCAGAATTAGAGGCAGGCGCAGGATTCGAGCCATCCAGTAATTGGGGATCTAGATTCATCTCGAAGTCGGTATCTGAGGTCAACGAAGGCGGTGATACTGGTGGTAAAGATAGTGGTGATGCGTTGGCTGGGACCATGTAGTCGGCCTTTTCTTCGGGAAATCTATACGCACGAATGGCCTCCACTACATGCCATTTGATTCGAGACCATTATAGCAATGGCATAGAAACATACCATCCATGGAAGACATAGACATGCGGAGTTTACTCATAGGATCCTCAATATCGGGTTGGTACTGGTAATCAGCTAAGCCTAGAGAAAGTGTTAAACCACGGCATCACTAGAACTAGTCAGACACTGACTTCGGAACCTTATAGTCTTGGGAATAACACCGATAGCCTCTGTTGTATATTCCCCAATAAATCCATCTTCTGGGTCTCCAAGTTTTTTCTTTTTCTTCCGTTTGACGACCTTCAAGAGAATGACATTCGAAGCCACGACCTCGCCCGGAATGGGATGAGAGAATGGGTTGTCAGGTCTGAGACTGAGCTCTACAAGAGATTCTGCCTTCGATGCGGCGTGTCTGAATGCACTATCCAGGCTAGGCTGACCCCCAAGAGTACGAATAGCCTCTGGAACAGAAGTAGGTTTGACGCGACCGGGGTATTCGACGGAATAGAAAGGTGTCGAAGGTAGAGGAAGGGCCACGGCCTCTTTCGACGTCGAGGTAGAGCTAGAAGTAGATGCATGGGGCTCAGTATTAAGATCCATCTGAAAGGTACAGAGCAGAAACGAAGTCGAAGGTAAAGTCAAGAAGCAAAAGGTAAATTCAGGCAACTAATCTTATCGCCGGCCCTTATTACCTCACGATCAGGAGCAGCACTGCCACGGTCCATGAAACGAGTACTCCCAAGAGCAACAGAATTACTTGCATCCTAGTGTTACTTTTCCAGCCTGTCAAGTAGGACAGCCTCACCACAACGGCCGTCAAATGGCGGCAGCAATGGTTGACACGACCCTCGCATCGGCCAACAGTCTGCTCGCTTACCATAGTTCTCTCATCGATGGTGTTCGTCGTTCTCAGCGTGAACATCGACGCCAGCTCCATTCTCTATCACCTGCCATCTCTCAGCCACTACTTGCTCTTCCACTTATTCCGTCGCCATCGCCATCGCCACCCCCGTCTCCAACGATTCAGCCTGTCTCGCAGTCGCGTCAGATCAAGCACAGGGCGGATCTACCTCCTGCGAAACGTGCCAGAGTTTCGAGATACAGGAACTACGTAGCAGAGGAAGAGACCATCCGTAATGACTACTCACAGCGCTACGTCGACGGGGGAGAATGGCCGCAGAATTGGGTGTTGGGCGCTGAACCCGAACATCGTTTTGAAGAGTGAGTTGCTCTCACTTGCAGTCAACAGTCATTCATCTAGCAGCTAGGTATCCTAAGCAGCATCGCTTACTCGCTCTAAAAAAACAGTCCGTTCAGTCACATTCCTTACCCCCTTCCTATCTACCCTTTACTGCGCTTTCTACAATCCAACCCTGCAAGTTCGATGCCATTCTCCTTGACCCTCCTTTCTCTTCCTCGTTTACTTGGAATCATCTTCAGGAGCTTCCAATACCCTCTCTTGCAGCCGATCCTAGTTTTGTCTTCCTGTGGGTTGGAAGTGGCGCTGGAGACGGATTGGAGCGAGGAAGGGAAGTGCTTGCGAAATGGGGGTATCGACGCTGTGAGGACGTTGTCTGGGTCAGGACGAATAAAGCGTCAAACAAAGGACCTGGTACTGACCCACCGACCACTTCTCTACTTACGAGGACCAAACAACATTGTTTGATTGGAATAAGAGGTACCGTGAGGAGATCAACGGACAGCTGGTTTGTCCATTGTAATGTCGGTGCGTATATCAGAATTATCCTTGACACGCAGCCCTCGCTTAAGACTTTTCATAGACACGGATGTGATTATATGGGAAGGCGATCCAAGTGATCCTACACGAAAACCACCTGAGATGTATACTCTGATCGAGAACTTCTGTCTTGGGACGCGACGTTTGGAGGTTTTTGGTAAACTGTCCTCACTACGACGTGGCTGGGTAACTGTACTAGGCAGCGACACTGCTCCTGAGCGTCCCATCTTCGTTGAAGGCGAAGAAGGCGGCAATGCTACTCGTTGGGACCGCGAAAGCTGGGAAAACGGTGTCAAAGAATTCGCTGGCGGGGGCAAATTTGTAGTTCCCATGACGTCCGACATCGACGCTCTCCGACCAAAATCGCCCGTACGAGGCGGAAGCACGAACAATGGAAGCTCTGGAGGCGTTCCACTCTCAGGCGGTACTCCAGCGGGAATCGGGGGCGTGAATATGATGAACGGTGTTCGGTTTAACAATGGAGTTAGACAGGGTGGGTTTGGTATGGAGATGGGTGTCGGTATGCCCATGGGTATGGGTATGAACTCTCTTGGGATGGGCGTAGGTGTCGATGGTATGATGGGCGGTGGATGGCCTGGGATGCAGGTAATGGGGAATATGGGGATGACGGGGATGGAGGGGATGGGCGGCATGCCTGGAATGAACGGCATGAACCCCGGCATGAATAGCATGAGTGTACCCATGATGGATCCTCAAGCTATGCAAGGCATGAACGGGCAGGGCATGGGTATGAATGGTATGATGATGGCTGGACAGGGTGGCGGATTTATGCCTATGTTCAACGGTATGGGTGGTTGGGGAGATGGGCAGTTTGGTATGGATGGCAGTGGCTGGGACGGTAGCGGAATGATGCCTGGTATGGGCGGTATGGGTATGGGACAATGGACCAATTACTAGGATCTGTTTCTTGGATTTCCACTGTCGTATTTATTCACGCTCATTGTGTATGTACACATTTTGTATACTTATCTGCACTTAGATCTGTTCATACCAGGAATCTCAAACACTACTGCATTCGAATATTCTTTACAAGTCATAAGGGTTGTCGTAAATTATGAACCTACGCAGCTGGATCGTAAACTACTTATAAATATACCGCCAACTGGGAAATAAACAAAACAAAAAATCAATCAATCAATCGGAGTACTCCTCCTTCTTATATTTTCGGCGGTTCATTTCCTCCCTCGTCATGCGAGTACCCAGTATAACATCCCAGTGGATGAAGAATGGCTGAGCAAAGTTGTGCTTGATACCGACAGTCTGTAGCATACTGGTCAGCTTTGAAAACGATAGAGTGGGAACTCAGATCACATACCTGGTGATGTATGTCGTGATAATCTGCATTGTTTGATGTCATGAACTGGAGGGGATCCCATGGGAAACGGTATCCGCAGTGGTCATCGCAAGTCTTAAATGTAGCAACAACGAATAATAGCGTCGCCTGCCGTACAGTCATACCCGCTAATATTTCGGCAACGACAGAGCCAAGGGAGTCCAGGCAGAATCCCTCGACAGGATGGTTGTACAGCGCCCCAAATGCATATGGGACATAGAGACGGTGGTGCCAGGAGTGGAAATGCTTGTACATCCATTTATTGGTATGCATCCAGCGGTGAAGGGTGTATTGCCAAGTGTCGATGATGAACCTGGATATCAATAATCAGAATCATAAAGAAGAGAGAAGCGAAGAGAAAGACGGACATTCCAAACACCAACTGCAAGAACGGTATTGCCCACCAATACATAAAGTAAGACACCGGCCCAACTGCGGGGGAGGTCCACTCCGCCAGGATGCCTCTGGCGAACACAGGGCGAACGACACGAGCAATCGCGTCAATTTTTAACGAATGGTTCACAACCAGGTTGTTATCATCCCCCAGGACAACCAATCCCAGTAACGTCTGGAGAACATGCTGAAATATGACAGCCCATATCACTTGTGAGCGAGAGACTCTGTTTCGCGACGTAACTTCGGCAGACTCGTGGATACGGTACTTCTCCAGCCACTTCCAGGTCGACGTGTCGAGGTAGTGGAAGAGGAGGCAGATGACCCAGTAGGCGACGACGGGTGCAGCAAGTGCGAGGTAGTGATCCGAAAAGCCCTCTACAAGGTCCTGGTTGCAGGAATAGTAGAAGGGAACGTTCTTGCAATCGCCTAGGCGGGTGTTGTTCACTGCGCCCATAGAGAGGTGGGCATCGCTGTACATGTCGGCAGCAAAGGATGGGTGTTCCAGCCGAAGTCGTCAGATTTTATTGGACCAGGACATGACCATTTCTCACGCCGGCCGATCATTCGAGACCCGGGTCCGAAAAACGCTCACAGCGGCCCGGGTCGTTTATCATTGGCTAGTCAAGAAAATTATCAGTCTACAACACTACCAGTGTTTCGCAAAACTTTCTCCAATCTATCCTCTGGTTTTATATACCGTAACAGTACTATTCCCTCTTTTTGCTCAGTGAATCATGGTCAGCGGGAATGACACACGTACTCCGGATACAGGATTCCATAGCCTAGATTGAGTAACCAGACCTTTCAACTCAAAAGAGCGCACAATCTGGATTGTCAATAGCGGGACCAGGAGGAACAAGCGCACAAGAATAATAAGGTACAATATATATCCAGACTTCAGTGACCCTTCTTCTCAACCCTCCACTCCTTGAATATCCCATCCAGGCTTTTGTATATCAGATGCGAAGGCAAGCAGCGTATTATCTCCCCGACCCGGCCGTCCACATCATTCTTTCCCTTCTCCCCGACCACCTTCTGGGCGTATTCTGTTGCTAGGCGAAAGATAGCCAACACAGCTAATGAAACATGTGTTTGTTGTCCACCATGGGCAGAGTCTGGCGAGAGCGCTGATAACAGAGGCCCAACGATGCTAGGCGTAGATATGGTGGGCCCGGAAAGGAACGGAGTAGCTCGTTCTCCTCGAACAAGACGTAACAGAATCTCCAAGAGATTATCCATTTCAGTCATGTGCGTCTTCACAAAACGTTCTCGCTCATTTTGTGCGCCGACAGGAGAGTTCACGGCCCATCCATCGAGTACATTGCGGATGGTCGGAGGCTAGGGAGAAATCAGGTCAGATCAATATTTAACGCAGCAACAGAGAATGCACATACAGGATCAGGATCGACAATCGCGATCTTCTTCTCCCATCCTTCTGCTGCATCTCCCGCTACCCAGAACATCCGTCCAAACATACTTCTCAGCCAGTCCTGGATATCCCCCGTTTTCACCCATTTCGGCTCAGAAAGAGGCCTCGTGGTATCAAGGTATGCAATTAACGTGACACTCGTAGGCAACTCGGATTTGGTAAATGGAGGCAACGTTGAATCGGACTCCACGGCTTCGACAGAAAATAGTAGGGGCACATAAGAATGCGTAGTATCCGAAAGACCCTCAAGCTGTAAGGACAAAATCACCACCAATGACACAAGCAGGACTAAACGAACTCACAATGATACCTTTCAGATCCTTTTCACCATCCATGCTTATAGATATGCGTACTTCTATGCGACCCTCAGCACGGTATACTTTCATCGACTCTACCACTTCGGCATCAATGATGAGACGTCTTCCACCGTTTGAATACGATATGGATAGACGATTAGCAGAAGGGGTCCTGATGGATTTCGCTTCCATATTCGGTATAGTATCACCGTGAGCTGATGCTGTTGAAGTAGAAGCGGATTGCATGTTTGACAAAGGTGATGCAGGAGGCTCTGGTAGATGATCCAGATGAGCATCGGTGCTCTGCGTAGGTTCTCCATTTCCTTCCACCAATGACGCTACGGAGGAATTCAATCCAGGTGGTTGGGAGTCGATGTCCACCAATGTTGTGGACCTGCTCAGCGGGGACGTTTGCGGTTCTTCCTTGACTGCAGTGGCCGGGGACGGTTCGGAGACCTGCGTTTCAGCACATCCAACATGATCAGCAGTCTGCGTCTCACTGTAAGCAAGAGAGAGGATTGGGTGAGGAAGAGATACGGAAGAGATAGCATCAGATACAGACACGTTAACAGACGAAGCAGCATCGTCTGATGATAAAAGAGAGGATAAAACAGGAGCCTCAGGCAGCGCGGCAACATCAGAGGCATCGTGAGGCTTGCCTTCATTATCAGAAGGTAACACTTCAGCGTCAACATCCTTAGTGCTCATCGACGAGCCATTCACACCATTTTGCCCATCCTCTTGCTCGACAGGAGCAGAGACGGCAGACTCGGGACCATCGACATGCGCCAAAGCAACATGCTCTGCTTCATCATTGGGATCGTCGTTATGACTCCCGGTCCCAGCCTCAGTATGCGTCTTATCAACACCTGCCATATCAACATCAAAAATGCCTTTGAGAGTGAAATGTTAGCAGCGAGTGCTCAACCTCAAGGCAAACGAGGGGTCATGCACACAAAGCACGACGACTGAAAGATCATAATCAGACTCACCAGGAGCATCAGACATACCGTTGTGGATGACAACGTCGTCATCGAGAAATTCGGCATTTTCGCTCACATGGAGCTGAGCACCAACCTCTTCTTCATCTCCGTCATGTTCTGCATCCTCACCTTCGACGATGGCAGCCATAAGCCAATCAGTTTCGCTTGCCGTCTCTGCAACACTGGGTGCAACACTTGATCTATCATCGCTCATGTGAGGAGGTGGTGGCTGCGTTCTGCCCTCCTCTAAATCCATATCATCATCCTCCAACTTCTTTCGTTTACCTTTCCTCGAATCGGAAGGCACAGGATTAGTGGTAGAACTGTGAGGGATGGGCTGGGCATCTTCTGCGGTAACAGGCGTGTGGAAATAGATCCGAATTCGGGAAGGAGGTGCGTCAGTAGGCTCAGGAGCATGCGTATGAACAACTGATTCGTCCTCAACCTTCACCACAGGGACATTTTGTTCTGTAACCGAAGTTGCATCATCCCCATTGGAGGATTTCTCGTAATCTCCCCCCGATATCGGTTCACCCTCAGGAGGTTTCACGGGTGTACCGTCCGTTAACGGTGTGTTTGCCTCTACGTCGACAGGATGCTCATCCAGAACATCTTCCTCAATTTCGGGTTTGGCTGGCTCTACTTTCGCGGCTAACGAAGAAGGCAATGTACCCCAAGCCCATGACAACTCTCGAATCTCCAGGCCGATAATCCTGAAATCCGTAAGCGTCCTTTTGTTTTCATCCTTTTTACCGATGCTCCCAAAGCTAGATGTCATTGAACCCTCTCTGTTCCCAAAAGTGCCATCGTGACGACCACCTCTGTTCGAGTGTCCTTGCCCACGGCCTCGAAAGTTAGAAGGCTGGTGCGAATAGCTTCCAGAGTTCAGGTTGAACGACCCGCCGCCCCTTCGGTTGTTACCACCGCCAAAATTCCCCCTTGATCCATGACCCCTCAAAGAGCCCCTTCCGCCGCTCCCGCCGCCGCCCACATATCCGCTTCCATTTCGTCCCCGACCTCCCATTCCCCCTCGGTTTCCTCCAGGTTGGCCCCTACCACCTCTACCACCACCGGTTCCTCCACCTCTATTTGAGTTACCGCCACCACGGCCCATCGTCATCGAATTACCGCTCATGGGTCCGCCACCACGGCCTCCGACACCAGGCTGGTTATATCCCATCGACATTCCTTGACTAGGAGCAGGTGGTGGTTGAAACTGTGGTGGAGGTGGTGGTTGGGGTCGGTGTTGCTGATGAATTTGGCTGGGACCGTCGAAACGCTGGCGCTTGGCCGGAGGGAGATGTTGCGGAGATGGATGGTGAACATTACGATTTTGTTGCTGGGGAATCTGCAAAGGAAACATTTGCTGTCCGGGTTGCTGTTGTTGGGGCTGCTGCATAGGATATGCCTGAGCCATAGGAGTAACTTGAGGAAGGTAGGGCGTGTAGCCAACTGCCGGTTGATATGGATTATAACCCGGAGGTGGAGGTGGCGGCTGGGCTACTGGAGGTGGTGGCGGATGGTGAAACTGTTGCTGTTGTTGCTGCTGCTGCTGCTGCTGCCTTTGCCAATGGTTCTGTTGAGGTCCATAGCCATAGTTCGCGTAGAGGGCACTCTGCTCTGCAGGTGGACGCGGTGGTTGCGCGGCCGGCCATTGAGGGTTGTACTGAGCTGCAGCTGCCTGGCCATGCTGCTGCTGTGCTTGCGCCGAGGCAGCAGCAGCCCAATAAGCAGAGTAATCGGCTTGTGCTGGCTGAGGAGGTGGTGGTGGTCCTGGGGGTAACGGAGGCTGCTGGGGCGTGTACGATGGCTGCGGAATGAATGGATTTTTGTTCATGAGTATTAGAACGCGTCAAAGTGTTGACTAGTGTATATCTAAAGTCAGAAACGCAATGAGCATGGTGTTTCAGGGGAAATAGAGCAAATTGTGATACCAGACGGCTGCTGGAGCCCTTTTAAGATCAGATACGAGACCTAGTACGCCAGAGCTGTAAGAAACCAGCCCAGAGAGACTAAAAATACAGGGTATAGGTGTCGTGAACAGGTGCAATCTTCACGTATCGCGGTCACTGGCGTTGCGAGACAAGTGCGTTCAATCTCCGCCCGAAAAATTTCCTGCGTCATAGCCTGATCCGCTCCTCAGGGGTGCATTTTTGTTCGAAGCGCCCAGTGGCAGGCATGGCTGAGTTTCCACCTGGAACGGCTCCAATCAAGGCAGAGTGAGCCGTTTTCTCTCTTGTCAACGAAACTTTGGCATTGATGTAACTCAGATATCTACTCTCAGGTTCAGCACCAAGTTCCGCACCGGATGATGATGCCGCTGAGGGCAGTAGAACCCGGATAAGTAGTTCGTCGCGTTCGGAAGAGCCGCATACAACTGGACCATCCCGGAAAAAAATGGTTAAGGAAGAGAAAAAGGCCCAGAGAGGGCAGAATAAGGGCAGACGGTTCGGCAAGGTCAGAGATGAGTTTGATCTCTGCTGGAAGATTGCCAACGGGGCCATATGTGAACACGGTACAGAGTACGTCGCCTTCTAGCATATCGTATCCCATCTCACTCCTTTTTAGATGTCGATTCAATCATGACATACCTTCGTATTTAGCTGCCAAACCTCGCGATCTCCGTTTGCCGCAGGCAACAGAAATATCAGCAAGCTCGCCTTTCATTCCTGAAACGCCGCCCGATACTTTGTTTGACGCGTCTATATGTCCCGTTTTCGCTGAGCTTGGAGAGTGTAGATATGGTTTCAAGTGTCGCTTTCTGGGCTCACATGCTCGGACCAACCAAGATGGTTCTCTATCGCTCGTCACCGATGAGGTCAAGATGGCGAATGCCGCTGTGAGTGCCAAGGAGGTCAACTTTGTTGGCTCAGAAGCTCAAAAGCTGTTACGTTCGAAAAAAGTCTGTTCGTTTCACTTCCAAATGCGTTAGCACTAATATTTGGTCGATAGTATCAGTTTCCTATCGCCGATGTCTACATGAAAGAGCAAAAGTTTACCGAAGATGCCCCCAAAAAGTCCGAAAAAGCATCCACGACCATTCCGGAGCCAGAACAAATAGAAATGGAACTAGAACCATCGTCTGCGCCTGCTAGCAACAACGCGGATGCAAATGAAATCTCCGTGAACAATGCAGGGACCGTATCTGAGAAGGTTATGCAGCGCACTGGTGATTTATCCTCTCAAGCAGATACTCCTGATGTTCCTGTACGCTTCAGCGAAAAGAAGCGGCTCAATTGGACAGGGAAGACTTGTATGTGCTTCTCCCTCTAGTCTCGCCCTGTGAACCAACAGCGAGCCATCAGACCTCGCGCCTCTTACGACTGTAGGCAATCTAGTATGTTGATCTCGTCAATTAATTACTTCCATTTCAGCTCATTTCATCCATAGCCGTTCCGTCGACTATGCGTAACGTACGGCGCTGATATTACTTGTGGTGAAAGTACGACCTTCATCATTCATTTTACATACAGTTTTCTAATTGCCTTTTGTGACTACTTGAAGTGGGTTTGGCTACGTCTTTCTTGTCAGGCTCTAAGGAGGAGTGGTCGCTGGTAAGACGGCATCCTTCTGAGTCTATATTCGGTGTACAGGTGGCCGGGAACAAGCCTAACACGTTGGTCCCAACAGCCGAAGTCATCGCCAAAGAAATTGGAAGTGGTGTCGACTTTGTTGACCTCAACTGCGGATGTCCCATAGATTTGGTGTTCAAATCAGGGAGCGGTTCTGCTCGTATGTTCCGGCTCACGCCCTTTGACATTTTCTGCTAATCTCGACTTTCAGTGCTCGATGCTGCGGGAAAGCTTGGACGGATAGTCGTCGGCATGAATAAAGCTCTCGGAGAAATTCCCGTCACTGTCAAACTAAGGACAGGCCTAAAGGAAGGCCGAAATACAGTGCATAAGCTAATGCCTCGTTTGAGCACGGAGTTTGGAGCGAGCTGCCTCACGGTAGGAGTTCGAATATGCGTCTTTGATCGTAAATTAAATCAGGGTCGGTTTTCAGTTGCATGGTCGTACCCGACAGCAGAGGTACACAAAGTTGGCTGATTGGGATTACATTAAGCAATGCGTGGAGGCCGTTCGTTCCAAGGAAGCAGAGGAAGACCGTGAGTTGCATGCCTCACCCGGTCTGCTGATGCTAACTTTGATTATCCAGTTGCTCCTGTACCGATCTTCGGAGGAGGAGACTGTTTTTCGTCACAAGACTACTGGTCGTGCGTGGAGCAGAGTGGTGTTGACGGCGTCATGGTCGCAAGAGGCGCCCTCATAAAGCCTTGGATATTTACAGAAATCAAGGAGCACAGAGAATGGGACATAAGCTCCCGCGAGCGGTTAGACATGATAAGGAAGGTATGCAGATCGATCTGAGTTTTTCGTACCCTTTTGACGAGGCATGTAGTATGCCGAATATGGGTTGAGGTACACGCATCTATCATGCTTTTCCCTTGAACCATGTTTCTGACGTAGGCTTGTAGTCATTTTGGAACTGATACTGCAGGCGTAAACACAACGCGCCGGTACCTTTGCGAGTCACTCTCGTTCCAGTATCGCTACACCCCAATCGGGCTGCTAGAACGGTTGCCTGGACGTATCAATGATCGTGCACCAGCATTCCGAGGTAGAGACGACCTAGGTGAGCATCTGCAAAACTAGTTCCGTAACGCTCTGCTAACGCCAGAGGTAAGAAACGTTGCTCGCTAGCGATGATAGCAGGGACTGGGTCAAAATATCGGAGATGTTTCTCGGACCTGCGCCAGAAGCCTGGTCCTTCACACCAAAGCATAAGAGCAACTCGTATGAAAGTCAGGGTTGAATGTTGAGTTAGATGTACAAAGAGGTCTAAACCACGTAGTATGTATGCATGTACTTGTCTTCTAATATTAAAACCTGATTTGGCTGGCAGAAAGGTTCACCAGCAGGACGGATGGAGAATCGGTCATAGCCATGAGTATCCGATTATCCCCGTAATGAAGAACAAAGAAAGCTCTCATTCACAATTTCGAGTTTCTAGTGACTGATCTTGCTATAGATTCTTCGAAAACCTTCCTTCGGTAAGAGTAAGTGGTCGGAATTGAAGTTCGTTCACCGGTTACACTCTTAGCCATTAATTTCGGGACTCATGGGATGCAGGCCACAATCGAGGCCCCTTCTCAAAGAACTCAGGGCCTTGAACGCATTCTTGACTTTTCGAGTTTTGAGTGGCGGACCCTTGCTGCGTCTTAGCCACCTGTGACGTGATACAGATACAACACGGCCGCAACTTTCAATTTTTGTAGGAGGCGCTCGCCGACTATCAATATTTGAAACCGATTTATTTTTTCGCTGTGGCTTGAGTGCACGTTCAGAGGCGTTATTCTGGCGTTTACTCATGGAGGTCGTGCTTTGATTCCCGCGCATCGTCAAACTCCCAAACCTGACAGGGATTCGAAATTGACCTCGATGATTTGCCACCAGTAGTTCCAGCTTGTTAATGTGATATGGCGCAGAGGCTAGGATTTATTGCGGCTCCTAACAACCCTTCTGTCAAAATTTTACAGGTTACCGACGCCGTTCACCTGACTCCAACGGCCAAATTCTATCGCTGACAACGACTCCGCCTTTGATATTCTGTCAAAGAGGCACGAAAAATTTAAATGAAGAAACACGAGGTAGGCAGTCTAAACTTGATTTTACGTAAAGATGAGCAGAACTTCAGCATCTCCTCCTGATGGTAGCCGGGTCACGATCAAGCTCCAGCTCTAGGTTCACTAGGCCGCTGAGAATCTAACGCGTCTGTATTTCTAGCCCTGAAAGTCACTTCTGTGTGTGACACCCGCAGAGGTCGTTGCAGACTCAGGTAAGGTGCCATAATAATTGAACCCGCGTCTATTCATGAAAGATCCTTCTCACACCGTTATCAGAGATTATCAAGAGTACCGTTACACTCCGAAAGAGGCCGCTCGATTTCTTATATCGATTGAGCTCGCTCAAATAGAAAGGAATATCATATTGGAGGGCCAGTCTTACGCAACTCCCAAGAGATTGCAATCATCAAAGATATCTGCAAGATTGAAGTCGTGTCAGAAATGAAAGAAGGTTCATGTCTTACGGACTTTGAAGTCGACCAATCTCGGATGCAATCGACTGGCGGTATCGGATATGTCATCCGATGTAGGCTGCGGATATTCCATTGCTCTGCCTGAACTCGGGTTTGGATACCTCTGGTATGTCCCTCCTTCTACCAGGACGGAGCCGTAAGTCGATATCATTGGAAAACCACTCGCGACACGGTGTAAGTTGCTACATTCTGAAATAACTATGCTGTATGATGTTCTCGCCCTGCCGGACTTGCCATGACCTTGCGCGCTAATACTTCACACAGTCAATCCATGCCACGAACTCAATTTGATCATGGTGCGATTGAAGTCTCCGGGGATATCATTCCCTCACTTCCCCGGCGTGCTGTCCAGGTTTCCGCGGAATGACACCGATGATACTCGTGGTCCACAAATCGTCGCAGACACAGTCCTGGACTGCCGGTACGGATCTTTGGGTGGCTACAATGATACCCCAGGATGCGGCTCAAGAGTGCGAAGAGCGCGTCCTCTCGACTAATAACCAACGCCAATTTCTAACGGTCACCTGCTCTTCGTGTTCAGCCGGTCCCGGCCTTTCTCGAGGTCTCTGGGATCAGTGAGAGATGATGATGACTCGGAAGCAAATTCCAACTCTGGCGAGGACAACTTGCACCATACGGGACCGAAGGGTCATATCATCGGGTAGAAATCTCAACCTTCCGCCCGTCTTACTCCAGGGAAGTTGAACCACGTTCCCCGGCTAGAACGGCGGATTTCCTAGCTTCTGTCTAGATTGCGATGGGCACTAATATACATCGAGTCATTCAAGCTCCGTCCAACCGCGCCCGGAGGGTGTTGGTATCCAATGACATTCTACTAATAGTAAGCACGCGTGAAAACACTGTAAACCTACGGTTCCTCGACGTCGGAGAAGGTCCGATAACAGCATCCCGACTCTACTGTATTTGTCACTCGTAATTGACAGACAATGGGTATTATCAGCTTTGCTACGGCCGGTTGGACGTATGCCTTCGTGGCATACGATCGCGGACAATATCAAATATCCCTCATTTCGTTTTAAGAAAGTTTACTTTCCAATTCTATGAGTATGATGGGGCTAATGCATGTGTGGAATCGACGGATGAATTGACAGGAGAGATTTTCCTGTCTCTGGCGGCACAACTCCTGACGTCGACTAGCTATTGCAAATAGAACACAGTCCATAGTCACCGTTTTGCGAGAAGAAATCGAGCGTCACTTTTCACTCCAAGTCGACTTGTCATTATTACAGACGTCGGAGTATCTGATTCGCGACTGGGAGGCCAGTCATCCAACAAAAGGCAAGCTCGTGTCGATGATTCAATCGTGAATCACACATCAATTGGCAAATCCCTAAGAAATCTCCGAAACTAGTGGGAAAGGTTTTGACACTGGGTTCGGTCGAAATTGGGGCTAACCTGGAGCTTGCCGGCTTTCATAGAGGCATCAAGGACTTTACCTTCTTTGCCAAGCCGTACTCTTATGGTGTGTGACTATGGTATCGTCCCAACCCAATGAATCGACTCTTTGACACCTGCGATTCAAAATAGAGTTCTGAGACTAACTGAATCGTGAGTGGACAATATTTGTCCACATTAAAAATTAAACATTAAAGGTCAAGAAGTCCATACTGAAGCTGGATGTAGCGTATCACTGGGTTATGATGATAATGCTTTAATGAAAAGTAGTCTAATTAGACCATCCACCCAGTTCAACCGCAAAAGCTACAGCAAGCTTGGAAAATTCTAGCATGTGAGTGAAGCTGAATTCATCCGAGATGTCAATCCGACTGATTGGAATCCATGAGAATGATGATGGTGAGTAAAGGAGGAGAAGAGCGCACTCGTTTGTGGAATGGATGTTCTTGTTCGAATTCTCAAAGGTACTCTCTATGAATAACCCGTTAAAGACGACATCTTCGAGGAAATTGCTCTTACCAATGGTGAAAGCACTTGGGTATCCTGCCTTGCCCCAGGACGCGCTGCGAAACAGTCATAATGAAAGGCATCACATGAATCACAGAAGTACGTACTGGTCGCTGCAAGCGTATCCACACGCAGTCTTGAAGACAGTTAGACGATAGTGATTCAATCAAAAAGTTCATCCTTACCTCCACGTAAGGGATGTCTAGGTATGTTTCAACAAGAGCTTTGTTAAACTGTGTGAGTCTAGGCAGATTCTGGGTCAGTGACATAATCCGATTGCGAGGGTATTGATGTACTCCGCATCGACATAGTCGGTGATGATTCCAACTTCTTCCCGAGTACCACGCTGTCACGTGTTAATAAGAATAACGATGTGCATCCGCAGGGCTCACCTTGACCCATGCAGTCATGTCGAACTGGTTGAAGTTGAACATTCGGACTCCGCGAAGGACACACAATGTCGTACCTGGCTCATAGCAATAACATTCACAGACCGCGAAGCATAGTCACGCGCAACAGCCTGGGAGCCCAGAAGACCTCCTTCCTGTATATGTAAATGTGGTGAACATATTGCACACAACTCCTCATAATTACGCGTACCTCAGCGGAGTACCAGTGGAATTCCAGAGTCTTCTTTGGGTGGAAATCGGCGTTGAGTAGTGCTCGATACGATTCAAGAATCGTAACACTACCAGAGCCATCATCTGAAACTGATGTCAGGGCAGACCCTCGATCATGGACCAAAGTTCATCAATACCGTCGGCACCTAGAATCAAAGTCAAAAAAACATGACAACGTACAAAGTAACAGATACCCTTACCAGGAGCGGGTAAGAACGGCCACATGTTCGTGCTATCACAAATCCCAATAAACTGATGACGCTAACAGGAACGTCAGAGAACGTACCTATCCTGATGCGCGGATATGATGATGACATCCTCGCTTGCTTCTGTCCCATTAATGCGTACGATCTTGGAGACGATGAGTCAGAGTCTGAGGAGGGGGGAGGGCACTCAACAATACTGTTCTGGCCCCAAGCATGGGCAAACTCTGTGAAACTGATGCGAGTTCGTAGAGACGCTGAACCCCATACGTCGGTTATCTGTATGGGATATTATACACGGCAAATGGAAGTCGAACTGACACAACGCACCTCGGATATCTTTGAAAGAAGCCATTGTTGGCTTTGCTTCCCGGTCTATTAATGAATTGATTGAACACGCGTCGAACTGCAAGGCACTAGTCTCACGTCACTGCGGTAATCTGAGAAGGAGTGAATGAAAGACCGGAGGGATTAGAAGGTGAGTAAACGTACATCTTGTCCGAAAGCTACTGAATTTCTCCAAGTTCTCCTTTGGACCTTTAGTAGATAGCGTCCTCAAAATAGGCTTCACTTTCTCAGTGGCGTTCGGTGACGGATACGAAGCTATGACACATGTTTGTTGGTTGGAGCTGTGACTAAGAACGAATAGGTTCACATACACTTGCGGTGGATCCGGGCGAAGGCAAAGGATTCCAAGTCCTGGGAGTCGGTGCTATATATAAACTCGGTAAAAACTAAGTCGAGATAGTGATGAATAGCTCACATGTCGAAGAACTTGGCGCCTTGCGCTTTCAGCTTGATCTGAAGTAATCTGAGTCATGTAAAGAGACGGGAGAAGGAAATTGGTACCTTGTCCAGTTCAGTCATCCAAACCGGGGCTTGCCCCTCCGTTTGGACGAGTCTTTGGGCGTCTAGATCTAAATGATAGCCCGGTTCAGTTGCCGAGTATTGGAATGCATGCTGATCTAGCACTACGGGCGACGCCGCAGCAAGGCAGACGAGAGGCAAAAGGAGCGAAAGTGACTTCATGGTGGTAAGGAAGGAAGGGGAACGAGCAACCCGTCGCGAGGCACTTGGGCCGAGTGACGTTGGATTACGTCACGTTGGCCTTCCTTTTCCGTATCTTGATTCTTTCCAGCCATGGCCGCAACTGCAAAGGATCAGCTTGTGGTATTTTCTCAGTTGCTATCCTATATGTAAACCTTTTGATAAAATTCTCTTAGCGAATTCTTATCGCGGCTGGGAAAGCTGCGCCTACGCCACCAGTCGGTCCTGCGCTTGGTGCGCGGGGCGTCAAATCCATGGACTTTTGCAAGGAGTTCAACGCAAAAACAGCCCATATTGCACCGGGGACGCCAACTCCAACTATTATACGCGTCCGACCTGATCGAACCTTTTCGTTCGTCACAAAAACGCCCCCCACCACCTACCTTCTCAAGCAGGCTGCCGGAATTGAGCAGGGCACCGGCAAGCCTGGTCACGAATTCAATGGGACTGTCAGTTTGAAGCACATCTACGAAATTGCCAGGATAAAATCCACCGATGAACACATGAAGCATCTGCCTCTAGAGTCTGTCGCCAGGATGGTCGTCGGTAGCGCCAAATCGCTGGGCGTCCGGGTTATTCCTTGAGCGCGTCCCTGTAAGTAAAACTTGCATTAAATTTGTCTTCGTTTGTGAAAGAGTCCTCGATCTTATCTAGCTCCCAGATTGCTGTCATGTTCCGTTAGTCGATGTCGGCGTCGGTGCCTTATAGCAGTAGATCATTAATAACACTATCTATAATCCGAGCCGTTCAAAATCAGCTTTGAGGCCTCAGTTTCGTCCTAGGTCTCTATTTGTGAGAGCCGAATTTTGGATTGGGAATAGCCTTTGCTGATTGATTGCCCAGTCTTCGGGCGAGAGCCTGTTACTGTTCCTTGTATACGGATCCACCACGCAGTCCATGTATTTCCGTTTCTGACCCTTTAGATTTCCGGCCTCAACTACCTTGTATGTCCTTCCAACACCGGCAGTTCATATTTTTCATTAAGAAGTCGGACTTGGGCAAGACAGCCCATAAATCTACCTTATCTTCCTCAGCTAACAGCCGGATTCAGTAACGCCGTCACAAAGTGGACCTCACCGTCAACATGCTGTCCTAAGCCCCGGATACAGGTTACACGTTCATGTCGTCCCTTCGAAGCCCAATCCACTATCTGGTGTCACAACTTCCTTATACAGGTGGCCCCATGGACAAGGAGACGGTCAGTATTGAACAATCCTTCTTTCACGAGCGAACTGATACGCCGTGGTTTTCCTCATGTGCCACATTGACTGTCCGTACCACGTATACATTCTGTGTCAATGCGGGAGGAACTTTCGGCCCATGCCGATTATTGACAAACTGCGACGAGGCGTGTTGCAAGAAATTTCAGTGCTTACTCTTGATTCGTATGGTTTTTTTTCGAATCGATCATCCTGGCTTTACTTACAATCGGAGTCTTACTCCACCGTCCATGGCTGGCCGTGATTGAGCCCTAGACTTCTCTAACACGTTCACGGCGTCACCTTTATCTTTTCGCGGTCGACACGTTCCCGATCGTTCCTTTGGGCTTTCGGTGAAAAGGTCGACATGAACAGATTTACCAATTTGACCTCTTCCTCCGAGTATAAAGTTTGGAGGTACTCTGGTCAAGCTTCTCCAAGCACTCCCGCTGCTCCGGATTCTCTCTCCCCTCCTTCCTCTCAATCTTATCTCCTAAGAAATGGCCACCCCTCCCGATGATATCTTGTCTTGGACCAACCAGGACCCTCGAGAAAGTCAGTTGTTCAACTCTTGGGGCGTCGTATATCGATTTCAGGTACGACTAGGGTTCGCAGTCAAGGAACCATGCACTGACCGTTGTATTCTTAGACGACCGTGAATCCCAACGGGCAGAGCGTGACCACTCTATGGCGGTCTATCCGAACGAACAAGGAAGACCGTGTCGCGAAACTCGAGTGGGCTGCCAACGGCGGTCTTGGTCGAATAGTCATCGGCAAGGTAAGTTTTCAGTCCGCGCTACGTCCTCGTCGCAAAGGTCAAGTCTGACGTTACGTCTTGTAGAACACTCTGCCGATGTCCGACCTTGTTCTGGCGGACCCACGCATATACGTGAGCAGTTCACCTTTTTTGACCGTGATGTCCGACTGATGAAACGACGTTTTCTAGGGTTCTCGCGTCTTCAATGGTCCAGACGGTCAGCAGTATAGGTGGCGTCCTAGTACTACCAGCTCGGACATCGTGGTAAGTTTTTGATTTATACGATGCAATACTTTATGGCTCACGTCAACAACGTAGCTCCAAGATGCAAATGGCGCTGTTATTGCCTTCTTCCGCCCTACACATCCAACACGTTACCAGATCGGCGATGTGTATGGTGAGCTCCACTTCATACAGACGGCAGGCTCAGGAACAGTGGTAAGCCCGATGTAGTCTTGAACGCTATACACTTACTGAATCACGAAAGATGCACCCACCGATTATGGACATGGTTACTGTTACCGCGATGCTCTACCGTTTCTGCGCATTGTTCAACCTGAAGTAAAAGCCAGACGTGAGAGAATATGTAGTGCTGTTTCGTTCTAGTATCTCCTTAGGTTCCCTGACCTGTGTACCATATTCTACGTGTTCGGCGGTTTTGCATATTTATGATTTTCAGACAAATACATGTCAAAGGCCAACGACATAACCGGAAACACTTTCATCGATAGTGAATCCACGCATCAAACTTGTGCTTCACGTGAAGGAGTGCGGCAAAAAAGAACCCAGACCGCGATGAAATCATTTGGGCACGATGCGAGCCGCGGTCTGCATCGTGGCAAAGATGTCATACACACTGATCTCGAGCACTCCGACAAGTCTCCATGATTGGATAACACTTCACCATCAAAACATAACTAGAACCGAGGTTTGTACAGAGTACATACAGTACATGTATCGAAATTCCCATCAGTCCGCAATCACAAGACCCCCTCTCGTTGTTCACAATTTCACTTTCTCGTGGAACTCCTGGCCATCTGATGTTACGCCATCTACGATCGTGTCCACGGTACGAATGACCCATTCGGTGCCTTCGTCACTGGAGAGCCATGCATCTTCTTTGCTCTGGTGCTCCGCATTGCGAGCCTTCAACAGACCAAAGACGTGGCTGGTAAGTTGGGGAAGGACGCGTTCCTCTGTGCGTAGACAAGCGATGCCTACCACTGACCCAAGCGTACGGCTAAGGTTTCCCTGGTCAGGATCGTCGATGCTGCTCGAAGCCGCGTATCCCTTCACCCCTCCCGGAAGAGGCGAAAGCACGGCACCGTAGCACTGGATGATGAAAGCTATCGGAACATGTCATCAGATCATGTAAAGCTTCCATGGATCAAGTAGAGGGAAGACGTGTTTAGGAATAAAAAACGTGCCGATATTGGGAAATGCGTGTGTCAGTCAGCGGGAACGTGTACGCACAGATGAAATCTGGGTGATAACCGCCCAATTTGTCGTGTAGTTTATCGGCATAAGGTGTATAAAGCGCATCCCAGAGAGCTTTTCCCCGCACAAGGGTCGATTCGATGTTCTCGGGAGTAGAAATTCTGCATTGAATAAGATTAATGCCCAAAGGAAATAAAGATTTAAAGGCCCGATGGGAAATTTGAGCAGAGTGTAGGATGCGTACCTGCGAGAATCCTTCCTCAAGGCCGCCTTTACCTCGTCGTCAATTACTTCATTCAATGCTGCCAGGGATAAGATAACCTGAAATTCTCGAATGTCGTAAGAAGGGCGTCTTGATAAGACGAATGCATACCCGAGGAACGCCGACGAAGATTGTACTCTTCAATGCGGATTCTCGCACGAGGGCAGCCTTATTGACAGCTTCCAGAACGCTGCTTTTATGACTCCCTGTGGCCTCATCGGTATCGGTTATGAAACGATAGAAGTGAGCCAAGGTAGGAGGGCGATTAAGCGTAAGAAGTGTGCATGTCTAGTACGAAACCTATTCAACGAGGCTGATATGCTGGTGGGTGGTACTCACCGTCAACACGAGCCACCCGGTTTCAGCTTGGCGTGACTGCGCGTCTTTGTAGGTACTTGAGAGAATCTGGCGGAGTCTGGCGGCAGTTGGACTTGGCAAAGAGTTCGGATTATGGAGCGTGAGTAAATGTTTGATGGCAGGTGAAAGTTTGACCATTCTTCTACCGCGAAGTGAGGATGTCTCTGTATCTTCACTTTAAAATTGCTGTATACGAAGAGAATAAGAAGAGAACAAGACTGAGCCTATATTTTCATGAGCGTTTGATCGGACGGCGGTCCAAAGCAGAGCCGGTATTGAGTAACCGGAAGTAATACGCACCTTTTTCAAAGTACAGGGTAGTGGAGGGTCACGTTGGTGTATCTTAGTTTTGTTGGACATGGCTAAGGCGGCTCAGCAATAAAATAACTAAATCTGGTAGGGCGCGCTGATCGGTAAAAACACAGACTAAGGCAATGTAGATGAATTGCTGCTAAGAAAACAATATATCACCGAGGATAATAACTCATCGAGATCAACGATGCCGGTGGGACCAGATAATCAATAAACAAGGCTCGCAAGCTCGCCAATTACCCGTGCTACGGGTCTGAAAGATATGTAAAAATGTGATAAGGGTATCGATCAAATCCATGCGTATATGGGAGGCAAAATCGGACCATCCGATTGAGAAAAGTTTGTTCAGTAACCGTTGATAAATCTGTACCCAAGAGTGTTGGGCAAACCGTCTGGGCCCATCAGCTGGCATTCATAGTTGACGTTGTACATGTCGAGCATGGCACCTAGAAGGGAAGGCGTTCAATGTCTGAGCGACAATATTAATGGATCCGTAACTTACCAAACCACATGTAGCTTATAATCCAGTCAGTGGAGTCCATCCACGCAGTGGTATCTGTCATGAAGCTCCAAATTTGATCCGGTGTGCATTGAGGGCCATTGTTAAAGTCCTGAGATAGTAAAGTCAATGTTAACTCATGAACCATGGGCATTACAATTTACTTGGCAAGCATATTCAGTAACCAAGATTGGGAGATTGAACTCGTCGTGGAACTTGTTCTGATACGCAATGAAGTCGGAGGAAGAAACATCGTAATAGTGTGTCGCGATAGCATCAATCTACAAGAAAAAGGTGAGGACTTTGGTTGCAAGATATATTGATCTCCTTACGGTGCATCCAACACATTTGGCAAAGAACTCCTGAGTCCAGGTGAAGCCTACGGGACTGGAGGAAACGGCGGGGGCGACAAGCTTGTGTCCATTGGCCTTCTGGGGTTCAATGTACTGCCACCACAGCTGAACAGCATGGTCGGGAGTCATATTAGATTGACCCGACTCATTGGGCCTAGCGGAGAAGTCAGGAACGAGGAACAGATCAATACGTGAGCTTGACCCACTCATTGAAACCGAGAACGTAAGTGGGTGTGGTGTAAGAGCCGATGTTCTGCGCGAAGGTAGCGGTATCCTTGTCGCCCCAAAGTTGAGGAAGGACTTGGAACCCAGCATTAGAGGCAGCAGGAAGAGGATCACTGCCCCAGGTGTACAGGCTATGTAACGACGAGTTAACAAAGCGATATGCAAAGAAAAACAACTCACTATGTCACATGGCCGGTCTTCCAGTTGGCCAATTTGCCAGTGTCACCATTGGGCCATGCCAGACCGCCCTTGGGCCCAGTCCAAACACCCGAGTTGCTGGAAGAGGAGGCGGAGGTGGTAGCGGCCACGGAGCTGCTCGAAGTGCTGCTTGTGGTGGGTGCTACATAGGGGGTAGTTGAAGAGGTGGAAACAGGCGTGTAGGAGGAGGACACCGTCGAAGAAGAGACCAGCGACGAAGACTCGCGAACCTTGCAGCGCTTCGAATTGGAGCGTTTTTTATGTGAGGCAGGCTCACGACGCATTCCATGATGGGCACCACGGCGGGCAAAAATCTGACCGTGAGAATCAGGAGAGAGAGCAGCGACGGGCGCTGAGCTGTAAGACAAGGCGATAACCGCAAGGGTCGCAGCTGCGAGTAAATTCAAGAAATTAAGCGGGGCCATTACGGCTGTCGTAAAAGAGAGACGGTAGAAAAGAATGGAAGGGCGACCTTGTCGATGCTAGGAGAAAGAGGAAGGAGTGAGGGGAAGGAGCTGACAGATATCTATACGAACTAGACTTGGCACCCGTCTTGATGAAACGACCTCCTATATATTTACCCGGCAACTTCCGCCTTGGTACTGCCTTGTTCAGGTCCAAGCGGCCAGTCGTGTCCGCCAGCTGGCCAAGGCTGCAAAAACGACCTCACAGACGCGTCGAATTGCGATCTGCATGTAACGTTGAATGATTGGCGTCGTAGACTAAATTAAATTCTTGCGCAGCAACATTCTGCAAGCGGCGACCGGCGTTGTCATGGGTATTTGTCCAAGTGGCTGTGAGACACTGTATGTCCATATTTGGGCTACTCCGTCTGCAGGAAGAGTCAATCAGCCTAATGATTGGCGCTGACCGCAGGACCACTCGTATACACTCGTAAATTCGCTTATTGTATACAAGAGGCAAGCGGCTAAAACATGGCATGAAAATTTTGATAGTAGTCCATCAGAAGGTGACAAAGGAGGTAGACAACAGAGCCAAATAGATCATAAAAGAACAGCATCCAGAGAAATTCTCCAACCTTCAAGTTTGACACAGAAAAACCGGTTCATCGAGCTCCTCCAGCTTTCTAGCTCTCGAAACATCGTCTCACCGCCACCTTACAATGTCTGAAGCCCAAGTCGCCCAAGTCGCTCAGGACGGCGCGCCTCCGGTTACGCAAGACAAGGAAGAGACTGGCTTCAAGGTTCGCGCTCAATCTTTTCTCTTTTCTCTCATTTCTCATTTCTAATATCTCTGTTCAGGTCTTTGCCGGTAATCTTGCGTATGCTACCACGGATGAAGGGCTGAAGGCGTTCTTTGCGCCTGTCCAGAGCGACGTGTACGTTAACACAGCCTCGCGCCACCCGCCCTTTCTCACCTTTCTTCTGCAGTCTTTCCGCGCAAGTGATCCTGCGTGGTACCCGTTCTGCAGGCTATGGTTTCGTTGCTCTGGCTACCGAAGAGGCTGCCCACAAGGCGGTCGCAGCTCTTGACAAGACAGAGCTCGATGGTCGTCAAGTAATCATCGAAATTGCCAAACCTTCTGAGCAAAAGGACAAGGAAAGGAAGGAGAGAAAGGCCAAGAGGAGACCCGGCAGGCGTGGCAGCAAGGCTGTTCCCGGGGAAGTCACAGAGGCCGAGGCCAACGGTGAGGTCACTGTTGTCCCAGAACCTGCCGCAGTGGGGACCGACGAGGCCGCAAAACCCAAGAAGAAGAAGAAAAACGCGGTCAGTCTCGTTTAAAACTGCCTACAATCAGTTTTTGTCTCGTGTCTTCTGACTTTTTATTATGTATTAGCGCAAGAACAAAGCAAAGGCTGCTGTCGAGGGTGACGTCGAGACTCCAGCCCCGGCTGCGGAGGGTGAGGCGCCTACGGAAGCTATTCCCAAAAAGAAGGTCCGTAAGCCCAGGGCCCCTCGTACTGCCCGTCCTGCAGGCGAGGACCCTGTCGGCGAGCCATCTGGGAACATGCTGTTCGTTGCCAACCTCGGCTTCAATATTGACGATGACGGTCTCAAGGGTCTTTTCACCGAGGCCGGCATCAATGTCGTTAGCGCACGCATCGTTCGCCGCCGCTGGGGTCAGCCGAGGCGTAGCAAAGGTTATGGGTTTGTCGACGTTGGCGGTGAGGAAGAGCAGAAGACGGCCATCGCCGCTTTGGAAGGAAAAGAGGTCGGTGGTAGAAACATCGCTGTCAAGATTGCCGTCAACACTCCCCACGACGACGCGCATGATGGAAGCGATGCTGCTGAAGGCCCCGTCGCTCCTGCCATCATCGCTGATGCACCTGCTTCTGAGGCCACACCTGCTTAATTCATGGACTACGATAACAACGCCTTGATCGCTGCTAACTTTGCTCATCACTCCATGCCATGCCCCTCATTCACGCTGCTACCTGCTTTTACAAGCCGTGAATTGCACTTGTTGATACTCAAATTTGTTCCCAGCTCGTATCGTTAGCTACTATTTCTCTGAAGTAGTCAAGGCCATTCACGGCCCTGGTGCTGTTCTTTACTTTACTGTAAACCCCATATGTGTCGTTTCCTGTTCAATAACGATACGTTCATGATTTTTTTTTATTAGCTCAATAAAAAGGTTGTGGATTTGGACTCTTTCTCAAACAAATTTTTTTGGAATGACATCACAATGCCACTTTATCACCTTCATCATGTCCGATGACGAGGACGATTATCTTTCCGACAAATTTCTCGCAGCAGGGACCTCGTCGACGCGCCCTCAGACATACAGCAGCCTACGCAAGGAGGCCCAGAAGAAATCTCTGCTGAAGAATGAGCAGCATCGACAAAAGAGTCGCTATCAGCGCGAGGTCGAGTCTCGCGAAGAAGGGCTGAGCAAAAGCCTTTTCACCCGGGCAAAGGAGGAGCAAGAAGCGGGCATTGCTACCGATAACAAGGCGATGTCGATAATGATGAAAATGGGCTTCAAGCCGGGACAGTCGCTGGGCAAGACCGACGACGAGTCAGCGGACGCCGCACCTAGCATCGACATTACCAGTTCATCTAAGAAATCCGGGGGTCATAAGGTGGAACCGCTTCCACTGAACGAGTGGGAAGGTGAGCTGTTTTTCCGTCACAGTTGCCGCTATCTGCAGTGCTGATCACCATGTGGGTCCCGCAGGAAGAAAAGGCATCGGCACTCGCAAGCGAGGACTTTCTCCCACATCTGCAGAACGTATGGCCAAGATGGCCAAGATGGCCGAAACAGTTAAGCAGTCTAATTTCCGCGACAGAGCAATGCAAGAATATGCGGAGCGACGAGCAGAGGGCAGGCTGTGTATGTTGAAATTTTCTAGATTGTACAAGCTTTCCTGACCTCCGACATCTCTCCGTTTCTTATCAAGTATCGGCGCAACGCACGTGCTCCAACTTCGACGAGAAGGCCGACATCAAGGCATATCTTTTCCCTGTTTCCATCCTACCACTACTGAATATACGCGGTACTTCTAGTTCAATATTCTCTGTTTAAATCCGAACAACCTGGAGTCTTTCCCTCACGGTCTGATGGATGCTCTCGAGCTACACACAACCCTATCACTTCCCATGGCTTCCAAGCATAATATCGCCTCCGTCGAAACTCGACTTCGCCAACAAATGCAATCAGACGCGCTTCAGCCCTTCGACGACGTCACTGATCAAGACCAGAAGGCGGTTGCTGCAGATCCCGAATTCTCACCGGAAACATTAGAGGAGAGTGCCCAATACCTTCGTCTCCAGGTCCGTTTGCCCTGGTTCATCTGTTTCCATGTAGTGCTTACCAAAATGTATTAACAGGCACAGGACCGTTTGGAATTGATATTGGCGTACCTGCGGGATCGGTACTTGTATTGTTTTTGGTGTGGGACGCAGTACCACAGCCATGACGAAATGTCCAATGAATGTCCGGGACCTGACGAGGATGATCATTGACGGATAAGTACCGTTCCATCCTTCTTTCGTATGCGGTTAAGTTATTTCATACGGAACCGTTGCTATGTCCTCCCTGTGCTCGTGACGCATTCCTTGATATTGGTCGCCATCGAACCGGTCTTCAGTCCTTTTAGCTCAGTCCCCTTTTCTAAATATGTAGCTTGCGAACTGTAATCTTACACATCAACGAGTGGCAGTACATACACGAATTGCTGTACCTGTGGAACTGGCTAATAATCCCAAAAAGAAGGCTAACTACCTAAAGAACCTAGTAACCAAGAAGAACGAAAGGAAGAGTCCAAAGGATGGTGGGTAGGTAAAAGCCCTATCGGTAACAGTTGCTATACGCAAACCGGAAGTAATGTTACAATATGTCCAGATTGTCCAATGAATACGTACGCTGATATATTTACAGCGTTATCTCTCGACTGAGATTCTCGATATGAACAGTATACGGCCTTGGGTGTCTCTCACTATCAGCTGAACGAGGTGGTGTAGAGATCCGGGTACCGGTGTGACAGCGAAAGCGACCGAAAACATGACCTTCTAGCAAGTCAGGGATTGCCTTGGCCTTAATCGCAGGGGAAGGAGAGGGCGAAGGTGAGTTGGAATTGCGAGCAGACAAAGGACGCTTCTCATCCGAGTCTGGCGTTATAGGGAAGTGGTCGGAATTGGGGGTCAGAGGAAAGAGGGACGGAAGGGTGGGTAGTGTGAGCAAATGCCCAAAGCTGGGTGATGTGTCACGGGAATCGGGAACGAAGATGGAGGTTGTAGGGGAGGCACCGGGTGTCTTCCGACGAACGTAGATTGATATTGGTGTAGTGGCGGAGAGGTCTGTCGACGAGCCAAATACATTGACTGTCAGTTTGTTGTCCCTCCGTTTACGAATGCGAGGTGAGCCTGGATGATTCTGAAGGTTCTTCTGAGTATCGTGCGACAGTAAATAGACGCTATGCTTACGGGCAGGACACACCGCTCGAGATCAGGAGAAGAAGATGTGGAGGAAGATGATACACTCCCGCGTCTAGAAGAGCGCTGCGCAAAGGGTTGTTACTTAGGTGAAAAGATAGTCAAGGGAGGGCTACGCACTGTTGGAGAATATGGAGAATAGCGAGCTTGGGACATATAACGGACACTTCGATCTCGCGAACTTGTGGGGGAATAGAGTGAGTGTGGCGAGGCAGAGCGAGAAGAACGAGGCGAGTGATCCAGCGCTTTAGAGGCTGAATCAACACCCAGCGTAGAAATCAGTTCAACGAACGAAGGGAGCGTGGTCATCGTGATTAGAGGGAAATAGGCCCTAGCAGAGCTGGCTGAGAAAACCTAGCTGAGAGGTATCGTGGGGAAGTACCTGGCAATCTGAAATACAACGAAGGAACCAAGATTATAAAGGCACAGACATCGAGACACCTTAGAAACAACCCCACGGTCATGTTGTCAGGCCATGTTACAATTACCGCGAAGACCCACAGGCCAATTGCCGGGTATAAACCTCGAAAAAGAAAGGCATCAAGACCGGTCGGCAAGGAGACCCCTGTTGAAGGTTGCTGATTTAGCTCGCGGCTTTCTGCGCATCCACAAGCGCTTTAAAGCTCCGGATATAGAATATTTCCAGATATCGATCAGATGTCAACCAAAACAGTCTGCCAAGGGGCCTCCCAGTGTAGGTAGGCGCAAGTTCCCATCCTTTAGACACAACGGTCAGAAAAGGTGGAAACGAAACAGTCTCAGGTAAACTCGCCTCATGTCGCAGCTGACAACCTATATCTCTACGCAACCAAGTCCTCCATCACAGCTGTAGGATGCTGCGTGTCAAAGTCCTGGACCTTCAACGTTCAACATTTCGGTTGTCATCCAAGCTACAGCTCCGTCCGAATGTAATGTCGGAAGCACTGCACTGCCTCGGCCAAGGTATAAAATGTGGAATGGCGACGCACACCCTGTATGTCATCGGCTGTTGATCGTGATTGACGGGAGTTGGATAGTTGATGCCGACGTAGAAGGGTCCCGCAGAAAAATCTCGTGCTCTCAGTAAATAGCGCCGTGCACCCCGGTCGCCACGGTCGGTAGTGAATTAATAGGTAGTCCAAACCTATTTCGGTGACACTGGATACACGATTATTAGCCAGCATATACATTTTAGCTGTAAATTGCGTCGTAGTCGTCCCCCTTCCAAGTTGGTTACCATTTTCAAACCGTAGTTAATGATGAAACTTCCTCGAGCCGATGCCTTGTCGGGGAGTGCGGACACAACTGCGCACTCCAAGTCCTGAGCTGACATCGTGACTCTGTTCAGCAGAGATACATAGTCAGAAGGTCGACAACCACCATCAATTGTTGAAGGACAAAAGCCCGTAAATCATATGCTCGTTCATACCAAAATGCTACTTGTATCAGGCAGGGTAACCGCCCCGATAACCGCTCATTCTGCCATCACCAGTCTCCAAGATGTCGCACCCAGAGATTCAAAAAACAGGTCACTACAATCCGGTCCAGAATGCTTTCCACGCGGGTTGCTACGCGTAGGGTAAGCTCTTCCTGTGACCAAGTAGCAACTGTTTTACCCCGTGAGTCAACACACTAAGAGCGTTTAGGATACTCCACTCTTAGACGAAAAAAGCACCATCAGCTTACGAAAAGATCCGTGTTGTTGTCTGCAATTTTCCACTTGTATTCCGAGCCACCTACTTTGAAGCGACGCGATCTGCGAAAGACATTAACACTATTCACGCATGTAAGATACACTTACTGGCTATTAGATTTCTTCTGCTTTCTGAGTTCACGGATATGATACTGGATATTCAATCAATGACCGGAATGTGGAAACGAGTTAGTGATACAGCAGCTCCCTTACCTGGTTGATCCCAAACTGAACCGTGGCGTTAGAGTTTGACAGCCATTCGATCTGACCCGCCGTCTCGAAGATGTTGGTGATGAGGTTCTGCCGATGGAATGTGGTCAATCCCGCTACCAGGCCAGTTACTGGATGATAGAACTATGGAAAAGTCAATGCCGCAAATGAATAATGGTAGATGTAAAATGTAAACGTATGACCACCCACACGATAAAGCTCGATAACGCTTGAGGACGTGGAGTCGGGCAATCGATACACCTTAAACGTCCTCATGTCAGAGTTGGACGAGGTGGAGAATTCAAAGCGAAGACAGATGTCAGTGGCGGAAGACATGACGGAGTAAAGCTGGTGTTTCGGGCCTGGCTTTATTACAGCGGAACGGGTGCAGTTTCGTCAATTAACGGAACCTGAGATCTATGTCGTCGAAGCAGGATCCACAAATTGTGCCGAGCTGCAAAGCAAAGACTCGTCGAAAAAGGGTAAGAACGGATATGAATTTGGTATCATCCCGAGCCCGGAACATAGGCTCTGAGTGACACTAGGCAGGAGAAAGAAGGATAAGGACACGAGGAAGCCCAGTAAACGTGGTCTCGGAGTTGATAGAGGAATATTTCATCGATTCTGAAATTATAAAATCATAGGGCGATCAGCATGTTTGATGAGCAAAGCAGTCAGGACCCAGAGAGATGGCTTGCATGTCCAAGGCCCAAGTTTGATAGTACCATTATTAGAAGATAACGGTGGCGGTTTGATACAAGAGATCAGCCCCAAGTAGGATCAGAGGACTCGTTCACGCGCGTGGCATAGTTAGAACGCCCGTCCTCGGTGGAGCAAGTGTGGGCCTTACTGCAGCTAACTTCGGTTGAACACAGACCCGCCGCAGCGATATAGTTTTAGTTATGCGTACGGTGGTGAGACCACAAAGTACGGTACACGAGCACAGCTCAAAGACCTGTCCAATATACGAGGGACAGTTAACTCGGTAGCCAGGGCCTCGGCCAACTACAACAGAAGAAGAGGATACATACCACTGGCACTAGAACCTCGAAGTTTGGAGGCGTTCTGTGAAGTCGGATGAAATACACAGCAGACTAGAAGCAGTGGCGAGCACGAGCAGATAAGCAATTTTGTCAAGAGACTTCTACACACAAGGCATTATTCGCTGTCACTTGCCCGTCAGATTGCGAAAAGTTACTCTGGCTCTGGCTGCCGCGAGGTTGAAGCGGAGTGGTCACATGATGGCATCTGTTGTGGTTTGTTGCTCAGCAGGCTTCCGGTGTTGAGCTTTGCCGGGATGGTTCGTAATCCTTCTCACCTCACTCCATGCCTGAGTCTGCAGATCGTAGTGTTTCTCGAGATGTGGAGGTCCGTTTTTATTCCTCGAATCTAGTTCTATTTTTGAAAAACTCTAGGATTCGGATAACGAATCCTTAGCAGGCTCTACAGCTCCTGGTAAGCCTGGTCGAAAGAAAAATCCAAAGTGTGTAATTTTTCCCTAGTCATGAATTCCAATCTTGCTTACGTCCGGTTCCACAAATAAGCTCGCAAGCAGCCAGACGCGACCAGAACCGAATTGCTCAACGAGAGTTTCGTCTGCGAAAGCAACAAAGGGTAACTTATCTCCAATCTTCGTCGTCGTCTTTGCTCATTCACAACATCAGATAAGGGATCTTGAAGCGCGAGTGGAGATACTTTCTGGAGGCAAAGATGAAGTTCTTGGTGAAATGCGAAATATCCTTAAAGGTGTGCGTCCATGACTATATCAAGGTCGAGTTCTAAGGTATTTGTAGACTTGATGACAGAGAACCAGACTCTTCGCGGTCTGCTGCGAAGCCTTTCGGGATTCATCGGCGAAGGTGCAGGCGGACTTCTTCCAAAGCTAGGATGGGAGATGTCCGATTTCAACAACTTTATCAACAGGACCGAGACCGATACCGCTTGGGAAGGCTACCAGCGACGCAAGAAGACTAATGCAGATGCGGGCCAGTCGTCGACAGGTGCGCAGAAACGTCCAGCCGAAGACGACCTCAACGCCCATTCTAAAAAGGCGAGAGGCGAAGATGGCATTCCAAGCCCTTATATGATGATGTCGATGAACCAATCCCCCATGAATCCTGGATCGGTGTTCCCGGCTTCCAGACCTTCTCCCCAGGGAGGTGACCTCTTTTCAGACATGATGCGCCACAACAACGAATCTTCCCTCCTGATGCAGCCGACGAGCGCTAATGCGAATACGCCTCCCCAGTACAATGGTGGTCCTGGATCGAATGTCTACCAACCTTATGTTCCTAATGTCCACATGAATATTGATTCTTCGCTGACGTCAATGCCCTTCACCCCTCCCTCAACCACTTCTGCTGCTATGGCGCCCGTAACCCAACCGAAGCAGACAACTCATATTTCAAACGAAACTATCGAAGATGAGGACGACCCAAACAAAAACGAAGCCTATAAGCTTATTCAGTAAGCATCGCTATTCCTCTGTTCTCAAGTCCATCTTATGATCGTTGTCAAGTTATCACCTGGACAACTACAAGAGAAATAGTGCCTATTGTCTGCCATCTTCTCTCAGACCGACGTTGGTACAGAGGCAAGTTGTACGTCTTTTGTATGTTTCTTTTTTTAACGATTATTGTTCAGGACCGTTCCCCATGGTACGATGCCAAACTCATTTGTTTTCGCTAACGAATGCTGATGCTGTATCAGAGAGCGTTATTGACCGAATTCTGCATCCTGAATTACGCGACCGCATGATTTTGTTGCGAGGTCCGTTTGATTGTTCCTTCGATGGATCTTTGTATTCTCACATCATTCCAGGACGCTTCGATCTTGTGGATTGTCTTCTTGAATACCGGAATGCGGTTACTATCCATGGCGACGACGTCCTCGCCCACAGTAACTGGGAAATCAATGAGAAGTGGCTTAGGCAATATGGGTATGTACAGTATTACAATGTTTGCCATTTTAATACTAATTGGTATGACAGGTTCCTAGTGGAACAGGCGACCCTCAACATCATGAACCGCTGGAGAAGAGAAAGAGGGGAGGCAGATCTACGTCTTGCCGATATCGCGAGCTCAGAGAATACTCCCGGGTCTACCTGAAGTCACTGTTTCTTTGTATTTTATTCAAAGTTAGAACGTTTCCTAGATTATGATCAGGTGCAGCTCTGTACCATTGTTAATAGCGTCTGCCCTACGGATTGTTTTAGTACTTGATAACCAATAAAAATTGTACCATACCTAGATACTGCCCATGAAGAGGAGGCTACCACGATGCTTTCTTTACACCATTGAGATTTCCCGCGAGCGCCTGCTGGCGGAACTGAAACTGGGATACTTTTCAGAACATGGAACTATTTGCAGTGAAGATGTATACTCACTCTACACAAGGCGAATTCGCTCATGATCCCTCGCCCCCGCCCCGTCTCGTAACAACGATTTTTGACCGTCGAAGGACGCGTGTATTTTCCAAAGGTGTTGAGCTGGAGCTGGGCCTGGTGGCGAACCTGAGCAGACAAAGACTGGTTCCGAGACACGTAGAGGTAGGCTCGGCGAGCAAGTTCGTTAACTCGAACGCCATTACGCGCCTTTATGTCGCGAATGACCCTCGCATTGCTGTAGGCAGGCATGGTGGGAGGAGGGTGAAGGAAGGCCGTGCCAAACACAACCAATCCATAAAATGGCTCGGCCAGGACCGGATCAAAGAGACATTTTCCCGCACCACGACGAGCAATCAGCGTCGAGGCATTTGCTGTTGAGATTCGAAATACGACACTCACTGGAGCTTTGCACCTTGGCTATGGGTAGAACACTCAATCTCTTGTATCCACACTTTTCCTGATTTTGCTGTAGGATGCCAGCTTTATACAGGACACTGAGATTTACACAACGGCGTACTTTCCTCTCCTCGATTTTTGGTGCCACGGCTGCTGCGACAATTGTCACCGTTTTGGCGTCAAATATCCTACCTTGCCCAGTTCGACCCGATAAAAGCCGTTTTGCGGATAGTGGAGTGAATGCAGGACAATTGACGGGGAAAGTGGTGGTCGCCAAACGGCCGAGAAGGTGGATAGAGGAGAAGGACCCGACGTGTCAGAGTCATTGAACCAAGCATCCTTTCGAACAGAAGAAGCAGAAAGGCGCCTAATAAACTTCATCCTACCTATCTGAATGTGACGTTGTCCATCCATCTTCTCTGTCACTATTTGAGCGGACAACCTGGTTAAAACGCGGCCCCGGTTAGAATTCAGTTTTTGTTATATTTTTGTGGAGTTACTGCATCTAAATAATACAATATTGCTTCGTGAATGATTTAGTTATCCAACGTTTCACAATTGCTTTGGTTTCGGTAATGCTGCTCCTGCTCCTCGGCAGTTCCGCTGTTCGAAGATAGTCAGGTGCTGCAACGGAACGTCGTCATATTACTCACGGTAAATGATTTTCTTGTATCGGAAGGCATGCTAGGAATGCCATAAAATTCCAAGCGGCTTGACAGATAAATACGACGCGTAAGGCGTCTGCATAGGAATGGACTGCGGCTTCAAATAATCGGGGCTCAAGGGTGGGTATAATAGCCGTAGAATGACTAGAACCTGGCTGAATAACCTTTTTCCAAACGCAATTAGACGCGACGTACCGGATCTCATTAATGATCTAAGTTAAGGAAAAACGTTCCATGAGTGCCCAGGGCGCTTTATCAAATTATGGTGTTTACTGACCTCCGCTGAGCCAGGGCCTTGAATACGCACCCGTAATTGGTGGAGCAGAATTGCCTGCAATATCGCCCCACTCAAGCTGACACCTAGAACCTGTCCAGTAGTCCGAAATAGATAAGTTACTGTGCGAAGTCAGCGATAGCGGGTAAAAGGAATTCAACAAGACTCGCTTCCTGTGGCAACAGCCATGTCCTCTTTAAAAACCCCTGCAATCATGGCCTAGAAAAGGAAGTAGATTTAACCTCTGCGATAAGTCAGGAGGACCGGACGAACGATGAGTGTACTGGTGATAAGACTCGCCATGCCGAATCCTTGTGGGACGATGTCCAACCATAGATGAAACGTAGAGGACGAGTCGTTCCAGAAAAGAACTAGCACGCTGGCCACCAGCGTCATCGCAGACGAGGTGAGGGTCAGCGTGTATAATTTGCCGGTTCTACGCATAACCCTGGGCTGCCGTTAGAAAGCAGAGGGTTACGAAAGTGGAACAGTGCGTACCATCCTGCGAACAGGCTTCCCGTCGAGATAGCAAACTGTGGTGTGAGGTGTAAGGCGCTTGATACACCGGAGATACCCATTGACTCACGGAGTGAGGGAGGAGATGTAACCCTGAACGCAAAGTGAAAGCAGCATGAGTGGGTTGTTCCTTGAGGATGTATTTGGAAGGAAATGAGGCACGAACCAGACTCTGTAGCTGAATAAAGCCGAACCGCTGAGAAATACTGTGCAGTCATGTTCTTCCTTGAGGCTCGGAGTGATTATGTGAGGATAAAAGGCGTACCAATGGGATATTGTAGAGCTTTGATATTCATGCGGGTCAGTTGACGACTCGACATAACGAAAGATAGATTACCATTGAAAACGCGGCCATGCTGCCAAACAGATTGGCTATTGATACGGAAAGCGGGGTTCTTTGTGTTATCAAACGGAGAGGCATGACAGGATATGGTGACCAATACTTCTCCACGAGAATGAAGAAGACTCCAAAAACGGTGCTGGCAATGAAGAGACCGTAGATGATCGGATGAGACCAAGGCATTTCTTCCGTCGTCTTCAGACTGAATCCAAGAAGCAAGCAGCCCACGGTACCGACGAGAGTCAAAGAACCCATCCCATCGATGCGGCGGAGTTTCTCGTATAGAGTCTGGTTCTGTACCTCGTACGGCAGCTGGATGTTTACCTTCACTGACACCAGAATGAAGCTAAATAGAAGGAGCGGTGTCTAATCGAACCGTTAGGCACTGCCACTGAGTTGAAGGCGCGTTCAGCTTACTTGGAAGTAGAAAGCGGCTTCCCTGTAACAGAAGCTAAGTTAAGAGATGCAAGAAACAAGGTAAAGACAAGCTACCATCCGAACACGTCGTTGATCCACCCACCGAGAGGCCCGCCTATTCCTGCGCCAAGGCCGAAAAGGCTTCCTTGACATCAGAGAGGGATCGTCCATCGTTTATGGCGGAGACTTACATATTTGCCATCCCCTGGTATAGGCCTCGTTGTTTTCTTCATTAACAGGTCAGATCAGGAACAGTTCAATGAACGGAAAGACTTGCAAGGGGATCAGATCCGTGACTACTATGCTAGAAACTGAAGAAGATGAGGATCCGGAACGATGAGGAGTTGCTATTATACTCACCGGTCATCACACTGAATAGCGAAAGAATCTGTGTCAGCGGAGCGGGCGCTGTAATATATACGACTCACCCTCCGCCTCCCATTCCCGCTACGGCGCGTGCAGCTATCAGCGCTTCCATAGAAGGAGCCATTCCACAGAAAATAGTTCCTGATCCTAGAAGGGAAATCGTAAAGATCTGGGACCAGTGACAGTATAAATTAAGCGTGACGCACCGAACAATGATAGGGCCAACAGCATGGCTCCCTTGCGGCCCAAAATATCAGAGAGTCGACCTATTTGGGATTCGCAGGACTTGTGGATACGCAGGGGATCAAACGTACCATATAGCGGCGTGAAGCAACAGACCGACAACAGGTATGCCGTCCCAATGTAGGACGATTGGTTGGATTTGTTGAAGTGACTCCCAATGGGCGTCAAGAGAGTCGCCACGACGGTCCCTAATTTAACGACGCGTCAGGTACCGCTATTCATAGTAGCGACATCAACTGAACCGTCCAAAGCGCCCAAGAAAACGGCACTCCATAGCCCAGCGAGAATCCAGATGGTATCTGCCCGCGAAAATTTGTTCAAGGCAGGCGGAGGAACAAGTTCGCAGACGGAATCGGACGCGAGGGAAACGACGTCATCGCAGTCACGCTGTGTGATAGTTGAGTAGGACGGTGGGGTTTCATCGAGCAGTGGTCTCGTATCAGAGGGCAAAATTCGGGTCATGGACGTCGCAGAGTATCCGGTTATTATCGCGTATCAGTGGATAGAAAGGGGGGCGAAAAAAACAGAGGCGGGACAGGCGGCCGAGCGAGCACAGAGAAGGGATGCCTCCCTATATCCAAGGTAATGATAACTTTTGCCTTTAAATACTGGGCGGCGTAAGTGCATGAATTGAGCAATTAGATATCGAAAAACCCGTGCACATAGCAGTCGCTGAGATGAACCTGGTCGATTTTTTGTCATTTCCGTATTCATCGGTTTGTTACCGGCACCCTGCCGTCCGGACATCCGCTCCGATTCGGTTTAGATCTTCCGCGGTATGTTTTCGGAGGTTATCAAGGAAACGTCCTCTTTACTCTCAGTAGCATTGCCTCGAGTAGTCGTTCTTGCCACCCTTGAAAGCGCCCGGATGCCAGCACGTTTCTGTGGATTACTCTTATTCCCGTTCCCGCCGCCTGTGTTACCCAAGCATGCGCCGTCATGTTTCTGATGGCGATATAAATTTTTATCAGACCAGCTACTATCTAGGCACTCAACTCCGTACAAAGCCACCCACCTCGCGTCTACGTTCCTCCATGCCATCATGCATCAAGGTCGGGAACCGTTACCCTTGCGGCAAGCCAATTTCATGTAAAGCCTTTGCTTACTCACTTCCGTCCATTTCTTTATCGGCCGTGCATCACAGCACGACGCGTTTATCGCGTCTTCAGTGCGGAGTGCGTTCGCTTATTGACCCTCCGGCGACACATCTCGAAGTCAAGTAAGACTTGGAATTGGTAGACCTTCCTCACTCCTGCGCTTGCATCTATCTCTCGTGACAACCATCTTTAAGACGCCGGCCGAGCATTGACGCGTCCTCGTCCTCCTTGCCAGCGCCTCCACAATCCGACTTGCTCGACTCTGCTTGTCATGGTCCGTGTCCTTCGAGTCGGACGCCGACCACCCTGCTACATCTCGCAGCCGGCCTGACCGAACGCCTTTAGGTACATTTTACTTTTCATCTCAAAATTTCCCGGTTTCATGTTATCACGTTTAGCGTGCATCGGCCAACATTGAAGCTGCCGAGTGTACTGCTGCTCTTCCCTGCATACGCCCTACTTGTTGGCTGGAGATGAACACGGAGGATTAGATCCTTGTCACTTCTTTGGCTTGTGGGTCCAAATTGCATTTACCAACAAGCAAGTGCTCTCAATCGGATGCTGAGTCAAAACCAGTCATGGTCTTTCACGCTTCTCAACTGTCTCCATTCAAGTCTTGAATAGCCGGCCGAGGTATCTCTTCACCGGCACTCGCTGACATCGCAGTGTTCCGCCCAGTGAAGAAGTCGCTGGCTGTGTGTATCGTCCTTCGAATCTGATAGACAGGATCTTGCGTGGGTAATATCTGGGTCGATATGTCCAGGAGTGAATGCCGTCACTCTGAATATGATGGCAGGGCTCATATGCTAAGTGTTTCCTGTTTCCCATGATAGCAATGCACATTGGAGCTCCCAGGGGACATTGCCGCAGAATCCGAATATACCTCTGATGAAAAGGAACATTTCCTACGCTTCTTCCTGTCTTCTCTGCACACAGGGTCGCCATCGTTCCGCTCAGACAACCACTGAGTCGGCCATGGCGCTTTATCATCGCAGTCGGAGACCATGGCCTACTTATACTATTTCTTCCAAATGCGTGTATTGGATCAGCGGCAAGTTGCGTTCTAGGCTCAGGTGAATATTAACCGTGGTCTCCTGGAATTATATGATTAACCACGAGTCTTTGGGCATCCGGCCTCCTCGTCCCTTTCCTTATATCTCCTCCGCCGGAATGTCGTACGCATAGTCTAGACGAATTTTCTTCGCCATACCTCGCTCACATTGTACACTCAGGACAATTGCCGGTCGTTACGGAAATGGAAATAACATACGAGGCGAGGTTATAAGCTGTCCCGTGTCTATCCTGAGTAGTGGCGTCATTTGCTGAAGCCGTAAACGCCGATGCATGACCGCGACTTACGGCTACTCTCCTCCCAATCCGTTCACGGATTAGCGGTGCGGCAATGCGTTGACCTTCATCTAGAATTCTAACCAAATTCAAGGTATGATCCAATTTCTCACACTCGCTGGTATCCATTTCGGTTTGTCGCACCCTCTATCCACTCCTCTGGAATTTCCCACAAGTGTTGACGTCACTTCTAGTACTTATACTCATATCTGATGATCATTCCTCAACGATTGTGTCATGGTATTCTAATGGCCGTCCAGTCCTTGCGACAGTTGTGATGCGACCTTTTCATGGGTCTACTTCTGTCCACTCGACGCCACCCTACGCCCACATTACGGAAGCGTAAATGTCAGAAGACATTCTCCCGTTCATATGGACTTCGCAAATGCGGAGAGAGGGTACATAGGTGTACACAGACCTGGTGTTCTGGTTCCTTGTGGCTCCAATGATTTATTCTTGGAATATGCTCTCAGAGGAACAACGCATCCGCTGATAATCAGTTTTCAGTTTAAGCCCTATTTGGACTACTTGTACAGTTTTACACGGTTTTCATCAAGTCCGTTCGTCCAGTAGCAGCCCCACGCGGCGTCTTTTGTATCGCCGTTAGGTTTGAACTTGATAAGCAGTCAATGTTGTATCCATTTTAGCACTGACATGCCACAGAACCAGCGAAGTTCGGATAGGCCAAGGTCAATGCGGTATCTGGCCTGCGGCATCCGATTGCGCCACTGAAGATCTCAGTTCTGTGGCTTGACCCGGACCGGTAATTTACAGTACGGACGCGCAGCGAAACAATTTCGGTGTACTTATGTCGGTCCTGATGGTACATATTGTTTGCACCAAATTCAAATGTCAAACGATGATACAACAATGTCCCCCAACCCTGTGCCATCAGCTGTCAGCAGGGTGATTAGGGTGAACATTATTCGAGGTCTCTTGAGCCTCATTTCCTTCTGTTGAGGTATTTATGTACGGCCGGCACGCATCATGATGCGCCCCTTCTTTAATGGGTAGAAGTCACGATAACAGACAGAGACCAGAGCCTCTTATTCATTTCATCGAGTGCCAAGTATATACGCAGTACCGAAAATCGGTGTACTACTGGGGATATAGAGAAATATAGCTCCTGCTTGAAACAATAATATACCTGTATGCCGTGTCTAGGGATGAAACTACAGCTTTCTCTCGCCACAATCCGTGCGTAAATCAGTCTGGGGTATTGATCGACTCGTCATGATACTGTATGCCTTGTTCAGTCAAAGTGCGCCTTCTTTTTTGATGTTCGCACAACCAGCACTGCTGAAGCGCAGGTTATAGAGTGGACGAGCGGAGCCTTCGCACTCAAAGGGCTATACTCTGCCTCGTGCACCCTCGAGCCTGCAGTAGCCCCAATTGTTTATTGCAAAGAAACCCGGAACTCTCCAGGGTTGACAGAAGGCCGCCTCGTGCCGTTCCGACGATAGGAGAGAACACACAGACTGTTTGGGCTGCAATGACCATGATTAGATGAAGAAGAACACTGCCGTTGTCAACTTTCGGGTGACTCGATTCGTGGATAGAGGTATTGATCAGCTCCATGTCAGAAAGCTAAGGGAACCATAATGAGTATATGCAGTGGGAAACTTCAAAAGCGTCTGTTGTTGTTTCCATGAAAGACGCGCTTCTCGACAAAGAGAAATAGACATCGTCCGACGGAGAAGATGTTGTCCTCTTTAAGACCAGTCAGTCATCAAGCGAGTCAAGGAAGGCATGGGAGATTCAGGCGGAAGAAACGAAGCCGGATAATTGATGTCAAGGACTAGTACCCAAGGAACTCCAGTATAGGCATTAAGAAGAACAGGAATGGAGATCTTCTAGTAAGATTGACGATCGTGCTCGATGTCCACGCTGCATTATACGCTGATTTTCAACATATTCAATGGTCAAAATACCAATTCAAAATAAATGTCGCAAATACCGATCTATGAGGTTCTGGCTAGAGATGGGCAGTACTATTCATCAGTACTTTAGTGGCAAGCGCCGCGCGTAAATTTGATAGGATTGAATATCCAGGCTGTTTTATTGAGGTTGTGAAGTACGCTTTCGAAATACTTACCTCAAGGTGCGCCACTGTACGGTGTACGTGTACATGTTGCAAGTCGACACGTCCAGGGAGGCGGCTGAATAGGTGTGGGTCGATTATCGCATATTTCACAGGGCCTGGAGCATCAAAATCAACCTCAGACAGTTGAGGAGGAGGAGTTGCCATAGGAATTGGGTTTACGTTGGAATATCACGTGATAGTATTATGCCCATTTTGAATTTCAATACGACCCGCCGCTTGTTCATTCGCCCTCACCACAAAAATCTTGAGCATCCGTTTTCTAACGATTCCGGGATGCCAAATAACAAAATCCGAATCCGGGTATAATTCAAGTTCCCCGGCATCATCTGTCGTACGATGACTTTTACGCCACACCTAATCTTCGACTTCACAAACACGTAAGTAAATCATGTCAAGGACATTCTCCCGTTCATCTCCCTGATCAATGTTGGCCGCTCTTCAACTATTGTGGGGCTTCGCATTTGGATCCCAATTTTTTCGGCAGCTCACTGGGAGGCTACCTTGTGCCTCCGTTTCCGTCTCTAATTTCTTCTATGTACGATCTACCTGGGCAACTTTATGCGGAGCAAGCCCACCTTTTCTCATGATCTAAATGGCTTTGCTCGCCGCTAGTGCGTACCGGATCCTTGTGCTTGTTTTCTCGTATCGCCACTTTGACAGAGCCTTTTAAGCCCGCTTCATATATCTGTCAGGCAGCCAGGCTTCGCTGCTTATTCTTGTTATCCAGCAAACTTTCTCGACTCCAAACTGGGCGACGTTCAGGACTCTGCTGGTGCTCGCCTCGGGCTCATCCGTTATTTTGCACATTGTGTACCCTTCTTCTCCATCATTCTATCAGTTTCCGTCATAACGACTAGACGACACTTACCCTATGGTTTACAGCAGTTCAGCCAATTTCGTCTCTGATCTTACGCTAGGTTTACGGCCACAAGACCTTGAGCCTCGTTGTCCGTTCTCTTTGCATATCATCGCACGTCCCTGGATAGCACACTTGACCCGGACCCGATGGAAGTTCTTTGTCTTCTTTTGGACGGCTCTCTATTTAACTGCAATATTCTGCGATCGTTCTCAGGCTGTCGATGACGCGTAAAGTCTCCTCACGATGTGTCAAAGCGAGCGTTCCTGGGCCTAAGGCTTTGAATCTAACGTTTATCCGAATATTTTGCTGGTCGGGCTTCTGTATTTGGAAAGGTCCGGCGCTGCCTAATTTTCGATTGAAACCCTGGCTCGACTGACATCTTTGTTTGTTACCTGATGGGCCGCACTCAAATTACTGTCGATACACCCAACTCTGAAGCTTTGCATTGCAGCCTATTCTTCGGAAATTCTACTCCACCGCCTATTTGTTTGTCTAAGGATATGCCTACACTTTGCTGTCGTCGTCTCTATGGACCTTGGTTGTCTTCCTGACCTCGACCAATACTCGTTATGAACTCCGAGCCACCTGCTGCGAGCCCGATAGGAAAATTTAGCAGACTAGTTTACTCTGCTACGGAAGCTGTCGCAAATCCTAGTGATTGTCTTCGTTATTCGATGCCATGAGCTCAATGGCAACCGAGACCAGCATGATTATCAATCTGCATGTTCTAGGACCTGCCGACTCCTTGTGGAACTCGCGGGACATTCCAATTGTTACCCCATATGGCCAGCTAGTCCGTACTACTGCATATGCAAATGTGATTATCTGGTGAAATTCTGATTAGTCCCGTGAAAGCTCTCGTTTACCAAGACAACAATGTTTCCTAGGATCACATTTGAATTGCTCACTACCATAATATCTTGTTTTTAATCAGCTCTTCCGAGCACCTTCTGTGCCTCTTGCCGACACAGCTGCACTGCGACACGGACGCAGTAAAGATACACTGTCTAGCCCGTGCCAGGGGATCGGCAGCTTCGGGGTTTGGGAAATTCCCAAGGTATACATGACTGCGACAAGCGTCTTGCTCGTGGTAATACTATGTCATGAGTTGCAGCCTTTGGCATTTGAGGTCATGAGCTTGAACAACTTGGGACCAGTTCCGGTTTGAAGCCTCCTATTTCCCACAGCAAATTAGTGCTAGTAAGACCTTATACTCATGAATCTGATCAAGTAAACATTGTTTCAGTTAGCGCGATCAATACACCCTTACATGCTTTGAGCGGTCCTAGTCAGTGCAAGATAGACAGTACACACTCAACATATTACTACTGCAGGCGTATTTAATGATCGGGGAACCATGTTCTGCCCGGGAGCGCGTTAAGCAGCTGCCTTCCAGTTCTTCCGGACCGGTCAACAGACGCATAGCATTTATATATGCAGTTTATTAAGAATTCGTCGACGTCAGCTCAGCTGTAGAAATGAACGAAGACTGGAAGACATACAAGCGTCACGGCGCCGTCGGCGCGATCTATGCTGACATAATAATAGACTTAATTTGTGCGGTCAGGGCACCCTGAGAGCTCACCCTGTTCGCAGTGGTCAACGATGCCGCCAACGATTGATTCGTCGTGGAAATCCGTCTTTCGCTTCAACACCTCGTCGAAAAAGCTGGCCGTTAATGCGTCAGTTACGGCGATGAGCTCGACGGTGAACACAGCAGCGACACCAGTTTCTGCGCGTTCATCATATAATTCGTCAAACACCCAGTCCAGCGACTCGATACCCCAGTCGTCTTCCAAGACTTCGAGACCGCGTACCAAATCTGAAAAACGCCAGCGACCGCCATACCCCAATACCCTTAATCATACACCTCCTCTTCCACCGCCTCAGAAGTCTGCGACCTCGCCCTCGCCTTCGTCGACAACCGCGACGAGCTCACGGCCGTTGCTCTCTCCAAAATCCATGACTCGCTTCATACGGCGGGTGGCTTCGGCTCCCAATGCCAAGGGTCTCTTCCGATCTTCTGCACCGTTTCCATCAACACCCACAACAAGAAACGGTCTATTGGCTCCCTCCGACAATCCCCCGCCCTTGCCTCTTGCTAATAGCTCTATGGAAAACGGAACAGACTCTTTAGAAACAATATCATCCGTGTCCTCGCGAGGTTTGGTCTCTGCTGCTGCGACCTCGTCCAAGCTACCTTCACCTCCGTTTGGCAAAACACGTCTGAGCACAAGTAACCTTCACGACGTTGGTCCCAGCAAGGTTGCCTTCAGGAGAACATACTCGAGTAATTCTATTAAGGTTCGCCAGGTGTGTATCATATGCTATATCGGTGCTTGTTACACGCCACTGATTTCCTCCCAAGGTTGAAGTCGGCCCCTCAAGTTTCGTCAAAGTCAAGCTATTGGGTAAAGGTGATGTCGGCAAGGTCTACTTGGTCCGAGAGAAGAAGTCGGGGAAGCTGTTTGCAATGAAAGGTAACGTTAATAGCCATGATGCTAACACACACATCCTACTAACCATCTATATTTCCTCCTTCCTCTAGTTCTTTCTAAAAAAGAAATGATCGAGCGCAAAAAGATCAAGCGAGCTCTCACGGAGCAAGAAATTCTTGCAACCGCCAACCATCCCTTCATCGTCACCCTTCATCATTCATTCCAATCCCCTCTCTATCTGTATTTCTGTATGGAATACTGTATGGGGGGTGAATTCTTTCGTGCGCTACAGACACGTCCGGGCAAGTGTTTACCCGAAGACTCAGCCCGATTCTACGCAGCTGAAGTAACCGCCGCATTGGAGTACCTTCATCTTATGGGCTTTATTTATCGAGATCTGAAACCAGAGAGTTGGTGCATTCTCCCCTCCATTAACGCGCTGTTATTGACTAGTATGCAGACATATTATTACATCAATCTGGCCATATCATGCTCTCGGATTTTGACCTTGCGAAGCAGTCGAACGATGTCGGCGCTATGCCTGCCATGGTTCATTCCGAGACGAATGGAGTGAGTGGACGAGTCTGTTTCCTGGCTCCGAGAGGTTGATTGAACATGTGGAAGGTTCCATTAATCAATACAATGTCATGTACAGCGAATTTTCGGACAAATTCCTTTGTTGGTACAGAAGGTGCGTATCAATCCGTCAACGTCCATGCTCGATTAAATGACGTGTGCACAGAATACATCGCACCTGAAGTAATACTGGCGCAAGGTCATACAGCGGCTGTGGACTGGTGGACGTTGGGGATACTCATTTACGAGATGATAGTGAGTCTGGAATGCAGGATTAAGAGTAAAAATCTAACACGCACGTACACAGTACGCAACAACGCCATTCAAGGGGCAAGAGCGTTCAGATACGTTTAACAACATCCGGCTAATATCAGTTCATTTTCGGGAATCTCCCAAGGTGTCAGGGTGAGTGAAGAGTCCTTGCAGATTCCCTCTACTTTTTTGGAGTGCGCTGCTTGAGATTCGGATAATTGATGCCCGTTCCGAATTACGTGCTCAACGAATATCTTTTTGCCTAGTGCTGGGAAAGACTGCATCACGCGGCTTTTGGACAAGAACGAGCGGACACGATTGGGTAGTCGGAGTGGTGCTAGTGAGGTTAAGCAGCATAAGTGGTTTGCAAAGATAAACTGGGGACTACTGAGGAACACTCGACCTCCGGTGAGTGGACAGCACAGAATCGGGTTTTTTTTTGCTTTGGTGTGGGAGTCGAATTGATAATTCACACATGGGGCGACGATGGAGTTCACGCATCAGATTGTCTGGTTTTGATCTAGCCTGTCAACGGTGCTAACGGACTATTGAATAGATTGTCCCGTCGTCGTCGAATGGAGTAGATGCAGTTAATTTCCGCCATCTGAAGGAGTCTCAGTCGCTGCACTTGGAAGGAGCACCTGGGACAAGTGATGGGATGGGGGCATCGGATGAGGACTTATTTGGCGCATTTTCAAGTGTTACCTTGCATTATGATGGAGAGTAGAGTATTTTGTCTTGCTAAATATACTAATGGGAACTGGATGGAACGGAGGAATCAAGAAAGACAGGGCACAGATGGCGATGCATACGGTATGTGGTGTATCTACGCACTGGCTACGCTAACACGGTGATACGCTGCTTTGGATGGCTGGCTTTGCGTTTGGAGCTTTGGCTACGCTGGCAAACGTTCTGTATCGAAGAGCTGATGGCAGCAATGGCAGTGGCAGCGACCAGCGTGATACCTCGGCGCCGAGGGAGCAGAGTTTGGGTATATGTTACGGCATCGTGAGCCGGATCTGAGATGATCGATCTCATCTTATTACATAATCATTACGTCCTCGATCCTAACGGGTTAACGTGCTTTCTCCACCGCATTTTGTATTTTTGGGGCAATTTGGATGAAATAATAATTAATGATATTGGATAATAAGGATTAAATGGATTCAAAGTTATAACCGTTATAACGGGATAACGGGATGCGTCCTGCCCTCCTCGCCCTCCTCCATATTTAGCCCTTTCCTTCATGGCCGACCTCTATCCCCCAAGGCACTACTCCCAGCCCAACAACATGTTATACCCCTCTCAGCTCATCGACGACCACGACGACCACGACCTCCCTGACCCTGCTGCCAGTGGCGACCAAAAGTCCCAGCACCAGACACCCAAAAATGAGTCCAAGCCCCAGGCCACTTTCCTCACAAAACTCTACGCGTATGTCTCCTGGCTCTGTCGTGAGCACCGTGCTCACCTGTCTTCAGCCTCCTAGAGCGGCCGGAGAACCAGCATATGATACGTTGGGACCCACAGGGCGAACATATTATCGTCGAGCGGCCTGAACAACTTGCTCTTCATGTTCTTCCCAGCATCTACCGCCAATCACGATTTGCTTCGTTCTCCCGCCAACTAAATGTAATTTCATATCCTGTCTACATCCCGAGCGATGCACCAATCTATCTCCCTTCTAGATCTACGGCTTCATGCGAAAGGTCAACCTGAGGAACGTCGACCCTGCAATCGACGATCCGGATGCAAGTACTTGGTGTATGTCTTTTTATTTCTTTCGTATTGCCACTGCTCACTATTTCCTAGCTCACCCAACTTTGAACCGTCACTCTCCTCCTGAAGTCGTTGCCAACTTCAAGCGCCGTGTCCCGCCTCGGCTCCCAAAACCTCGCAAACGTGATACCCAAGAATCTCTCAGTATACCCCCGCCTCGCTCAGCTATTGGCATGGGCCCGGTACCCTTGTCTGTGCCCCAATCTCACAAAGTTGGCCCTATGGGCCGTGCCCGTGGCTTCTCTGCACCGGGTTCCTACACGCCTCTCTCAAACGGTGCAGCCCCTGCTCCCAGTTGGAACGGGGGTCAAAACTATTCACGGTCTGCCTTGCCGCCTCTTACTGTTCCTTCGGACCCACCGACTCATATGTCGCAAAGCGGCATGTACAGCCACGCGCCCTCGCACCACCCTGGCCACCATTCTCTGAGTCCGGCTGCCGACGAACCACCCTTTGCCTACGGAAACACTAACCCATACCCGTCTTCGTATCAGGAGCCGCAAAACAGCAACTGGTTCCCTCCTGTCAACAATGGGAGTTCGTCTCACAACGGCAGTCTGTCTTCGCTGCTTAACCCAAGTAGCAACGGAGGCTACTCCCGTCCCACGCCAACGATTAATACCTCGTATTCGTCGCCTTTCTCATCCATGCCGATGCAGACCGAGCATTCTGCCTCGTCTCTTTCTCCGGATAGCCACAGCCGTCCCACGACCGGATACTCAATGTCTTCAGTTTCTTCAATGCCTTACCAAGATGAATATCATTCCAACTCTCGTCCCAGCTCAAGCCACCATCACAATCGACCAATGACCCCTCCTCGGCCTACGTCCTCGTCAAAATCTCCTTATCCTTCGAATTCCCTTAGCATTCGCCGAGCCAGACGTCATAGCCAGGCATTAAGCCCATACCCGAGTCCCATGTACGATCATCCGTCGGAGCACCAGCGTCCGTCGACGTCCCCCCAACCGAGCAATGACCACCATCCCCACCATCCTCACTCACATCACAGTCCTGCCGGCGGCAACGTCCCCCGTGTTCGGAGCATGATCCAACTTCCGTCGGTTCTGCCATCGGTTGACCATTATTCCTTCAGTCCCCAAGCAGAATTCGCCTACTCGAGTCCGATGAATGAGTACAGACCGTCCACATCTGGCGGACGTCCCTCGACAAGCACCTCGTCCATCTCCGCCGCTTCTCACACGTCGAGTTCTCAAGCAAATACGCCTCCTGTCACGGAAGGATTCGGGAGTGAGACGGATATCAACCGATGTAAGTCGTTTACCTTGTCAATCCCATCCATGTCACACTTTTGTTAATGACTTTCCGAAATACTCAGACTCACCGGATTTTGGATTCGTACAGATGAATGAACACTTGACCGGACCCGGTGCTGGGGCTTTTACCAAGGAGATCTAGACGCGCCTGCAATCCCCTAGATGTTGGGAGTGATACTTTTACGACTGATTCTGTCCAGACGAAATTTCTATTATTACTGATCACGACTCCCATCTCATACAGTTTGCCATCCCCATTGTCTTGTTGTTTTTGCTTTGCTGTCGCGGACTTTTATTTTTAAACATCGTCCTTCACTTTGTGTGTGTGTGTTGTATCTCGTTCTCATGTGTAGTACCCTTCATATTTTTGACCATGTCACTGTATATCTTGACTCGGGTGGATATACCCTAGCATACGTATTTTCATTGCGGAAATGAACTGTTTCAATACCATGCATTGCACGGAGGTTTTTGGCATTGAGGGGTGGTCCGAGAGTCCCTCATTGAGCGACCCCTTCCTCGGACCCATCACAACCCCCGGGAAGACTCCGACAGCTATTCATAGTCTGGTGATTGGACCAAGATGGACTTTGCAGAGTTACAGCAGGGCAACTGCCCACGATATGAAGGTTCCGCATACGCAACGATCACGGGCAAGGATTCCCATGCTGTTTTGACATGGGATATGTTACAAGCTGTTGGGACCAATTGCGGTTGACGGAGGCTGATTGCATGATTGATGGTGTCATATGTAGGGTAGGGGGGATTTTAGGTATCTTTGTAGATGGGATAACGGACTCTCGGCCAGCGCAAGGAATCTGATGCAATGGATTTATTTTAAAAGGTAGCCTCCGAATCGTTCCCGCAATGTCCGAACTGTTCATCATATGGACGTATTGTCGATCTGGCAGGCAGTTGCGCGACATCTTTTTAGCTCCCTTCATTTGTGATCTCCATAGCATGCCCTCTCTCCTTAATATTGTCAACGGTACTTGTGATCACCTTTTGACTTGAACGTTCAACCTCGAAGCGCGAAACGAGAAATGTCTGATTTCCATATATGATCCTCCTAATCGATCAGAAGCTAAGGATTTTCGAAATTTGATATTCCGATTCCCCGCATGTTCGCATCCGTGAACCGTATGTGTTTAGGGAAAGTGTTTAAGGGAGGGGAGTTGTTTCGGACGTTGTAGGGAGGGATAATGCTCTTTGACGTGAATTTGTTGTACTGTTACAGGCCTTGCCGTCTGGCGATAGGGGATCAATTAACGTCGATTCGATTCGATTGGCGCCTGCCAGTAGTACTAGGTTTAGGCTGGGAGCAATGATACAAGGAGGTACTAGTTGCTCAAGGACCAGAGCAAACATTGTTGTTGATCAGCTAACCAACGCAAGGAGAACACAGGAAGAACGATTAGAGGGATGATGCTCTTCCTTCTTCGCGACCCTGTCTCCCCCCTCCCAGTCGATCAACCTCCGAATGTCTTGGCACGAAATTTGCCGCTCATGTCATCATCGCGTTCTGTGTGGGCCACGACGCACCATCTTTGTGTTTGGGACTATGTACTTTGATATGTTTTGAAATTGTATTCTTGTCGTTTGTACGCCGGAATGTCAGCTGTTGGAGCGTATCCGGGCCACGCTTATCAGACCGAGAGAGCAACGGCCTGGGTGAAATAGTATAAGGTGAAATTACAGCCAGAGTCCGTCCGTTCATGAATAAATATATCACTACGCTCCCCTACTGCAAGTTGCCGTTGCGATCATCGAGCCCGGCTATCTTTGTGTCCATTCAAAAATAAGGGGACTTGGGTCGTTAGCCTAATGCAGACATAAGACAGTAAATAAATAAGAATTTGAAAGCCCTGATGCGCGATCTTCTGGCAGAATCTTCTGATCGGCTCTCGTGGAGTTATCCCCGGATGGAAGGAGACCCGTTGTTTTGGTTCGGCTTCGGGGCGGAGGGAGTGTGGCCTGGTGAAACGAGACAGAGGGAGGTGAAGGCTAACGGGGGCGCAGAGAGCGAAGACTGCCGCCAGACTGTAACGGGGGCGACAATTACGAGTATTCAGTAGGCTTGTCCGGAAGTGAGAAGGCGGCGTCGAGGCCCAGGAATTGATGCTCCTCGCCCTTGGTGGTTCCGGGCCTGCGATTACAAACGATCGTCGTAGAAGCGAGCGAAGCAACGCCGGCGTACAACCCCCTGCCTGTCCGCCTACGTACAACCTTATTTTAACCCAATTTTAAGCGCTTTTACAAGTAACGTCAGTTTCGCCTCTCATTGTAGCTTTCCCCTGCCCAGCGGCAGAATACGTATTCCTGTTAATGAACGGATCCAGACCAGGTCCTATCTGCGGTGAATGGCCGCCAGCCTCTATTGCATCCCAGCGTCGCCTAGTCACCAAAACTGTTCTTTAATTTTATTCCGTCTATCAAAAAACTGCCCGTAGATCCTTATATAACCATAGCGATAAAAAAAAAGCGAGGTCAACTGCAACGCGGCGTAACATCATCAGAAGACGAAATGGTCTAAAAAAATATAAAGGAGTGTAGTGTGTATGTCCAAGTAATGTTACGCGTAAGTTAAGTGGTGAGTGAGTACATGGGGGAAACAGAAATATACAACGAGTCCATTTAATCGTTCAAGTAACTAATACCTGTTGCGTCCTGAATGGCGACTCCGCCATCTCATCAGCATCGACGTCGTCTATTGTCAATCCGGACTCTACATCGCCTCTTGGAGATAGGAAAGCAACTCGCTCCTCCGAATCCGCTTGCCGTATCGCCGGATAGTCATCTTCCAGCTCTTCGTCGACTGCCTTGCGTGCAACATACGACAAATACACCAAAATCGCCACACAGAGTCCGATACCGAGATACGTCCACATGTGTGCTACCGTATCCGAACTGGTATCCTTCTCTGCACCCTGATCAGCATATGATGATGGCGTCACATGATAGTCCTTAAACGAATGTATCGACGCGCCAACACTAGTATGAATGATCACTTTAAATAGCGACAGTGCGGTGCAGATGGTGTAGGTACGAAGCGATAGCGTGGGTGCGGCGGCAAGAAGGCAATTCATGACGTTGTAGGGGTATGGTGCGAGGCGAATAAGGAAAAGGAGCTTGGGTCGCTTTTCAATGGCGCGAACGACGCGCTTCATTGTGCAAGCCGAGTCAAGCCAACGTGTGATGGTATCGTGGAAGAGAGTTCGAGAGACTATAAACACAACGAGGGCGCCTGCTAATGCAGAAAAGTAGGATATTACAGCACCTGTCCAGAGCCCAAAGGTATACCCGGAAAGAATGATAAGAGTGGAGTACAACGGAATGGGAGCTGCGGATAGATTAGATATCGGCAAGTTGCCGGTGAATGGAGGGGTGCTTACGGATTGTAGTTAGAAAGATCAAAAGGAAAAGAACGGCGTGGCCATAATGCTCATCGGCCTGTAGCCACCGCGACAATTCATCCAAAGCTATGATACTTGAGTGACGTGGAACAACTCAAGGCGAAGGACTGACCTGAGAACACTTCTGTTTTATACAGAGCGATAGCAAAGACAAATGCAAGGCTAGTTATGCCGTATAAAATGATTGGAACCCAAGGCTTCAGTAGATTAGCTATCCGGAGGCCCCGGGGGCGAGTGTAGTTGTTTGAAGGGTGCATTGACCTCGGACGCGTTGGGATAAGCGAAGGCTCTGGCTGTCGCAGAAAGGGCGAAGAGTGAGAATGCGCAGGCCCGGCAGACTGCGGAGAACTGTGGTCAGGAGAAGTTGGGCGCTTCTCGTTGAGTTCTGACTGGCCTTCCTGGGGGAAATGAAGATATCGAAAGGGTGACTGCGACTGGCGGTGTACTGGCGACCGGTCCGTAGATAATGGGCGGGCGGGCGAGGAGGAAGTAAGGAGATTGAGGTCAGGTTGGCGATTTATATTGTCCATGGAAACCAGTCCGTGGTGGTAGGCCAGGTCAAAGGAGCTCTGGTGAAATAAAAGACAGGCGAGCTGGCAGTGTCGGGGTGGAGCGAAACTAAAGAAATCGCAGTGCTTTAGTGCCAGGCAACAGTCACGCGTGATGTCACATATATTTCACCCCTTTGGGTCGCTCGCGTCTGTCAGCTTGTCACTCTTCGACTCTTCGTCGACGTGCGTTCAACTGTTTGCGAACCCAGGAGCCGAAAGCAAGCTCATTCATTCAGTTCTATTGGGGGGGGGAGGTAGGCTATTCTCTCTCTGTATTTTTCCTTAAATTACGAATGGGGAAATGATATTCCGGACCTGAACCAGTGCTCCAAAATCACGCCTTATCGCAGGTCGCGGTTCCAGGTTAGGCTCCTCTTGCACGTTCGCTCGCCCCACCTGACTCAGTCATTCTTTCCAGTCATGAGGTCTTTCTTGCCTCGCCGGCCCCTTGCTGTCCGTCGTCGGTACAGCACCCAGCGTTCCCCTCATGCTCAGTGGTATGCGGATCTTGTCCCTGCCATGGTTCCAATTGCTCTTCTAGGCTCTGCAGTATATCTTGTACGTCCCTATCAAAAACACTGGACCTATTTGTAGTCATACTCGTCCTCCAGGGTCTCCAGCTCGTCCAGACCTCACTGTCCCACGAAAAATTTCTCGATGACGCGAACCGGCGCGTCAAAGAACTCGAGGCGGAGGTTGAGTCACTTCATGCCGCCCGCCAACAATCCCAGCAACCATCTGTGTCTGAAACACCGTCTCAATCACCAACGCGCTGGCGTTTCTGGTGGCAATCGGCATGTGATAGCAAATAATAGCAGAAAACATATATATCTAATACATGAGAAACAAAAACAGACGCCGCAGCATAGATGGAACCCTATAATGTCACCGACAAGGCCTTTGCTAGTGAATTCTTGTGTCGATCAAACAACTTTGCAGAGCTGAAGATGGACGGTCAAGACACGAATGATACTGATTCATAAAACAGAAACCTACCTCAAAATAGCCGCCATGAGACCCGTGAATGCCTTCACTGGCTCTCGCCCACGTTTGAAATGGAACAAATCATATGCTACTAGCGAGTCAATACCCGTAGCCGAGTTCACTGGCTGGATACTCACAGACGAAGATCAGGTCCATGGCCAACTTGGCTCTCGTGATCTGCAGCCAATAATCCTGCTTCTGCAATCTTTCCAGCTCCTTCTCATCAATCTTCGATATTTTGGGTTTTGATTTCGCAGTAGCACCTGACATAGATTCCTTGTATAAACGGGACTCCACTACAACTTATATTAGCATTGTGCACCACGAAAAGTGGGATAAAAAGCGCCGACCTTCAGACTGTAATCCCCCAATCATTTGCCGCTCCACCCCGTTTTCCACCAACCCCACTAGGGTAGAAAGCAACCAGCACCAATCGGCAAATTTGCCGGCGCGCTCGCCCGTGCGTTTGCCCAGGAGACCTATTAGGGAAAGCGCGTACATGTCGTCGGCAAACGCGTTGACCAGTTCAAGCAGTACCGGAGGCGGTGCATGGAGTATGGCATGTACAAGTGGCTGAGAGGGCTTTACCTTTGAAGATGAGGCAGAGAAGGGAACGGGAGCAGAATTTTGGGCCATTATGGCTGTCAACGGGGATAGCCAGTTGAAGAGAAGTAGCAATTTTCTACGGTATGTTTAGTCGAAATATAGGGAAATTGATATGTCGCGCATACCTTGAGAAAGAAAATCCTGATACTGTCGATTCTAGGCGCTTAACGAGACCTTGTTCCCATGGAGAGCGCGTTCTACCTCTCAATAGTCTTCCTGTGAAAGATTTGTGGAAATAGAGGTACATCCGGATTGAGTACTGGATTAGTTTCTGAAGTGACACAGTTAGGCAGGTAATCCGACAAAGTGGTAGATACCATACGAAAGCCTTGTCTCGACCATTGCTCGTCAACACCATCTCTCTCCATATCTCCTCTCGCAATATTCTCTTCTCAGCATCCTTCATCTTGTCGCTGTCGTCATCCACGTATTCAATGTCCACTTCAGGCTTTACATCCTCTTGTTGTTCCTCCTCAGCCTTCTCAATGTATACACTGCTTCCATAACGGTGGTGAGATGAGGATGACACGACGGATGTCCGCGGGGTGCGTGGTGGATGAGAGGAGAGTGGATTCATGGTGAACGATGCGCTGGTATCATAGACGGATGAATAGAATTGGCCTTCGTCGGTATCATGTGAAGCCGAAGCCGAAGGGAAAGATATCGAAGACATGTTGATTGAATATGGGTCGCTACCTCAGGCAGCAGCGGACGTCGACAGAGGTAAATTCAACAGCCAGTGACGGCGTTGCGCGCAGTGGCGCCAGACATGAAACTTCGGTAAAATGCACGTGCTGGCCAAACATGAAACAACTCGAAGTAATCCCCTCAGCCTGTCGACAAAATTAAAACACGGAAAGCTTTCGAGATCTTTACAGAATGATTTCTACACATATGACAGCCAACAGTCTGGAACTTGAGTCTGCAAGAGAATGAAAGCTGATCCTCGGTGGAAGAGGGCTCTGCCAAACACTGACCAAACAAGCGCGTCACACTTTCCCGTCACCCTGAAGGTTCGAGCGGTGAACTTGTTCGCAATAATGGCGAACCCGGCTGGTCTGCGCTCTTCCCCAACGCCACGCTCCGAGGTCTCCTCGCCACGACCAAAGTTCGACACGGAGCTCTTGAAAGCCTACATGAAGAAACTAATGTCAACAACTCTCCATTCTGCCGTCTGGCCGGAGCCGCGGGGACGGGACCAGGTCAAAGCCTGGATGAAGGAAATCGGAGAGCGCGTAAAGGAACGTATGGTCGAAATACAGAAAATAGGATTGTGAGCGGCTCTCACGCGCAACACATGTGGCTCTCCCAATAACCGCAACGCGTTTCCAGCAAGTATATCGTGTTAACACAGATTAACGAAAATCTGGGCCAGGGTGGTCGGTGAGGTTCTCCATTTGTGGGGTGCTGAACTTGGAATTGACTCCGTTTGACGGCAGAGCGGACATGGTATGCCACTGGGAAGATTCGGACGTTGTCGCCCAAGAGGTATTTTCGAATGTACGTTCACGTTATCGCGATCGACCGCTGCAATGTTTCGTACGACTCATCGGATGTCCTATCAGGATTCAGTCATCTGTATTTGTATAGCGTTTGCAGTACGCACCGTCTGATTGCTCCTTTTATGGTTTTGGTTTTCCCGTTTCCTTCATCATACCCATTCACCGACTCAATGCCACTGTTTTCCGATGATACCCCCTCTCTATTCAATGCAACCGCACATATGGTAGGCCGGAACCATCAACACGACTCTCGTTGACTGTCTTGTTTCGAAACGACTTCCCACTGCCAGATTTTTCCATCATCAGATCTATTCACAGCTAAATCTTTCATCTTCTGCCGCAAATTGCCTACAATACGTTCTCGCCGTTCTCTCGAAGATCAGAAGCCACCTCGATCTTTCCGATGAAATGGTTTATTTGTGTCGTCTTTGGAACCCACGAATGACAGGTTCGTTCACACCAGGATCAGACCAATCAGGATGCCTATCGACATCTGATCCTGCAACATCATCCAAGCTCGTATGAGCATGAGCTACTGCTGTGATTACTACCGAGACCGCGAATTTTGTTTGCCTGCCATGAAATGCCTCAAAGGTGTTCTCACGACATTGTGCTGTTCATTTAGGTAGGTTTCACGACATTGTCTCTGTTTATGCCACGGGGGTTTTTACGTGTTCCGTCTCGTGTTGATTGGCCCGGCAAAGGAGATACTCCTCCCATCTTCAGTCTTGAACCCTGAGCTGCTTGTTCGGCGCAAATGGACTCTAGTTATGTACGGAGTCTCGTGGAGCTGCTGCTGTGATGATTTCCCTTCTTTCTCTCACCCCCTCTTAGTCTTGTGCTGTGATAAACAAAGAAGCCCCCTGCTGACCCTTTGATCTGCAGTCACAAAAGAGGCAAAAACGTTTTCATCGGAAGAGCTCCGGATGGAAAGTTCCTCCTGGAGCCCCGTCGTTGGGCACAAGTACAATGAATACGAACGGGCCAGATGCATATGCTCGATTTCAATCACTACATTGAATCGCGAAATCAGAATTGCCATCGACAGCTCTCGATGAAGGGAATATAGTTTTATTTTGGGGTTCGGCGTCACTTTAGCTCGTGCCCGTACTCTCATAAGTCACAGTGAGCAAATCCCCTGGCATCACATGCCGTTTTTGTTGACTATAATGTCGCTGTGCTAGCGCGGATGGACGCACAGCCACCGTAGCTTCATTTTACAAGGTTCCGGTGGTAACCTCCGAGCTTGGGTTCTTTTTGGAGCTCTAGATTGAGGTAGGGTTTCGAAGTGGGATTGGGAGGATCACCATGATCAGATCAGACACGCAAACCTGGCAGAGGCAAAGGTCCATCCCCTTACAGATAGGTAACGCGATTGTTCGGCGCTCGCGAGGACATAAGTGAGTTGTTTAACCGGTTTTCTCAAGTGAAAAACATAATCATTTCGAAATTTGCTTAAGTCTTTCCGTAACCCCGAAACGACAAAGATCCGGATTCTAGGCAAACAAGTCCCACGTACGAACTCGATCCCATCATGTTTCCGCTTGTTGAACAACTTTTTGCTCCATCGTTTTACCTATCGCTATTAGCCTACCGGCGTTTGCACTTTTCATCTTGATTCGGTCTACTAGGCCGTCATGAATACAACTAGCTTCGGGAGAACTGTGGAAAGCTGTGGAAAGCTGTTATGTGATAATGTGGCCAAGTATGTATAGCAGCAGATCATCATCACAGCACTGGTGCTTTTAGAGTTGCGACTACTGGCGGTGGCAACTGGCAAATTTTAAGCTGTAGCGAATGATTCGCAGACTGCATATGACCCATTGAATATGAAATTCGACCGAGGACATGCGTAAATGTAGTCCTCCAAATTTCATCAGAAGGATATGCTACTTCGAGTGAGTCATAGTGCGCATGCGTTGTCATTCCTTGCGGAGGTATCACCCATATTTCGGTCATCGGGCAAGCAGAAATCACATTAATATGTTACTTAGGTCAAGTGGATTCGTTTCAGATGCAGAGAATTCACAGTGTCAGATCTTGAAGTATGCGAAGAGATCTGGGTGCAAATCACTGAACGTTCAAATGAATAGAACGAGACGAGCATTCAGTTTAGTCGAGATCATCGTATTGAACGGTATAGCAGAACTCCGAAATTTAATCCCCGCCATGTTCCGTGAAGATACTCAGTCATCCATCTAGTCACCAGGTTAGAGTTGGGGCAGGCTACGAGATCGTGTGCTCGTGATGATGATTGGATTGGCTATCATCCGATGACTCTGTCTGTCAGGCGGCTCGATAGGCCATGCTGGGACTTTGTTGGATTGCTGTATTGCCACCGCAGAAGACGCAGAGCAAGTGCGAGGAGATAAGGCATCTGGGTGAAAACGATGAAGCGAAAATCGGTTAGGTGTGTCGAAATGGCCAGGACGGTCGATTATAGTGTGCATAGTTTGGTACGTGGAGCCCACAGTTGTGGAATGGTGTCGACCCTTGGTTTAGTGCATCCTTTCACGTATTCTCAAGCTGGACCTGGGCTCCGAATGGCCCGAGCCAATATCACAATGAGTACTGTCATGATTCAATTACGAATCAGTAAATGAACTGCAGATGGTTTCCGCAGCAAGAACATGATGCTGAGCGTGCGTTTCCCTTGGCGCGGTTCCGGGCCAAGATTTCGTGGAAAGATTCAAGGAAGAATGCAGCTGGGAAGCAATCATTTGGAAGGCGGTGGCTGTGCAGGTTACTTGCTCGCAGTCGTCGGGCCGAAAGCTCTCGAACTTCTCATCTTCCGTCCCCTCTCCAGGTACGCGCTTCGCGAACGATCTGCGAACTGTCTTCGCTCTTCTTTGTCTTTTAATTATGGTTTGACCGCCGGAACACGCTGCAACGCGTCCAATCAGAAGAAATTCAAGTCTCTGCATGTCCGAACCGAAAGTTGACTATCATTAGGAACATTTTACGTCTTAAGGACCTTGTTATTGTTCCTAATGGGAACATAGGATAGTCGGCTATGGTTCAGTTAGTAATCGGGACTTATTGACGATCTAGGTAGGGTCTGAAAGATCGTGTCAAGTCTGCACCGACCTACGTTCCCTTGACGGCTGCTATGGCCTAACTCAAGGGTCTCGATACTACTCAGACTTGCGCAATATCTGCGCGCAACCCCTGTCGAAATTGAATATGCTCGTTGTCGACAGGTATGAAATATTAGGTATCTCTCCAATATACCTCGATGGACCAGTAACCTCTGTTTGACAGGCGCACGGGACCTAAGTACTACAAGCAGCACAAATCGGTGGGGGCGTGGGGCAACGATTTTAACTGGTAGCTCCGCCGGCACAATGCCATTGGTTCGAATGGAGGCCAAGTGAAATACAGGTCATAAATGCGGATAAGTATCGACTCTAGGCTTTATAACCCGCGCGAGAAATCAGTCACACCAAGCAGGTCTCCAGGCTCTTCTGTCCTACATCTTTCTGGAGACTCTGTAAAGGTGTGAGCAGATGTATGTACTATAGCCGCCGTTTGCTAACGTCCCGATAACCCCGCTCCGTCCAGGACAAATTCATAGAGCTCCCAGTTTCTTGACATGCGTCTAGACCAGTAAAAGGCTTTTTCAATAAGTAATTCAACGGAAGCTGATCGTCATCGGATTTTCCCCACTGCTTTACTTCGGCCCTGAACTCTGGTCAATTTGAGAGGACGCATGCTTACAGCATTTCGCGTTGGTCGTGCGTCCCTATGGCTCGAATCAACCGCCGGGAATGAAATCCCCAGTGAGATCGTGCACGTTGCAGGGATCATAGTCATGTTGGCATCTACTTTGTCTCAGAATCCACTTAAAAACGGGGTTTGTGAAAACCCCGAACCTTACGAGCGCTCCGCCGAAAGCAATACTACTGATTCGCTGTTGCGACAGATACGGACGTTAGCATGGGCGCTTATGTTCTATTGGAAACCAAGGTCATGTGCTTGTAATAGCACCTCCTTGGATGTCGGATGGATGTGTTTTTGACGTTGACGAGGATTGCCAGTCGTAAATCATGAGCAGATGTTTTAGTCAATTTGACGTTGTCCTTGTACCAGTGCCTATTGCTGGTAGGCCGTCCTTCACACATTGTTCTTGTGCTATGCGGCTAAAGATGTCGGTACTTCTAAAGTCTACCTGCTGAGCGTATCAATGACAGTGGCGTTTAGCTCCGTTTGAAGCGTCCGTATCGGAAACCAGTGCTAGTGCTTACTAGTTTACAGGTTAGAAATAGTGCTCCGTTACAGTCGCTTCTCGTGTGCCATTTCAGTCCACCACCACCTTGAACTTGTCTTGAAATGCTCGCTTCCTCTTCGACAATTGAATACCCATTTTGGGGTGAGTTCTCACTTTAGATGATGTCGTGTTAATTAACATTTCGTCAGGATTTATTTTGTCAATTTTGTATGTACCGTGAAATTAGCTTCGTAGAACTCTCGAACTCAGCCATATAACTTTTCAGTCTCTTCGGCGTGCTGTTGGTTCAGACCTGGCGGTATTGCAGAGCCTATGAGAAGGATCGATGGTATCTGCGCGTATTTGTAAGTTATGATGCTCCCATGAACCGTGTTCAGCAATTTAATTCTTATTATAGGTCGCAGTCTTATTGTAAGGATTATCTCACCACTATGGCATGGAATGTAACACATAGGTAGCATATTGAGCTGTGCAAGCACGGCGATGCATATTGCAGTTGCTCATTCGCTCTTGGCACGTTTCGTTCATCCTTTAGTCTTCTCCCTGGCTTACGCATTGAGTCATCAGTTTCTCACGGCTAATTTCGAACCCGTGAATTTCTTGGATGCATACTCCCCGTGAGTGTGGTAGTATCGATCAGCTTAAAACTTACAGCGATCCCTAGCTTCATGGCCGCAGACAATGTCATCATTTGCTTTGTTCTGTTCCTGTCGGTGATTCTGACCAATTTTCCTTTGGTGGAAGCTCATGAAGTTTGATTTTATAGGATCCAGCTGTTCTTTCTCTCGAGAATCTATTTCCGTGAGTCTCTCGACATGAGTTTTGTGACGAAGATATTAATATCACCAGTTCGTCCGAATGGACATTGGATAATGGGGGCCTTGGTTAGCAGATCCGTCAGTGTACTTACCAAGTCCTAACGTCAACTCCAGGTCTTGTGTTCGACTGGTACCTTCGGTGAATATAACATTACAATCTATTTTCGGTCCACGCTAATCGAGTTGATTTTTGAAGTAACTGGGATCGCCGGTAAGTCAATGAAATGTCATGTAAGTTATAACTGAACCTCTTTGTTACAGTGGCATCTATTTTCAATACGTCCTCATTTCAGATAGCATGTTTCCCTTCCAGTTGTAAAGGTCAAAGGCTGACAAGTGTATAGATATCCGGTACGACGCTGTATGGATTAGCCATATTCCTTGACGTTGTGATCACTGCATATTACTGGTGGATATTCGCCCAATCGCGATCCGACTTCCGACAGTATGTGCCAATTTATACTGACATGGGGCTATTGACTGAAAGTTTGACATTTAGGACAAAGAAGGTCCTGAAACGCCTACGACTGTACACTGCTGCGCGAGGCTTGTTGGTTACTGTAGCACAGACGATCTGCTTTGTTCTTCATGTTGTACAACCCCACCAGCTGCGATGGTGAAGTTTCGGATCGTTAGTGAATGTCAGCCTCTGACTGCGTGCTCAGGGTATTGATGCATTGGAACCTATCTGGAGTTTGCGTATTTGCAACTCGTTAGTGTCTCTACTATTTTCTGTCATCTAGCTAACATTCATCTTTTACAGTTGCTCTGTAAGCACTACAACACCGAAAGTCATTTTATAACTGATTTGAATTCCTCAGGCTGAACGCGAGAGGAGCATTGAGAGAGAAAATGAACGAGGAGATATCATTAGATGTGGCGTCACAGATGGAGTTTTCTTGTTGAACAGTGTATCAATATTGTGGCTGGGGCTTATAAATGACGTAGCGAAGGGGTGACGTCAGTCTGCCACCGGATTTCCTCATTTGTAAATACCGTAGTCATCAGACTCCAACGGACCTTTCTCATTTCGCCACCATGCCTTCATCCGCGACTGGCGTCGTCGACGCCTTCAAGAGTAGGACTCTTCTCTTCTGTCTTCGCTGTCTCTCACGATGAACGCCCTTGTAGACCTCATTCGACATGGAAAGCATCATCACCACCAACCTCGAAACGATGAAACTCCCGTCCCAGTATCACAACGTACCCCTGCCCAGCACGAACAGCAAAATAAAGCCCCAGAGAAACGCCACACGGAAAAGGAGAATGCTGAAGTAGTCCACCGGGAAGCAGCGCAGATCATTGTCAAGGAAGAACGAGAGGCGAAGGCCCAGATGCCCACATACAAGGGTCTCGAAAACTTCCAGCTCATTGAGAAGATGGGAGAGTCCGTCAAGATTTCCACTTACCTATGTCTTCATGCTCATGTCTCCTGTAGTGGCGCCTTTTCAAACGTCTACAAAGCCATTGACCTGACGACTCAGAAGAGCGTAGCCGGTATGTACACTGTGTCCAATTTGCTCAAGGTGCTAACAGGATATCCGCAGTGAAAGTGGTCCGAAAGTATGAGCTTACCGCGTCTCAGGTGAGTGCACGCTTTCTATATTCCATCCCCTCCTCTCCCATCCCGGTTCCAACTGACTCCTTTGTCTATTACGCGTGGGTTTACTCCATCATGTAGGATGGAGATAAGCATCTCAATCCGAAATTCAAGAAGAAGCCTCGCGTAACAGAGGTGCCGTTGTTCAATCTCTTCTGTGCTCGGCTTTTCATGGTCATAAACCCTGACTCTTCTTCTACCAGCGTGCAAACATCCTCAAGGGTGCGTACTCAACCAATAGGGGTTAATTATTCTTATCGCAATTTGGTTGAAGAGGTTCAAATTATGCGTGGAACACATCATCCTGCCATAGTCAAGCTTGTCTCTTTCTCTGAATCGCCTGAACACTATTTCCTTGTCCTTGAACGTAAGACCTGTTTTCCTGTGCACTTAATTGCTGACGCATTACTATATCTAGTTATGGAGGGTGGCGAACTTTTTCATCAAATCGTCAAACTGACCTACTTTTCTGAAAACCTATCCCGGCACGTCATCTTACAAGTTGCCCAGGGCATTCGATATCTACATGAAGAACGTGGTGTCGTTCATCGTGACATCAAACCAGAAAATTTATTGTTTGAACGAATCCCGATAATACCTTCCAAGCACCCAGTTCATCGGCCTTATGATGAAGAGAAAGAAGATGAAGGCGAATTCGTTCCCGGTGTCGGCGGAGGTGGAATTGGGCGGGTCAAAATTGCAGACTTTGGTCTAAGCAAAGTTGTGTGGAACGAGGAGACGATGACACCTTGTGGCACAGTTGGTTATACTGCGCCGGAGATAGTTAAAGATGAAAGATACAGCAAAAGCGTCGATATGTGGGCTTTGGGATGTGTTTTGTACACATTGCTGTGCGGATTTCCTCCCTTTTACGACGAGAGTATTGGCGTCTTGACGGAGAAGGTCGCGCGAGGGTATTACACATTTTTGAGTCCGTGGTGGGATGATATTAGCGCCAGCGGTCAGTTTTCTGGAAACTGATCAAAAAATATGCTTACCTGTCCTTCCTACAGCAAAAGATCTTATACAGCATCTGCTTTGCGTTGATCCAGCTCAACGTTACACTATCGACGAATTCCTTGCCCATCCTTGGTGCAATGCTGCTCCTGCCCCGCCTCCGCCCCCCACGCCTTTCATTTACAACAATCCTCCTTTCTCAGCGCCTCTAGACTCTCCGTTATTGTCTGCTGCTCGCGGAGGCCGCGTTGAAGGTCGCAGTCCCGGCTTAGCTACCCTCAAAGAGGCCTTCGAGATCACTTATGCTGTGCATCGCATGGAAGAAGAAGGTGCTCGCCGGCGGAAGTACAGGGGCCGAGGTGGAGCAGGTGCACGTGGATTCTTGCAGGGACTCAACGAAGACGACGAAGAGGAGGAGGAACAGGAAAATACCAGTGTTTCACCCATCGCAGCGACTGAAAACTCGCAACGCACTACCAACGTTTCCACTGCTGTACAGACAGCTCCCACCTCGAAAGCACGACGGGCAGGACCTGCGATATTTGAGCTTGACATGGACAGCGCGACATTGTTAGGACGAAGACATAAAAGAGTCCCCGGCGCCGGTAGTCCGCTGGCTGGCAAGCCCTTCAACAACGCGTCTTTACGACAAGACCCAATTCAGGATCCTGGAAGCCCCATGCGGGTTTAATACCTGCACTGTATTCGCTATTATCCTCGGCAACTCATTGTCTCATGGTCTATTCGGTTAATGAATACTGTCGACCTCAGGTCATATTGGTGGTACATTATACCCTATATCATTACTTGCTCCATCGCTTGAACCCTCAGACGACCCCGTTGCATCTCCTTTCTTTCTCAAGGACAGCGCATATACGTTTGTAGATATTCTCACATAGCATGTATGTATTGTGACTTCTGTACACAGGTAGGATATTGTATTTCAATAGTGCCACACCTATACAACTGTGATCTCTTATCGCTCTCGTTTATATGTCGTTTCTTATAAGCAATTACACGGTGAACATTGTGAGGCTGGATATTCATTCTTATTCGGTCTAAGATTAACTCAAACGGAGACGAGTGGATCTGAATTTAAACATAAGGAAGTGGCGGATTTGCGTGAACTGTTTTTTAATGGTTATCCTTCACAACTTGTAACCCGGACCTGTTGTGACGTACATACGGGGTTTGGGATGCAGAGTACCTAGGTTCCCTCTTCACGAGGTCACTCCGGTTTTGCAGTCATGTCACTTTACTTCGAACGACTGGACTTGCAGTCTATGGATACAGACGGCTCGGTGGAATTAAAGACTGCTCCTGAACGCTTTGTGAGTATATGATCGTGAAACCCATAAGCTGGAAAGAACAGACAATGCTTATTTTTCAATACTGTAAAAAAACGATATTAACTTATCTGTTAGACCAACCGACGCAGCAGGTGTCCAAGGTTGAACATGAGAACAATCGATCTGAGGATATTCACAAACGAGAAGTTACGGCAGCACGGAATTTGTTCATTGTGCGACCCGAAGGCATTCAGTCCGGCAGGCAGACAATACGCCTTTCGCCGTGCACACCAAACTGACGCCGTCCAGTTCTTCGGTGTGGGGAAGGAGAGGGGAAAAGCTGGACAAAGATGCCCTTCGATTGTCGATCAGACTTCTTTCAAAGAAAGGTGCATTGCACCTATTGGTCCCGACGCGAAGTTAAGACGGAGGAAGAATCGCATTCTTCCGAGGTGTTTGTTTAACCTTTGGGATAAACCTGGTAACCTAAGTTTGCCGTGAAGTCGGCCGGATGTACTTGCATGTGTGATTGGTGCAGTTTTTCGGGGGTGCTTCACAAATAGCACCTCATCTCCCATACTTAGCACTTGCGGTTCATTTTCATTCAAGGCCAAGGTAGAACTGCGGTCTGCGGCGAATAATTCATGCGTAGTGTAGCATAATGCATCGACTCTGGCGGTTCTAAGAGTGAGGCTTCTCAGAGTCACAAGCTTGGTGCCTGCATGGCGCGCGGTTCTAGCCGCATGTCGTCGATCGAGAAGAAGAACGATCGTATGAATTTGAATCACTGTAGAGTCTTCATGAAAAGGATTCATAAGATTTAGTATTACTTATCGATCACGAACGTGCGGCTGTACTTTGTTCCTGGTCCTAATGGGGTGAGAAAACAGCGGATAAAATTGAGGTTGATGATACGGTACTTACTCGCAGCATATGTACCCATGAAGTGGATTAAAATATCTTATTGTAGGTGTGAGGAGTTACAGATGCACGATCAAGGCTCGAGAGGGAATGGAATGGGTGATCCGCGGAACGCTAGTCCAAAGAGGTAAAACGGTGTATGTACTTACCCTATAGTGACCGTTAAAGCACGGAAAAGGCATGGATCCAACTGGGCATAACTGCGATCCCGGGGCTAGCAGGTACAAAATTTTACGCATTTGGCCTGTGAGCACCGCGGAGCTAAATCAACACACACCGCAGTTGTACGGGGGATTGCCCAGGTCGTTTCGTGCGACCGTACGTGTGTTATCATTTCTTTTTGATTATTAAACCGATAAACCGTGAATTGCTGAGTACCAAAATGAGAAAGACCATTATAACGACCCAACCATAAACCCAAGAGATCAGAACCAGTCATTACGAACATTGAGATAACCAGCAGAAAGAAAACCCCTTTGCGTTCCCTGTCCCTTTAGACGGGATGATTCCGTCCAAGTCATCCAATAGTCGTCCGGGAAATGCAAATACACATTCCGCAATGTGAGATATTTTCCCGTTAGGATGTCTATCACTTCGCGGCCTTCAATCGGATCCGACGCAATCATGGAGATAATGACGAGATTCTGGAGGCATGGAGACAGTACCATGTTCAGGAGCGCAGAACGAAACGGCTGCATGAAGACGTTAGCACGAAATGGCTAAAACAGATCACTGAACGGACTTACTTCTTTAGTCAATGCATACATTGGCTCCTGAGCCTGGGTTTGTAAGGGAAGTACAAAAGATAGGGAGCGAAGCCGGGGAAACAATGATGCAATGGACCCACACAACGCTTTGGTAGGGAAGGCGCGAAGCTGCAGGGACTGGAGATCCGGGGCACAAGTTTGCAGCATAGGCAGATCTTGCAGGAGGTCGAACATGTCGCATGTTCTACCCCATCGATCACCCGTTACTCTGATGTGCCGCAGTTGTCGCTGTTCCTCCAAGAGAGACTTTAGCAGGTAATGCGGCCCGTCGTACGCTAAAAGGGGAACAGAGCACGGTGGAGGAAGAATGGTAAGCGCGTAAGGTCTTCGAGAAGTAGTGGGCAGAATGCACAACTCCATCAGACTTGGACACTTTGAGAGTGCACGGGGAAGAAGCTCGGATTTGATCACCTGCTCGTCACCTTTGAGGGTGATGGATTTCAAGGCGGCCAATTCGTGAATCATAGTGATCTCCTCTAAAGCGTCAAGGGAAGACCATTTGGAGTCTAGATGGAGGGTAGATAGAGTGCTGATATCTATTATAGATAGCCAGTGCTGGGGGGCGGGTAAACGGGACTCCTTGAAACAGTCTAAGGCCTGCGTGGACCACTTGCGATGCAGATCACTGTCTGCAAGATTGACAGTCTCACAAGTGGTAAGTAGCAGACGTTTCAATGGACGACACTGCGCGATGTCTCGGGCACGTTGTGGAGTGATAACCACATTTGTGAGAGACAGCTCTTTGAGGTCGGAGAAATCAGAGAGATGGGCGCAAAGACTGTCAAACACAGGTTCAAAATCATGATCTGGCCAAATCACGAACTTCACTGTGCACGTCTGAACAAATGATACGATACGCGGCGAAGTGTAGAAATCGTGACGCTCAATGGTATCGGCCAGACCAATGCGTTGGCCGGTCTTCATGGAATGGAACGAGGCATCTCGGTCATAGTTGGCGACCAGGGAAAGAGATCGAAAGAGATGGGGCTGAGCCATCCATCTGAACGAGCGTGAGGCCAACGCTGCATTCCGAAGTTCGTCTAATGAAAGATAACAAAAGATGAATTCGCAGATTTCCACGGGCAAATCTCCGCCATCGACCATCTTCATCGTCATATGATTCTGAGTAGAGCGTTATATTGAGCAAGACAATAGAATCAACAAGGATTACTTGCATGCGACGCAATCAGGTTGCTGTGGGCGTACGAAGGATGAAAATGCCCTGCCCGGTACACTGTCCCCAGCAACCGACAGTGTGTGTTGCGGCTTTATGCCGCAGGCTGAGCCTGGTGGAAGGCTGAGTCGCTAGGTTTCTCTTTACTAAAGCAACGATCGATCAGCGCGGCAATTCCCAGCCGGCAACTTTACGACAACCATGAGTGGTCTCGCCGACGAACTGCTTGCCGACCTCGATGGACTCTCAGATGTTGAAGAAGAATACGAAGAGAAAAAGCCTGAACAGTCAGTTTCAACTTCCAATACTTTGAAGAGAAAGGCAGATGACGCCGGTTCCGACGCTGAAATGGACGACGATGAAGAGGAGGCTCATGAGGGTCAGCAGACAGTGGGCAGCCTAGTTCTTGCAGGGGGCGTCAAACCGGCAGAAGAACTCGACGCTGAAGACGTGCAGCAGATGGAACTGGGTGGCGTTGAGGACGTGACCAATATTGCTAAACTTGATGGAAGTAAGAGAATGACCGACCTTTTAAAGGTGTGTTCATCGAAGGCAATTATCGTGTTTTGCTCACTTAATGTTCAGGAAATCGAAAAATATCAGGCAAATCCTAGCACTACTGAGGCTATGGCGCTGCCCGCCCATATGAATCCTGAATACACACTCATAGTTCAAGCCAACAACCTTTCTGTTGATGTTGAAAACGATATAATGGTCGTTCACAAGGCAAGAAAATCTCACCTTTTAAGTAGTGACAATATCTTGACTCCCATGTAGTTCATTCGAGACCACTACGCCCCAAAGTTTCCTGAGCTCGAACAACTGGTGACCGATCCGGCGATGTACATCCGCTCCGTACGTGTTCTTGCGAACAACGAGGTGACATTTTGACCGTATTTTTATCGTTTGAGGCTTACTGAGCCTTGTAGGACCCTACCAAAGTCGACTTGGCCGGCGTTCTCCCTCCAGCTATAATTATGAGTGTCGTCGTCACTGCCACCACAACTTCAGGCAAGCAGTTAACCGACGCCCAGTGGGAGGCTGTCCGGCGTGCTTGTGACCTTGCAGATCGTTTAGAAGAGGCCCGGAAAAAGGTATAATCCGCATCGTCATCTCTACGCTAGTAAAACTAAAAATGCCCTCAGATTTTCATGTACGTCAGTTCTAGAATGAACGTCTTGGCACCCAATCTTTCAGCAATTGTTGGCACCACTACAGCTGCGAAACTCTTAGGTGTTGCGGGCGGTCTCGGCGCATTAGCAAAAATGCCGGCTTGTAATGTTCATGTTCGTTTCCTTCTCACTTACAGCAGCGGCATTGCATCTGATCAGTTGACATGCATAGCTCCTCGGCGCTCAGAGGAAAATAACAGCTGGCTTTTCCACGGCTACGCAAAAACGGCATACAGGATTCATATTCCAGTCCGATCTCGTGTTACAAACACCACCAGAATATCAGCTCAAAATACAACGCACAATTGGAGCAAAGTCCGTTTTAGCAGCTCGCATGGACCTGGAACGGCAGCGCCGGGATGGTCAGTCTTTCCTGATCGTCTGTAAAGCCGTTTCAATGAATAAGGGACAGGAACTTACGGTGAATCCTTACGTGACAAGATTGAGAAACATATCGATCGCCTCGCCGCTCCTCCTCCCTCCAAGGTGACAAAAGCCTTGCCAGTGCCAGGTGACGGCCCAAAAAAACGAAGAGGCGGTAAACGGTAAGCGCCTTGATGACGCAAGCCTCCTGATTGACATTAATTCTTTCCAGGGCACGAAAGGCCAAGGAAGCCTATGCGCAGACAGAATTACGGAAGTTGCAGAATCGCATGGCTTTCGGAGAGGCGGAACAGGAAGTGGGTGCCTTTGATCAGACCAAAGGGTTGGGTTTGATCGGTGCTGGCACTGGTAAAGTCCGAGCAGGCATGGGAGAGGCCAACAGCAGAGGTAAGCAGTTCAATTCATCCGGAAAATGACGAAAGCCGTTTGCTGATCTATCTGTGTAGCCAAATTGTCCAAAGCCAATAGGTTACGTACGTCAGCATTGACTCGTGCCGCCCAATCTTCGGATTCAGGAACTGCAACTTCATTGAGTGTTACACCAGCACAAGGTATGCATTCTGTGGTTGAATTGTATGGTCGGCTGACTTTCACACAAGGATTTGAACTTACAAATAGAGCAACGGCTGCCCAGCGTGTCAAGGAGGCTAATGAGAGATGGTTTGCAGCGGGGAGCTTCTCATTTGTAGGCCAGAAGGGTGCTTGACCCATGATCTACGGCGTCTGAGCTTATATTATCAACGATACGATGCTTATCATCAATTTCTATCAACCCTCCACGAATATATGGTTGAATGTCACTTTTGAAAAATGCGGATAATGGTACAAATGCTACAAAAAAAGTAAAGAAAAGGTACTACCTAGAGTTAAGTAAGATGGTGAGGGAGTTTCCAAATGCAAGGTATGATAACAACGGGAAAACCGCAAGTATTAGAAGTGTTTATGCTTGGCCTGGGTGAGCTGTAGCAACAGTTTCACCAGTGGCAGTACTCTGGGTTACGTCGATGAATCCTTTTTGCTTCGGGTTGGGTAGGGTTTCGCGCTTGGACCGGTAATCTCGAATAGCTGACCGTATGGCATCTTCGGCTAACACTACAAAGAGACGTTGAGTAAAGGGCTACCGATGAAGAAAAGAGATCTTACTGGAGCAATGAAGTTTAACGGGAGGTAGACAAAGCTCTTTGGCGATCTCGGTATTTTTAATTTTGCCGGCATCCTCAAGGGAAAGGCCTTTAACGCGCTCAGTCATATATGAGCTTGATGCAATGGCGCTACCGCAACCAAAGGTTTTGAACTTGACGTCGGAAATGATACCGTTCTCGTCAACGCGGATTTGGAGTTTCATCACATCACCGCACCTGATAATGCCAAGGCATGTGAGACAGAGAACACACGAAGCCAGATGAAAGAAAATACTTACGCAGGAGCTCCTACGAGCCCAGTGCCGACATCTATGTCATTCTTAGGGAGGGAGCCCACCTATCGAGAATTTTTATCAGATAAGGCGGTCCAGACCGGGTAAGGAGGTCCACCAACGTTTCTAGGCCTTTCGTAGTGCGAGATCACTTTCTCATGGTAACCCCGAGCGAGAATAGGTCTGAGGGCCGCAAGTGATGCTACAGGACGAGCAGAACTGAGGACGGTGCGAGCAATGGTAAGACGGAACATGGAGGAGAAGAGGAAGGTGACGACGACGACAAACGAAAGGCTGGGAACTGAGTTTCAATCCAAGGGCACGTGAGAGGTACTCCACGGCTGACAGAGTCTAATCGTTCGGCCGATCATCCGATCCGGACTCGGCACTGCTCTATCATGTCCTCTGCACGGACTGTTGATAATCTACCACCAACTGCGAGGGCTATTGCTCTCCTGCTTTCTTCAACGCCTGGTGTACAAGACGCTCAACCCGGTGTGCTGCATCAACTGCTTGAATTTTCCAACCGATACACCCAACACGTCCTCACTGATGCTCGCGTCTATGCAGAGCATGCTGGACGACAGGATAAAGTCGAGTACGATGATGTTGTCCTTGCGGTCCAGGCGCGTGTGGGCTGGGAGTTTGGTGGACGTGTACCAAAGGAGGTAGAGTAATCAACAGCAGCGGTGATAATCTTTCTCGTTAACGCGTGTTTTCTTTTGCAGTACATCATGACACTGGCCTCGCAGACAAATGCTATACCTCTGCCTGCAGTACCCGAAGTCTTTGGCGTTCGTCTACCGCAGGCATCGGAGTGCCTTACGTCCATTGACTTCGATCTTGTTCCCAATAAGCCTCCTCCCGGAGTGAAACTGTATGACGAAGAGGTAGAGGAGATTGAAGAGTCCGAGTCGGAGGACGAGGATGAGGATATGGAGCCTGCCGCTATACCTTCGTATCCTGAACAAGGCGACGCTGCCTCATCTGTGACCATGTCACAAGAGCCTTATGTGGAGGAAGCGCCGTTCCCGATTAGTGCCATTCAAACTGCAGCAGACATGAGCACGCCTGCTGGGGACAATGCAGAGGAGGGAAGCGAGATAGAGGACCATGAAGAGCTGTTTGCCGGGGACGATGAAGAGGGCAGCGACGCGATGGAGGAAGTTCAGACCGCGCTGGTCGACGAACCTGCTACAAATGGTGTCAAAAGAAAACTAGTAGAAGAAGATGATTATGACTAGACTTTGCTTGTATACCCTTGCTGTAATACTGCTGTATTTTATTTTTGAGTCTAATAGGGGCAGTTGGCAGAAACGGCAGTCGGACCGCAGTGATACCCACGTACCGACGTGTTCTCAACCTCGACTTTCAAAATGCGTGCCCGCCATACGGCCCACAATTTCCAGGCATTTCCAGTATATTCCTCTTCCTTCATCTCAGACAACGAGCTCGTTCTAGGCGGTGGTGGAGGTGCCTCGCGTAGCGGTATCAAAAACAAACTGGCACGTCTCACACGCGTTACGTGAAACTGGCTATCCTGACCGTACGTTCAGAGACTGTACCATGTCGGAGAGGACCGTTCTGTAGACATACTCGATGAGTTCGAGCTCGATGCAGGAGAGGATGCTCCAATGAGCATGGCGACGAATGTTCAGGTTTGTATGGCCCGCACGTTCCCTGTTTCAGTTGCTCATTCCTGCTGGGAAACAGTCACATACCCTGGTGTGCGGAGCAAACAGTACTGAAGAGCTCGTAGCTAAAGGTCAGAATGAAAACTGTCGCGCTTTCGCCATCAAGGACCACAAGTCTGTGACCGTGTCGTCTGGTGTAAGTCTTGTGTTGACACATCATTAGGTTGAACTTTCTTCGAAAGAAAGGGACTTTGGATTCAGATAGTGTGGAAGAATTTCAGGTACGTTTTCGTAATGTACCTTTGGTAGTACTAACGTTGTCATCAATACAGAAAGTAACAGTTCTATCCGAAGACGGTTCCCTCGTGGCGGCTGCAGGTCCTAACACCGTTCGCCCACTCCTTGCTGTCTATATTTCGTATGTTTGATGTTCTCATACTAGGTTCACCTCATGTTTCTGCCTTCGCTAACATTGCGTGCGACACCGATCTCCACCCCGAAGGAAATATATGACATCGCAATTTTTGGGGACACGGTGCGCCCACCCTTGATCTTAATCCTCAGGCATTGACGCCAAATAGATGATCGTTGTCACTACCGCTGAATTACTTATCTACTCAATTCCGTCGAAACAGCAGAAAGTATCTTCCAAGAGCAAGAAGAAGGGCAAGCTAAAGGCGACCACTCTGCCTGAAATGAAACTCCAAAGAACTGTGGAATTTCCTAACTCATTGAACGGCGTTTCAGGAGGTACTTTCCGAAGTGGACGGTATGCACCATTGCCCGTACATTCCAAGAGATCTTCCATGGTGTAAATCATAGGTATCATCCGAAAGATAGCAGCGTTTTCTATACTGCGGTCAACACGCATCCTGTTCGCTCACGGAAGAGCAGGTCTATGCCGCGGCAGGCCTTCGTATGCAAATGGAATACGGATACTTGGACTGTTGACAAGTTCCGGAAAATTGGTGACCGTGCGTTGACCTGCTTTGATGTCAGGTATGACTTCCTATCCTGTTAAGTTTGAGATTGTGATTGAAGTTATCTACAGCCCTGACGGACAATATCTGGGCTTTGGCTCGTCAGACTTGTCTATTGGACTATTGGATGCCAATACATTGACAGTAAGGTTTTGTTTCTATTCACCAGGCCTTGAGTTCACGCACCATTCCAGCCAGTCGTGTCTATCCTGAAAGCCCACGAGTTCCCCTCGACAACGATATCATTCAGCCCCGATTCACACCTGTTTGTTTCAGGGAGTGCGGATAATTCTGTTAGGGTCGTAACTGTTCCAGATTCATCCTCCTCATCTTTTTGTGAGTCCTCTAACACATATCGACGTACACGTATGACTCAAGCACCATCGTATTTAGCATGGGCCATCGTTTTATTGATTCTCACTGTGCTCATTGTGTTGCTGGCGGCTGCAGCTCAGAAACTGCTTTGAACGACATCTTACTATATATTATGTAGACTTTCCTGGTATTCATGACCCAGAATTATTGTTTTTCCGACGACTTCTTGAAATCTGTCTAAAGACACCCGACCCACCTTCAAATGACGTTTAGTGGTCTCTGTAACTGAGAAGAACGGTATCACCTATTCCATAAAGGTTAAAGCAAACTTTTGTTGCTAAGATGCAGACGAGAATAGACGTCGGTTGAATTCTATACAACAGTGTTTCTATTTTACACATCCCATTGGACGAGGACATGCTCCTCCTTCCAAGCTTCCCGGGCGTCTTGCCCATTCTCCGTACAACAGTCCTTTTCACAAGAGAACACCATGCAAGTTCCCCAGTCCATACCGCGATTGCTGCCGCCGCCTTTTAGCGCCTCCTGGACAGCCTTCCGCCGCTCCTCATCAGACACATTCTTCGTCGCACCAGTCGAGCCATCACGGAGGACGTTGATAGTATTGGGCATCAGTTGACATTCAAATACACGCTTGGATCGGCAGTTGGGGCAGGGAGGAAGCGAAGAAAGGTCATAGGTCCTTTTGGCAGCAGGAATGACCATAAAGTCGGGTTTCGTTACAGGTAGTGGGGGAGTAGTAGGGGCGGGGAATAAGAGGTTGAATACATTATCTGTTGAGAATGGTAGTGGGACGCCGTTCAGATCGTAGCTAGGAAGGAAGGTGAATGAGAGCGAATAAAGGAGAATATGGTGCTTACCGTATGCATTGTTCAGGTTCATGTTTTACTCGATTTGAGAATCGCTCGAAGACATGGTCAACGTCTAAAGAGTTCTCGTATTGTTCGGACCAGCCCATATCCTTACCCCCTTTTGTATCGTCGTTGTCGTCAATTATTTGAGCTCCCGAAGGGATTCTGGGCTTCGGTTCGGGGGTTATGTATTCGGAAAATGTTTTGAGGTATTGAGGCGGATAAGAAAGCGTTTGTCTCCACGGCGAATCCTCCAATGTAGCAGAGGTCATGGCAGTGAGAAGAGATTGCACTGAAGACGAAGACCCGTCGTCCGATTCGCCATCCTCCTCAGCACTGTCGTTGTCTTGTTCAGATGGAGTCTCCTGCTGGGCAGGCGTAGCTTCGCCGAAAATATGTGATCCAAGGCCAAATGGATTGGGCGCTGCGGAAGCAGCACTCATCTGAACTAGCCGTTAGTAATGGTTCATGCCGGAGTAAAAGAACACTTACTGAAAATGGGTTAGTGAAGGGCCCTTTCTGCAACTTCTCTTTTTTCGCTTCGATTCGGGCTTTCTCCTTCTCCCTTTTCTTCTCCAGTTTTGCGGCATATTCGGCATTGTATCGCAACGCTCTCCAAGCGCGTATGCTGGTGCGCGAGATGAAGATATGCTTTCTGAGGAGCCATGGCAATACACACCGAAACTCACCTCCCTTCCTGCTTCTGGCATTGCGCCCTTGCGCAGCCCCAAATGTACAGGGCCCGATCCATGGGACTATCTTCAAAAGGACACCACATCTGGGCAAGAAGTTCCATCGGATTGCTGCATACCTTACACTGCGACGAAGAATAGGAAGGTTCACGCGAAGCAAGGAATGCCTTCAAACATGTTGAGACTCTATCGACGATACATATGTAGAGCTAACCTACAGGAAGACCACCCAAACGCGATACGGCCGCATCGGAAAGATCTGTCTGTGAAGTAATTTGACCATCTGGTACACCCAAGGTTACAGAAGTCTCGATCTCATCGAGGACATCATCGTCCGAGTCTGACCAATCATCCTCAACAGGCGGAGGCATATGAAAAAAGAGAAGATAAGCTGCGAAAAGAAGTAGTTAGTTATCTGAGATATATAATCGATAAGAAAGCTGAAATTTCAGAAAAGCATGAATGGTAAAAAATTTGTGTATCGTCTCGTTCAACAGAAACCAAGAAACTTGGAACTGATGGCTCAGACTCGTCATCTAAAGAGTTCATCATGAAAGAAACAGAAGCAGATTCGACACTTACCGAAAGAAAATAGAGGATGAAGCAGAAAGCTTAGGAGACGATGACAGTTGAGGGAAAAGGGTAGGAAAAAAGTTTTCGGCTGAAATACGTGAACAAACAGCACCGGCCCGGACCTGGAGCCCGGGGTGCATGCCAAAGTGAGCCGCGACGAACGTTGGACGCTGACCTGCACAAAGGCCAACAAGACGGCGGGTTCGCTTCTTGGATGGCTGAGACTTTCTCTCGTCCTTCTCTCCTCCCTTCTCTTATGGGCGATACCATGGATCCTGGACAGCTCCACATCAACACGCCGACAGTGATAGGCATTTCAGTCGCAATAGCTGGAAACGTCCTCATTTCACTGGCTCTTAATGTACAAAAGCTCGCGCACAAACGATTAGATGCCGAGAAATCATCGTTACTGAACGACTCTGGGAGAAACGGCACAGCACTGAAACCCCAGGACGACGGTCATAGTTCCGGTCCAAGTCTTAACGAAACGGACGAAGACCAGGAGACAGAAGTGGCGAGTGTAGCACGTCCAGATGACGAGCCTGATATCTTCCGGTATCCAGAGACGGTACCGTTGATGTCACCGAATGGCCGGACAAACTATGGATCGTCTCCTTCCCCCCGAAAACCACACAAACGGAGCTTTGCTGAGTTCTTGTCACGACCGAAGTTTGGGAGAATGCCGACGGTGCCTATTGCGACAATTCCAGTCGATGTAGTGGTGGAAGAGAGCGCGTCACCTCAACAAAACAAGTTCAATGAGAACGGTCGCGCCGAGGAGCTTGAACAGAACGAGGGTGATTATCTGAAATCCAAACTTTGGTGAGCACTCACGCTCTTGTTAAAAAAGAGGCTTATCGTCTGTTCTCTCAGGTGGTCTGGTTTTCTACTCATGAACGTTGGTGAAATAGGTAATCGACTATCTATAGATCGGCATTATCCTTATTCTAATGAGCTCATAGGGAACTTCATATCGTATGCCTGGGCACCCGCTTCTGTTGTTGCGCCTCTTGGAACTGTAAGCAAACAGAAATCTAATGTATCCTTGAACTCACAACTCCCTCAGTTCGCTCTCATTGCCAACTGTTTCTTTGCCCCCCTTTTGCTCCGAGAACGGTTTCGCAAGGTGGTTATATCTACCCAAACCTGACAAAGAGAGATGCGCTGACCTTGATGAAGCGCGATATATTGGGTATACTACTGGCTATTATTGGGGCCGTAACAGTAGTGCTAGCTTCCAGTTCCTCCGACACGCGCCTTGATCCTGACGGGTTGATGAAAGCTATATCACAGACTCCGTTCATCGTCTATTCATGCATTTATGTCGCTGGATCAATAATCCTTTCCATCTTATCCGAAGGGCCTCTGGGTCGGCGGTGGGTGACCATCGACGTAGGCTTATGCGCTCTTTTTGGCGAGTAGAGAGGTTGTGTAACGCTTATGATAGACTAACATGAGAACAGGAGGCTTTACCGTTCTTTCTACAAAAGCCATATCCACTTTGCTGACGATGCAATGGATAGAAATGTTCGCAAGTCCTATCACATACCCAGTCATTCTTGTGAGTAATGTGATAGTCACTTCCATACGGCTAAACCTACCCTTGGCAAGGTTCTTGCACTTACAGGCATAGGACAAATCAGATACCTAAATCGCGCCTTGATGAGGTTCGATAGCAAGGTTCATCGTCTTCAAGGATTCCCTCTTGCCTAATATTAACTCATGGCCCCAGATCGTCATACCCACTCAGTTTGTTTTATTCAACCTCTCAGCTATCGTAGGATCTGCGATACTATACGGCGACTTCCAAAAGGCGTCGTTCCACCAAATTCTTACATTCCTATACGGTTGTTCAGCCACCTTTGCGGGCGTATACACCATCGCACGGTCACCCTCGGGTAACAATACTTCCGACCAATCAGAGGAACGAGCCCAGGTGGAAGATGCTCAAAGCGGAAACGCTCCCGAAGACGCTCGATCCCCGCGTCCGAGGCGAGCAACTCTTGTACTACCGTCTCCGAGAGACACTCCGAACCTGAGACACAGACGAAGCACCGTCAATCTGATAGGTTTAACGTCGGCCCAGGTTAGTGACGAGAAGCTGTTCGTGTTGCTGTTTCTGAATCTCGTCATTCTTAGCATATTTTGTTGGTCCATTCGCCTCCCCGTGACTCGCTTGCCCGAGAGTGGGATTTCGAACGAGGGACCCCTGTTCAAACACCAGACCCTTATCAACGACGTCGAGCCCAAAGCAGGATACGTGATGGTTCACCTGACGTTATTCCTAGGGATAGTAGCGTTTCTCGCCGACCACAAGGGGGGACCCAGCGCTCGAGAAGCGGAGGCGAAACTCCTCGGTGACCCTGCCTGTGGCGTCTAGCTTGTTATGTTTATTTTATGCCGGAATTATCTTTATGAGAAATACGCGGTGTGTTTTAAGTTTCATTCCACATCATAATTTAACATATTTCATCTTAGGTTTTACTCTAGTTTCTTTAAGGTCTAATCCAGAGGCTTTGCAATATAATCAATCATTAATTTGTCTCCTCGTGGACATGTACGGTTAATCCCGTAAAGCGTCTTACCGCCCCAACGATCCGAGTCACCCTGAAGCGCGCAATCAGCACAGCGCACCCCCCGATCTCTTAGACCATCGAAGATGATGGCGTGCACACAGAACATTGCACTCAGCGTTTCAAATTATTGGTTTTTTTTGCAACGTAATTTTGCAACACCAGCAGCGAATTATCATCAAGTTCAGTTCAATCTCGCTTGTCTGTTGTGAGTTGTTATTGACCGATCCTGCCTGTGCCGGAGGTACTGGGCTGTGATTCCCCGCTAAACCCAGCATAGAGCATCAACATCATAAACATGTTAGATATCTTGTTACTGATCAGTGATGATCGGGCGAAGCAACTCAGTCGCAAGTACTCTTGATTTCCTAGAAGGTCATGGTGTTGGAGGTTGATTGCGTTTCTAGGCATGATGTTTGCTGGTCTGAGAGAGCTGCGTTAGGCCGCCCTTCCCATTTATGGGTGATCCTTTATTCCCGGGAGAGGTTAAACTGTTTGGTTGGTTTCTGTTTGATTAAGCGGGTATGGTCCTGACGCTTTTCATGAACAGATACACGTACTTGAGCTGCTGTGAATGCGATCCTCGCAGAAACGCCACCGAGGTTTCTCAGTCTAAGAAAAGATTCGGTCTCATGTGGCGGTCGAGGACATGGTAATGCTGTTCTCTTTGCGAAGAGCCACCCGATTGTATGTATTCAAGCTGCTCCGTCCATGTGCTCGTGATCGCTCCATCTTCATTGTGAAATCGCTTCTGCGATGTTTTCGCCGTGGCCAAGTTGAGATTCCTTTGTACAGATCGGTTTGTCTTTCACTTGGCCTTAATTTTCTATTGTTCGCGACTTGCAAGATCACTCAACGCCAGTAACTGACGAAGTAAAAATCGCCCTTTCTCTTTTCTGCCTCGGTTTCTCTGGGGCGCTTCGCCTATATAGCGCAAAGCCTTTCTGAGTCGCTTCCGAGGTCACTCGCCAGACTCTCCGCGAGTCAGCTATACAGTTGTCAAACAGTTGTGCGGCACAAAGTACCGCAGCGATACAGTCAGAACGCCTGCTCTAGACAAGATTTTTAGCATAAACGCCGATTGCGCAGGCTTGATACGCAGTGATTGTACATATACACGGGAAAAAAATGGTGATCCGTAGTAGATGCCGTAGCTGGAATCTGCGTAGCTTTAGGTGTGGTTTGCCAAATTTAGACAGCGCCTAGATGAAGCACGCGATAACATATGCAGTGTTGAAACACCGCCACATCCATATAAAGCTCTTCCTCCCAACCACCACCTCATCACTACAAAGCATATTCTAACCATGGTATGATTCCTTGAATACATGTTGTCGATAATACTAATTCCTTCGTAGTCTTCCGGAATCGGTGTCAGTCCTGAGTGCCTTGAAAAGTACCAGGAACTCAAGCTCGGCAAGAAAACCAAGTACATCGTCTTCGCAATCAACAAGGAGAAGACAGAAATTATCGTGGAGAAGACTTCAGAGTCTACAAGTTATGAAGATTTTGTTGGTGATCTCCCGGAGGCGGAGTGCAGATGGGCCGTATATGACTTTGAGTTCGAGAAAGAAGGCGCGGGCAAACGAAACAAGATTTGCTTCTTTTCCTGGTGAGTTTGATTGCACCTTTATCGTCTGACATCGCGTCGCGTTGTGCTGGCATTGTGATCAACAGCATGGATGCTGGATGCTTGCTTGTTGAATCGACACTGATCTCTTCTGATAAGGTCTCCCGATGATGCGAAGATCAAAGACAAGATGTTGTTTGCGTCTTCCAAGGACGCTCTGCGACGTGCTTTTGTCGGGATCGCTGTAGAGATCCAAGGAACTGATTTCAGTGAGATCGCGCATGAGAATGGTGCGTATTCCGCTTGCCAACTGTTTATCCCACTCTCATTTCCATCGTCCTTTCCCCAGTGCTGGACAAGGCCTCCCGTGGCGCCTAACTTCCTTATTTCTGCTGCCCCTGTTTTTTCGCTATCAATTTATACGCTGTAGTTCATCACTTTATCACCAACCAAGAAGCGCAGGGGAAATGTAGATAACTATGTCAAGTCGGACACCATTCGTTGTTCGTAGGATACTAAGGAAACAGATTTATTCGAAGGACGGTCAATCACTCAACCTCGTTCATGACAAGCCATGGCCTGTTTTCATCTTCATAAAGGGGCCGACGTACTCCTCCCGCTGTAGTGGTCTGAACGGACTGTCAACAAAATTTGGCGGGATTAGTTATTTAGTAGCCTTTCACTTAACAATTTCGAAAGAATTCATTACCTTTGCGTTTTTATCTTATACCCTTTCAAATGTTCCGTAAATATTCAAACCATACTCACACAAGTTATTACCCTCGTAAGTACGTAATTTTTGAAGATTCTGAGTTTGCGAAACAGACAATGCGAAAACAGCACGTGCGGCGCTTAACTTCTAATTTACGACCACCATGTCGTCGTCAATCAAAGCTCGAAAGATCTCTTTCAAGTTACCCCCGACAACAATAACAGATAAGCTGCACTCGCAGCAGGCCCGGAGGTCCAAAGTACATCTACTTGACACGATAAAGAACTGGCTAACTAATTACCCTGTAGGCCCTGGAGGAGCAGAAACGGGTATGCAACAATGCACATTATCCGGATTCGCCTCATAACACGATTTCATGAATAGCGGCGCGCTGAAAGGATAGATGCATCACGACAACTTGATAGCTTTGCTGATCTTAGTCTCGGCTTGGACGATGAGGACGAGGACGAAGATGACCAACCAGAGGTTGTTCGTGAAGGGGTAGGAACTTTTGCGACAATGCTTGAGTCAGAGCCTCAACCAATTACTACTGCTCCGAGTGTAGCGTCACCCCCACAAACAGAGCGAACGAAAAAGAAAAATAAACGGAAACGAAAGGCAAGAATGAAACAGCAGGATCGGCACCAACAACAAACGGAAAAGCATGTCGAATCGAACGAGTGGGCAGACAAGTGTATGTATGCGGAGCTGCTAGAGATGAACTCGGAAGATCCTTGGACAGCTACTGACGGCCTACCTGATGATCTCGAGACTGGTTGGGTGGCCGTCGCGCCTGTTCCTATCGGCAAGCGATGTCTGGCGATATCACTTAATAATAATGGCACAGGTCAGTTCATCAACTTCTTGAGTACATACATTCGTGTTGATACCACTCATACTTATAGCGCCAAACACGATGCTACGCTCCAGAGCGCTAGGAAAGCCACTCATGGCCCGTTTCCCGTCGTCGCTACCGCCAAATACTGTTCTAGACTGCATCCTGGACTCTAATTGGCGAGATAATGGCATCTTGCATGTCCTCGACGTTATTAAATGGAAGGGCCAAGATATTGGTGACTGCGAGACACCTTTCAGGTACAAAGACCTATCTCATCCGTTCATGCATCCTGAAGAACCTTGTTGTGCAGATTTTGGTGGAGAGATACCCGCCTTGCCGAACTCCCCATCTCACATCCTCCTGCACCGACGTCCCCGAGTTATCAATCAGGCTCTGTTCCATCTGAATATCGTTTCAGCTATCCAGTGACACTCCTTCCCATACCATACCATCAAAATACATCACTCGCTAGTCTGAGTGCTGTCGTTCTTCCTCTTGCTAAATCTTTGCGATCAGTCACGGTCGATGTTCCCGTACTTACGCCTACTGATGTTTCAATGGATATAGACGGAGCTGTCGAAGGACCACCGATAGCTCATCTCCCCGTAACTGTCTATCCCGATGGTATGCTGCTCTACGTGTCAGAAGCTAGTTACGAGTCGGGCACTAGCCCACTGAGCAGTTGGGTGCCCATTAGATATTTGAATGCCGGTTCGGAGCCGTCACCATCCAATACAGAAGCTCCGCTCGATAAGTTCCAGAGGTAAGCGAAACATTTGGGTTGAGAGCACATCTGATAAGTGCATATAGGTTGATTCGCCAGCGTATAGAGCACAAAACCGGTGCAGTTTCCATAGAAGTGGAGATGTCATGATCACTATTGTTCAGTTTTTCAACGCAGGCTGAAGGCATCTCAACCGGGTAGGGCTCCACTGATCTTTTACGAGGTTGTGACATAAAGGAATACAGTTCGTTCGTGAATCATAAGTCAACTCAAGTAATTGCTAAATACGTGTGTGAGAATTCACTACCTTGGAATGAAGTGGCTGAGTACAGCAATTGAGCAAGGGTGAGCAGCAGAAAAGGTTCATGTATGTGGTAAACGCGCTGATCATGAGGTTACATGTTTACTATTTATACTGTGAATATGAAGGAACGTGTGCTGTAACAACAGCGCAACATTTCTTGTTGACGATGTAGCGATAGAGAGACCGATGAGTCAGTACACGGGAAGCATGCATCTCTGGATGACAGCCGTCCAGAAAGGGGAACTATAGAACTTGACGATGAGAATCGAGGGAGGGCAACAGACTTCTACGGCGTGCTTTCAGATATACAGCAGTACACTGGCAGGGGCTAACATTCAAGACGACTTCGCATCCTGCGACGAGATCGGGACGATACGGTCATAAACGATTTAAAGGTGACCGGTGAAGGACGAGGGAGCTTGTAATCTCATTGTCAGACTCCCCAGATGTGTCCCCATCCACCCTCTGTTCGTCATCGATTCCTCGTAGATGGGAGAATATGATGTAGCCAGTAGATTGATCCGCTTCCTGGAACCTTGAGCCTGGTGGAAGGAGGATTTGTAGGTCTAGCTCGTGGAAATGAACGGACCGCCTAGACTGTAATACACTGCCTCCTGACCCCAGATGACACGGGGAAGAGCGGCACTAGCGAGTATGAAGGATGGCTGGCGCCTTCGGGATACATAGAGTATGTTATTCATCATGACTGTAAGAGGAGGAGGATATGTATAAGTCGAGGGAGTCGAAATGATGGTTGATTCGGCTTAGGGTTTCACTGGAACTGCCAGCAGTTTTGGCCGGCGTACCAAATCCAAAAAAGCACCAAGGGGGGAACATTCCCTAGTCTTGAGTCTTTCATTCTGTCTATGGTCACGTAGTGCGCAATAAGAGCCTTTCGTAGCCGGTTGATGTGGGCCTTTTGATACCATGACAAGTCCGGTCATGTTGCGGTCATGTGTAATCAAGAATGCAATGAAGACGAATGGGGGATAGGAACGTGCAGTGATATTACCGTTAATCATTTACACCCCTTAAGTCGGTCAGCGATCAATGCATGAGGAGGAAGAATGCGTAGCGCTAGGTGGTAATTCTAAGGGCATGTCACGGTCAAAGTTTGGTTAAAAGTTATCCTGTTTGCATACTTTTACGGCACGACACTTATCAAAATCAATAATTTCTTATTGTAAAACACGATTCACTCTATCTACTTAGTACCCAGCCCAAACTACTTATACAAAGATTTCGTATTCCGTACAGATACAGGATATAATGTACAAAAACCTCATCTCATAACCCCTCATGAAAGTCGCATTAACTCATGGATCATCCAATACTAGTGGAATTGAAGACAATATAATCCCTCCAGGCAGCCGCGAGCAATATCACGAATGCCTGTCCTTCAGGACTATACCCATCCACCGCTGTGGCTGTCGTAAACGTATATGGGTCTACGGTATCTTGCAACCACCCTTCATCATCGATACTGCCTTTAATCAGCTCAAAAGCTTTGTCCGCCTTGGGAATGAGCGAGGTATCATTATTGTACGCAGCCATTCGGTATGTCACAGCCGCGAGCAAGGCAGTCGAGGAAGAATCTGCGAAGGTCGACTGATCGTCAATGACGTTCCTCAGCGTGCCGTTGTCTGCCTATGTATGTGGGACGGGATTATGGAATGGTTTGGTAATGGCTTAATTGAAACGCACCTGATATTCCCATGCCGTCGAGAGGATTTCGCCGATCCAGGACGTCAAGTTCGCACTTTGTCCGATAAACTGGTCTGCTTGTGCGGTATGGTTCATTGTCATTAGAACACGGAGCATCCCTGCAGCTGCCCAAGCATTACCTATGATACGGTTAGAAATAGATGTCGACGGGTAACGGTGGACATGCCAGTAGCCCAATGCGTCGTGTCATTCCAGGATCCTAGAGCGACATGCTGCCACAGCCCATTGTCGTCCCTCAACACGTCCCGGTAGAGTGATATCTGCTGGTACGCTGTCTGTATGAGCTGCACCTCGCTGTCCCCCCCTGCAAGTGCGCCAAAATAGGCAATGAAGGGAGGTGCCATATATATAAAGTCTGACCTATACTGACGTTAACCTAAGTCCATTGATAACATGTAGGTTACCAAACCATAGTTGCACTTGATCTGATCGATGAGAGATGGCGCCGGAATCCGACCGTGGGGCATAGTTAAGAAGGTAATCGAGTTCTTCACTCGCTGCGGTAGAGAAGGACGTATCGCTCTGATTGGTTCGTGTCCAGTTGGCAAGGAGAACTGAAACGCCGAGACCTGAAGAGGGTCAGTATATTTTTCCGAAAAGGCTTTCATTTCCACTGGTCTGGAAAACAACTCGAGAACATCCCCGTATAAGGTTGAATGAAAAGATGTGGTGGGTAAGGAAACAAACATAGGCCAAAATTGTTTTCCAGACCAGTTGGGGGTGACTTACTTGCGGGATCACCAACAGCCGAGTCTTCCACCAAAGTCATACTTGTGTTCGACTTGGCCCGAACAACCCTGTATTCCAAAGTTCAGAACTTGGCGCCTATTGGAAACGAAGATTCACACACTGAGAAGCGACATCCAAGACCTCCGAAGCATTATACGTCGTGTTCAACGTGTGTCCGGGCGAGAACGCACTCGAATTGAACACCGAGAACTCCGGATACGAATATTCCAACATAGCCTCTGTCGCCGTCCCCAGCTCCCAGCTAACTTGAAAGCATGAACAAAGAACACGCATACAAGGCATCGAACGAACCTTTTAGTAGATACCTGGACCATATTGTTGAGAACCAAGGAAAGGGTATCATTATCGATGCCGCCAATGAAGGGGTCGTTTTTTTGGTTCGTCACGTTCGCGGAGAGGGCAAGTGCGGCAGCTACCAAGCGACAGTAGGGAGCCATGGAAGGAAGGCAGGATGGATAGCTACTGCGGAGCAAAAATACGAGGCGTCATTTTTATACGTGATTGGTTTGATGATGAACTTGGAATGTCAAGGTTCCGCCATCAAAATGCCCGTTCCCTCGGAGCCACGAGATTTCGGTGGTTTTCCCTTTCCTTTTTCCTTGGCTGATTTTCCCTTGGCTACTTGACATGACGACTGTTAGTGGGTCGCACCGAATATCGGAAGGCGGCCATAGCTGGTGGTATGTCTATTTTATGTCCCGAGTATCAGGTGCCTGGCACGCATGGCCCGGCCCTGAAGAGGTCGATAAACAAACCAAAAGCAGTTCCCAAGACTTTTCGCTGAAAACATATTTTCTTACACCCGCAAGTATTTTTCATATGTTCACCCGCTGCGGAGTGTCAGATGCTTTCATTGATGTGTACCCCTTTTCCGACAGACGCTTGATTATCTAGTTCACATTATAATTCAACGGCCCCTGCGCAATAAAAAGTGCCTTGCGGCAGGTCGCTTGGGCTATATAAATTGGCCAGTGCTCACGACTCTCGGATAGATCTACGGACCAATGTTTAAGGCGACAGAGCAACATCCATTCTTTGCCGTCGCATGATCGATTGTTCTAGTGTGCATGCGGTGTACCTATGGGTTACTGGTCAGATGCTGCTCACAAAAGTTGGATGGCCATGGGCTATCAAACTAAATCACGAGTTTTAAGGAGATACTTGTAGCACTAGTGGCCAAAGGAAGCGAGACCAAACTCAATGGAAGATCAGAGTCGAATCCAACAAGTGGAGGGCTCAAGGATATGGTAGCAACAACATTGTTCTCAATTTCGCGTGGTACTAAGGTGTTGTGAGGTCTGAATACTGCATCCCAGAGAGAGTGCCAAGAGTATGTGCTCTAGCAGCATATGAATTGACTTCAATCGAGACCCGCCGCAACACAGTGCAAAATCACTAGAAGCTGAGCATTCGGTGAGCTTCTAATCTATTTTATACCCTTGCAAGCTGTAATTAAGTCCCATCAGCCTGACTACCAAGAAGCTAGGAGGCAAGTCCGAAGTACGTGGAAAGGCTTTAGTCGTTGGGTTTTGGTATATCCTTAGGGAGGAACGGCGGAGAGAACGTAAGGCAAGTCATATATGACCAAGGGGGATACAAAATCTTCTTCGGATGGCTGGGAACATATGATAGCATACAACCGTATGGAAAGACATCAGGCGACAGAAACAGGCAACCCCATAGCCTTTCGTCCCAAGGGATTCAAGATATCATCAGCCTTTCCAAACCCTACCATTGAATTTTCGTGCTTCGTCTGCACAGGAAAATCAGGCGGCGCGACAGCCTTCAAGAAGTTTTCTTTTTGCCTCTCGATGTATGCTTGGTTGATTGGAGTCGTAGGAACCGCCGGGATGTACATAACTAGAGACGGAGTTTTCAGACCGCAATCGATCAACAGCTGTTAGTATAAGCGTACCTGCCGAGTCACAGTTCCCAGTGTGGTCCTTCTCGACCGAATGAATGAGGTCACCATGCCAGAATACTGTATCACCGGGGCAAACTTTAGGCACCGAGGTCATAGTCTCCTCAAGGAGAAGATTAGGGTGCAGTTCTGGCGTTGGCTGAGGTCCGTACCACCCTCCGTTGCGGGGATAGAGACCTGGAAAATCGGCGCTTGAGATGTCTATGCAAGTGCGGTCCATAATGTAGCCTTTGATGAACAGGTGGACGCGTACCGAATGCCCAACTCTTGGGATTCCAGATGTCTGGGGAATCAGGTGCAACCAACAAGCGAAAGAAGGGTCGGAGGATTAAATAGGCATTAGACAGCAAGACATCTGGAAAAACTTTGAGAGTTCCTTCGGTGGGTGCCGTTTCACTGACGAACAAAGCCTCGTCAGGGTGTCAAATACTCGCGATACTAGAAGTGTACAAACCTCATGGCAAGCCAGCCTTGGAAGGATCGGAAGATAGAAGACTGAGAACATGTAAGCCAGAGTATCTAGAAGATTTCTTCAGAAATATATATACCTGCTCCGGTCTGTGGCATAGAGAAGTCTGCGCGCCTACACGGCCCGCAAGAAGGAACGGATCGTGCTTGCGCCATTGCCCGCTGAGTATATCAGCAAAACAGGACCTGAAGGTCGGATCCTCCCAGCGTTCAAGAGTACCGCCTTTAATTTGTTCAGGACTTTGTATGAGACAGTGTAAAGAAACATACCATCGACGTGAGGCGGATGAGCAGTCCAACCGGGCCCAGGATGTCTGATACGGAAACGATCAGCATAGGTCAGTGGCGAGGATAAATCTACGCCATCCAGCTTCTGTCCTGCTTCGGCACGGTACAATTTGTTCAACCAGGCCGAAGCTGTGAGCATGTTGGGATGAGCGCGCGCCTCCACTTGAGATTTCGTCCAGCTGTTGGAAAGTTAGTCGGATACTGTAACAAAGCAAAGACTATATGATACATACTAGAGGTCGAAGAACTGTTTATTGCCCTCGGGAAAACCTGGAGACTTCGGTGAGAGTAATAGCACGAGTATTTCCAGGGAAACTTACCATCAGCATCCGGATTAGCGGATACGAAATCTTCGAGCGACTTCCTCCAAGAAATCGCCTGCGCATCATCGACAACATCCTTGATCACAAGGCACCCCTTGCGTCGGATTTCGTCAATCTTATCAGCTGGAAGGCTGCCAAGTTCAGAGAACTGGACTTGGGGAATGAACTAGTGTCTGTGAGCTAGGTAATTAGTCGGCCAAAGCAGTAACAAACCTCGGGCCCTCCAGCGCTAATCGTCTGGGTCGCCTTCTTGAGTTCAATGAGGATGTCGGCCCATCCTTGTGTAACACGTTCCTCAAAGTCAGGATAAGAGGAAGCAATTTCTTTCTTGATATGAATGAGATGACGAGCCGAAGATGAGTCGGACATATTTGAAGAGGTGAGACGAAGAACCTATCGCTCCTCGACCCTTTATATAGCCCGTGAGACCTGCAAAAACTGGGCGGATGCATTTATCCGAGGTTTCACCGGACCACGAAATGGAATGCAGGAGCGACTCCGAGCGAGAGTTTGGTCACGAGAAGATATTTCTAGTGCTTTATCGTACCAATGGCAGTCCATGGAACGTAATCGAGGCGTTTGGAATCACCATGGGACGTGTGGCATGACCACCACGAAAGAACTAGCCACCAAATTTGAGCTCTGCTGTTCCACCAAAGCACGCAATGAGGAGCATGCGCAGTTAAAAACAGACCGAAGTCTCACAAAAACGTTTATCACCCTCAAGGCTCGATGGGGTGACTCCTTGCCGTGGCGGTTGGATTACCAGAGCTGTGGTATCCTGTAACGTGTCATAGGAATGAAGCTTAACTCCAACCACGCGTAGGTATAATGACAGTAGAGAGAAAGTGTAGAGTCCATGAGTGAGTATACGACAGACGCCAGGGGAACTTGCTAGACCTCTGCGCTGCGCATGAAGTTGGTGCCAGTCGTAGATCGCGACCGTGGAAAGCCAGGCAGATAGCCGTACAGCACCCGTAAATCAAAACATGTTGAAAACAAAAACAGAAAGAACGGCATGTACTGGTAACCGGTTCCAGAGAATGGAGCAATAAGCAAGTGGTAGTGACTGCCAAAAACGCGCTAGTCACAGATTGTCACATAAATATCACCCTCTCTAACCGTCATTGGTTTTTATTTATTTTCTTGATGGAATTTGTACTGGTATATGGTACAGGTACGAAATTTGCGTTGAATGAACTGCGATTGGCGTGATAAAGTACAGTTGTGATCGAACTATCGATTTCGCGTTCCGGAGATTCTTCAGAAAAATGCAAATACCGTCCACATGCACTCAGCAAAGCATAAACGGACTACTGTTGGGAATAGACGTCGGCAGGCATGATGAACACGAGGGGGTGTGGCTCGAACGAACGTATATTGACAGACAGATACGTAGGTGGTGGTGGTACGAAGCCAAGAAACGATAATGATCGGTACGAAAATCAAAATAAGGTAAAACAAAAGACGGCGAGCCGTCAGCCTGGTGGCTGTGAAACCATCATCCTCAACAACTACTTCTGACATAATTAGTACCCTAGAATCCCTGTCTTCATGTTAGTGTTGAAACCTTGTTGCAAGTGTTGCGATGAGGGGTAATTCTCCAGCCACTCACCCAGATATAGCAACACGCGAGAGTCAAATTTAGGCTGTGTATTTATCTACATTTCTGTACACTAATAGCTAGGTAATAGAAAAAATGCTGTAAAGTAAACGAAATCAAGTCCGGGGAGAAAACTCTTCCTTACACTAGACAACCAAAGATCCCGGGTATGCGCGACACTTGACAATCCAACAGCAAGAACTCCAGGGTATCCACATAGCGAGATCTGGGACTGGTTCAGTGAATAGAAGCACCGTCTGTCCCAAGACTCACCGTGAGCCTGAGGAGAATGAGATTGCGAAGGCTTCAGCCAACCATCATGCTCCGAGCCAGTGCCGCTATTCTTCATGCCATCTGGGGTCAGGAAGCACCACATTACAGCCTGGGTGGCGCGTTCATCTTCCACGAAAGCCTGGACCTCCAAACTCTTCCACCGTCATGGATCCAAGAAGCCGCCAAATTACTGGCTATATCGTGTTTCTCCCATGCATGAGCTGCGAAGAGATTGATGCCGAGACGAGGCTCATTACATCCAAAGAGGATATACCACATTCCGTGACCATCCAGACGACTTCGCCTGGCTCAGAACGATGCAAATTACAGTGGGGTCCCAAGTCTGATCCCTGTTGTTCTTCTCATATCCTTGAACTATTAGCCTCTCGACGACATCGACTAAGTAATACTCCAGCTCTGCCCGGAGTCCCGGGCCTCCGGTAATGGTCCACCCCATACCTGTTCACATTTAAAAAATGGTACGCAAGGTATTCTGATCAAAGTCGGGCCATCGTCGAGGTATGTCAGCATCTGTCGGAAAGGATCATCAGTTACTCTTTGGTGGTGGAAGAAGAACGCCACGACTCTGATGAGTCGCTGACAAGGCTGAAGGAGACGATGATATCTGGGGAGGATGGCGGGATACCATAAACAAGTTTGCCGTAGTTGGATAGCCGGATGTCAAATTGAAATTAAACTTGTACTTAGCAACAAACTTCCGGCCCGGAGCCACTTCCTTCTTTATCAATGACCACCTCGCTCATCCACGACCTCCTCACACCCGCCATCGACACCGCCAAAGCTCACCAATACGCCCTCACCCAATACGCCGATGCGCTCTCAGCAGAACTCGACGAGTTCGACAAACTCATCGTGCGTTTCATTACGTTTTGTCTGGTATTTTTGCTCATGGGCATAGAAAGCGGCGGAGCGCGACAAGGAAGATGCGGACGAGGACCTGGGGCTCCAAATCCAGGTTGTAGGTGCAAAGAAGCCTGTGGGACCCGTCGCGTCGAATGAACTGGTCAATCCGGTATGTCTTCTGCCATTAAATCATGTTGTGTCTCATGCATGTTTCGAGTCTTCACCATTCTACGAAGAGTCGGTGCGGAGGACGCGGTATCTGGCTTGGACAACTGTACGACCCAGTGCGTTTCATTCTGATGGCCCTTCCGTCCTCTAACACGATGACAGTGAAGGCTAAAGAACTTGCCGCACTAGACGAGGGAGTCAAGCACGAGAACACGCGGTTGAAAGCGCTGGAAACGAGGGACCGGTGCGTTCTTCCTTGGAGTTCTCTACTTATTTGACTGATGTTTTTAGTGGAACATCGGATATCGACATCGTTCTCAACACGGAAGGGATCAACTGGGCTATCATTGCTGAAAAAGTTGATTTTTATCCTGACATTCTACGTGTTCTAATCAACCTTCAGGTATCCGACGCGTCTACGGCGAAATGGACAGCAGACGAGGTACGGTTCAAATGGATGGCAGACAGGCACCCTAAGATCAACCATGACGAGTGGACGGACCAAGAGATCGAGCAGCTCAAGAGAATCGCTCAAGAGACTAAGGTGAACTGGGTGCAAGTTGCAAAGGACCTTGGCGTAAGCAGTCTTACACCTCTCCGTTCTAACCTAACTCGGTACTCAGACAAACCGCATTCCTCTCGACTGTATGCGCAAAGCCATCCAGCTCCGACAGCGACCTAAGCACACGTGGAAGAAACGCATCGACGACCGGCTTGAGGAGGCCGTCCAAAAGTACGGTGTGTCGAATTGGAGTCTAGGTATGCCTGCCTTGTCTGTCACCTTGCCTGCTAACCCTCGTCAGTTGCCCGATACGTCTCCAACGAGCTCAACGCGGTTCAATGTGAAGCGCGATACGTTCGGCTGCACCTCGACCGTCGCCCGTGGACGGCAGAAGAAGACGCGCGGATGTACTTGGCAGTGGCGGGGTACGGGCAGAGCTGGGTGGATGTGGCGAGCGCGATGCCAGGGCGGACGAATGACCAGTGTCGGGACCGGTGGATCGAGCGGCAAAATACGGCAAGTGTCTGGACAGAAGACGACGATCGTCGGCTAGTGGAGCTTGTTGACCAGTTTGGGAGCGTCGGGCGGTGGAAGGCTATCGCGAGCGGGATGGGCGGGGGAAGGATTGACGTGAATTGTCGGTCGAGGTATAACAAGATCAAACCGACGCCTCTTCCGGAACCACAGAGGAAAGGCAAAGCAAAGGAAAAGGAAAGTAATCCTGTCTGGAAGCAGCCTCCTACGTATGCGCTTAGTGCCCCAATTTCGGCGGCAGCGCCCTCAGCAGTGCCTGTGTTGACTACATGGGCACTTAATCCACGTACGAGGGGAAACCAGGCCGTTCCGAATCCAACTCCGCGTGCATGGCCAAACGCGGTTCCTCCTCAGTCACTAATACCGTTTGACGCTGGGCCGCCAGCACCTCAACCGGCTCTCGTAGACTCTGATGCCATGGACGTCGACCCTGTGGTTCCTCAACAAATTCCAGAACCAAGAAGGAAGGAGAAGGATGCCAATGGTGATGTGATGGATGTGAATTCCGAGACTGCACCCAAACCCAAGCGCAAACCGAGAGGAAGGTCACAGAAAACTCAGAATGCTGAAGTAGATGTTCCTACGACTGCTGAAAAGGGCCTGAGAAGAAGCGCACGAGGCAAGGGCAAGGAAAGTAATTAATAGATGCTTTGAGTGTTCTTGACCGATCACGAATTCATCACTTAATTAATATATACTATCAATTGGCCGACGGCGCTATGGTGTAGTGGCAGCACATGGGATTTTGATGAGTCGTCAACTCGTTTATTCTTCCCATAACCCAGGTTCGAACCCTGGTAGTGCCTCATGAAATCTGTGCTTGCCTTTATCGCAATAAAGGCATCAGACTGTCAGACACTCAAGCTTGATTCTTGAGCGTTTGAACTTTTGAACTCTCAGATTGATTCAACATTTAGAAATCAAAACCCAGGCCTATTTCTGTGCACCAAATACTTTCTGAATGACTTTTGAACACTCCCGAGCGGCTGCAAGACCATTGGCATTGAAGAATACATTCTGGCTAACTGCGCGCATCAAGACCCGACTCTCCACCGCTTCCTTGGATGGGCACTGCTCTGCCAATTCACAATATGTCCTAGCAACTGCGCGTCCTCCTGGCCCTGACCCGAAGCATCCTCTGTAGAGAGCATAAGGTTGCGCAGGGACTCTTGCACGAGCCCCGCCGTCTTTAGCTTCTTCTCGAGCGAAGGCAAAGCCGCCTTTTTTGGCGGAGACACGGGGGTCTGATGGTACGTGTGTTTCGGGGGAAGGTCCGGGAACGAAGTCGGAAGGTTGCGCAGCGTGAACGGAACAGACGACGCCGGATCTTCGTCGTCAGACGAGAGGAGCTCTGGGGAGGGAGAGCGCGAGGGCGGGGGTATCAGTGTGGGGAGCGGTGCCGTGTTTCTCTTCCGCGTCTGGGCACGGAGTCCCTTCATGTCGAGCTCGTAGTCCTTGCATGCGAGCATCAGGTCGGTGGCGACAGCCCCGGCACGGTTGGCGAGGTTGGCGTACTCGTGGGCGCGGTGGTAGAGGGCCTCGACGATGGCGACGACCTCATGCTCGAGGCGGACGACGGCGGCGGGCTCTGCGGCATCGAAGCCGGCGCGTTTGAGCTCTGCGGAGACGAGGCGCTGTGTGGCTTCCGAGGCGGCGGCGGGGGACACGGCGGGCGGGACGGGGGACGGCGGGGACGGCTCTGGCTGTAGCGGGGGCGCGGCTGCTGCGGCTGTGTACGGGTAGTAGGCGGGGTAGGCGGCATTGTAGACGGAGTATGGATTTACAGGCACCGGTGCTGGGATCATCGTGGTCAAGAGTAAAGTCCCAAAATAGACTTGACTGACTTGATGACTGCCCGTCCCACTGCCCTTTTCCAGACAGACAGCTTTCGCAATAGCCGTCCCCTCGTCGTCGGTCCCGACCAGCCAGAGTCTCCGTTTCCGATACTGCTTAGTGGTGCCGTGCAGCGTGGATTTGGACGGGGCGGCAAGGATCTGAACTGCCCCACAGGTGATAATGCTACCTTTGGTCACCTCTGACGCTGATGCCTCGCAGCGAACCTCCCAGATGAAGCGATAGAGGCGATCAGCTCAGTGGCCGAGCCGGGTGTGTACTATGGCTACGCCCAGGTCCCAGACGCACCGGCAAATGAAGTGTGGCCCATGGTTATGAGTCTCGGCTGGAATCCATTCTACAAGAATGAGCGTCTCACTGCTGTGCGTCGTATCCTGTCTCTGTTGCGTCGCGCTCACCGTCCAGCAGGAGATCCACGTCATGCACGAGTACACCGCCGACTTTTACGGCATGGAGCTTAGAGCCGTCGTCCTTGGATATATACGCCCCGAGTTGGATTTCACCACCATGGGTGCGCTTTACATACTCTGTTCTTCATGATCGCTCACTCCTTATCAGAGGCACTGATAGAAACTATAGAGACTGATAAACGAGTAGCCTTAAACTCGTTGGATCGGGAGGCTTATAAGACTTTTGCAACCCATCCTCATTTTGTGTTAAAAGAATAGAATTTATAGACAAGTCGCTTCGTGAAAGAATAAATTTATATGCCTTCGCTCTAATCTCCCTCCACAGCCTCGATTGGCGCTGGTAAGAGGCGATGGCGGAGGATTATTACCATACAAGGCCAACCATCGACCATCTTTCACTTCTTCGGGCTCCAAGAGCCGTGGTCGAGAGGTAACACCATCTCCCCCATCACCACCTTCTTCAAAATAGTATTCTCCGCCCTCCTCCCTATGCGCCCTGAGCCGCTCGAAAACGCTGACATCCTTTGGCAAATTCGACGGCAGCCCAAGCATTCTGTAGCACTTTTCGAGTTTGCTCGCTTGCCATACTTGATTCACTTTGTGCCGAAACATCGAAGGGCAATCCAGCAGCGTATCGTCGTTTCCATACGCCTATTCTACCTCGTCGTGAGGGACGATGTATCGCGAACCATAGTTCCGCATCTGTCGGCAGTATGAAAAGTCAGTCGGGTTGCCGGAAAATGTTAATATAGGCTCGAATAGATTATGACCATAGCTCACGAGACATCGGGCAACCCACAATGTCTTGAATCCTCAAACCGACACAAAATTGTCCAGAGTCAGCCTATCACAGGTTCTCAGAAACCAACGTCGCCTCGTCTTCGTCCATATACGCGCATTCAAATACGAAGCAGTGAGCAAGCTGCCATTTCCCAACGCCAGGTCTGATTATGCAGATTCTCGCATCAGGCTCTTTCGTAGATCCATCACGCAGAGGTAAACAGGACGACCCTCCCACGTATAAGTGACCTCGCGCCGAATTAATCGGCATAGAGGACTCGCTGTTTACAGATCTATGTATCCTTGCTCGAATGCACCCAAGAACTGCATCGTCACTGCCTCGTGCTGGGGGATGGATCATGGAATGAAAAGACAGATTGGGAGTCATGATCGTAGAACATATGATGAGCGCTACGAGAGATCTGTTAGCAACGTCAAAGGGAACACATGGACTAAACCTACGAGTCGTATGTTGACCTCATCAAAGACCTGGGGTGATGCACTAGTAGCAACAAGATAGGGACCCTTGTTGGGTCATTGTTCTAAACGGAGCATCATTCGAGCTATATTCTCTCTCAAAACCCCTTGTCAAGTATGACAACGGGATACTTTCTTGTCATTGCAAGGCCTATGAGAGGGTCTGTGAGAACATTGGTTGCATGGTGTATCAATGTTGGGGTGTAAGGGAAAAAGAACGAAGATTGTTCTTCAAGATGTGACTCTGGGATAAAGGGGTTTCAGTTTCGGTGTCAGACAGACAGTCTTGACCCAATGGAGCGTCGCCAAAATAGTTGTTCTGCAGTATTATGGGCGGCTTAGGGAAGTTCTATGATGAGTGGTGTTGTTTTCGTAGTATAGATAAATCAAGACTCACAATCATGCATCAAGCCCGTCTGTCCTTATTAACTTCGTATTATCGGAGTGTACATACCAAACTTCTTCGCGTGTTTAACACCAGATAGCCCATTTGATTTGAACCTGTATAGACTTAAAGGCTTTTTAGAGCAGAGATACGATGCGTCGGTTGCAGTCTGCTTGAATAATACGGATGTCGCTAATCTATCTGAAAATGACCAGTTAAGTAGATGCACATACAATAGTTCCAACGATGCTGGATATGCCTATGCAGCATGCCAAGTAACGTTCAGATGGCATGCTTGGCTCTATGGGCTGGTCAACCAAGACAGTGGACAGCTGAGAGAGAAACAAAAAAAAATCATAAATGAGCCAAGGAAAATTTTGTTCACAGACAAGGACAGTGCCAAACGACGCGAGATAATCCAGAAGAACACCATTGGTCGCGAAGGGAAGCGTGGATATCGATACAAAGCGGTGACCGTTGGATCGACAAGAAGCAACCCGGTTTCTCCCGCTCCCACCAATAAGCAGCTCCCCATTCGTCAAGGGATTCCAATTCTCTTTCAAGTTCAATTCCCAGTTAAAATAACGCGGTGGTTGGTTTTAATTTCGAGGAACAGGGAAGAATCTACTCTTCAGCTTCAACGTATTTATGACGAATATCCTTCCATTGTTTCTACGTCGGGTTGAGCACACGCAACGGAGGAAATCGAAAAAAGCGAGGACGTACTCCCTTGTTCCAACGGTCATAGAAAGAATCCAGGGCGGTATCGAACCCAATACCGAATCCGAATGCGCCAGCAAAGATGGTTGCGACGTACACGCCTATCCAGGTCAACATCGAGGAGCAGCCAAAGGTAACCGAGACCTACTGTTGCGCTTGAAGAAGGTATTGTACAGCGTAGTCGAGAACTAATCCAAGGCGAGTTAGTAGCCAATCATCGCGAGGAAGCAGGCAAAGACATACCGACATGATGGTAAAGGTGAAGAGTAAATTACCTAATCGGGAATTTTCATGTTTGCTCTGCGCCGTATACTACCACGAGCAGCACTGCAGACCCGCTCAGTCGTCGGTGGCGGCGGGGCACACACGATAGGCTCGGTCATTGGCGAGCTCAATGCCGACCTTGCCGCCACTTCCAATCCTGCGCCTCCCGCTCCCTCCGTCATCGACCCAAATCTGCCGCCCTCCGCCCCTTCCAATGAAGAAAAACCCGCGACACCCCTCGACCCCGTGGACCGCCGTAACTGGCCTATCTACCGCCTGCACTGCCAGGCTACCCCCAATAACACCCTGCTCACCTTCACCGCCCCAGATGGCTGCGTCAAAGCATGGGCGTCTGCAGGCTCGTGTGGATTCAAAAATACGCGAAGAGGGTCACCCGAGGGTGCGTACGCTGCGTCTGTGAGGATTTTTGAGAAGATCCAGGCGGCGACGGAGGGCACGGAGTTTTATGTGCATTTGTTTCTGAAGGGCTTTGGGTTGGGACGGAACACGCTTGTGCAGACGCTGGCGAGCACGGAAGGCGAGGCGGTGAGGAGAAGAGTGTTGTATCTGACAGACCGGACTCCGATAAAGATTGGAGGAACGAGGGCGAAGAAGATGAGGCGCATATAGGTGTGTTTATTGCTTGTTTAGCGGCTTTTCTGACGGTTAGTAGGCAATTCCATGTCGTACTCTATGTTGCAATGCAGTCTATTACAGGTTCCAGCTGACCCACTTGAATTTCTCATCAACAAACGAGTAAGTTGCCGACCAGGCTGAAGGATATGATACATAGCCTCAACCAGCGCCAGGAGGTTTGGGTGTATGAGTATTTCCACATAGGAAAAGGATGCGAGTCATCGAGAGGCTGATAGTGACATTCTACCGCACCTTTGATTGCTAAGGTAGATTCTCATAATAGTCACGAGAACCGTCGTCTGAGGTCCCTGTCTAGTTGTACCGAGTGAGTTTCTGCTTTTGACGGGAGAGCAGGTATTTTTTAATCAATTTTAGTGATGTTGTATCGCGTTCTCATCTCTTTGTTTCGCTACTCACACATATCAAACCGAGCCCAGTAATCTCAAAGTTGGAATAACAGAGCTTAATCTGTTACCGAGTTTGTGGGAGGGTGGTCAACAGCCCAACTTGATTACGTTCTCTACCACTGAACATGTCCGACTCGTCTTCGGCTCCTTATCTCATTTCTTTGTATCCCGATTTTGAAGAATGTATTACAAGGATGGCTGACATCCTCGTTGAACTGAAGACTGCAACCCACAGCATGGAGGTCCTGAAGTAGGCTGCTTCTATTCTTAATGCAACATCCTATCTTAAAACGCTAGTTCATTCCCCAGTTCTCTGACGCATGAGCGATTCCATGGTGGAAGTCGCCTGAAAACTTCATACCAATAAGTCCAGATGCCAATGGTACGTCTATGGCGCTCAGTGTGCGGTTTTATCCAAGTCTCCATGTTATCCCACAGCAATAAACAGTTTCTCGATCTCTAAAAGTATTGCACTCCCACTTACCCCCAGCTGGACTCAGAGATCTCAACTGGAGGCGCGCGCATCATCCCAACATCATCTCACAGCTTCGACCTGGTCGAACAATTTGTATCACGCCGAGGCAGAACAGAAGCTGGATGGTGTAGACTTGTCCTCCACTGAGCGACGTTGATCTGATATTATTTGGAAGACTAGGCTTCAGTCAACGTTTTCACCCATTTTACGACACATCCAACGACGAACTTACTGATTGTCCAGGCAGTAGGTGCTTTTTTGCATTCTAGGGTGGAATACTATCATTTATTGTTGCACACAATACCCAATCTGCACGTATTTTCACGCATGTCGTTTGACTCAGCTTCTTCCAGTTCGCTAGTGTCATATTCGCTCCGAGTCACAGTTCATTTACCTGCACAATACTCTTCTGAAACAATTCCTCGTCCGTCAATTCCTCGCTCAGCCCTTCAATCACTGCTCCAAGGGGACACTCTGAGACCGAATACAGCGTGCACCCTTCTCATATAAATGGTACGTCGTTCCAACGTTATCTCACACAGGGCCCTGCACAAATAAAAGATAGTACTCCTGAATGCTGGGAGGATTCAATCTTCCGACCCTGTTTTACTGTTATACTCAGTGGGAACGGCGCAAGCACGATCCATTTCTGCTGACGGACCGTGTAGACGCACTTCTGTATCCTGCAGGCAACCGTAAGATATCTTCTGGGATCTTCTGGCTTATATACCCTCACAGCGCGCTGCCTTCCGAGACTTCCAAAGCTGGGTTGCACCGAGGTTCCTATTATGTCCGACATCTGATCCTCTGACGAGGCTCATCAGTGAAACGGCACCCACCGAAAGAACTCACAAGTATTTCCCGATGTATTGCTGTCTAGTGCCTATCTAATCCTCCGTGGCTTGTCAGTTGCCCCTGATTTTCCAGAGGTATAGAGTCTTACCACCTGTTCATCAAAGGGTACAATATTGATTGAATTCGCCTAGATATTCAAGCACTGATTCTCCTGGTCTCGACTCTCACCCCTAGCAATAAACTCGGGTGGTACGGGATTCAGCAGACACCGGGTCTGCACTTTAATTTTCTCCACGAGGACACTGACCTCGGTGCCTAGAGTTTGCCCTGGTGATATAGCATTCTGGCATGGTGACTTTATTCATTTGATCGAGAATGGAACAGTAATTCAGCAAGCATACCATTCAGACAGCCTTGCATTCGACGTGATCTGAAAGCTCCGTCTCTAGTCATGTACATCGCAACGGTTCCTACGACCCCATTGAACTGAGCATAGGATAGGAAACCTGCTTGAAGACCGTCGCGCCACCTGTTCTCTTGCTCAAACGAAGCACGAAAAGCATCGGCAGGGTTTGGAAAACACTGACGATATATGGGACGATATACGGGATCTAAATTACTTATTTCCGCTGCCAATTGTCGTTCATATCGTCATGCACTCTCACTTGTTCCCAGAAATCCGGTCACTGTACCCCGCGTGATAATAAACACATAACCAAATTTTGGGCTCTCTGCATCATGATGTTCCTGTTACCACGTCCTTCGCGGGGGGACCCAGAGTCACTCATTGGGCAGGCATTTGAACATCCCGGGTCGCGAAAGTTCTTCTAAGATGCATGCGTATTTAAAGGTTACTTGGCTTTTCCGTATCTTTATCTGATAAGCATCAGCCGCTGATATGAATATAGCGCGAGAAGTACAATCAGAGTTGTTGTGGCTGCAAATACAACCAGATCAACAGAGTTTGGACCAGTGTTCACGAGTAGCAGGCCTTGTGAGGTTTAGAGCTTCTCATACTGAAAGCTACTGACAATCATTCGCCGTTGTTCGTTTCCGAGGGCAATCCCAGGAGATTCTAGAACATACAAACTAGCGTCTGCCATCCACTTCTGCCAGAGTACGAACCCGCAATTATGACAGACGTCAGAGCAGGGTACTTAGGTGTGTATGCAATCAGAATTCCAGATTTTTCCACTCAAGATCGCCTTGTAGTCCTTATTCTCATTGGAAGTAGATAAGAAACTGAGGTTATTCATTGTGAACATGTTGATGTTATCTAATTCAGACGAGTCGAGAAGACACTTTGAGTGGAACGCGATCACGTGGCATGAACCTCCAAGTTGGTAAATGATCGTGAGCTCTCAACCAAATTAGATATCACGGTCTCTGCATCTTTAGTCGGACGGACCCATATATCACGGGGATTTCCGTAGGGTTTTTAGGTTAAGATCATCAAGTGAGCCAATAGTGTTGCAAATGTGTCGGGGAGTTGCGGCCCACGAGTTCTGGGGAATGAAACAGCGACCAAATAGATCCGTATAAGCTCTAAGCCTCTAACGGCGACTGATTGTCGAAGTGTAAAAACCCACATGCTTTCCGGTTTGTCGGCTGCCCCACACTCAATATTTCGTTTGAAAGCTTGATCGCACCCTCACTCTTCGGCAGTTTTACCCAAGAGAACGGATTCTGTAAGGACCACCGTGAAGGCATCTAGACCAACTTCGCCACGTCATGACGAATGTACATTGACATACATCGTAATACGATATTCGAAGCTCAGCAGTAGTGTTAGCAATGGTGCTTGCTGATTAAAAGTGGCCCTTTCCATCTGTGCCGTTAAACCATAGCAATACGACGTTCAATTCGAGCACTTGTGTCAAGGGAGATATGGAGACAGATTTTTACGCCATACTACCATGGTGGCCAGGAGGAAGAGAAGACGAAACCGAAGGCACGCACCATTTATTGATTCCCGTGGAGCGCTTTCAATGGGCTTGGCGGTACGGTGGCACTGTCTATCGTACGAGACCTCCGACATCGCGTTTCGTCGCCACAATTTGAACATATTACCTCCAGGGACGTCGAAGAGGTACAGGTACCTGAGCCAGCGAGGGTCGAAATGTATTGCAATAGACTGTAGTGGTTTGCTTTACGTCACAGATACTTTAAACAATCACACATTATTGAAATGTGCTTTTATGAATCTGACAAGAAGATAAGGTTGAGATAAGTGGTATCGCACCTTCCGAGTGCAGCCATAAAGAGCCTCGCGCTTGAATTTCGGGAGATGAGAAGCAGATAACTGTCACGATTCGAAGGGTGTACGACTACGAATAGATCCGCGGATGATGCAATGTTAAAGCGTCGACCTTCAACACCGTGACTGCGATTCCGACTTGGTGACGGTGAAATACTCGCCACGATGTTTAGGATCCGCGGCCGCTACGAGCAACCAATGGAAGTGCTGAGAAATTGCGCATGCGTCCACGTTGTTACCCGGCAATGGTGCACGAGGGGAGTTTTGTAAAAACCTCCGGAGGTCAGATGTGAAAAAGGGAATTGTAAAGCGAGGGGGCGGGATTGCGGCTGGCATCGATACTTCCACGAAAAAGAACAGCAAGCAGCAAACCCGTGGCGTCGACCAAGAAAGGGAAGTTCTCGTATTTAGGCAACGGCCTTTTCGAAGATGGATGATAAGCAGAAGTATAACCAAGCTCTAGCCAATGATACGCGCAATCGCAGTGCAAAGTGTCGTGAATAAGAGTGATACTGACATCCCGTCTTATCGATACGAACACGAGGAGCGGACTGCCAAGGTTCTGTCATCATCCACAAATACGGAGGGCCGTCAGTTGAGCCTGTCAGCTGCGAGCCAAACGGAGGTCAATCTTTACACGCCAGTCAGGAAAGCAGTAAGCGATGACCGATGAGGCCAGCGATGGGATACCTTATTAATCTGGGCGAAGAAGCGCACAATCATCGCCCATCGCCTGCTCGGCCGCTATTGGGCGTAGTCGCTATCCGTCGGACGAGAGCTCCGACAGCCACCTGGGAATATGCAAAAAATCGGCAGCGACAGACCTTGAATTGGATAAATAACAAGCTATTTCACTGATCAGAGAGAAAAGCGGCTGGCGGAGGATGTCTATCTTTAGTAAGGGTCTGTACAAAAGGGAGAAGCCGGAACCGGGTGCCGACCTACCCGCATCTTATCAGATAAAGCCCAGGCATTCAGCCAGGAAACCCCCCTGTCTCACCAACCTGCGAGAAGTATTGAGGCAGGTTGAGTAAAATACGGAAGATAGGGAGCACGGACGTTTCCTTCTAACGGCCACCACGACTTCGCCAAGCAGCTTTTCCAGGTCCTTACACGTCATTATGTTCGCCTTGCGCCGGGTCGCTGCACTTGTTCTCGGCCAGGACAACTCTCCTCAAGGCCTTCATGCAGAACTCGAGGCGTCGGCAGTGCCAGTCACCGACGCACAGTGCAGGTCCTGTCCAGATCCTTGCGATGAAGGTTAAATTTCTTTTCTCGGCCTCACCTTTTATCTGATATGTTCTTCGTCAGGACACGAGGGATACCCCAAATTTGATGTGGACATGGAATCCCATATGCTGGGAAGTGTAAAACCGTACCGTCGGCAGGTAATTACTTATTTCGTCTTCGCGTGTTTGTTGTTCAGCTCCCGCGTTCAGCTGGTAATCTCAACTGGGAAAATCGACTGGGACAGAGAAGTTACCGATACTAAAGGTTCTCTCGCCGCATTTCTCGCGCAGGTCGAACACCGAAAACAGCATGCTTCACATCCCCGGCGACCCAGCGTAACCGCTGTACCTCTTTCGCCACCAGATGATTCCATTCTTCTTCAAGAAAAAGTTTGCAGCATCGTTTCTCCCCACCATAATCCTCTACCACCGTCATCCCCGCCGCCTTCTCACAGTACCTCTGGGGTATTCAACGCAACAGACTCAAAGAGGGTATCAATCCTGAATGGAAGCCATAATACTCTGTGCCACGATCCAGACTATGAGACGATTCTTGTTTTCCCCGATTACAAATTAGTGACAGAGGTTCCACGATCCGTCGAAGGCGCACAAAATCTATGGGACACCTGTGTCGATCCAGAGCTCGGACGAGCAGGCGGGGTGCTTGAAAAGAGTCCATTCAACTCTTGGGTTATACCCTATGCGTGCGTGATCCTTCTCTGTGAGGCATTTTGTTCTGCTCCCGTTTCCCATCATCCGTTCTGACATATTCTGTCAAAAATTAGGCTCGCATAAAAAACGTGACAAACGATGCTCCATCGCCGCGGCCAAACTCGAGCATGGTGCGTTCCTGTGCTTTTTGTGTCGTGTTGTGGGGCCTGATGGGTGTCGCAGCATTTACACAGACCCTCGAATCCAAAGGCTGGACGGTAGATACCCAGCTAGAGCACCCGATGGACGACCCGTTGGAGGAATTCGTTGGATCACCGGAGGAGCAAGAGCAAAATATCATCCGACATTTGCAGGAGCTTCAGGGAGTGAAAAGGGCCCTGATTATACGCAATTCACATATTGGGGGCCATCGCTATGCGGGGAACTGTATCGTGAGTCAACGGTGGCAATCTTCTACCAAATGGAGGATGCTAACGATTATGAACAGATTTACACTCCGCAGGGCGCTGGTGTGTGGTACGGTCGCGTGTCGACGCACGAGGTTGATTCGATTGTGACAAATACGATCGAGGATGGGTTGGTCCTGCCCAAGCTGCTCCGTGGAGGCGTGAATATCTCGCGGCCGGGTTGCAGCAGATTGCATGATTGGTGACTGGGTGTATTTGAGGTGCGGGTATTTATTCATTCGTTCGCTTGTTGCTGTATTTCGCTTTGTCATCTTGGGTTTGGCTTTTTGTAGAGTAGATTATACGTTAGCAGTGCTGTACGACTCGGGGTACGGAGGCAGAGCGTACTGATTAATCCTTGAAGTATTCATATATAATATCTTGTTAATATTATACACGTTTATATGGTTTTTGCAGCAGAGAGGCGTGATGAATGAAGACAAGGATTGATGATGATAGTGTTATAATTATTGCACCCACCAAGTTGTCCGGTGCACGTGCTGTTGCCTTTCTTCGCTTCTCGATATCTCAGTCGACGCTCCTGACTGCTCGTCGACCTCTGTTTGCGCTACATGATGCTTTCGAGAGTATCAGAAAGAATCATCATGGCTACGGGCCCTGCTGGCGCGGTTTAGTGTGTTGCCTCCAGATATGGTCCTTGGGTTTCTTATCGCAATCTCAATCTAGACAGTTATCTGTCCTCCTCAACGCGGCTACTGTTGCTACTAGTAGTTGTATTCCAAGATACGATGCATCGTTCTTCACTCACCGCTCCTCGCAACGGAAGCTTCCTTTGACTATTTCCCTGGAATCGAGCTTGGCGACGTCTTTATAGTCTACTATGCTGCCGATTCGTTATTCTAAGCCCCTAAAAAATTGCTGGAGGTTCTCGCCGCTAGACTATTCAACTTACGGGTCGCGCCCCCAGGTCTGCCAGAGTATGGGCCTAGGTTGGACCACCTGTCGCTGCAATTCGATGTGGCAGTACAATTTGTCCTATTTATGTAGGTTCACGACTGTGGGACGACCTCTGTGCTGATTCTTTGCCGGTTCAATGCCGTGACGACGAATCTACGATTGTTTTTACATTCGAGGATGCTTGTGGGCCTGCTCTTCGGCCATCCTGCATTACTCCGGGGTACGAGGCTGTTCGCTGCCATTCGCCTATACGCTTATTGGCTTGTTTCGAAAGCACCGTGTCTGTTTCGCCGTTGTTCGACGTGTCTTCTTCAGCATGGTGTTGCACAGCGTGACTGATGGATTCGAGAACAAGGTCTCATTATTTCGATGACAGACAGTGCTTGAGGAGCTGGCACTGTTTATGCTATGTCAAACTATCTCCAAAGTCTCTTTGTAAGGTTTCATTCTCCACGCCGTTCCCTGGGTGTCCACCGTTGGGGCTGATGATGGGAATCCCGGACCTTCATTCGGCGTTGACTTGGCCGAAAATGTTACAGCCGCTCTTGACAATGTCTTGGAGACTTGTCGTTCGTGCAGTCTCGACAGTCATTGGCATCGAGTACTACATACATATTGTCGTCGACAATTGTACATTCACCTTTTTCCCCTGCGACGATTCGCTAAGCAATATATTCCTGCAAAGCGTGCCAGGTACGAACTCGCTGTTGATATTCGACCGAAGCATTGTATCTGGACTTTGTTACGTGGAATGCAGCGTGTATTTGCGCCTAAGGCCTGCGAAGACAGCTATGACATCGAGTTGACAAACGGATCACCCAACTTGGTCCAGGGAAGAAGGATACGTTTTTCTCTGGTCCTGTGCCCCTTTGCAAGATGCAGTAATGTTACGCCGAATGGGATCTCCTAAAAAACAGACCTCGGAAACACGATAAAGCGAGGGGGGGTGCAAATAGTACGGGCCGAACCTCGAAGCAATTGAAGGCGGAAAAAACAACGTGGAACATCCGGGACAATTGAAGAGATCGTGGCTGGAGTATATACGAGTAATTTAGAAATTCGAGACGACAGAGCGTCGACCGGAGCTCCACTGATGTGTGATTTTGCAGTGCTCCACCAAGACAGAAGACTCTTATCTTTCTACCTGCCTGCCATATCGACCAGCATCTCGAGCTCGCTGTCCAACCTGATGATCAAACTGTGGCCCACGACGGCGACAACAACGGAGACAGGGATGGAAGATATGACGCCGAGACCCGGAGTATTAGATCGTAACCCGTTTGACACGCTCTCTTCGTCTCCATCACCTACTGCCAGTTGCAGCGGCCATACTACCACCGGCCCTAGACATCCACTGTTAACGCCGAACCACGACCTCACTCCTGGCGCGACGTCGTCGACGCCAGCCTTGAACGCAAGCTTTGCTGCCGCCCTGCCTCCAAGTCTCTCTCTACATGCTTTCAACAATATGCAGCTTCCGTCGCCAAAGCGTTCAGACAAGTCCCCATCGCCACCGGCATCGACCTCCACGACCTCTCTCTCCAACACTTCCAAGGGCCAGATACACGTCAAGCTCATCCAGGCCAGGGGTCTGAACGTTCTCTCCTCATCGGCGAGGCCGTATGTCGTCGTTCAGTTCGAGCAGAACGAGTTTGTCAGTCGGGATCCTACAGATGTAGCTGACAAGGAGGTCAAGGGTGTTCCTATCTCTCGTGTGGGCTCTGGCTCAGCGCTCAGTGCTCTCGCAAAGGCGTCCGGTAATCCACATCCACCGTCTCCGTCCTCTTCGGTCGGATCTCGTTCATCTGCCAATAGCAGCGGCACCGTCACAACTGGTGGCCTTTTTGGCCGCGTGTCGTCCCACAATCCTGTCTGGAAACACGAGGTTTCCTTCGACGTCACTTCCGAGGACTCCCTCATTACCTTCAATGTTTACGACCGTTCAGTCGACGACCTTGGTTTTCTTGGCACCGTCCAGATTAAACCGGTACTCATACACGAACATTCCGTTGACCAGTGGTACAAGCTATTACCTTTTGAAAGCGAGGTCGTGTCTGGTGAAATGCGAGTGCAAATAACGTTTGAGCAGTGCAAGGTACGCTTCAATGGTAAAATTCTCGGCGTTTTCTTATTCTTTCCAGGTCAAGCGGGCTCTTACTCCTCGTGACTTTGAGTTTCTCAAGCTCATAGGACGTGGGACATTTGGCAAGGTCTTCCAGGTCCGCAAAAAGGATACCAAGCGCATATACGCCATGAAGGTCCTCTCTAAAAAAGAAATAGTAGCCAAGAAAGAGGTTGCCCATACCATCGGCGAGCGCAAAATCCTTCAGCAGTCTCTTGAATCCCCTTTCCTCGTGGGCCTCAAGTTTTCCTTCCAAACTGATCAGGATCTCTATCTAGTCACTGATTTCAAGAGCGGTGGGGAGCTATTCTGGCATCTGCAGCGGGAAACGAGATTCCCTTTGGATAGGGCTCGTTTCTACATCGCAGAGTTGGTGCTCGCGTTGGAGCATCTGCACAAGTACGATATCGTCTACCGCGATCTCAAGCCAGAAAACATTCTGCTAGACGCGACAGGGCATGTCGCGTTGTGTGACTTTGGGTTGAGCAAGGCGGATCTGAAACCCGACGAGCTCACTACAACATTCTGTGGTACTACCGAGTACCTTGCTCCAGAAATCCTGTTGGATGAGCACGGTTACTCTAAGATCGTCGACTTTTGGAGCCTGGGGGTATTACTGTTCGAAATGTGTTGTGGTTGGAGTCCATTCTATGCCGAGGACACGCAACAGATGTATAAGAACATCTGCTTTGGGAAGATTCGTTTCCCCAAAGGCGTAATCAACGAAGAGGGGAAGCAGTTTGTGAAAGGGGTATGAAGTGCTCTTTCTCTCCGCTTCATCTACATACTCATAAGCGTGTGCAGCTTCTTAATAGGAATCCAAAGCACCGATTAGGTGCGACGCGGGACGCAGCTGAACTTAAGGAGCACACTTTTTTCTCCTGTATCGATTGGAAGGCCCTTAGTCTCAAGCAGGTCACGCCACCTTTCAAGCCTGTTGTTGAGAGTGACGAGTCAACCGCCAATTTTGACCCGGAGTTCACGAGCGCGGATCTTTCGCAAGTCGGGGTCGATGGCATGGACGAGAATGATCCTTCAGAGGATTGGGTGATGAGTGGCAGCTATATAGGCAGCCTACATACACCCAATGGTCCCTTGGGCAGCGAGCGCAACGGCTCGAGCAGCTCATTGGGAAGTATGCATGGTGGGTTCGGCGCGCTAAGCATGACGAATGGGCCCCCAGGAAAGAGTAGTAAAGGCGTGGATATCAAGAAGGCAAAGAATGGAAAGCGGAAAAGTGGGAATAGTGGCCGTGGTAGCCCGCTGACCAGCTCGGTGCAAGAGAAGTTCCGAGGATTCTCATACTCTGGCGGCGAGAGCCTGCCGGACGAGATGGAGTTTCGAACGAAGGCGAATGGGAATGGGAAGAGCGATGATGAAGGAGGACAGTCAGGCCCGGAGCCAACGACGGAGGATGAGTACGAGGACTTCTCGAGGAGCGCAGGGAGATATGCAAGGGGGAAGAGAAGAGGACTTGGGTTTACGGAGGTGGAGTGATGTTATAGCCACTCAGACATTGCATATGGTTTTTTGTCGTATCAATCAATTGTCATATTTAGACTAGTTTTGTAGTAATGTAGTACGGGTCTTGTATTTTTTTCACTTTTGGTGGCGTTGACACGGTATATGGCATTTACAGTGGCGTAACTCCGCACGACCTAAGTGTGGATTGAATATCACACCTTTTAGGGTCGTAACCCGTCTTGCGTCGGTATTGACCATCGGTTACTGAGTAGAATTCTCCATAACTGGGTCTTCGAATGTTGCTCGCGTCCTGGAAGTATCATTACGTCCGTTAGTGTGGGATCGCGTCCGGTTCTTCCTCCATCCCGCTTTCAAGCTATTCGATCCCGATCTCATATTTGCCGGTACCCACATAAGTAGGCTTCGCGGCGAATACACGCGTGACGCGTCTTATTCTGTTTTTCCAGGACGTGTTGACTGAGTGTCTAATAAAAAAATGGTTATGGGCACTGGTACTGGCATTCGACCTTCATAGCCGTCAAATCATCATAGTTCATGCTTTCATTAAAAACCCGTCCTTCGTAACTAGTCAGTTTCTACATCTTAAAATACGTAGAGAGAAAGACGCCATACAATTATCGTTACTTCCTCCTCAGCTTTTCCTCTAACTTCCTCTCCAGCTCGAGTCGCGTAAGTTCCCTCTCCAAAGCTTCCAGTCTCGCGTGAATGCGCTCGGTATCCGCTCCTCTGAGGTCACCTAATCGCGTAGACAACGCAATTATGTCGGCCTTGGTTGCAATTTGGGACATATTAGCGGCTACATTCCAAACGTTTAAAAGTCTATTTTGTCACGATGAATGAATGCTACCTACAGAAAGAAAAGGCTCCGACGAAGAAAACGAACCCACAGACGACGTTCACAATGGGTTCCCATTTTGCTATCGACGAAGGAGGCATGATATGTATTCACAGATCGTGAAGGTCGTGATGGTTACCAGTGGAATTATCGAAACCAGCGAGTACGGACTGACTCACTCGACAACCAGCGGCGCCCGTGAGAACGTCGGGATTATTTAATTTCAATTCTCATGGTTTGGCACGAACTTATTATATTGATGCCTAAGTGTTTGCTACGTTCCAAGGAAGACCAGGAATCATAAATACTATGATACACTCAGAGAGTCGAAAGGAGGACAAGCTTGCATCACGTTATTTCAAATCTGGAATCTCTGCGCCAGGTCGTCGCGTAAGCTTCACAAGAAGCGGCTTTTCAAGTATCAAAGTGCGCTTGTGGAGGATACCATTGCGGAATGCATCTTTGTCGAATGAATCGGGGAAAGCCATATCAAAAGATAAAACCAAGCGTGCGATAACATACTGCATTTGTTGGTAAGAAAATGCTTTTCCGACACAGACGTGTTGTCCTATCTATATCATAAATCTGCAGGACTTGGGAGGGCGATGACTCCTTACCAGTTGAAAACGAGAGTAAAGCGTTTCGCTCAGTTTTTGTATCAGGTCCTAACCCGCCTGGTAACCATCGTTCTGGTTTGAATTCCTGTATCGGGATGAACGAACGGAACGCACAGCGGGCAAAGTAGTACTAACCAGAGGATCGGGGTAGAAGTTTGTGGGGCTGATTTGCTGTGAATATGATGCCACAGAAACGATAGTCCCTTCGGGAATGAACGATCCATCTATTGTGACACCTCCTGGGGGTACTATTCTGGGAAAGTAGAAAGCCGTTTGTAGACGCAGCGATTCATCGATGACGCCAGCGAGAAGTGATATCCCAGCAAGCCTGGGGCCTTCTAGATGTTCCATGGGGTCAGGAAACTCAGCATGCAAAACATCATAGAGCTGTTTGTAGTATTGCGGATGCGAAAGAAGATAGTAGAACACCATCGATAGTGTTCCAGCGATTGTATCACCACCTAATCCGATGAGATGAACCAATCGAAGGGTGGACATTGTAGGATACGAACCTCCGAAAAGAGCATTGACTGCTTCTAGTTCAAGGTCTGGAAGTGGGATAGTTTGACCGGATCGAGACCCTTCTAACTACACCTGCTGTTCGGCTGGAAGTGAAAGAACCACTACGAGGTACTTACAAGGTAAGAACTGAGGTCCCTCATACTTGTAGCATCATTGACTTTGATTCGCTTGTGCATCATCGCTGCGGAGATGGCGGAATACTTAACCATAGCTTCGCTGGCTGGAACATGCCATATGATGTCCATTAGCCAAGGCGCTTGTCCGAAGCTAGTATGATCAGCAATCAGTAACCAAATTAGGGCTTAGAGGGAAAGTTCTAACCACTCGATGGCTACCATTCCTTCCTTTCCAGTCAAAACCAGACGCTCGGAGTCGCCTTTCGCCATCAGAGCCTACAGACCGCAACACATATGAATAGAAGAATAGAAAGAATGGAATAGAATATGCACATAGTCGTTACAACCTCCGTACATTATGTCACCCTGTAGGAACGAAAGTCAATTACTATCACTACTAGAGTGACGAAGACAAACTCACCATCAAGTCATATGCCCAATGAGAGAAGCATTCTGACAAACTGGCTGCGCCTTCTTTCGATTCGGCTTGCCTACGTTCGAAGTATGAGGCAAGGTCCCACGTACGCCGCTCTATACAAGGAATGTAGTTTTTAGTGCTATGTCAAACTTCGTTAGACGATTCGACTAATTGAAAGTGAGAAGTAATCACGCAGCCGCGGATAGGCCCTTCATCCATACCCGTTTGCGTTCGTTATGAAGATGCAAGTCTTGCTTATAGAATAGACACATTACATCTTGATGTCCTGGGAGCCGGTACAGTTCGCTTTTTTCCATGGAAAGTGCAGGCCCGTACAAGGGGTTAAGGGCAGATAATGAATTAATCGACAAAGTGTTATGTCCTATTATGAGGCGTGAGCTGTAGGATTAAGCAATAACATTCACTCTGTCGCGTACCGACTCTTACAATAGGCCCATATCGCATGTGAAGTTCATGAATTCTTTGGTGTCGTTTGCCTGACATGGCCAAGCGAACAAGCTGCAAGTTGGTGAACCACCATGATCGAGGCCCCGGATAAGCAGCTAACGGGTGAAGAGGTGCAAATCGATAGCAAATCGAGAGAAGAGCGGCCGATGCTGCGAATACCACGACGTAGAGCAACGTTAAGAGAAGGTGTGATGTCTGAGCTTCAGAAAACAAAAGGCGAATTGCAGAATACGTTATCAGAGGGGAAATGGAGAATGCCAGAGCAGCATAGTCCCCTCGGATATGATACCAATGGAAGAAAAGCCATGATACCTAGCAGAAGTCAAGGAGTCAGACAAAGTGACCTTTGAACTCGAAGACGTCATACTAGAGCTCCTCCCGCGCTGAGGGCGCTGATGTTGAAGGCCATATCTGAAGCAACATCTACGGTCATTAACAGATTGCAAGCGAGTTGAAAGGGCTGCGACGGGCGCGTTACTATTCAACTCAGTGGTGAGAACACCAAGGTCACGCCCAGAACTTGAGGCACAACAGGCAAAACGGCAAAGATCTGGTTCCTAAGCGAAAGAATCAAGAAGGAAAGATACTCAGCACATGTAACTGCAAGCTAGAGGTCAAGAAACACACACCGCGTGCAGTGGCTGCAGGTAGTTACCGGGAATGCGGGTTATCCGTCTTCCATCAATCCCCCCAACTCCCAGAAGTATTTCATACAGTGATGTTCTGGCATTCATCAACATCAGTGATGTGGAATGTTCCATTTAACTTGGCCCGACTTGGCCGGCGGCCTTTGTTGTCGTCGATCACAGGGTGTCCGGTGTCCTCTCCGAGCCATGATGGAGGCTCTTCAACTCCGACGTTCTTCTCTCCAATTGCCTTCAGAAAAAGAGCCTGATTTCATCAACATCAAGCTCGGAAGGATCACCAATTGAGTCGGATGAGACCATCAATAGTTGTTTTCGGACGCCAGGCCCAAATGTTCACAAGGCTCAAGCTGATTTAGACAATCGACGACCTTTCCATCGTCCTTTCGTACGTTCCTTTACCTGAGGATCTCAATGTCTGGCCAACTTATTCTCGTGAGCAGCGTTCACACCTGTGTATTATCGGATTATCTACTTACATGCCGCCAGGTTACCGGTTCCACCGGGTTTATCGGATGTCATATTGTCGAACAGCTTCTCGAAAGCGGTTATCGAGTTAGAGCGTACGCTACCATCGTCAATTTTCTGGACTCTGGGCTCAACGGAGAGACAGTGTTGCCCGTTCTGCAAAAGTTGAACAACTCAAATCTACTTATGCCGAATTTGGCGGTCGTTTCGATGCTATTGGTATTACAGACATCGCTGAGGATGCTCTCACTGGAGCATTTGAAGGTGTAGATGCTGTTATACATGGAGCCACAGCGATGCCTACCCGAACCAGCAATGCTGAGGATATGATCACGGTACGAGGTATATTCATTTCATTGGATGCCGCTACTGAAGGCACCTAATTCGTAGGTGGCGACTAATGGTACACTTAACGTGTTACGCCGAGCGGAAGCTGCTGGAATACACAGCTTCCTCGTCCTGAGCTCAATCACTACAATGGTGACTCCAGCCATGACCTTTTCGCACAAGGGTTCGTATTTGCATATGCCATCATCCCACAAATTGGGGCTCATCGTCTGCACAAAAGATTGGTTTCAAGTACCCGAAGGCGATAACAGTAAACGACCGGCGTTGGCTGTTTATGCTAACGCGAAGACTCTTGCAGAAATTGCGATGTGGAAATGGGCAGATGAACATCCACATGTTCAGATATCTTCAAGTAAAGCTTACTCGTCATGCTTTACTTTTTCGGTCGAACTCATGTATCTTCAGTTCATCCACCCTATGTCTACGGACCCATATCTCGTCACTGGCAAGTTCCAGAGGCCCCTGATTATTGGGCATTAACTAGCGACCTTGCAATTGCGACCATGTTAAAACCTGATGGGATGTACCCTCCTTATCCTGCGCATGTCGACGTCCGTGACGTTGCCAAAGCCTGCGTTCGTGGACTTGAACTCTGGAAGCCGGCTCCAGCAGGCGAGCGTAATCGTGCTGCCCTTCTATCTCCTCAATACTTCGACTATTCTCGAGCTAAAGCGGTAATCTTGGAACGTTATCCCGACTTGAACAGCCGTATCATCGCAGCCGATCCTCCTCCTTTCTACGGGCCGTCGGCTTTGGAGTATGAATGGGTGGACCGCCTTTTTGGAATGAAAAAGGAAGACTTCCATACGTTCGATGAGGTCCGTGTCTTTCCCCTTTACACATGTCCGGAAGCTAATTTTGCGGTCAATTGTAGACCATCCTAGATACAGTTGCCTGCATTTTGGAACTGGAAGAAGGATGGAAGACCAAAGGATATAATCCTCAAGTCCCAACACCTGATGTAAATGACCAACAACAGTAAATAAATCAAACTTGTATCGTGTAATCTCGCAAGTGTACGATTCCATGACATATATCAATGACACCTGAGGGACACTATGATAAAGCCTTGTGATAATTTTCACGTACATCCCACTGCATAATCGCCGTTCACAAAGGGCCTGGGCTTTTCATGGACTCGGTGCAGCTTGGCCGCACTCGGGACTTCATCGAAGTGGTTATATGTTAGTCAGGCGGTATACCAGACTCCTTCCCATTCACCTTCATGGGAGGTAAAACGACTGCTTCGCAGTCGGGGAATGGAGTGATTTATCTTATCTTATCGTATTATGTAATGTTTTGATCTTTCTGAACCTTAATTATTTTTTACCCCCCATTCCGGCGACTGGCAACACTTGTAAGACCACTTTGCGCATGTTTGGCAGCACCTTGCACTCGCTCTCATTCCTGAAGGCTAAGGTCATCAGAAACGTTCCCGAAGCATGGCACCCTTATGTCACAGCATGCCCGAAAAGGTCGAAGATGTTCAGGCCAAGGTCAAAGCTGTCTTTGGGTATAGTCCCTGACTCCCTGTCTATGGCAGATTGAAGTGGCTTATCATGTTATGGCAGGAAAAGATGTCATTACTATTGCCAATTAAGAATGGAAGTAATGTCCTTCAGCCAGGGTAGGATGCTTGTTTCTTATAGGAAGTTCATTGGACCTGTAAAAGAAATGCAATAATGATAGCAAATTGTCTATTACTTGTGTTAAACTTGTGTGGGGGAACGTTCAGCCACTGCCCCGAGTGCAAGGTGCTGCCAAACATGCGCAAAGTGGTCTTACAAGTGTTGCCAGTCGCCGGAATGGGGGGTAAAAAATAATTAAGGTTCAGAAAGATCAAAATATCACGTGATTGATAAGATAAGATAAATATTACAGAGTGTACTACTTTGTCAGGAATAAGTTACCCCCCATTCCATGAATGGGAAGGAGTCTGGCGGTATACCGGTAATTCCTGGCCGGATGACAATATGTTTGCTTGTTAAGACTTGGTCAGATTTGTGAATCTGATAAATCTGATATTGACGTGGATAGCCGCCGTATCCAAGTTTAACTCTCGGGTGCACGATATAGACGACGCGGGACACTTACGAATACATACCCGTCTTCTTTGCGTTCAATATGACTTGTTTTAGAGATGGTGACCGCTGTCTATGATACCAATCGATTACAAGTGTATGCCAGAATTTGGTAGGAGAGCATTTATTTCGATTCGATGACCCGGTGCCCACGCGAAGACATTATTTCGAGCTCGAAGTTGTCAATTTACTCATTTCCTTGTATTGTAGAAAGTTCATCTTTGTCAACATATGTCTTTTTGCGTGGCGCTGGTTTGAGCTGCGGAAGCGGAGGTGTTGCCATTAAGATTTTCACTCCAAGTTTGAATATATAGCATTCTGATAGAACGCGGCTGAAACTGAATTTCAATCAAGTGGGCACTTACATAGCTATGTGCGGCCAACCGCATAACAATTTTAATTAGCCCTACACTGAAGGGTGTGAAACCACACTGCAAGTTCGTTATTGTACTACACCAGGAAGTAACATAGACTATGAAAGGAGGGACTACGACACGTGTAACGCTGCATTTTAGGAGTTGTGTACTTTTAGCAGTTAAGAAGATGCAGAATCCAAAAATGTAGAAGAACAGTCCAGGGTATTCAAGAGTATCTGCATTGTGCATCAACTCATCCCAGGTGGAGTCTTACATTCTCATATCGGCCCAAAAAGAAAAAATCCAGCGCACTGCGGCCATGACGGAGCCGAGAAGTGGGCCTACGACACGTCGGACACCACTCATTTCGAAGATATCAAAGGCTAGAGCGGCAATCCGACACCATATGGGTGATACAGCCGCGGGTGATTGTCCTCCGTCGCGGACAACAGAAAAAGGCAGCCTCAGAGATGACGAACACGATGCTGCCACCGCTTCAGCGGCTTCAAGCCCGGTTGTAAATCCATCTTCATGGAAACCATACTTCAAATAAGCACCGGCGTAATAGATCGATCTGACGCCTTGGATGCACTTCAGACGGGCTTGCGATCGCTTAGCCTCAATTTGAAAAAAAGATTAGTTAAGAGAAAGAAACCATCGAAATATCACTTACATTGGCGTCTAGAAGTGGATGGTCGTACTTCCACCTGCCGACAAACATCTCCGGCCGTGGCTCATATGGTGGATTTAAGGTAACCAAGACAGGACCATGCTTAGCGTAGGATAGATGCTGAAGTGCGTTCATACTAACTTCAAGCGGGAGATAAGATGTCGGTAATTCTCCAGATAACACACGATACGTACATGTTCTTTGGGAATGTTTCGTCAGTAGTCTTCTTTGTTTAAACCTCGAAGATGCTCACATAGATAATCGAGGAGGATTCAAACGAGTTCTTCCATATTCGTCTACAGACGACTCTGCGAGGTAGTTCCAACACGACCAAGCTTCGCAATTTTTTGGCATTAGCTGGAAGATATAAGAACCTGCGGTAGAGGGACTGATGATTTGCCTCACTTCCTCATCATAATGTAAAACGCATTCGTTCTCGTTCCAACGAAACGCGCTCAGTATCTGGTGCTCCTCGTCGGTTAGGCCTCCACCTGATTTCAGGATGGATAAAACGGCATCCGAATGACATGCAAAAATGACGCGGTCAAATACTTCGCTTTCACCATTAGCTGTTGTCAAAAGTATTTGAGGAGCAGCGGTATCGTCGATGTTGGCGAGCGACTGGACAGGGGTAGAGAGATGTAGTTGATCTCGGGGCAAAGCTTCTATAATGCGCTTGATATATTCCTGGCTGATGGAACGTTAGATATCAGATCTATCATGAAAAGAACTACACTACCTTCCGCCGGCAATGGTGAGCCATTCAGATTTACCAATAACTCTCAGGAGTTGATGATTCATCATGAATTGTATCTGTGCTGCCATAGTTAATAAGTTTGGAATGACTTAGGAAACCGAACATACCAAAGTTTGTGCGGGGAAAGTCATCGCGAATGCATCGGGCGGCGTACTCCAGATACCGGCTGTCATGGGCTGATACCATTGAGTATTTATTCAGATGAATGGAATGTACTCACTAGTAGATAATTATCCCGGAAAGAATCTGAATAGCCTTCTCTATGCAAATATTCACCGATGGACAATCCTAGTTCAACGGGTCCATCCAAAAGACGGCGAGCACACATGTTGAACCGTATGATGTCATATAATAACATCCACATTGAAGGATCTAACAAGCGCTTGCGTTGACAGAAAATGCTCCAGATATTCTTTCCTGACCATTCGAAGAAGCCATTGTCTCGGGAGACGCTGAAGCTCATAGAAGTGGAAAGGATTCGAATAGTTGAGTGAAGACGTAGGAATTGGAGGAAATTTGGATATGTGCATCGGTTGAAGGCAATCTACAAGCACTTGAGCTCTTGGACCCGATGAAAATATAATGACTATATCACCCACAAAAGCACTGTGAAGGTATGAGAAGATGACGTGATAGGAGAGAAAATGACTTACGTATCTACATGACATTCTTCAGAGCCGGCTCGGGCAGGAAGAAGAACGGTATTTGCATGACCGCCGATACGATCTTCCGCCTCATAAAGATGAACTTGGTGGTCGCTGTACTCATTCAAAGCCTGGAACAGATCAGAGTCTCAAATTATTCGCAGAGAAAGGATTTACCCAAGTGGAAGCGAGACCAGCTACTCCAGAGCCGATAACCGCAATTTTCATGTTCTTCCAGGTTGAACTTGTGACAGCGTGTTAGTGAGTAGAGCACAATAGCAGTATAAGATCCATACGTCGGCGAGTACTTTTGTGAACGAGGGATGGATTATTAACTCAGGAAGCACCACACCGTTTCAGTGGCTAATAAGTCCGCCTTTAGTCTACAGCGTTGAGAAAGATATGGAGGGTACAAGTGCTAGAAGGAGAAAGATGCTAGTGCAGTAACGTCGAACACACCAGCACGGCGTGGTTCACGGATCAAATAGTTGCCAATGATATGTAGGTTCGACACCAGATGTTATCTGGTGCCTTTGGATACTAGAAGTTGCAAGCGAAGTTCCGAAGAATGATCCAAAACCATGATAATCAGCTTTTCTTGTCGGTTTGAAATAATCAAAAGAAGTAGATTGAGCCAGGGTACAACCGTTGCCAAGTCTGATGAAGAAAAGTCAAGCGAACCCTTGACGTTTAGGCTGGAAGACCAAAGAGAACTCAATTAGTTGAGAAAGAGAAAAAGGAAAGGACGTCAGCAAATCAGAATCGTTACGTAACTACTACTAGCCGCAGATATCAGCGCGCACCGTTCACAAATAATCACGGCATTTGAGATGCTTCTTTCCTTCCGTTTTTCCATGCCGACAATGATACTGATCCTAACTTATACTTGTTAGACCTTTCTTTGAGTTATTATTCTTGGTTCCGGTATGTCGAGCCATCGTACGAAAGAACTTGCGCAAAGTCGTCTTTTCCAACAGTACTCCCATGATTGGCCGCTGCGTGATCGCGTTTGGCTCAGTTATCAACGCGCTCAAGCCATCGGCAGAGCATACGGTGAGTATTCTCGCTATTGTCTTGTCACATCCCCAGTTCATTCCCGCAGGTTTCACTCGAGACGATGTACTTAACACAACCGAAAAATTATGGCAGTTACATACCGACCCAATCTGTGGCATTGATGGTGCCGCCGCTATCTTGGCTACCATTCAATATAATCTCTGTGCTGGCACCATTGCGCCCTATGCCACTCAACATGTCGAGGTATCTAAGGCGCTGGAACGCGTATTGTCCTTTGAAGTATCGTGAGCTCGTGATCACCGTCTAGAATCAAAGCAGCCTCAAACCATGTTTAGTGGACAGTTCTTGCTCACCGAATTGGGCCACGGGATAGATGCTCTGCACCTCGAAACCACCGCTACTCTTCTACCCGATGGATCCTTTGAATTGAATACGCCCCATGAAAGGGCAGGAAAGTCAGTTCTTGACTCTTTTGCTGCTCTTGATGCTGACTCTATACAGGTACATGCCACCAACTGTACCCATGGGTTACCCGACCATTGCTGTGGTCATGGCTAGAGCCCTTGTCGATGGTACAGATCATGGCGTAAAGCCTTTTTTCGCACCTATCAATGACGGCAAGACTATGCATCCTGGCGTTGTGTGCAGGTACATCATATTTGACGCTGGGACATAGCTTGATAATCATGGTCGTCCTCTGCAGATATCTTTCCCAACGTGGAGGAAACACGCCAATAACTCATTCCATAACTTATTTCGATCATGTCCGTATACCGGCCCATTCGCTTCTTGGAAAATTTACTGGGCCAGTCAACCACCGCCAGTCATTTTTCGAGGCAATATCTCGCGTTCCATATGGTACAATTGCCTTATCGTCCCTTGGAGTCCCCGCTCTACAAATCATGTCGACGATATGCGCACGATATAGCATGCGTCGGACGGTATTCAGCAATGAAGAGATCCAGAAGCCTATTCTATCTTTTCGCACTCAGCAGGTTCCTATATTGGCAGCCTTGGCCCAGGCATATGTCATGCGAGCATTATTTGATGCATCTATCAAACTGTTCACAGATGCCTCTTTGGACTTTCGCGTTAGACATGCTATCGCAACGGCAACCAAGTCGGTCATGGTTTGTCACACGCAAAGGGCTGCTTTGGAACTGGGAGAACGATGTGGTGCACAAGGGTGCGTATGCTACTTTGATGATGCTCGTCTCTTGCCTCATGATTGAGTAGACTGTTTGAGATAAATCAGATCTCTTCTATTTTTGTACGTTTCATAACGTTTGTTCAACATGTGTGACAACGCTGAAGTAATATCTAGAATGATTTTCGTGGAATCGCCATTGCTGAAGGTGACATGCTAGTTTTATCCGTTCGTAAGCTTTCGGTGCCTTTTTGTATCTTTCTTCCTAATTTGATCGTCAGGGTTGGCTACGGAGCTCCTCTTGAAAAGGTACTGCGTGCCCGAGAGTCCCAATCCTGAGAGTCTCTTAGCCCGACACGAACTTGGGCTGTTTACAGAATTGAGATCCGTCTTGAAGGCACATCATCATCGCAGCGAAGAGTTCAATCGACAAGTTTTGCCCCAATGTCGACTATTCGTTCAAAGCATTGGAGAGCGCATGGCGTACGATGCTGCCGTGGCGTCGGGCCTTGATTCTTGCTTGGTGGAAATGTATGTGGTCAGCTGCCTCAAGCATGATCCTGCATGGTACTCAGAAGAATTGAATCTGTCCCGAGCTCAAGTACAAGTCATGGAAAACGCGGCCATTGAATCCATGTATCCACGACTTGAAGAGTTCATCGTGAGGACGGAAGTCGAACCGTACATATCGGCGCCTCTGCTGTCCTCGCGTCGATGGGAAGCCTATGAACGTCAAATGACCGTTTATGGTGACTCTCCCAGATTTAAATCAGACCCTTCAAACGGGAACAATATTTTGTCATTCAGCCGCCAAGCACGGTTGTAGATGTAATTAATTAACAAGCAATCTACCCCACGAAATGGCGTGTGTTGCATCAACTCCACAATCCAAATATTCGGCGTTGAACTGTTTCCCTTATCCTCGAGATTGGAACTATCAGAAAAGATGGCCAATCTGATGTGGTGTATGCTCGATTCATCGAACAAAACCAAACGATGGTTTCTATTCATCATGATGCGAACCGCCCGTGTCATCCACGAAAGTCGTATACGTTCAAATCGCCATCAGTTACCGCATACGCCTGGGAGATGTGCCATGGAGACTTTGCGTTCAATTGGTCACAGACACAACAATCACAGATATCGCACCTAAAGGTTACTGGATGATTCAATTCTTTGGCTTGTCTCACCACTAGATCCGGGAACACCTTTGCATGGGGACATCTCTCTATCTCATAACCGGCATATCGCCATTTACGCAACAGCGTACGCAGGGCTACGACAGAATGTGGAGGAAGAACGGTGTCTACGTCTTTTGCTGGGAGAAAAAATACGTCACACGACTAATGAACGATGACATTCTACCTTAGTTCATATTCGCACACCAATGCCGACCAACACCGAGTGCACACTGAATATTTTTGGATCCGTTCATGATGGCCTCGAAACCCGTCGGAGACGCGTAAACTGGCCTTCCATTAACCTTGTGAAATTTGCTTTCTGATGGGACTCGGCACGGACCCGACCCCGATCGGAAGCGCGTCCGACTATCCGCCTCATGGCGGTCTCGCTGGGCGGACGTGTTCTGGAGCCACAGTTGGATGTATTTTCAGACACATTTTTACAAGCCAATTCGGCCAACTACACCGGCGAAGACGTTCCTGAGCTTCCTATCATTTAACTGGGTGATTAGAGACTTGCCCCAAACTAGAGCTGTCGCATATGTTGGCCAACTGCCAGCATGTTTCTAGTATAATCTTGTGTTCTTCCTTCAGCGAAATAAATTTATCTGACAGATTCATAGTGATAGTTTTATGGTACCTCGGCATCTCTTCTTGAAAGTACTAAGCTCGCCGGCGTGTGTCCTCCATGACCATACAATCCGTGCAAAATACACCGATCCTTAACGACGAATGTCCAAGGATTGATGATGCTCATAACGGCCAGGAACTAAAGTATGACAGACCCACGATCTACTAATATGCCGTGTCTTTGGACCTCTGCTGTCTCTTTCAGAGATGATATAAGAACCATAATTGTCTGGACGAATCCAGCATCACGACTCTGCTCTACGATGGCGAATTATGAGGACTGTACAGGCATTTGCCCAACTAGAATGGGCTTGAGGGTCTTACCTACTGCCACTACGCCTCAGCTTCCATATTATGTCAGAAGCTGCAACAGATCAAGAGCAACAGTAACAGTGAGTTCCCGTGTTTTGCTTGTGCCTTGGCCCTTGTTACTGGTGTTGAGCAGTGTCGGAAGTAAACTGACGACCTAAATAAGTGTAGAAGATCAGAAACAGTATGCTTAGCGTGAGGGTCGTGGAAGATCGCAACACAGCCCTGATTTGCAACACATCTATGTACTTACTACTGTGCACTGCCTGTCACTGTCTTTTGAGCTCTGATGAGGACCTCGTCAGGATGCACGTTGATTAGGTTCATGGGCTGGGGCACCCCTCGTAAGTCTGGCACTTATCTCAACTGGAAATTCTTGGGTCCGAGCGCCCTCCAAGCCTCGCGCTGGAGCCCCTTACTTAGTATGTACGATTCGGGATTCGGGAATACTAAGTACTCGTTAGTACAGCATTTTGACAGCATTGTACATTGCGTATACCGTAATAAATTTATCGGCATGCTTTTGTTTATCTTAAGTACTTACTTACTGGAACGCCCCGTCTTGATGACCAGGTACATTCAAATATGTAGCAGAATAAAATATAAAGCACGACCAATCTTAAATGCGTGGGGCGTGAGAAAGCTAAAGCGATGACTAATCCTCTCGTTCAACCAGTGCCGTCTGACCGTTCCATGGCCCAGACTCAATCCTTGGTGGACGTTGCCCCTCTGTATCATTTCTCCGATAATTTCAACAACCACCGCCTTGCATACAGACAGCTCTAAACCCCGCCAGCGGCCGACTTCACCCCGATTTTAAAGCGCCCGCCAAGAGTCCATCAGAAAGATTTTGTACCTAATTGCGGCAGGCCTATTATCACGGCGTCTGAGTATAACTTTAGATTGAAATCTCTCGAAACCGGTGCTTACGTGCTTAGATGGATCCGCCAGGCAATTTTGTACCCATCAAATCATGTTCGGACTGGTCCCTACATGTAACTTGTTTCGCTTCCGCGGCACAAAAAGGTATGATTAAGTACTAATATATCTACAAGTTGGCAAGACCAGCTTATTACGTGCTAGAGGTTTTGTTATAGCCAACAATGCTGACCATCTACCTTCGTTTTCTGTTGGTAGCCACGCTTGCAGTCGCCGGAAATGCCTTCCCTTCCCCTGATACTTGGCGGTCCTTGAACTTTACTCTCGGTGGCAAACTGCTATTGGGGGAACCATTTGCGAAACCCTGCTGGGATGCTGATGTCAATTCCGAAACCACATGTGCTCTTATCCAAACCCAGTATTCAAACGAAAGCAAGCACCTTTTGATGCTCCCTCTTTTTATCTCACTGACCCTGTTTTAGCATTCAGAAGTATAACATCAGGAGGCTACGTTAATCCTGAGTGGGAGACTTGCATCACTTCGGGAGATCAATGTTTGCTCGATTACACAGATCCAACGAACGTCGAACCTCTTCGCTCTACCAAATGTAAACGTGGCAGCGTTCCGGCTTATTTCGTAAACCGTTCCCTAACGTCATACCGAAAAACTGTTCTCACGCGCGAGAGTTAGATAGACGTTCACGACGCGAAGGACATCTTAACTGGCCTTGCTTTCGCTAGAAAACACAAAATTTCACTGGTGGTAAAGAATACTGGTGTCAGTGTCATTCAAGAATATTTTGGCAGAGACTAATAAGACTGAATACATCAGCATGACTATCTCGGACGAAGCAGTGCTCCGGGATCTTTAGCACTGTGGGTTAGTGTAGCTTCATTACTTTTGCGTAAATCTTCATGCTCACTGAATCATAGGTACATCGATTTAGAGAGGTAAGCACAAACAGTTGAGACTCCACCTCCCCTTCCGACAATATTAGATATCATATGCATCTGCATTTGTACCCGAAGGATGCCCATCTGAAAATTCTAAGCCTGGCGTGACCGTGGGAGTACGTATTCCATACCACACACAATTACCGTTCTGAACTTTGGACAGGCAAGCGTACAGTGGTTTGAAGCTTATGCCTTTGCTGAAGCAAACAATATCACCGTCGTTGGGGGTAAGCGTTTCGAGATTATATTTCTTTTTGTTGCTGAACTCTATTAGGTACAGATCCTTCAGTCGGTGTGGCGGGCGGATGGTTGCAGGTACAGTATGCGTCCACACCGTGCTACATACACTCTAAATCTATATAGGGAGGTGGCCACAGTGTACTTTCGAATACGATGGGCCTAGACGTCGACCGCGTAGTACGTTGGATTCGCAGTTCATCATTATTTTCGCGCTGAGAACGGATATCCTTAGCTTCAATTCAAAGTGATCACACCAGACGGTGTCCTCAGAGTAGCCAACCAGTGTCAAAATACAGATCTATTCTTTGCCCTTCGTGGAGGTAAAGCAAATCATTCCGTTTCCCTTTCACATCTCTCACTGCTTTAGGCGGTGGAGGAACGTTTGGTATTGCCATTGAAAGCACCATTCTCGCGTCCCCTCAAGTGACATTACAAGCCGTTTTTGTTGGCTACGCCAATCTGAACGCAACTATGCAGAAGCAGGTGGTGGCGACTCAGGTAGAAAATGCTGTTCAGTGGGCCGAAGCTGGCTGGGGAGGTGCATCAACCCCTGCTGGTGCTGTATTTGTCAATCCGAAAGCGGACGAGGAATCTGCAGCACGCACCATGGCACCTCTCATCAGTTTTGTGGATTCTCTTGTCGATGATGGCGTTACAGGTGCATCAATTACTCTGACTACGTTCCAAAGCTTCGCCTCTTTTTACGCAGCATTCCTTCCATTTGTTATATCAGTAAGCAAATATTTCCTTTCCTTGTCCCGCGCACGAAACTGAATTTCTTAAGCCTGTTGGAGTGCCATTGGCGTTGTCTTCCCGGCTTATCAATAAAGCGAATTTCGAAACCGCAGAGAATCGATCTGCACTAGTCAATGCACTCTTTGACGCCCAGAACGCTGTAGATACCTTACTCATTCAGTCGACGACACCGGCCTCTGTCAACGACAGCGGGACCAGTGTAACTGGCAAATGGCGGGAAAGCCTATATCACGTAACGGTGGTCTCCAGATGGAACTGGAATGCTACCAAGACGACTCGATTAAGCCAGTTTACCCGAGTTGAAGATGCGATGTCCGGTTTACGGGCCCTAACACCCGACGCAGCTTATTTCGTGCGTGCATGTCTTCTCACCCATTGCATTGGACTTATGATATCACAGAATGAAGCATCTGTTCATGAGCCCAACTACAAGGGTGGGTGATCATCCATCATCTTGATTCTGGGAATACTCATTTCGCGGCACAGTTTCATTCTGGGGAGATAACTATTCTAGGTTACTGCAAATCAAGAAGCGTTAGTGAGTTCTTATACACACGAACCAGAATAATCGTTGATTTTCCCATTACAAGCGACCCCGAGCATCTTCTAAACTGCTGGAATTGTGGTCAGTACATTGAACTTGCTTCTGTACCACGTACTGACGAACAATTCACTTTCGCAGTTGGCTTCGATTCACACTCGTCGCAATTCAGCTGTTATCCTTAACCCGGTCAACGGGGTCTAGGAGAATACCTTATCAGATGACCATTGAGTTACGATAATAAAGGTTTTGGTGTGCTAAGAGATTCTACGCAGCCATGTCCAATCCGACAAAGCTCAGTTTATTCTTCCGAAACTTAGTCGAGGTTTTCTATTGCTGGGCTTTAATGATAGACTCAAGACAAACTGAAATTCGTGATTGCAACGGCGGTTGAGTGGCAATGCATCAAATATCAAGCCAATCCCACCCGGCTTGCCCATGCGTAGAACCGGGACTCCCCAACTTACGAAATTCCGGGTTCTCCACTCAGTAGCCGCCAATGACCTTGCGAGTCACCATTGAAACGTCAGCACGTCCCCGGGCTATGCATCACAAATTTTGTTTTTTTGGCATCGTGATCATTCGAATTCCGTGGAAGACGGCCCTAAACGCTGTGCCTCCGTGAGGTCATCCGCAATGCATCAGGACCCCGGAAGAGATTGACCTGTGAGGATTTAGTGGTGAGCACTACTCGTTGTAACTGATCCGGAACGTGTTTGTTCTTATGGCCTCAAAGCCTTGTATGGCGTTTTCTTGATGAGTCTGAAGCTCATTAAGTCATGCGGCTATACATAAGCAAATCTATCTGTGCCGCACCTTGTGTCCGACTCTTGAGGCCGTTTCTTTCCTTCGCTCTACGATGTCCACCTATCAGTTAGACACCACGCTGGGCGCAACTTTCATTGGCCTTGTTGTCGGATCAGTGTGGGTACCTGTCGCTGTTTGTAGGAACAATTGGTATTGATTAGAACAAAGCATCTACGGGATTTCGCTCCTTCAGTTGTACACCTACTGGCTCAGATTTGGCTCCAAGGATGGTTGGTTCTTAAAGGCATTTGTACGTGGTATCATTGAATTTTCTTCAATGCAGCTCAATTTGTCTGTAGATCGTCGTGTTGATGTAAGCTATCGCGAAAAACTGACTAGTGGATTCGGTACGGAACTGAGCACGTCCTTCTCTAGGAGCGTTGATACCTTCCATCTCATCCTTGTCTGCCATTTTCTGTACTATTATACGGTATCACACTTTGGGGACTTCCAGGCTTTGGCCGTTTCAACTTGGTGAGTTACAATTAACCGGGATTTTGTGGAAACTTAATAATGTATTCTTCAGGAGCATTGCTGTACGTTCTCAACCCTCAGCTAGAAGTTTCCTCACATGATTATCTTTCCAGACTCACATACCCGTTGGTGGTTCGTACCTGGGGTTCATGGTCATCTTCAGAAGTACTGACGACCTGCCTTAACAGCTATTGCAAGCTCTTTGGTCCAGTTGTAAGTTCTATAATTACACCCGACGGCGACCGCGTTGTTTACCCGGCTACAGCTTCTACGCCTACAGGGTCTACGCACGTAAGTTACCGAGGAAGCAAAATATTCACCCTGTGCTAATCTATTACCTTTGAAAGTTGGCCGTTCATTTGTGTTACCAGTTATCATCGTATGTGGAAGACCTCTGCCACCTTACAAGCTCTGACTTTAGTCTAGATATTTTTCTCTGTGTCTCAAACAGGTGAGAGCGTACCGAAGCCACAGAATTGTGTTTAGGCGTACTCATCAAATCATTCGACCTTTCCCAGTCATCGGAATAGGTACGCTAACGTTTGTTCTCTGATTGGTCCACCATTTACTGATTGCGAATCCATTAGTGCTGGCATTCAAAATGTTGGAGTTTTCCACTGCCGTAATTTCTTCTGATCTGACGCTCTAGACTAGTTCTTCGGTTAAATATTTCGCGAACGCAAGGCAAAGCATGGTGGGTAATGGATACGGACGGAAGATTCTTATGCTGACATGAAACTCAAAACCGTCCAGCCCTACGGCGTCAGCGCACTGGCTTGTGAGGTCGTATGCGACACTGTCATCACCGCTTCGATGGTTCATTACCTCCGAAAAAGCGAGTCCGGAATTCCCTCGTCAGTCTCGCCTTGTCTGCCTTTTTTCCTGTTATTTTAACCGACCTGGCAGGTCAAACAAAGTACTACGGATCTTGATGCATTATATAGTGAACACCGGAGCTTTGACTACGTGGGTGAACGCTTTTACTTAGCCGAATTTACTAAATTGACACCTACGTTGACTTACAGTGCAATGGCCATCGCAACTGTGATCGGGGTATGCACACACTTCATCCGAGCACATTGAAAGCAAGATTCTAACAATTACTGATTGTAGTGGGCCGTTACCCCCGACGAACTGATTGACATCACTTTCTATGTTGTTATGGTCCGGCGTAAGCAAAGTCCCCAGATTCATCGCCTCTATCATGATCTGATTAACGGTTGCAGTCTATCCGTGCTCGTTCCTTGCCATGTGAGTGTGCAGCTAGTTAAAAATGCGGGCCGGCCCACTGAATATCCTTCCGAGCAGTTTGAATTCTCGAAGTTATCTTCGCGATGTCATGCGACCAGGAACTGCCGAGACCGTGCATTTGAGTCAGCTCACAAGTGTCCACCGGGATTCGACTGGCATCCGGAATAGTAACCCTCTGTCTACAAATTCAAGCGAAGGCACAACAAAGTCTGTAAAGTATGGCGGACCCTTCGCAACCCTCAGCGTCTAGATGGCCACTCAGGTCAAGTGTACATACTGTAATCTGTACCACACTTGGAAGTTGTATTCAGGTCCAAAATGCATGTCATGACTAGGGATGTAGTTTACGATCATATGTAGTATATTTATTTTTGCATAGATTCCATAGGATGGGCCAGGTGCAGGCAGATATGCTCTCGAGAAAATGTCGCTGCTGGCTGCGAGGCAACCAGATCCAAAGTGCTCGTCCTAGTACTTTAGACGCCGATGATTTCATAGAATCACTCTGCAGATGGCGAGTCGCCTTCAGTTTCCAATTTTTGATGCCTGTTACAGGTCAGTCAATCCAGAAGGAAGGAATACAAGAGACGGACTCACTCTTCAACATACTGTCTTCCGGCCAAAAGGGCTTGTATCACACCTCCCATAATCGCACCGAGAGCTATCGTTCTTCCAGATGTGTGCCATCCGAGCCGATAGAGTGCACTGATGACTGCCGCTGTACCCGTTCCTGCTGCAATCTCTTTGCCCGGCCATCCCTTCATCTCGAAGCCTTCTTCGATTCCAGCCCATCCAGCCCCCACTATGGCAAGTTTCACTCCTTCTTTGACAGCTCCTGTGCTTCCTGCAAGGAGCACTTTATAGTTTTTGGTTTTGTTGTAGAAGTACCATCCTTGAAGAGTTTTCGGCGGTCGATGAGCGTTTTCTGCCAGAAATTTTAGGGATGCAGAGCGCGTTCCACGAATAAATCCGAGAAGAGAGCCGACAACGAAGAAAGCGGGGGGAAGGACTAAGAGACGAGGGGGTACGGTGAGGTAGATTTGCCTTTTTTTCTCGCAGCGATCGGTGTCGTTGTCCAAGTCGGTAGACATGATGTCATCCAAATCACTGCTTTCTTTTGCCGCCCATGGCCGACGCATCTACTCCTCTAAAGCGTGTTCGTCCTCGCAAATTCGTCGGTTCCACCAAAGCACCTTTGTCGTCGTCGTCGACACCGCCGTTGAATAGCATTCCGCAGTCATTGCTACAGAATGAAGCTCTCAATGCTGCCATCTCTGCGTTACCGAGCAACTATTCGTTCGAGATTCACAAAACTCTAGCCCACATACAAAGACACGGCTCCACGATGGTCGCTCTGCAATTACCGGAGGGTCTGCAGATGTATGCTTGCGCTATTGCGGACATCATCGAGAGATTTTCCGCCGCACTTACCGTCGTTCTCGCCGACGTAACATACGGCGCGTGTTGTGTAGATGACTACACCGCGAAGGCTTTGGGGTGTGATCTGTTGGTGCATTATGGACATAGTTGCCTTGTCCCTGTGGACGTAACAACAGGTATACGGACACTGTATATCTTTGTCGAAATCGCCATCGACGAGAAGCATCTGGCTGAGACGGTGCGGTTGAACTTACCAGACACCAAGGACCGATTTTTGGAGAGTTTGGGAGAAGAAAGGGCCACCGGTGAGGCCATTACCAGCGGTCTTAAGCAGCATCTCGCGATCACCCATGATGGTGAAGACAAAGAATCGAAGGAAGAATCGTCCGTCGGTCCACCTACGAGCCTTGCACTTGTCTCGACTATACAATTCGTATCTGCTCTATCCCGTCTGAAAGAATCCCTTTCTTCACCACTGTTGAATTCCTCTTCACCTAATCTATGGCCTGGTCCCTACGTTGCGACAGTCCCGCGCTCTCATCCTTTATCACCAGGCGAGATCCTCGGATGTACCGCTCCCCGCCTATCAGATGCGCCAGATGCATTCATATATCTTGGTGATGGTCGCTTCCATCTGGAGGCTGCAATGATAGCCAATCCTGGGGTCCCTGCATTTCGGTATGATCCATACTCGAAGAAATTGACGAGGGAAGGATACGATCATGTGCGAATGCGGGACACGCGGTTAAAAGCTGTCAAGAATGCGGAGGGCAAGGGAACGTGGGGTGTCATACTAGGCACACTGGGAAGGCAGGGAAATCCAGGTCATCTCAAGGCCATCTCGTCTCTTGCTTTGTCGGGAAACCAAACTTCTAGCGTAACTCCAATTCCCATACTGCTCTCAGAGCTCTCACCAGCGAAGTTGGCCCTGTTCAACGACAGCATCGACGTCTTTGTGCAGACATCGTGTCCGAGGCTTTCTATTGACTGGGGAGCGGCATTTGAGAAGCCTCTACTGAGCGTATATGAGTCAGGCGTTGTGCTGGGGAAATGGGGGGGATGGTGGGAGGATGGCGAGTACCCCATGGATTTCTATGCGAGAGGTAGTCGATGGGTTGAAGCCAGGAAGAATGGGGAATTTATTACCGTGTGACGATCGTCCGAGATTTCTCATTCCATGCAGACATCTAGAATTCGGCAATGTACCACAAATACTGTAGCGGTAGTGTACCCATTTGTAGCAAAGACACCCATCACAACAAATATAGAGATAAAAGGAAACATAAGGGAGTGTAAATAATTTCTTGAGACGCAGACTCGATTTTCCGAAATGAACTCCTATAATATTGCTGTTTTGGCCAACACACTTCGTCGAACCGGTAAAACGATGCCACCCTGCATTACTCACGCATTTGCCATTTGCCATTCAAAGCTTTCCAAATCGCCTGCCAAAGTACGATGGGTGCAACTTTTATCCCGTTCACCGAACGGAACCCTGACGGCGGTCGCGTCCAAGTCTTCTACGTGTTTATGGCGGACCGTTGGCAGCGATGTTGTACTAGAGAGCTTGGAGATGGTGGTTGATGGTATGTGGACGACCGGGATAGCGTAACAAGGATCACTGGTGTAATATGTACAGTGCTCACGACAGATGAGCGCAGATAAGAGAGATGGAGAAGTGATAGTCGGACAGATTGATGGACCGGGGCGTCGAGACTCTAGAATTGTCTCCCGGAGCAGTCATTCGAACTGTTTGTTCAGATACGCTCGTACAGCGTCCTGAATACTTCTGCGCGCATCAGCAGGCAAAGATTCTATGAAAAATTAATCAAAAGCGGCTTCAGTAGGGTGAGATAAAACAAGTACTGTGTGCATTCATGTTGAGGTCAGTGAGCATATCATGAATTGACAGTGGGTCCATCTCGTCTGCAAGCTCTAGCAGAGAGGTCAGTACAGCAGATATACACAAGAAATACAGAGTACGCACTCCTGCCAGAGCTCCTGAGCTGGTCTGTCCAACCACTTTCGTCCAATTGGGCTGTGAACATGGCCTTGAGCCTAGTGATGTAGTTGAGCTGTAGCTTTAACCCTTGGCATACGAGAAGAGAACACCTTTGCCACTCTCCCGTTTCTATCATACGCTGAAGAATCTGCTTGAGGTAAACGTCAACATCGGCAGCAGGACCAGCCATGGTGGCGGTAAGTAAGAAACCGCGGTACCGTGATTACTCGCGATCACTCGAGACTACCGGCGGCCTTGCTCACATATATGGAATACAGTTATAAAAACTCGTAAATTATATACATGACTTATATAAAAGAACAGTAAGTATTACAACTACTCTGACCCATTCGTAATCGACGATTTCTGGCTACGAAGCGAATATTGACTACTTAGCGACCGGACAGACGAAAACAATGGCCGCTCTCCCAGTTTGTGTGTATATCGTCTTGTATAACGTGTCGACAACGAACTAACACCCCACTCGTATACCGCCAAAGTCGAAGGATTACCTGCCTCATCAAGCCCCACCTCAAATTCTCCCACCTGCCTGGGACTAATGCCTTTGGTACTGCGCCAAGAATCCTGCGAATATCGCAATGTAAAATTACTCAAGTGCGGGTTGTCGTGAATGATCTGGGTAGCAGTGTTCAGCATCTTTCCGTCCTCAGGCGAATGCATCTTCGTTAATATGAAAGATTGCAAATGAGTGGATTCTGTGTCTTTGATGGCTTTCGAGAACTCCTTCTATGCTCCATACTCAGAAAAGAACACTCAGATTGACAGACAAATGAACTTACGACGTCGAAAGAGGGGTAAGTGTAACATGTCAAATCCAGATGTGAAAGTTGCGGACAAGAAGCCAGGAGATCGCGTAACAGACTCCCGTGGTCGTGATCTATCTTCGCATTGACTGATAGGTCGAACCATATACTTAGTGACGAAAGAGATGTCAGCGATTCAAGAATGGAACACAAGTAGGGGATCGACGATGTTGAGTAGAATAGGGAGGTCAGGGAAAGGCTTTTAAGCAGGGAAGGGTTTGGTAGCGTAGCGACGTATTTCAACGTCCCTGTAAAGGCCTCAAGGTGGGGTAGCGCCATCGGAGGAAGGATCAGTGCTGTAGGGAAATTATCTCCCCCAGCATATTGCAAGTTAAGTTTATGAAGCGAAGGGTGTGCGAGTAAGAAATCCGTGAAGGTGGGTTCTTTGATCCAGGATACACGCCGTCGTTTTCTCGGCTGGATGGAAAGGTCGCCTAAGGTAAGACACCTAAGATGCGGCCACCGTCCATGCGTTATGTGGCGGATGTCGAAAAGTCGTGGTGATGGTGCTGCCCCACCAATAGCAAGCCTTTCAAGATGAGGACATCGTTCGATAATCATTTCCCAGAATCGTTTCGGCATCTTCTCGATGTCTGGCAGTATGTCTAGAACACCAATCCTCCAGTTAGGAGTAGCCTCGAATCACAAGAAAAGTAACGAACCCGATACCCAAGCAAGGGTTCGCTTCTTGATTATGAACGAGAATGACGTAAGGTCGGTGAAGTCATAAAGCTTTATTCATCGATTGAAACCGTCAGTGTTTGAAGCTAACACAAACTGAATTAGAACCCACATTACTAGCCGGATCCAGCCTCTGTGTTCCAACGCTCGTGCCGATATTCTTCAGTAAGGGACATCTAGATGAATAGCCTAGGCATTAGTCGGGTTCACAACGACCCAAAGTAAAAAAACTCACGAATTTCGTAAAACAAGCCATAAATAATCGTCGGGCATTTCAACGCCGTCCCAAAAAAATGTGCGAAGCGATGGCATATAGCGTATGGCGCGTACGAGTAAATCGACTACCCCGGACTCGTCCAGAGAAACGTCTGTCGCGGTCCATTCAATGTTGTTGGGGTGAACGATTAATTTCGTAACATGTCGAGCCATGTCAGGATGCTTCAACAGCGTACTTAGCACCACCTTGCATTGTTTGCTGGTCTTGAGATCAACGTTGCGATACAAACGTGAGACTAATAGTGCACGCATGCTGCGAGACTGAGATCATTGATTAGTGATTATAAAGATATAGTACCAACTTCAGGACTCACCGTTAAACTTAAGTTTAAGATATCTCGGAGTAGAGGAATTCGCCTGGCGATTTCTTGGAAAACATCTGGTGGTAGTCTCTCGATTGAGGCCAGATGCTTAGAGGAGCGAGGATCAGGAGCAGCCCTGGCCAAGAAGAAAGCTTTGACCCTCGATATCGATCGTGAACGTGAAGGGGAGAACACACCCATGGTGGCCGGAGAAGTACCTGGAGTGAGGAGTGGGGCTTTATATCTTTCATGATGTCTAGCCGAGATTGAATGATCAGTTCGGCGCAGTTCCCTCCGCGACTGTCTGAGATTGTGAGATTGTTGGGTATGGTGCCCAGAACTGTACTTCGAGTTAGAATGCTGATGGTGCTAATATCCGCCCATCCCGAGTCGACCAAGTAGCTACGGTGCTGCCCTTTTGGCGAAATGCAACGATGTTAGGTATCCCCATAGGGTCCGGTCTTCGTCAGTGGACTCGAAGCAATCCCAAGTAGGAAGCCCAAGAACATTTGGTACTTCAGTTTGGTGAAGTTTGAAGTTAGCTTTCCACAGATGAACACCTTGCTATAGGCGGATGTCGAATCTGAATTCCAGGCCAATCTTCTCCCATCGTAATGCCCCATGGCGACCGGGCGGAGTTCGCATCTAGGGTTTCTTGTTTCAGAGCTTCGTAAAGTCAACAGAACGAGTAAAGAGTAAACAAAGAAGAGGGTGGGAATAGACCGGCAGACATCCGTAAACCGCCGATGGCGGTGGTGGCGGGTGCTTGATCCAATTCGACTGTACTCGTACCAACCATCATAGGCAAAGTGTACTTAAGGACGTTTCACGAAGTGGAGACACATGAATTTTAAGCCGAAGAATCCCAATCCTTTCTTGGTCAATCAATGAATACGCAGCTTTGACGCTGCGGAGTTGCTTGTTGGAGACTGACCAGGTCAGCGGATCGAATTATATTTTCGAACAAGGCAAAATAGATTGTGTTATCGCAACATGTGGATAGACTAGGTGTATGGTGGAAAACCGGCTCAACTCATAGACTCTGAGGCGCTGAGTATCTCCAATGACACAGAAGAGATGCATCCGCAGCGCTTGATCACCCAGAACCAGAGAGAGTAGAAATATAGCAGTATTCTTCATATATTTCGGTGTTGTTCACATTACAGAGTATAAATCTTCACGGTTGTCATATTGACAAAGGAACTACCCTCATATTCGGGGTCAGATACACACTCTGAGTACTGATAGTTGTCATGTTGAAAAAAAAGTGTGCGCTTGAGGATGAGAATATTACTCCAAGTCTGTGTTCTTGCTGTCGGTTGGATGGCGTCGACTGTCGGAACCACTTGCAAATTTGTGCCATCATGGATATCGTGAACATCAACAAATTGCGCAAGATTAAGGCGGAAATTAACGCCATCGCGATTCGTGAAACATTGCATCTTCGAGAACATCGAAAATAGTAGGAGAGGCGGTCATCGCGAACATCGTGCAGTAGTATCCATTGATGAATCATGCAACCAGATAGTACGGAAGTGCAAACAATGAAGAGGATAGGACTGGCAATCAGAAGATACCGACAACGAGATACGAACCAACAAAATCATGGAATAGACAGATGCTTGAGGAAACCATGGTTTGGTCACGTAGGTCATTTGCGATGTTCTCGAGTCTTTCGGCCACGACTTTACTAAGATTGCCAGGACCAGACTTCCACACGACACGGTACCGTTGCGTACCCGTACCGTCGGTAATAGAGACATTTCGCTATAATGAAGAGCGTGGTCTGAAGGCACGGAAAGTCAAAAAGCCTTGAAGCGAGCATGTTGACCAGCCTTTCAGGACAATTCACGGAGCCGATGATTCGTAGGAACCAAGAGGAGGCATCCGAGAATCGAGACTAAGATCAGTCCTCGTCGGATACGGCATTTCTTGGATGGTTTAACCGTCGAGGATGTTTGGAGTGATGGAGATCCTGATGTTGAGTCTTGGAGGAGGCCCCTGCTCTCTTGCACACAAACCCTATTCTTAGACTCCAGTCATGCCTCAAATACTTTCATAACGTCAATATACTCCTAGAAGACAAGAAACAGAAGTCCCAGGATAGCAGCAAAAACCTGTTAACCAAGCCAATGACCAAACGCTCAGTAGTCATTGTCCGGCACGGTCTAGCGATCATTCAACCCGAGAGCTTTAGGTACCGTCTCTTCGCACGGGCCAAGGAACAAGAAATCAGCGTCGTCGTCTCCATCGCTACGATCAAGATTGAAAACTGCGACCTGGCCGCCATTCTGAGATACCGCTTCAGCGTATCCGGCAGCGGGATAAACCTACCATGAGTCAGCAAAATTATAGATAGAACTCAGACAAAGTAGAATCTCACCGTTGAAGAGGTGCCAACCACTAAACATAAATCTGCATCGTCAACTAGCTTGTCGATGACATCCAGATAGTGTGGCATTTCCTCAAACCAGACTACACCAGGTCTCGCTAGTGCATTGCACTTTGCACATCTCGGGAGCTCCTTTTTTGGGATGTCAGGATCCATCGCGTGTTGACCAACGAGCTCTTCTGCGCCTTTGAGTCCCTCACAGATGGGAGAGGATCGGTCAAATTGAATGTGACCACATCTCTTTGCGGTACATTTGACGTCAAAGAGGCGCCCATGCATTTCGAGTATGCGGGGCTGTTCTTCTTCTGGCTCGGAAGGATTGGAGGAAAGGACGTCGTCGAGAGCGACAGCGCTCAGACCGTCAACATTCTGAGTGATGAGGGTGAATGTCGAGTTAGGTGCGTGGCGGGAACGGATGGACGATAGCGAGAATTCGGCAAGGGCGCGATGGGCAGCGTTCGGTTTGGCCTTGAGTGCGCTGTCTCTCGTCAAATCGCATGCATTATGCGATAAAGCGTCGCACTCACGATTCCCTCCGGTAATGATAAAACTGCCAGACAAGCGAAGGGTCGCGTTTGAAGGCCTGGGGCGTGGCCAGGGACATTGCATTGTATTGTCGCCAGAGGCCACCGGCGCCCCGAAAAGTTGGAATTCCCGAAGCTGCAGAAAGGCCTGCACCAGCCACGACTATGATATGCTTGGCATCTGAAAGGACTTTGCTGAACTTTGTGTAATCTGAGCTTGGTGACATGTAGACGTGAGAGAATGTTTGGCCGGCCCGAATGTATGTCGCGGGTAAATATGACGTCAGCGAAACCATCTAATCTCGACAAAATCCAGCGCTTCCTATTCGCTACTATGAAAGCCTCAGTCTGTTCCGTCTTCCTAGCCTTGGGTCTCCAAGATTATTCTGGCTCCTACCTTGACTGTCCTACTCAGGTCTTCGATACGATACCTGATCTTCTGAACATTACTGTCCCAATGGTGTCCACCCAAGAGCAAATTCGGTCTGCGATAGATGTGTTTGAGTCTGCTGCTCAGGGTACCAAGCCCGCCGACCTCTTTGAGATGCAGAGCTGGATGATGGGCGGTGCCCACGTCAGTCTTGGCTATGGGTTACTCAGTCTTTATGAGGTTCGTCGGCTCGCATCTACTGGGCTCGCCAACTAACATGGCATCAGCAAGCGGAAGACATTCAGCCCCAAGATGTCCAAGACTTTGTAGGATATTCGCTACAATGGGTAGCTGCAATGGAAGAGCACCACGAGTATGGCCTTCTTCTCTGACCGTTTATTCAGCTGTCTAATGGCGTGTATAGTCACGAGGAGAGATTTTACTTGCCCATGTTCCCTTCTAAATTCGCCTCTACCTCTGGAGCAGCTATTCATGGCGAACATGAATCTTTTGCTGCTAATCTTCAGTCAATGCATGATTACCTTGTGTCCTGTCTGCCCAGCGGTGCGGCTTATGGGTACGGCTCAGTCACTGGGGAGCATGAACAACAGTCCTTTGACGGCAAGAAATTGAGGGACATAGTGGACGGTATGATAGAGAACTGGTGCAAACATGTAAGAAGTACCTCCTCGTGTATGCAGCAAAAATACTGAGGTCCTTTCATAGATGACGAACGAGCTTACTTACCTCGCACCATCGAACCTCCGCGAGTCTGGCTTGACCGAAGACGAACTCAAGAAGATTGGCGCTGAAACGGCTGCGCATATGAAATCTCAGGCATGTCTTCAAGAATTTATTCTGTCAGCCTTTGCTCATTCTGGAATCTAGCCTAAAACAACGTTCGGTGTCTATGTTGTAATCCACACGCCAAGCTCATTAAGCTTCCCGCCTATGCCTGGTTTTGTCAAGAATTATATCATCCCTTATATTTTGTACATTCCCTACCGTCGTTTGTGGAGATTCGCGCCGAAGCTTTAACTTTATTGATTATTCTGTTTGCATGTATTGAATATTTGGTATTTGGTATTTGGAATTCGTCTGTGTCAAGCTGGGCCGATCTGACCACTTCGGTCCACGTGGTATTTACATACGCGCTCACGCGTCTTGCTCTTGCCTCCGACCACACTGTCATTTGTACGGTGTTTGATATTACTGCCGCCATGGCTGGGCAATGTGTAATGCGGGATACCTGTGGGAGGAAGGGTATGTTTGGAAGGGACCTACCATGTCCGTATGATGGGCCTCCAGTCCAAGTGCGTCATCAGAGCCTCTGCAGCCGGTAGCCAGCTAATTAGCAGAACTATAGCCGGACGACCGCGACCTCCTCACCTCTATTTGCGGTGCTGAATTTGCTACAGGGCCCACATGCTGCACCTCTGCCCAGCTCACTACTCTCCGGGACAACTTTGCACAGGTCACCGGCCTCATTTCCTCCTGCCCCGCTTGCTTGAACAACTTCAAGTCTTTCTTTTGCTCCTTCACTTGCTCTCCAAACCAAGCCTCTTTTCTGAACATCACGTCTACACAACGGACCACGTCGGGCACGGCCGCCGTTGCTTCCATCGACTTCTTTGTTGGGGATACCTTTTCTCAAGGTTTCTTTGATTCCTGTAAGAATGTTCAGATGGGGGCTACTAATGGATTTTCTATGGACCTCATTGGTGGCGGGGCAAAGGAGCCCAAGGCTTTTCTCAAGTATCTTGGTGACGAGAAGCCCATTGGCAGTCCATTTCAGATCGACTTTCCCCCATCTTCTGTAGAGGTCCCGGAGGGAATGGAGAGACTCAACCCTCCGGCACGAAATTGTGCATCCACTGACCTTGGCAGTCGATGTTCCTGCATCGACTGCCCCGACATATGCCCAGCCCTCCCCGACATACCGGCTGCCGCCACATGCAATGTAGGCGCTATTACGTGCTTATCATTCATTCTCATTCTCGTGTGGTCTCTATGTGTGGCAGGGTTCTTGGGAGGTGCTGTTGTAGGGAGAACCATCAGGAAACGGAGAGAGAGAAGTTACGAGAGGGTTGCTCTAAGTGCAGAGACAGCTTCGCTTTCTCCGCGTTCACATTCACGAGGGTTGATTGGTGCCGGTTCTCTGGCGCAGTATTTGGATGAGAATGAGACTGGGAACGGGATGCATGCAGCGGCGGAGGAAGATTTGGGACGGGGGGCGTCATTATTGGACCCCGTGGAGACCGCGCAACCACGCCAGTACAAACTAAACAACGTTCTGAGGCGGGGGTTCTACAGGCTTGGACTCTGGGCAGCGTCCAACCCATGGCTGACTTTCTTCATCTTCTTCACTCTTGTCGGACTGCTCAACATTGGATGGAAAAACTTCGAGATCGAAACAGACCCTGTACGGTTATGGGTTTCACCCACTTCAGAAAGCAAGATCCAAAAGGAATATTTCGATGAACATTTTGGACCATTCTATCGAACCGAACAAATTTTCGTCACCACTAGTGGCGAAGATAAGGGACCCGTTCTATCCTGGGATCATCTGAAGTACTGGTTTGACGTCGAGGCAGATATTCGTGGATTGCAATCCCAGGGTGGGTATACACTTGAAGATGTATGCTTCAAGCCGGCTGGTCCTGATGGCGCATGCGTCGTTCAATCTCTCGCCGCGTGGTTTGGGAACGACCTGAGTGAATACGACGAGAATACATGGGAGAGGCACCTGCAAGGATGTGCCGAGTCTCCCGTGGAGTGTCTTCCGGATTTCCAGCAGCCGCTTGCACCACAGTATGTCTTGGGTGGTGTTCCACCGGACGAGGAGGGTCGGAAAATGTACCCTAATGCAGAAGCCATGGTGATTACTTATGTGGTTTCTCATGCGCCTGGCGTAGAAGAATGGGAAGAGCTTCTTCGCGCGCACCTAGTTGATCTGTCTGAACGCATCGGTGAAGAGGCTGGGCTGGAACTGGGCTTTTCAACGGGAGTGTCACTGGAGGAGGAGATCAACAAGAGCACGAACACCGATGTGAAGATCGTCGTGCTTTCATACGTCGCGATGTTTGTCTACGTATCGTTGGCTTTGGGCAGTGGGGTTCGCTCCGAAGAGGAAGGAGTGATCTCATCACTTGTCAGATGGGCGAGGAACTTCCCTGGTCTGTTCAAACGAGGTGCATCTGGCGCGATATCGATTGACTCGCGGACTACACCACGATGGTTCCCCAGACTCCCACGGACATTATTCGCTGCATCTAAGTTCACCCTCGCGCTGTTTAGCATATCCCTGGTCATTCTGTCGGTCTCATCATCCGTGGGATTCTTCTCCGCGATCGGCGTCAAGGTTACCTTGATTATCGCGGAGGTTATACCATTCTTGATCTTGGCTGTAGGCGTGGATAACGTCTTCATCCTGGTGCACGAGTTGGGCAGACAGAACTTGCTTCATGGGCCTAATGCTGGACTATCGGATGGAGGCGATTCAAACATGTCGCTTGGGGGACACCTGTCGCCTTTTGATTCCTCGCATGACGAGGTGGACGCCGCGTCAGTTCCTTTGTACTTTTCTGCTGAGGAAAGGGTGGCACGGACGTTGGCTAAGATGGGGCCGTCGATCTTGCTGAGCTCAATAACGGAGACGGTTGCCTTTTCGTTGGGTGCTATTGTACCCATGCCGGCGGTGAGAAATTTTGCGTTATACGCCGCGGGGAGTGTGTTCTTGAATGCATTACTCCAAGTTACGGTGTTTGTCAGTGCGTTGGCGCTGGATTTGCGGAGGTCTGAGGTACGTTTTGTTCGATGTTTTGTGTGAAGTGCTGTTATCAAACAATATTCTAGTCTAGTCGTGTTGACTGCTTCCCGTGCATCAGAATTCCGAACCGGATCGAGCTACTGGATGTTCCCAGCAGTACTGGGCTTGGAAAAATTGCACGGTTTATAAAGAGGTATTATGCACCGTTCTTGTTGAAGCCCACCGTAAAGGGCATAGTCGCTCTCGTGTTCTCCGGCGTATTCGTAACTTCTGTCATCTCAATGCAGCATATAGAGCTTGGTCTTGGTGCGTCTTTGTTCCTTCACGTCCTGGACAACTTCTAATGCATGATGCAGATCAACGTCTGGCATTGCCTTCTGAATCGTATCTTGTGCCATACTTCAATAAGCTCGACGAATACCTCGACGTCGGCCCTCCCGTCTACTTCGTTTCGACAGACATCAACGTCACCGAGAGATCCGGACAGCAGGCACTTTGTGGTCGATTTACCACATGCAACGAGCTTTCCATCGCCAATATCCTTGAAGCCGAACGCAAACGCCCCGAAACGTCTTTCATCGCCGAGCCTAGCGCGTCCTGGATAGATGATTTCCTTGGGTGGTTAGATCCCGCTAAGGAGGCATGTTGTCGGGTGCGGAAGCGGAACCCCCAAGTGTTTTGCAGTGAGCGTGACTCGCCTAGATTGTGCCTACCCTGTTATGAAGGCAGGCAGCCTGCATGGAATATCACGATGCGAGGGCTTCCAGAGGGCGACGAGTTCATGAAGTACATACGCCAGTGGCTTATATCGCCCACAAATGAGGAATGCCCGTTGGCTGGGAAAGCATCGTTTGGCACGGCGCTGTCACTGAGTCAACCCGACGAGGAAGGTCAAGGATCCGTAGTAGCATCGCACTTTAGGACGTTTCACAAGCCGCTCAAGTCTCAGGCGGATTTCATACATTCTTTCGAAGCGGCTCACCGAGTTGCGGATGACATTTCGGAGAAGACGGGATCATACGTCTTCCCATATTCACTGCATTACGTCTTTTTCGACCAATATGCGCATATTGTCGCCATAACGCAGGAGGTCCTTGGACTCGGGTTGGGCGCAGTGCTATTGGTAACTGCAATCTTCCTGGGATCATGGCGCACGGGTATGATTGTCACGGGTGTTGTGGGGCTTACGGTAGTTACAGTCATGGGTGTGATGTCCGTTTGGGGCGTCAGCTTGAACGCCATCAGCTTGGTGAACTTGGTGATTTCGTTAGGCATCGCGGTGGAGTTTTGTGCGCACGTAGCAAGAGCGTTTATGAGCGCAGGTTCGGGTCTTCCGGTGGACCACCCTGCGGGGCAGAAGGAGCGAGATGAGAGAATGTGGACTGCCTTGGTCGATGTCGGACCTTCGGTGAGTATGCAGTTTGGTCGACAGCGGCATTTTCTAACGAAGCGACCACCTCCAGGTTTTATCCGGGATTACATTCACGAAGCTCATTGGAATGTGTGTATTGGCTTTAACACGTTCAAAGCTATTAGAGGTCAAGCATACCTTCGTAGACAAGTACGATTATTGAATCCTTTGGCAGATCTATTATTTCCGCATGTGGCTCACGCTCATTGTATCCGGTGCTTTACATGGTCTGGTATTGCTTCCTGTAATTCTTAGCGTCGCGGGAGGGCCAGGATTTCCTCTGCAAGAGGCAGACGAGGAGTGGATGACGAATGCGATAAGAAATGATTATGAATATGCGTAAGTTGCTTGTCGCTATGTACTTGATGTTCTCGTTTAAATTTGCTAATTGTTGTTTCATAGACCTTTCCTGGCTGATGATGATTCAATCGCTAGCGATTAGATTTGTTTGTATTACTTGGATTGCTATATGGACAGCTGTGTATCCAATAATAATATCTGCAAGAACTTACTTTATTGACATCAATCTGCGCTTGAAAATCAACCGTCTGTGCGTATCTTTATCCTGTAGGCGGTGGATTGACTCTGATGTAAATTCCATGTTGTCGGACCCGATGCAATCAACGCGTTTCACGAGCTTTCTCTCTCATGGCGGGATCTCGCATATACCAACACACACCAGTGGCCAATGCCTACTTGAACACTGAGGATGATACTGACTCTACGGTACTGACTCAATACTGACTAGAAGGATAAGTATTTGGAGCTTGGCGATCTAGGTCTGTGTCCAGAAAGAACACTGTCTGCAGGTGAGGATAGCCGCAACGAGGGCTAGCGCGCTGTTAAACTATTTGAGCAACAGCGAAATAGAAATCGATAGATCATAAAAATAAATTCTAGTACAGCGATTCAAAAATATGGACTTCCTGTCCTCCCCGAGGTTACACCCCAGTACATCGTGGCCAATTCTCTTATCCGTCTGAAGATGCAGAACATAGTCGGTTGGCCAACATCTCGTGAGTCTATTTTATATGGTTCCGACTTGCTCTAGCATATATATTGACATTTGCCGGCAGCCCGACTAACATTTTATACTGCTGAGAGATGCAGGACGGTTGTCAGGCGGTATACTATTCCTCATGATGCAGCCAATCCTCGTGGCGCTACCGGACGCCGTCCTGCAGTGAGTTTGGAGGCCATGGAACACGTATATAAAACCAATATACCGCTGACCGGTCCAGGGGATTACTTCCAGGCGAAACTGAATAAAGTCCCACTGTCAGAAGGAGAGGTGGGCAAACTTGAAAGGTGCTACAAAATGCTTGGGTTGCCCCCCGAAGCTGTGAAAGCACATCGGCACTATTGAAGGGCTCAGGGCACAACAGGAGCAGGAATGCCATGAAGAAAGCGGCGACGAAGGAGATGCTGATGGAAGCTGTGGAGAGGTAGACTTGGGAACAGGTACTAGCAGTGAAGATGGTGGCATGTCTCCCACTTCTGATCGGCATAACACTAATGTTCCAGACCGCTCAGATGATTTTGTCCCGCCTTCGCTCTCAGAACGGGACAGGACTCGGCCTCTGTATGTGCCTCATATCGTTACCACCCAAAAGCCACCGCCTCCGTTGGAGCCTGAAGGAGTTAGAAATGGCATCTTGGTCGATGGCTGTTCTATTCTAATATTGCTTTCAGCATTGTATGGCGATAATTCATTGCCATTACCTCTTTCTCCCGATGATCAGCTCCTTTTGGATGTATTTACGATTCGAAAGCATATATCTCATGCTGTATCAAGATTAGTGAGATACACAAAGAATCTGAGAGGGAGCGTCGAAGAGGTGGAAGGAACAGCTTAGAGGACTCGGAAGTTTTGAACTTTCAAGTAATTAGTCTTTGTATGAAGAATGATATCATGGCATTTCGAAGTAATATCAGCCATAGATTGTGAACAATGTTCTTGAGAATTAAAGAAATGACTCGGTTGCACTCTTGAATGCGGGCGCTTCTCGTAGCATCCAAAAACATCACCAGAAAAGCGGAATGTGTCCACAATATTCATCTGCATAAAATCGTTAGCTTTTTATCAACCCACCTTCTCCGCCTTCTAAGGTTTTATTTTAGTGTTTATTGGGATGGCCTTAACATGTTCAAAGCTATCAGAGGGTCGGGATACTTCGTAGACAAGTACGCTTACTGAATGAAGTACTCCAGTGGTCCGCAGATACAAGTATCTCAATCTCGCATAGGCGATCTGGATCGACTGTCACGAATATCGTCCCGACTATGGCTCCTCCTACCCCTACTAGCAGACCTAGATCTGCTCCTGCTCCTGCTGTACTTAGAATACGACGAGTATGATGACCTCGAGCGGGAACGCGAGTAGGATCTGGACCTTGAGCGACTGGAGCGAACAGAATAGCTTCTCGACCTGGACCTTCTGCCGTAACCTCCCCGCTGATAACTCGGGGAACGCCTCCTGGGTCCGAGTCGGTCACCACTCCGGCGCGGAGGTGACCGAGAGCGCGACCGGGTGCGAGAACGTCCCGGACGATAGAAGCCTCCGCCTCTCCTGGCGCCTCGTCCTCCTCTGTACCCATCCCATCCTCCTCGACGACGGAATCTGCCAGGTGGAGAGCGTGAACGTGTCCGCGAGCGGGAGTAGGAGCGAGAGAAGGAACGGGCGCCCCGACGTGGTTTGGGCGACCGCGACCGCGATCGCACTGGAAGATTAGATAGCTCGACCTTGAGTATAGCTCCGTCGAGCTGGCCATCATTCATATGCGAGGCAGCCTTGTGTGCTGAAAGTGGATCAGAGTATTCCACAGCTGCTTTTCCTCTGTTTTGCCCAGCTGCAAGCAGTGAGCTCGTCAGAAAGAAAAAAGGAATGCAGTGTAACACACACATTTTCCGAATAACGGCAGGTCAATTTTTGTTATATGGCCATAGAAACCAAAGATGGTTTGGAGGTGAGATTCGACGACGTTTCTAGTGAGGTGTGTTACGATGACGACCTTGGCATTGGCATTGGGAGATGCTGGCGGTGACATGGATGCATCACGGTCTCTGTCTTGCAGCGGTTTTGGCGACGTCGAACGTCCTCGGCTCGACATGGTGGTTTGATGCAAGACGCGCTGTAAGTAAGCGTAGCAAAACAAAGCACAATATACTTTCGCACGCAGTTACCGGCCCGGAACTTACAAGTGAGAGGTGTGCTAACATTTTTATCCAATCCTACTTGTTGTACTATGCTACAATGGCTGAATCATAGAGACATCGCTACAGACGAGACTTGAAGCCTGCCTTCTCCAGTATCTCCAGTTCCTTCTTCCTAATCTCCGCCGCTTTCTTGACCAATCCAGGAGCCCGCTTGAGCTCCCGCTGACCGACTTGTTGGATGTGCACCTGAAAAGAATCAGTATAGCGAAGAGATGCCTGCATCAAGTACCTACCGCATCAGGTCCCTGTGAAAGTAATGAGTATGGCAGTAACCAGACAGCGTGATAACACCTACATCCGCAATACGCAGCGTCCTCAACCCACCCCAAGTCTCAGCCAGATTTTGGTCTTGGGATAGACCCTCAGCGCCGAAAGATTGCATGGCACGGTCAAGAACGGTCAAGGCCATGGATGGAACAGTGAACTAGTCACAAGATAAGTAATTTTGACACTCAATTTCTTCAAGTTTCCTACCTTGGCTATACCAATCTCCTTCAGCGCTCCTTTGGCCTTATACTTATCGATCTAGAAAGAGCGCACAAGATAGGAATAACAATTTTAAAAGAGTAGTTCCACAAACCATCGATGCAGCACTCAAAACAAGTAGTCTTCCGGACTCGATTTCAGCGCGAGATCTGGCGATATCCGCGATGACGGTACCTATCCATGAATATTTTCAGTTAGCGCCAATTCTTTTATGAATGAATATACGAACCGTGCTCATAGAGGTATTTCCCAAAGGTTTTCCGTGAGGGATCAGTGACCCGCTGAAGCATGGTGTCCAGAGCGGCCTGGGCAGAACCGACGGTTCGCATACAGTGATGAATGCGTCCGGGGCTGCGCACTGATTAGTTTTCGCAAATAAAGAGGACCCTGATAAACTGTACCCAAGACGTCCTTGTATGATCTGGGAAAACTTGAATAAAAATTACTCCATGGGACACAGAATATACATACCTCAAATCCTCTACCCCATCCAAGAACGAGGTTACTCAATGGCACACGGACGTTTTCATATATGACTTCGCAATGCCCTTCCGGCGCGTCGTCATAACCCATGACTGTCATGGGTCGAACGACCGTGACTCCGGGAGCGTCGGCGGGAACAATGACAACACTTTGTTGATTGTATGCACTTTTGTTTGCGGGATCACTCTTGCCCATGACAAGGTGAAGACGCGTTCTTGGATCGCCTGCACCGCTGATCCACCTATTAATGATTCAGTCTTAGAATATCAACAGGATTACAAAGAACAGACCATTTATGTCCATTGACGACAATCTCGTCGCCTTCTTGTCGTATGGATGTCCGGATGTTCGTCGCGTCTGAGGAAGACACTGCTCGAAAAATGACGTTGAGTACTTCTTAAGAGAGCCATCATGACGCCGACTAACCAAACCTTTCGGTCATAGAGAATGCAGAACGTATTTCTCCGTTCAACAATGGTACCAACCATTTCTGCTGTTGCTCTCGAGAGCCATAACGGGCCAACACCTCTGTAATCCAATTTCATTAGACTTGAAAGTAATATTAGTATCAAGGAGCAAGACGCACCCATGTTTCCTGTATCAGGTGCTGAGCAATTGACAGCCTGAGAGGCAATAGGACCGCCTCGACCCAGAACTTCCGCCATCACGGCATACTGTTGTCGTTCAACGGATTTCAAGAAAAGCGAGCACTGGTATACGAACCTCGAGGTTACTGAGCGGCACACCAAACTCTGGATAATGCGCTTTGCTCAGAAACAGATTCCACAAGCCCAACTTTTTAGCTTTAGCTTTGAGTTCCTCGATGACGGGTATGACAGCCTTCCACCGCTTTTCCGGGTCAGCGGGGAGTTGGGCATGAGCGAGTTTCGTTGAGGGTATTATTTCATTCTGACCAAATATTAGATACAACGCCTCTAGAATGAACAAGACTCACTTCAAGGAATGTGATCAACTTGGCCAGTGTCTCCTTCGCGTAGGGCGAGAACTTGTCCTCCACCTGGGAAAGTCAGTCGAACATTACACTGTATTTACGCTGAAATGGCGAACCATTGCCCATGATGCCTCAGAAGTGAGCTCGACGACTGGATGGTATACCATTGCTAGTGAACGAAAGGATAGACGTGGGGAACCAGGTCGACCGGCAACCAAGTATAACCGGACCGAGGTTCACGCTGACACGAGACTTCGCGATTCGGACATTTGATTCCGGTAAACGCTAGGCGAGCATCGCGTGGTGGAATAATGTCCAGATCCTTGAATATCCAAGGAACTGTAAGTTAAAATGCTGAGATCATGCAAACATGGCATGAACCACGTGTCGCTGGATTCGAAGCAAATTGAAATACGTTACCTCCCATCCTTCTCCATTAAAGGACAACAACCGAATCGATAGGCCTTCAAGCTGGTTCAGGCTTGCTAGCAGCAGTTACCGTTTCCACTGTTCGTGAGAAGATGGTCTCTCTATATCCGGATCCTTATGCTTCGAAATGTTATCGTCTCATAGATTGTACTCAGTTGACCGCTCGAGGGCCTCTGGTAAGGATTGTATAGGCAATTAAGGTTAGAGTTCAAGCGGGCTTCTCGTTCTGCCCTGGAAAAATGGATGTATCCCGGTAGTATATGGCAGATATGTACTAGGTCGATGCCTTGGCATAAGACGTCACTACAATTTCGCAGGACAACCTTAATTATATTATCAGATCGCGCATATGATGGTCCAAATAGCTACCAGATCAGATGAAGTCAAAGAGCCCGTCATTGACGGAGACGCCAAGATCTCAGAACTGAATGACTACCACCCTTTGACTCTGTCACGGTATCGGCTTGACGTTCTAGGCGAGTGCTCGTTTACTCTGTTCAAATCACATGTCTCATGCGTAGAATGTCATGCTGCGAAAGGACAGTCTGAAACCTAACCCTGAGCTTCGAGGAATCAAGGAATCAGCAAGGAAATGGCTTCTAGTGTGGCTTCTCAAAGATGCTAACTCATGAGACCCCGTAAAGCGCCCGGGTCGTTGAAACCGTGGAGAAACTTGGCCACTTGGCGTCTTCGAGAAAGCAGATAGCAGTGTCTGGTATTTATACCAGGGGTCTCTTGCAGCGAATCAAATGTCAACACGTTCCCATGCAGGATTGGACATCCAGCCTTGAATATCACATGTGCTATCGTGCCATGCTTATGGTGCAAAGCCAAAGCACCCTTCTTGAAGATTTGAGTGCAGCATCAAGAGTTCTTGCTTCTTATTAGTTCATTAAAACAGGAAGTGATGAGCCTGTATATAAAATTAATAAGATAACGGGGCCGCTCGGTGATGATGCACACACCAACAATGAAGAAGACAGGATCACGCGACGCAAGAGAATCGTTAGCAAAATACATATTTATATGAGGTGAAAGATATTGTAACCAGACTTAGTAGAAGAAGGTAATCATACAATATCGATACAAGAAGGAATTACATACATCTCTAATCATACACGACAGGTCACTCATCACTGTTCGTACGGTCATGTCAGCAAATATAATCGGGTCATGGTGGATGGTAATCGAAATCGAGTTCAAAGGCAAGAGAAAGTAACGCTATGTCTGAATATCTGAGTCACCTAAAGTAAACGGTAAGTCAGGACCATAATCAAAATCAATGGGGTCGTAACTCTGCCATAGTGGGTCCTGATCCATACTATATCCTCCTGAATTATTAAAATTGCGAATGAACTCAAGGCCGCGGAACGGCAGTCCGGAAGCGTTGAACGACGCAGTGGGCGGTGTCGTGGACAGTCCCATCGCTCCGATACCATTTGAAGGCTCATAACCAGAGTAAACGGAGTCAAGGCCGGCAGGATAGGCACCATATGGACTTTCATATGCCATGGTACCATCGCCTGAGTAGATGTCAAGGCCGCTCGAGCCATCAGAGTTATTCCACTGCTGAGATGACCCTTGACCCAGGGAATTGGGTGACAGTCCGTAGTCGAAATCATAAAGAGGTGATACAGGTGGTTGGTTCGAATTCCCGGGGTATGGATACGCAGACGTCGAGGAGAGTGTAGGACTATTGTCCTGCAAAAGTCCAGTGGCGGACATAGCGGGTGATGGAACGCCCATGGAAGAGGGTGAGCTGTTGTTGCTGGGAGCCAAGGTAGGGCTCGTAAAGCTCTGGTAATAGGAGCCATCCTCTGGATCATCGTGTCCGCGTTTACGAGATGTAGATCTCGCTCGGAGGGCGGCTATTGATCGGCGGGGGTCAATCATAGTCAATCATGAAAGTTGAGGTTACTCACTGTCAACGTGATAAGGCGACGCAGCCAGTCGACGAGCGCCGCTTTGTTCCCTCGATCGATTTCGGCGAGAAGTGTTTTTACTCTTCAACATCCTTCCGGGAATGGTATTAGGTGGTGCGGTGGCTATTGTGACTGATCGTCGACGTTGGGGAGGGGAATGAGGGGCAGCCGGAGGGGATGGGTTAGAGTCAGAGTTTGTCCCTTTGGCCACGGCGTCAGTGGCTGTAGCGATAGGCTCTGCCAATAACTCTTTGCATTTGCGGGCGCCGGGCCAAGTCCCTTCCCAAGATTCAATCGCAACAAGAGCTGTTTTGGCTTCTTCGATAGCTTGCGTTGAAGCTTTGGCTTCAGACGCGTGCATGGCATACAGGAGAACGATAACAGCAGATCCAAATAAGTGCTGAATGAAAAATGCCAAATGGTGCGACAGAGGCACGACATTTCTGATCGACGGTGAGAGCCGTATGCATTGGCGAGCTGATGATACACCCTGAGAGGCCGACTTCTCCGTTGATGGATCCTCTCGGTTCACCGGCAGGAGATTACGATGAAGGGTCGTAAGAACAGAGTAGTAATGGCTACAGAGTATTGCAGCCATCGCAGATTGCTCTGGAGTCTTGGGCTCTGTTTTTAGCATGGCAGGTAGATCGTCGCACCACTGTGTAAGCTCTGCGTGAAGAGATTCCACAGTACTTTCAAGCTCAGCCTTCCTCTCCGGCTCTAGGTTCTCCCTACAGTTATCCAACGAGTAAACCTGCCGAAGAACCCGGCCTGTGATCTCGTATAACTTGGTCAGGGCAACCGTACCCGTCATCAAGAACGGCTGATTCAAGGTGGTCCCTTTGTAATACTCCGGGAGATAATCGTCATCCACTTCGCATGGATATTCGACATCGCAATCAGAATCACTGATGCCCAGCGGTCGCCCAAGAGCTAAGGCAAGCATACGGTCCAGTACATACACACCCCACCAGATCTTTCGGTGTGTTTCTTTCTCGATGGGTGTGATTACCAGCCTACGCGGAGAGCGCTGTGGGTCTAAAGGTGAGAGAATGGTCGTATACTAATAATAGCCGGACTCACGTGAAGCCCAAGATCTTGGCCGGTTCGAACGGCTTGGCCAATAAGAATCCATGCTTGAGGAAGACAGTTGACGGAACAGAGAAAGGAAGATAGAAGGATGAAACACTGGACGTGTGCCACTTGTATGCTAGCATGGCTAATGTATTGGAGGATAAGGGCACTATATCTTGGTTATCAACCGTGTCCGGTCCCGATCGGTATCAGAATAGATACGTACCGCTCGTAGTATACCATTCCCATGCCACCATCATCAAGCCGCTCACTTGTAGACAACCGGGGGTCTTGCACGAGGCTAGCGGCACATGCGAAAACGGCGAAGATTAGAGATATAAAAGCGGTTTGGGTGCGCGCCAGATTACGGTCATGGGTGTTATTCATGACGTTGGTGTATTGAAGTAAGAAAGATGGCTTATCAATGACAGGCATGAGGAAATGGAGGCGGGAAAAATATGCTTCGACCTATGTGAAAGTCATTACGAGAGTTTTGGGGTGATTTAAAAGAGGCAAAACGTACGAGCTTGTCGGCCAAATCACGTTCTGGGTATTCTACCTCTTCTGGCCCTGGCAGAGCGTGAACTTTGCCAAAAAAGACAGAGGCCGGAAAATATAATTTATTGATGCTCGGTCCAGGCGCTTGGTGATCCTCCTCCGCAGGCGATATCCGATGAAGTGGAGATGTCGTCAAGGCGCGGAACGACTGGATCAAAGACATCGATGAGGAGCCTCCCATCCACCTCATGTGACCATACTCGTCAAGCGCGAGCTGGCCGAATGATTCGCTGACATCGTCCTCGATCTTGACGGGCGAGGAAGGCTCTGGCTGCCGTTGGACAGGTGCTATGGAACGTAAGATTGCCGCAGCAGCAGCAGTCTTGGATGAGTCTAATACTGGTGCTGATGTCGTGGCATCCGACGGGGACGAAGCGGCGCCGTTAGTTGAAGTCCCTATTTGCTCGAGGACTGGGGCGACTTGCTTGAACAGCGATTCCATGTGAAGTAAACGCGCTTCAAGCTCTTGGACGTAGCTGAATTTTTTCTATCAGAGGCAATCATAGTAAGAAAAGTGATGATGACGCACTGCCGACTCAGCGCGGCCCTATCTTTGGTCTGCAACCAGGTGCACTGCGAGCCTGAGGTGCTGCACTGGGAACAAGTGGGTTCACAGCCATCACATTTGATCTTCTTGCGTCTGTGAAAGAGAAAAGGATAAGTTTTTCATTGAAAGCCACAGCTGCGAGGCCGACGTGCCTACAGCTCTCGCAAGCTCTCCACACCCTTCTGCGCTGAAGCTGGATTGGTTTCTGCCCTGCGTCCTGAGTAGGAGGTTCTTCATCAGTACGTTTCTTCTTGGATTGGTGTGCCATGGGCGTGTTTAGGTCCCCCTTGGTCATGAACGTAACGAGGAGGTGATGATGAAGGTATAAATCCAAGTAAGACGTCTGACCAAAGTCCTAAATTTGCGCTTTGCACGTGGTTTTTCTTGAAACGGCCAGATGAACCGGGCCGAGAGTGCCGGATGCGGCAGTGCCTGTGGAGCCGCGTGCCTGAGCAGCAGCAAGATTCTAAAGGCCCCGTGAATGTATCGCCGGGGGGCAATCGTAGTGCTTAACATGTGTGAACTTGACAGTTCATTGAGATGGAATACTCGGCACGAAATTACTGCCAGCGCTCTCCACATCGGTAACTGATCTACTTTCCGTAGTCTACGACCGGCCCATGACCATGGGTTCGTGTCCATCTAGCCCACCTCCGTCATTCTCGTTTCCAGCGTATTTTCTATCTGAATATAACACGAACAGAAGTCGATTTCGCATCCACTGACATGGCCTTGGTATCGCCACTGGTCTACTGACCAGACGTGTGGCCCAGGCTACCGAACAGCATTCCTTGCCGCCCCGCACACGGCGGAGAATTTAATGAAGGGGGCTTATTATTGCTGTTGTCGGTGTCTCGGTGTTTTGTTCTCCACCTAAATCACATAAGACTCATTGACAATGCAGGAAGAACTATGACGCAATGATGACAGAGCGTGTCAGCCACGTGATTTTATTTGGCAGAGACCTCGAGCCATCGCAACGCGTTGCCAAATACACCACACTCTTCTCCCTCACGCTGTAATGGCCGAAGTCGAGTTAACGCAACCTCCCGCGACCGGTGAGCCGGAGACGATCATCGACGATGGCGAGGAAGCCGAGACCAAGGTGTGTTAGTCGCGTGTTGCTTCTACTCTTTCCTGACCAACTACTAGGAAATCTTGCTAATGAAGCAACGGGTGGAGGAAATGGAAAAGGAAGCCATGAAGCTTCGGGAGATGCAGGCTGAGGCGGAAAAGGTCAATAACGATGGCTTGGACCCTGGCGCTCCGATGGAAACAGATGAGGATAAGGCCGCTGCGGACAGTCGGAGTGTTTATGTCGGTAATGTCAGTACTCGTCCCGCCTTTCGGTCCTTGTGTCTTTTTTTCTGATGCTTCGAACAGGTTGACTACAGTTCCACACCGGAAGAAATCCAGGGTCATTTTCAGGCTTGTGGAACGATAAACCGAGTTACGATTCTGTGCGACAAGTTTACAGGACATCCAAAGGGGTCAGTTTGTTGATCATACGGGGCCTACATTGATTGACGTCTCCCAGTTACGCGTACGTTGAATTTGCCGAGTCAGAACACATTGACGCTGCTTTGACCATGGACAACTCTCTATTCCGCGGCCGTTTGATCAAGGTCCGAGCAAATTTTCCAGTGGCGCGTGTGTTGTAACTGAATCGCTGACATTGCCAGGTTACGGCAAAGCGGACCAATGTACCTGGATTCAACCGAGGGCGTGGTCGAGGTGGAGGTGGGTATAGAGGAGGCTACAGGGGAGGATACCGAGGCGGCTATGGCGGATATAGTCCATACAGAGGGCGCGGCAGGTATGTTATCTCCGTCATTCTGTTTCTTCTGTTAATATGCATCGACAGAGGCCGTGGACGCGGGTTTTAGGCTCGAACGGAAGTACGTCACATTCTCTTTTGTCGTTCTTCGCTTCGTTTTGTTATTTGTGTAACGTAGTCTATCCAAAAATTACATTTACAATGACATCTTGTAATTCTATGCCTGTATATTCGTGTCGATGAAAATGTGGTGAAGTGACCGGTTGAGGAATATCCGAAATTGGCATACCGACTTTTGTGACTTTGACCATCACCTCGGGATGCTGCCAAACTTCTTGCGATGGGCGACAAGGTCCCTGTCGACCGCAGCCAAGACAGAACCAAAGGCCTACCCATTCTCTAAATCAGCCATTATACACCCTGAACCAGCTTCACATATTCCTGATGCTCTGCGAGAAGGCAAAGGCCTCATGCCATACCTCTTCAAAAATCTACCTCCGCCGGACAAGCAAAAAATGCTGCGAACATTGTTCTCCCGCAGGTCTCCCAGCCAATTGAAGCCAGGCTCCATCCTCACCGTCACCATGGACCATGCGCCATCCATCTTTACGGGCGTTTTGCTCTCGATACGGCGGCGCGGTCCTGCCACTTCCATCGTTCTACGCAACATTCTCCAGCGAACGGGTGTGGATATGCAGATATTCGTCAATTCGCCGCATGTGAAGGAGATAAAGGTGGTGCGCCAACCTCCGAGGGGCAGAATGAGAAGGGCGAAGCTGTTCTATTTGAGAGATGCGCCCGACAAGATGAGCATGATTGCAGGCGCCAAAAAGTGACCAGCTACTGGTGAGCATAAATTGTTTCGATATTCGAACTCTAGTCTTCATTCCGTCTTTAGGACGACTGGCGTTGACGTTCATCTTTCAATTTCCTGGGACAGATTCCAGGCGCGTGGCGTAGAACGGGGTAGTAGACATTAATTGGAGGTTGTCGTACAACGATTGTCGGCTGCAAATGATGACTTGTTCTTGAAATGACAGAAATTCTAAGTAGGTTGGCAGCGACTGACATATATCAGATGAAATATTGAAAGATTGCGGCGCCTGATCCGGAAAAGCAACCAAATAGAGACTGGTATACACGGCAGGCGCATATCTGCAACTGCGCGGCTTCGTCACCTACCATCATCACCATGGCTCCCAGTCGTCCCCGTTCCCTGCGAGGTCTTGCCTTTGGCTCCAGGCGCAACTCGTCACCAGGACCCCCTTCGCCTACTTTCTCCGATGCCACAAATGTCTCTCAAATGAATTTCGGCGCAAATGGCCCAGAGAAGATTATAACAAGGTCCAACTTGAAAGCGAGTCTTCAGGCTTACGAAGAAGTAAGATTTTTCGGTATTCGTACAAGCTGTAGATTTCAATACGCTTGAATGCAGCTCATGAACTCTTCTGCAAATTATCGTCTCGCTCTTGTCGCTATGTCGAAAGCAACTGCAGCATTCGCGGACGCTATGGAGGCCTGCAGCGGGTGCGAGGTTTTCTTATGTCCAGGCCGTGTTATATTCTTATGTATCGTACTCCAGTCTCAAGGGCCCAGCATACGAGTCGGGGACACGCTTGCAAGCTGCATCTGGCCTTCATCATCTCATAGGGAATCATTGGCATGTTCTGGTCAGTCAACACCTATCATGTCGGGAATGAACTTATCCGTGCTGATAAGCAGACATAGGCTGAAACAATTGATAAGAATTTTGAGAAACCGCTGCGCCAGCACCTGGAGACCTACCGCACGATAGTGACCGTATGTTCAAACCGGGTGCTGAGGTGATAAGACATTCAATTTCTTTTCAGGAACGGTCGGCTTCATACGAACGTGCGCTGCGGGAGAAGAGTCGAGTCATTCGAGATACAGAAATGCGCAATATGAACAGGAAAGAGCGAAGTACACATATCCGATCATGCAAGAGGAAGCTATGGCTGAGACGAGGGTTCTTTTTCTAGATTTACAGAGCTTCCGCGAAGCACTGTCAGTTCTTCAGCAACAGGTGGATGACCTCGATGACCTCAAGGCTGCTCATTACCGAGAAATCATCGAACATGAAGAAGAAGTGTGGGACGTGGTGCAGGGCAAAGTGGGTCTTTCATTTCATGAAAGCATAACGTTCATTGAACGTTTACGTTCAGGTGTGCTTGGTCGTTCGCTCCACCATGGATTTGTTTGATAGGTTCACTGCGAAAGCGTGCGTACCTTGGGCGCCAAACTTAAGACCTAGCTAACCCCATAGTGTAGCTCTGACCCAGTCATTGAGCCCATGTTGCAGACGGTACCGGACCCATTTGATTCATATGGCCCACCCCAAGCCGAAGACCAAATATTCAGTATTCTTCCTCCTCTTTCCATTCTTACGAACCCAAGATCGTCGTCATCATCTACGCCAATAATGACAACACCAGAGCTTAATTCCATGGACGGTTTGCCCAGTTCTTCCAGCAGCCGAAACAATTCAATGGCGTGGACCCCGCATTCGTCAAATGGACTGTACACATCAGAATCTACGGAATGGGCAGATGTGGCTTCGCCCACCTCAACCTCGCCGACTCCACCGAGATCGGTGTCTCCCCCACTGGTATCACGCAGACCGCCCGTGTCTCAGGCCGGACATCATTCTCGCCGTTCCGAGTCATCGAAGCTTCGTAGTGTCCTGTCAGCCATCGACGAAGGTCATTCGCGGCAAGGAAGTCATGAACCTTCGCAGACAGAACCTGTTGTGCCCTATTCTTCCGGACTGAACGGCGCATCACCAGCGCAACCGCAGCCAGAGAAACCATCTAGTTTCACTTGGACGTCACCTTTTACCTATGGCAGATCACCATATGAAGACATAGATGACAGTACCACACCTCGAGGCTCAGCGTATAGGGTTGATGCTACGCCATCACCTCCTGAGTCACCTTCACCTGACAGTAGTAGTCCGGAGAGCAAAGAGCCCGATGAAACAAAATCAGAACACAGTGCCTCGAACATGCCAATTACCACATAACACAATTACCTCTTCTACACGGACCGAGATTTTCAGGATTATGCTTTCATTTAGTGGTTCAACATATAGCTGTTTTTAGTATGTAATAGACTGTTTTCGTCTTGGATAAATGCGACTTGACATTTTTCATTCTACCGCTTCTGAAACTTCGCAAGGCCATATTGTCGTAAGGTGGATTCTGGGACGGGCGCAGGGCTTTCGAAAAGCATATCGGTGCCGGAGCTAGTCTTCGGGAAAGCGATCACGTCGCGAATGGATGAAGAATCGCAGAGTATGGCCATTAGGCGATCAAAACCTGGTGAATAAGCCATGATGAACTGCCTGGCGGACGGGATGAGGGAGTGATGACGGACCTAGGGCAATACCGCCGTGAGGTGGGGCACCGCATCGAAGCGCCTGAAGAAGATGATTGAAGGGCTCCCTCTCTTCCGCCGAAAACTTATGATAGCCGTTGATTACCTCCGAATTTAATAGACGTTACGAGGCCAACTGACCTTGAGGATGTCCGTAAAAATGTATTCCTGCATATCTGCATCATGGACACGCACGGAGCCCCCTCCGACTTCAACGCCGTTGAGGACTAGGTCGTAGTGCTGCCCCCGGACCTGGAATAAAGCCGTGTGAGACAGACAGAAACGCCCAGAAGTCTGCTCTAATTACACTTTCAATCTCGCCGCTGAACAGCGCTTCTACATCCTGCCACATTGGCGCAGTAAACGGATGATGCGTGCTTGACCATTTCCTGTCAAGTTCCAGTTCCGGCGTGAATAGCGGAAACTCTGTTATCCAGAGGAAGTTGTGTGAAGCCGGTAGGACAAATTTCCCTGGAAGGGGAACTTGTCAGTGGGGGACCGGCGATTTGCGCTGCACCTGACCTTGGGCAACCGCAGCATCTAGTAAATTGAGCCTTTGCCTTCCAAGAACGGTGGATCCACCCTGCTTATCAAGTCAATGCACGATTCCAGTTGGCAGGAATCGACCTCACAGTGGCGATCCTCGATCGTCGAGCTAGCCAGAGCCCATCACCAGGTGATATCCCGAGCTTCTCGGTGAGTGCGGCGACTTGAGACGCGTCGAGTGCCTCTGAGATTTGGGGTACTACTCGACTACGATTCAGCCACGTTTGGATGGTCTTCGCGTTGACCGGCACGAACTCCTAAAGTACAGGTCAGGAGAAAGCCAATCATGAGAGGTGTCTCGTACCGCGAAGGATTCGGGTTTACACTTTGGTGACACTGACAAGAAGGCAGGCTCCTCGCGCTGCCGCAATACGATACATTCGACGATTTCACCGTTCTCCCGTAGCACCGCTTGGATCTCCGTAGGTAAAATTTGGGTGATGTCTGAAATCTAACAATTGAACGGTAAACGGGCCTGATGTCCGGGACTAAAGGTGAGGCACTTGCTTCTAAACCGAATCGTGTGTCTGGTTTATCAGACCCAAACTAAAAAGAGCAAAATCAATAGCTGTCGTAGAGAAAGAAAGATACCGATGGGCCTACACGGTTCATGGCGTCAAAATAAGTCATGACCTTGAAGCTGTCAGGTAAGGTTACACCTTTGAACTGGTGCCAAATTTTCTTGATAATAGTTTCAATTATATCCCGGACTTGAACGCCTCCCATTCGCCAAAGATCAGTACTTGGGGATGCGGTAGTGTCTGCCTCAGATCCCCATGATACAAAAGCCATCTCCATATCAATCTGAGTAAATTCCGGCTGCCTGTCCTTCCGGCCATCCTCGTCACGGAAGCATTTAGCAATCTGGTAATAACGATCTACCGCCCCCGAACAGATCAAGAGTTGCTTAGGCTGCTGCGGAGACTGGGCGAGAGCGAAAAAGTTTGGCGGATCCGAATCATTGCTAAGCTGAGTTGGTACTAGATACTCTTTTGCGCCTTCTGGAGAGGAACGTAAGAGCAGAGGAGTTTCGACGTCGAGAAAACCTAAAAAGAGAGTGAGAAAGAAAGACCTAGATAGGGAAGGGGCGGGAGAAGGACCATTATCATGTAGTATATTTCTGACGAGGTGCGCCACATTTGCGCGCCTCTTGATGTTGTCGGCAAGAGAGGGACGCCGAAGGTCTAGATACCGATAGCGCAAGCGATAGTCTTCGTTTGGCTTGTGGAGCGGTTGGTAAGGAAAGAGATGAGCACGAGAAGAGGCACGTACTAAATTGTGACCTGACGGAACAAATGGTAGTTGGGTTGCGGGGTTTAGGAGGATAAAACTGTGAACCTTGATATCGATGTCACCGCCGGGGCCCTGGACAGAGTCAAACACGGAATACGAGTATACAAAATTAAATCTGACATCCCGACGGGCCTCTTGAGGCCTTAAAAGGACCGAGCCTTGGACTGACACGACAGACTCGACCGGGACCTGGGAGAGGGCGTCTGAAAACGCGTCGGTATTGTCGACGACGAGCTGCACTGAGCCGGACGGGTCTTTGAGGGGAAAAAAGGAGCATCGACGACCCTTGCTGAGACGTGTTGGTTGAAAGAATGACCGAAAGGCTTGGAGTAATCACCGTTTGTTCAGGAGCCAGCCAGACAAAACGACCCGAGATCCAGCATCTGCGGCGGACAAGGCGGCGCAGCGGTGTGTTCGACTGGGGAACGGGGCTAAGCAAGAGTGAGTATTAAGAGCAGAATAGGGAATAGAGGCCGACCGCAATGGGCGAGAAAGCGCCGGTGAAGATGTGAAGGTATAGGCAGTGCACGGAGCAAAGCTCGCATCACTGACTAGGCGGAGAGAACGCGAAGCCAGATGGAGGCACAAGGCGAAGCCACGGATTTACGTAAACGTGCTCAAAACAAGACTTGGAACAGAAACTGTGAATGCTTCCTTCGCATCAGACTGGCCCTGCACTCGCCCGATATAAAGCAAGTCCCAATGTCTGTCACTGGCCATGGCCTCCCTCGAAGCCCTTCCTGTCGAGCTGCTCGACGCTGTCTGCGGCCAGCTCGCCGCCTGCGACCTGCGCTCCCTGGTGCACGTCTGCTCACGTGTCTCCCCCGTCGCCCAGCGCCGCCTCTATCGCACAGTATTCGCCGCCCCGGCTGCCCACAATCTAGCTGTCGTCCTCACCCTCGCGAGAAATCCCGTTCTCGCACAGTATGTCACCTCGTTCTCTATCAATCTAGACTCCCGGCCCTCCCTGTTCCTGTCCTTCTTTCGCCATCTTGCGGTGGCGCTGGGGAACATGACCAACCTCGTCCATTTGTGTGTCTTCGTCCCTCCTCGGCTCAGCTGGGTATTACTTCCAATCAAGTCATACCCCTCCTTGGCCCACTTCTCCTCCTCGTTTCCCTTCAATGCTCATCTCGCGACTTTCCTAAAAGCCACCCCTTCCCTTCTAAAATTAGAGGTCGACACATTATCGCCTTCGTTGCAAAACGACTATCTCGAACCTCTTCCCTCTTCCTCGGTACCTCTCCTCGCCCACTTTACTGGTTCCGCCCAAGCTGCCCGTGCCATCGTCCCAGGCCGTCCAGTCCAGTCTCTCCATCTCACCACAGGCCATGTCGACGACACCCTGGTCGACGCCATCGCCCAGTCCACAGCTGACCTCGCCGTCTTTGAAGCAACAACTGCCTCGTTCCCCGCCTCCGTGCTCCACCGCCTTTCCCAGCGCCTGCACCAGATGATGTATCTCAGAATCTCGTCCACCTGCACTTTCTCGGGACTCCCCGACACGGTACCTTTTGTTTCATCCTCGCGTGCCTTCTTCGTGCTCATTCTTCTTTCCAAGGCCTTTTACCAAGACGTGTCCAATGCCCTGTCAAAATTCCCAGCTCTCGAAGGTTTCGAACTCGACGGCATGCTCTGGGGTTCTGTCAAATCTGACCACGGAACAATTTGGCAGTCAAAGCCCCTTGACATTGATTTCGGCCCAGAGGAAGGTGTTGAACCTTTGCATTCTTATTCGGATTTTTCCTACTACTACTGACATCCTGTCAACCCTGCATACCAAGTAATATTACTACTCTACTTCTTTTCACAATATGTCATCTACTAATCTTCGACCATCACTTCTGATACGTCCTTACCTAATTAGGTGTATGTCACACTACCGTCACACCGTCTTCTCGCGCTTCTCTACTTGAATCATTCTTCTTCTCAACTTCTTCTGTGACCGTCATGAGCAAACGACCTCCCAACGACATTGAAACAAAAATCCATCAAGCCGCGTTATCTTCTGATAATCATGTAAACCCCTCGTTTATCGAATACTCCCATCCACCTTACCCTGCATAGGAAATCTCTCCCAAGCAAATCGAAGAGATCGTACCGGACACCAAAGCCAGGCAAAAGGCTATCAACTTTTTACTAGCCGTTGGCCTCTTCAAACCCTTAAGCGACGGCAAAAAGAAAATTACTTTCAGAGCCGTCGCCAGGGCCGAACTCAACGCGTACCTCTCATCTCTTTCTTCCAAGTAGTGCCGCATCTAACCAGCTTCGGATAGAACCAAGGACCTCAGTGGAGAGGAGAATCTAGTCCTGGGCCACATAAAAGCATCACAGAACGAAGGTACGTCAAGCCCAACGTGATCTAGTCGAATTGTTTCCCTGATATGCCTGGCAGGCATATGGACCAAGCACCTCAAGGCTAAAACAAATCTACATCAAACCATCATCGATCGCTGCCTCAAGACATTGACTCAGAAAAAGCTCATCAAACGCGTGCCGTCTGTCCAGGTGCGATTCTTCAAACGAGGCGACCCTGCTTTTTCTCAAACACGGCTATCAGTATGCGACCAGGAAGATTTATATGCTCGAAGGCATAGAACCATCGATCGCGCTCACAGGGGGACCGTGGTATACAGATAACGAACTAGACACCGAGTTCATTGATACACTCATCAAGGCATGTTTCAAATTGATACGTGATATGGTCAGCGTTCTCCAGGGCATGGTGATAATGTGCTAACATCTTACGACAGAGCTATCCAAAACGCGGTTCCAAATATGAAGGAGCGTTGTACCCAATATCCAATTCCCCACAGTATCCTACGGCACAACACGTTCGAAACACTCTGCGGCAGGCTCGGCTAACAGAGACTGATCTCACCGTGGAGCACGTCGAGATGTTGCTAAATGTTCTAGTCCTCGACGGAGAGATCGAAAAGGTGCGTTGCATCTTCGTTGGCCGTCTGGCGGTAATCATCTTACTTCCAGATCCCCGCTTTCGGCATTGCGTCCTGGAATACAAATTCCGTAAATGAGGACGACTCCGGAAATGAAACTGACAATAAAAAGAAGACGAAAAAAAGAAAACATCGCTCTTCTGATTCCGACGGCGAGGACAACACGAGTAAACGGAAAAGGAAAAAGCGAGCCGCGACAGACGACGACTCAGACTTGGATGTTCTCTTACCTAACAAGTCGAAGAAAAGGACAAGGGACGAGTCGGACGTTGAATCCAAACGCAAGAAGAAAAAAACGGTTTCCGATGACGAAGCCACAGGTTCAGACGTGGATACCAAGAAGAAACGGCGGCGGTCCAAATCGAAGAAATACGACAGTTCTTCAGAAAGTGATTCGTCCGATTCTGAGACGGACACCCGTCGTCGTCACAGTCGTAAATCATCGAAAATTCGACAGCGTTCGTCTTCCCCTGTACTCGGGTCGGACGGCGAAGACGGGATATATGTGTATAGGGCCATCCGGCAGGAACGCCTCTCGCTTGGCTGGTCTGAATCGCCGTGCACCAAATGTCCGTCGTTTGAGTTTTGCAAGGACGGCGGACCAGTGAACCCGCGAGAGTGTGTTTACTATGGGGATTGGCTGACGGGTGGCCCAGTGGCTGAAATTGAAGACGCAGCGTAGGGCAAAGAGGATCATTATAAAGGCTATTCATAATTTGTTACCCTATACAGTCCGTATCCTCTAATCCTGGACTTCTTCGGTCTGCAGCTCCCGTACAGCCCGCTGCACAAATAGATGTGCGTCGTATGTGATCAGCCACGGATGTGCCTCGTTCTCGGAGGTAATTGTAGTTTCTGTGCCTCCCGTGAACTCAGCCACCACACCCAGGTACACGTCCTGTCCCTGCACCAACTCGAATTTTCTGAATTGCCATCCCGGGGGGACGGTCCCATCCACCCGAATTATGTCCGAGGTTACGTCGAATTCCAGTCGACTAAAATCAAACCCAAGACCAAGGCCAAGGGCTTTTGTATAGGCCTCCTTTATCGTCCAAATCCAAAAGAACCTGCGAAGGGCTTCGTCCTGCGATACCTCGGGGGAAAGCAAACAGCGACGTTCCAGCGCGGTTAGCTTCGTATTGTTAAGTTATAAATACGACGGCCACTGGCACGTATACAGCACACTCGCCTGATCTCCTACGGTCTCTACGAAAGATCTGAATGACTCGCGCCCTGGAATCCGTACCTTCATCACGTCAATCCCAATAGTAAAAGATGGCGGGTTGGCCGTCCCCGGTCCGAACACCATCGCTACGAGGCCGTTATCATGGGATACGTTGAATGCAACGGGCGGATCCAGATTAGGCGTGGTCTTGGTGATTGTGGGTGTGAGCGTATTGAAACGGCCGAGATTTGGTGCCCTCTACATACAATATATGGTTTCCTTGCCTCTGTCGCACCAAATGTCATAGCTTGTGGTAGGACGCCACGGTCCCTGAGCATCATCCGGGGAAGCAACCGCCCGATGAGCGTCCCTAGGGTAACACTGTCAGATACTACCAAAATCGGAAAAAATAGACGACCCACGACAGGCATCCTCCCTTCTAAAGAACTTTTTGATTCGCGTTGCGCTTTCCGGGTCCACGACTGATAGGCCTGCATGGTAAAGCTATCCAGGTCAGTGTACATTCGAGAATGGATGGAACACGCTTAGATACATCTTCAGAAAAGAGAGCAGGCTCGTAGTAGACCGCCCAGACCTGCATGGGAACGCAGAGATGATGCCAGTTCGAGATCAAGGACCGATCGATGATTGATGATCGACATTTCAGGCATCCCTTTATCTTATCGCGCCATAACTCCTACTTTCATCTTTCACATCTGAATTATCCTTCTTCAAGGATGAGCCCTGCGATGCACGGATATGGGACACCACAGTTCGTCACCCTCGGGATGTTTATCATCGATGAATTCTCGTTCCTCGATGATGACGGGAACCCGACCGGGAAAGAACTGGCTCCTCAGGAAAGCGCGATTGTTTGAACGCGACTGAGTGCTCATGTCTTTTTGTTGTCTCGTAGATTGGAGGGGGCGGAACTTATGCAGCTGTTGGGGCACGTATATGGTTGGTCGTGTTGTTGCAATATAGACTGAATACTGAAATTCGTAATATCTGTGGTATAGGCTCCCCCCTGATAAGATTGGAATGATAGTTGATAGAGGCGACGATTGGCCGTCTGACATCCAGGAGGAACTCGATAAATACGGTCCTGAGATGTGGATGTATCGCGATCAGCTATCAGCGCGTACCACCCGTGCACTTAATTCTTATATGGGCGATCACCGAAGGCGCGTCTTATAAAATCTCTGCGCCGTTGACTCGCCAACTGAATCCTTTAGTTTTGACTACCTGACCCCACGTATCCGTATCACACCTCGAGATCTTCGAGGAACGAGGCTGGCGCGCGCGCCTACTTTGCATTTCGTGTGCTCGCCCTCCCGAGCACATTCCATTGTGTCTGAGATCCACGAGGAACCCAAATGGCATCCGACCACTATCTGGGAACCCATTCCGGTGTGTGTTTGCGTTACGGATCGAAGGTCCGATGTGTCTTGAAATTGATACATGCTAGGATCGGTGCGTTCCAGAGGAACTCCCGGCGCTGATCAAAGTCCTGCCGCATATTTCTGTCTTGAGGTAGACAATATAATACGACATATACTGTTGACTGACAAGAGACAGTCCAAATGCAGAAGAGGCGCTTCTCGTGTTGTCTATGGCACTTCCACCGACTAAGGCATGCATAGAGGAGGCTGCAGAAAAGTTTCTGGACTTTGGGGTGGGACATAAGGGCAGAGGCTCTGTGATAATCCGCAGTGGTGAACTTGGCGCCTATGTGGCGACGAGAGCTAATGGCGGTAAATGGATCGACGCGTTCTGGTTAGATCCGAATAAAGTCGTGGACGTGACTGGTTTGTTCCCTGTTCACGCGCAATGAGAGCATAAATTTACCATATGAACGATTAGGCGCAGGAAATAGCTTTCTCGGTGGTTTAGGTGCCGGGCTATATCTTGCTCAAGGGGATGTGTACCAAGGTCCGTGCATTCTGTACAATCTATGCTTGCCAATGACACTTGTTCCAGCTACGCTCTATGCAACCATTTCAGCTGCTTTTATTATTGAACAAGAAGGCTTACCTCAGATGTCTGAAGCGGTTGATGATGAAGGTTCCAAGGTCACCCTGTGGAACGGGGACTCGCCAGAACGGAGACTGCGTTTGCTGCAGGATAGATAAAGGAAAATAAGAACAATGATCCGATTATGTATATATATACAACTACTACAAAATGTCGACACAAAATAAAAATAAGCAGCAGTAGGAAAACGAATACTAATACACAGTGGCTCTGCTCACTGTTGCCCTGACTCGAATCTTGCTCGGCTGGCGGCAAACAACTCTTGTTGAGCTGCTAACAATTCTTCTAGAAAGGACGATAGTTGTGTCAGAGATGAGCTGCATACACAGCAGTTAAGCGGACTAGCCTTCGGTCATTCCAGACTGCTCGAACTTGGAAACCTTCTTTTCTCGGTCCTGGTGAACAATATGTAAGAAGGATTAGAAAAACAACAATAGTGGTATGTGCCTTCTGCTGTTGCTTATGATCCTTCAAAACATCCTCGACCTCGGTAGTGAACGAGTCAAAACCTAAACGCTACATGCAGACGTAGTAAGAATTACGCCAGGACGCGGACAATGAGGGGCCAACCTTGAGCGCGGAAATGATATGATCTGGTGCGATAGTCTTTTTCGATTCTTGTTCACAAATCTCGTTCGCTTCTGACGAAATCAGGTGTATGAATTCTGTGGAACAGTTGGTAACGGGCTCTCATTCGGAGTGAGCAGACAAAGCATTTTACCTACACAACACTCAATAACAAGGTCTCTTGTCTCCTTCGCGCATACAACATCATTAGGCAGCAGCTCTGCAGCCGAGAGACGCGTCAAAATCAACCGGGCAAGAAAATGAGTCGACGCACCAGAAATCATTTTCGTTACGGTCGCCTTGGGCAGTGAAAGATCATCGTCGGTAGGCGCCCCCGAGTGGCCTTCGCGATCCGACATGGTGAAGAAACAGTAGAGAGCGTTTGCCCTCGAGAAAATGTAGTGGGAGAGAAGACGTGACAGACAGCTGTGGAGGATTTTCGGCGCTTTCAAACTCCGCCAGGTTGCTTCGAACCACCATGTCTGCTGTGCGTATTTTTGCAGCTCAGTTTGATCGATTTCTCATATTTTATGCAATTCTAGGTCAACCCAGTCAACCCCAAGCCTTTTATGCAAGAACTCACTGGCAAGCCAGTGTTCGTCAAACTAAAGTGGGGGCTAGAGTACAAGGGCTACCTTGTCAGCACCGATGGGTTCATGAACCTTCAGGTGAGCGCTGTCGGGTTCTTCCCTTCGCAACTTGACCTCGTTCTTTAGCTGGCAAATACAGAAGAGTATCAAGATGGAAAGTCGAATGGCGCGTTGGGTGAGGTGTTCATAAGGTGCGCGTCATTTTACCTTCGATCAACAACAGATCTCTGACTTTCGCGGAATAGATGCAACAACGTACTATATATTATAAGTGCATCTCCCTGTACATTTTATATGTGTGCTGACGTCTTCCTTACAGGGAGGCACCAGCCGACAAAACCGAAAAAACTGAGTAGACCTAGGCGGTCTCGGTTACGCGTTATGCTATGCCTTACTTTCGCTCAAGATTTTTGGTCGTGATGACCAGAAGCGAATCACGGATTTGCTACTCTTGATTGTATTATATGCTCATGATGTATCGGTGAAGTATCCTTCTTCTGGTGCTACGGAAATGTATCGATCTTGGGGATTCGTCAACCAAGCCAACGTAACTGAGAAACTGAAATCTCTAAAACTTAATGGACGATCCTCAGCGTTGTTTGCACGACACCAGCACCGCCCTGGCACTCTCCCTCAACACAGGATGCCTTTGTGACTCGGGATGCTTCATGCGTCCACCTCTTGTGTTGACCGTCCAACGTTCAACTGCTCAATGCTTATGGATATTGAGCACTCGGCGCTCAGTGTTCGTAGAAGGTTATATCATTTCCCCTTGCACCAAGTGTGCGTACTTTTTACAGATATCTACACTATTGATCAGTCAACCAAAACGCCCTGATACGTATGGGCGCGTCGCCTTGTATTTCTTTGTCCAGACCATGCGTCTCCCCTTCCTTCTAGGCGCATTTCCATCATTGACGCGCCAGGAGACGGTCAACAAAATGCCGGGATACAGTTTCAAGTCCCTTGTATGTCGCAATGGCACACCTCCATAGACGGGCACTACTTCGCCAACCGGCTTGGTTTAAGCAACTTTTCTCTGAATTTGCTGAGAGGTACATGTCGACCCGACGGGTATACCACTGTTCAGTGTCGGCGGTCCAAAACCCGACATTGAGTGCAGATTTTTTGAAACTACCGTCTTTCGGGAACCAAGATATATCTTGAGTAAGACTGTACCCATTGGAAGACCGGTTGTACACCTTGTAAACTCCACATATGACATCCATCTGGGATTCAGTGAGGCTTGCTTCATACATGTGAATCTCGTGCTTTCTGCGGCCTAGGACTGACTTTATGGCATTTTCCATAGCGAAGGATGTCACCGGTTGGGCGTCGCAAGGCGACACTAAGGTCGTCAATGTGTTCCACTGCGAGACGCCATATGATCCCTCCGTGCATCAAAGCAGCGCTTGCAACTACGGGATCGCGTAGTAATGCAGCCCTTCTGCGCACGTAAGATATGTAGTCCGACAGAGTAGCCTTGAAATTGGCTGGTCTACAGGGAATGAGAATATCTTGACACGGTCCGTTTGCACAGGGCTGTCCCCAAGACTTTGGATCTGGGAGATCTGCTTGAACGCCCACGGTGAAACGGATACCATGGCCGCAGAGCTCCTGTATCAGATCATCAAGACCCGTCACTCCCGATAAACGCAGACAATGCAGAACATCGTCGGCGCGGTAGACGATGAGCATATAGCGTTGGTCCAGAACCTTCGATGCGCCTTGGACTTGGAGGCGGTATCCCGTTCTCTCATCTCTTCCATCGTGCCATCGGACAGCTTGGATATCCAGAGAAGTAGTATGATGTTTACCCAAATAGCTATGTGACTGTGGTGATAAGTCCCACCAGGCAACGGGTATACCAGGCGTTGGTGGCGGCTGCACGTGTGAAGCCGTTATAGCACTATTGTCGGTATCTTTCTTTTTCGCTGCATGCCACGCCAACCACGAAACGAATACTTCCAAGCTCAGAAGCGTCGATTTTTCTACATCGTCCTGTGGTACGCTGAAATGCTCTAGCGATTTCAAACAGCTTTTGACCTTTGCCTCGTCCACTACAGTTAATGGAGTCGGATCTAATGGCCTGGCTATTTGGATGCCAAACCGAAAGTGTAAGACACTCCTCAAGGACCAATATTTATACTCTTTGGGCTTAAGACCTTCCTTAAACACCTGGGGTTGCACATCGAAGAGTTTTGTGTATGCCTTTTCCCAGGCCTCTGCACTGCATGGCTTAGCATCCATCAAGCTGGGTGCTAACAGTTTCCCGACTGGAGCTTGAGGGTTTCTTCCTCCCCAAAGGGGGGGATGTGCAGCAGCCGTCAATTGAGCACGGTGCTTTGGAATATCATAACCAGAAGTGCGTCGGCTCACGGCGACGAAGTCTTTATCATGGACCGTTTCCCGAACGAAAACGCCAACAATTCCTGTCGAGCATTGCTGCCCACCGGGATCAAAATCTGCATTTGGACCATAACTGCCCTGTTCTTCGCATGTCTGCACTTCCTCCGAGCGTTTCTGCCCTTCGATGGCGATGCGTGTTTCGTCTGAACAGCTGGTAGTAAGAACATCCGAATGTCTGGTAGTGTGTTGGAGCACGTTTTGTTCCGAGTCTTCCGACTCACTGTCTACAAATATCTCGCCAGCCTGCTGCCTAACAGGCCTAGGCAGAACGTCTCGCATTTGGGGTGCAGGATGCTCTGCTGTGGTACGACGAACAGCCCTACTCGGCAAAAAGTAATACCTCTGTTGTAACGACGAGTCCAATGCCTCAAAAGGACTTGCGATCGGACCCCAATCTATCCAGACGGGAATACCGTATGCCGTGTATGCTTCCAAAAAGTCTGCGGCACTTTTGCATACCCGAGGATCTACGAAGAGACCGACTCGCCGTGATGCCTCTTCGCCTTGCCAAAAACCACAATCTTTTTGGACTAACCAAGAAGCTCGAATGAGATCGGTCCAGTTCCCGCCGACTTCCTCTGTCAGCATGATTTCCCAGTCGTCCCCCTCCTTTTTCGCTATGGCAAGCCCCAAGAGGAATGAGAGTTCCCCTGCCAGTATTAAAAATGCGTCCCGCGATCGTATTGCGGCATCTTCCATAGCCATCTCGTGGCACTTCGCATGGTGATATCCATACTCCCACGGTAGAGGAAATTTAGGGTACGGCAGTCTCTCGATGCAATTCAACTTTCGACCTAATGTTTGCCTCAGGAGAACCAAAAGGTATTCCAGGTGCTTCCATTCGTCTGCGACTTTTGTTTCCAAAGCCCATTGTCCCGGCGAAGGGGAAAACAGTGGGATAGAGGCCGATGAATAGTCCAGGCACTTGAACAAATCGCACTGATAAACGCTGCTCCGGTGAATAGGAAGAAACCCCTGATATGGCCTAGTATCCGAAGCCCAACTACGTCCTATAAAGTCTTCGGGATCTGGAAGCCACGAATTCTTCGGATCTTGGAAGGTTATGCCCTTCGCAGGCACAGGAGGAAGGGCGTCTGATTCAAGGCACAAGAACAAGTGGTTGTTATCATCTTGAATGACCGTACGAATTGTCGAGGGCATCGTCCTGGGACACACGTAGCTCAGCTGGCGACTGACTCTGTAAGTATGAAAACACTGCACCGAGAGAAACGCACCAACGCACTATTGTTGATACTACGGTCGATCTTTGATAATAATGTATAGATCCCTGCTACTGCTCCACTTGCGATCCAAGTTGGCACTCAGGATCACCGAAGAATTCCACCGTGTCTCGCGAGGACAAGCGACGATTCTTACACCGCGTAACCCCGGTGGTTTACCTCGAGCCACCAGGATTGCTTCGAATACTAGGCAGTACCGCTTGGTCTGCTTTCTATTGAAGAGCAAGTTTGTGGCCAAACGTGCTTGCAAGTTGCCGTTTCCCACCAAGCTGTGTGGCTCGGATCAATCTCGCCTCAGTTCGTCGGGCATCACCTTATTGGTCTGGTCCAGAGTGCAATGTACCGATGCCTCTGGCGACACTATATTGCACAGAAGGCCTATACCGATATACGTTGTAATAGATAACTATTGTTAACAGTAGCACTAGAATATTTCTCAAGATTTAATATCAGAGTGCCCTAACGAACGACCTGGTTGCACTCGATCACGAACTCGCTGTTTCTGAAAAGCAATTAAGCCTTGCAAAGAATGGTGAAAAAAACCACATACAAGTACTTTGAGCTCAGGGAAGCCACCCTCTATCTTTCTATCCCATAATAGATGCGGAGACTCGTTTCCAACAGTGATCCATACGCGAAAGCGACCGGCAGTTTCATCTGAATTCAGAGGATGCAGAGATATATTCCCTATCAAAGGCGGCGGAAATGTCAAGAAGAGCTCTGTCTGCATCCACGTTGCTCTATGAAGCCTGGCATATATTGGGCGCTGGATTCGTTTACGTTCTTGTAAGCTTACCATCGGCACTGAAATGGGGTGAACTGTGTAGAGACGGGTGCGAAGAGCTGTACTTACTCTATCACAAAATTCGATAATGATGGTAGTGGACGGCGTCGGAAAAACAAAAGTCGAAGGATCTAATAAATTGCTAGCACTTTCTGGGACCTCGTTGGACGACATGGTGGCGATTGGTAAAATTGATTGTTTAGTCATTTGCCATGCACATGTGATGCGTTGGCAATATTGACGCGTTGTTTGGTCCACCTGGACGCGTCTTCCTTTACCCTGAACCACCATCATGACAGCCATCGAAACATCAAAAACACGGTGGACGGTCCACAGTATGTACTTTTATCGACGAATTCTTCATTATTACTCTCAATGACACATCGCTGTAGTTGAGGTCCGTTTGAAATCACGGGCGGCCGCCAGATTCGAAACGATTCGCCATCGAGTTCACGACTGGATACATACATTTGACCGCATCAACTTGTCCTCGACTCTTACCGGATGGGAGGTCGTTTCAGAACTAGGGACATTTGTGGATCGGATTGTTGTCTGCGAATCGACATGTCCGTCACAGTCTCTTCCTTTAGACGAGTTGGCACTGCAGATCCACGTTTATCAACCATCGGACACCGATTCTTTTGAGGAATTTTCCAACAGCGCTGGTTCCAAGGATGACGAGGATGATACAATGGCTGCAAGCGTCTGCGAATTACCCAATCTGAGCTGGGAGGGTCTCTGGGATTCTCTGATATATGCGGATGATATAAAAATGAAGCTTTTGGACTACATTCATGCCACTCTCATCTTTAGTGATGCTGATGTCAACTGTAAGCACGATATATTCAACGGAATGCGGACACTCATCCTTATTCTGCAGTCAATCTTGTTTCATGGAATCGTGTCGTCCTACTGCATGGACCACCTGGAACAGGAAAGACATCGTTATGTCGGGCACTCGCCCAGAAGCTCTCCATCCGATTATCCCATCGGTATGCTTATCTTTACTTCTACACCGTGCACATTTTTATTATCGACAGCTACACCAATGCCCGATTACTTGAGATAAATGCTCACTCTCTCTTTTCCAAATGGTTTTCAGAATCTGGAAAGCTCGTCCAGCGTCTGTTCACAAGTATAACAGAGCTTGCCGAAGATGAAGATGCTTTCCTTGTTGTACTTATAGGTTCGTCATCTCGTCCTCACTGAGCATCCAAGCCCTCAGCTGATTGTCTGTAGATGAAGTAGAATCATTGACAGCCGCAAGGGCTGGGGCAATGGCGGGAACAGAGCCGTCAGATGGATTACGGGTGCGCATATATGCACATTCTCAGTACTTGTCCAGGCCTCATAAATGTCTTTTAGGTCGTGAATGCTCTTCTAACCCAATTGGACAAGTTAAAGCACAGGAAAAATGTCCTTGTCATGTCTACAAGTAATCTTGTGAAGGCAATTGGTAAGATATTGCCTTTACATCTACATTACGAAAATCTAACATACTCCGCAGATAGTGCATTTGTGGACCGAGCCGATATCATTCAATACGTTGACCTTCCTTCTCGTGAAGCCATATATGAGATTCTCCGATCATCCCTATGCGAAATTGTGAATAAAGGACTCGTCGCTCCTGTTGTAAGGCATTTCCTGGTCTATAGTCGACTCCGACCTGATTGTTGTTCAGAATGTTCCCACCCTACAAGCAGCACGTATGTATGAGTTGGCTCCTCCTGCTCAGTCTACGCCATCCAAATCAGTGCCCATGGATGCCCACGCCAAATCAGGACATGTTGCTTTAAGGCTTCTGGCACTAGCGGCCGACTGTCGAGTAAGTACCCTACTTCTCGCTAATGTCATGTGTATTGACACCGCATTGGGTTTCAGAGTCAAGGCATGTCAGGTCGAGCACTGCGCCGGCTTCCTGTGCTTGCTCTCGCAAGATACATGGGAATCAGCGGCGTGGCTGGTGTTCCTCCATCGACGTCTTCAAAGGGCCATGCTCAAACACAACAAGCATGCCCAAATGTCGATCAATGGTTGAATGGCATAGAACGGGTCGTCGCAGAACAGGCGAAGGAGAAGGAACGGTTGTTATAAATTATAATTGATACGAACTTCAGAAATGGCTATTACTGTTCTCTAGACCAAACGTAACTATTGCATGTTATCCACATCGTCATGTACCTTCATACTGCATCATAACCTATTTCTGCACAACACGAGCAAGTTCGCGCCTACGTTGTGCCAACATCCGAAGTCTCATTGCTAATGCCTTTAGCTGTTCCGCTTCCGCCTCCTCTCTTTCTGCGCGTTGTAGAAGAAGACCGACGAACTCTCCTTCCAAAACTCCGTGAGCATGTGTTGACTCTTGCGTTGTCGGAGAAGGGTCCTTCCTAACTATCCCAGAGCTTCTTTGCGAATTGCGAATCTTACTAGGCGTAGCCTGACGAAGCAAAGACGACCGCAGGTTTGAATGTAACGGGCTCCGCTTCTGTGGATCGTTTCCTGTGCGACCAAGTTCATCGACGACCAGTCGAAATTGTGCGATCGTCGACGCAGACAAACCAGGGCAGGCATGGGGAGTATGGAGGAATGGTCGACGTTCCTCGGGTGGCGGGGAGGGAGGCAGTGACAAAGCACACTCATTCGAATGGGGGCTCTCCACAGTACGAGACATCTCAATGGATATTTCATCGAACACAGAAAGCGCAGGCAAATGAGGAGTACTTGGAAATTTGGCAGTGGGTGGGGGACTAATGAGATATAGGACAGACTCTTTGGAATTCGATTGTTCAAAGGAGGGGACGAGTCCGGGATCCAGAAGGTATCTGACAGAGCATTCTTCCGAAAAACTTGTATCTGGCGTGAAGACTCGAAGAGACGGCGAGCGTAGGAGACCTCGGAGAATAGTGGGACTGAGCTTGGAGAAATGCTTCAAGCGCAATGGGGTAGACAGATACGGATGTTCAACAAGCGAGGAGAGTGAACTGCTGTGGAAAAAATCATCATTACGATGTTCAACTTGGCGTTCCGCGTCAGCAAATGGCGGTAAAAGCGACGAAGGTGAACTGCTGATGACGTCCACATCAAACGCCTTCAACAGATATTCCGCACTCTTTTCGTCAAAGGAGATGGTATCGGCGAGACGCTTGAGACAATCAGCACGTCCGGTAGATTCCGCGGATGAATGTGCTTTGTTTGACCGGCCGTATTCTGAGAACGACGTATACCCGTCGACATCACCGGTAATGTTGAAAGAAACCATGACTACGCGAGGTGGTGGTGATGTTCGCTGTTCAAGTAAGGGTTTAGGAGCTTCTGTATCATTTACAACTCCACACCGATCTGGCTTTATTCTTAGCTAAAGTACTTAAAATAGTAAACAACAGTAGTAGGGTAGAGACAGGAATATGCTCAGTGTACTAATAATCATACAGTTGCAGAGGGCCATGCTGGAAAATAGATCAAGAAGTCATGCAAGCTACATCAATAACATACTTGGAACCGTCAACGGTTGCCCAAATGTCTCTTGCTGTCAATCAGTAGGCCTGGGTGGCATGCTCGTACGGGTATCCAATCTTCTCATCTCTTTCTCAAGCCGATTGATACCAGTTCCGTTCGAATTCGGTAGTCCCCGGACACCATGCTTATCGAACAGATACGTCAGCAGGTTTTTCTTCTCGTCGGCTAGACCATCTAGAAGAACAAATAGATGCGTTTCATCTCGCAGCACCAGCTGGGCCGCAATTATCACAGCGGCCGCCGACTCTCTCACTACAAGGGATGTCTTGTCGTTTAGCGACTATGACAACTTAGTAAATATTTAGCCTCAACAGAACATACTGATTGAACTCACGGTGATGAGGGTCGTCCTGAGACGGGGCATCTCTTCTTCTGCGATTTCTGCGGGTAGACGGAGGATAAATTTCCCAAGGGCAATCAGACCAAATGCATATGTTGCAGTCTGGACTTCTTCATCCGGAAATTCAGGGTGAGGCTCAGCTCTGAAGGTCCGTAGACTGGCATGCATGGTTGTTAATCCATACACAGGTTCTATATGCGCAGTCAAGGCATCACGGATTGTGTTGGTAGCCTCCAGTACCTGAACAACGCAGATATCAGAAACAAAAGGAACATATGTATCCAGAAAACCTACGTTAGGCTTGTTGCAATAGCGTATTCGGAGTAAGGCGGAAAGTATATCCGCTTCGTGGCCTTCAATATAAGCCGCCTGGTTTTCAAGCACTTCCCATAGGACGATGAGCCCGTACTCGAGTTCCTGCTCGCTCTAAAAAATGATGAGTGGAAGTAAGAGCAGCAGGAGGTGAGAGAAATCACCTTGAGTGGATTCAGACATTGGATGAGTGGATTCAGCAACCGGTCAGAGTTATTGTTCCTCTCCCATATCTCAGAATGAAGATTTGGTACAGAGGAAGAGTCGACAAAAGGGGAAGGGCTCCCGGGATAATCCAGGTCGGGACTCATGGGCGACGACGGGTCGGCCGCAGGGTTCGCTATACAGAAAAGGGCTATCCGCCGGAGAAGATCGACGTCGATATCGCCAGCTTCCATGCGGGTGATATATCCTTGAAGTTCCTTGTCATGGTCTGAGACAGTAGCATCTTCAAAGCTTAGACGATGAGCGATCACTACAAGCCAATGCAATCAGCTACTGGACGTATTCGGCTGGAAGAAATTCTCCACTTACAAGCCTTCCGCTTGAGCCACCAACTGCTCTCTTGTCGGCGGTCTTGTTGGAGGACATCCATCAAAGACGGAGAATTGGTCTTGCCCATTGGGCTATCTTTGAAAAGTGCCGCCTGTCGCATGACAGATGTAACCCGGTTCACGGGCGTGGTTGGTGGTATCTGTCCTTGAATAGGCTGCAAGGGTGTTGGCTTCGTCTTCATCTTAGGTGTGGCAAGCCCATTAGTACTGCCAGCGAAGAGTGATGGGGGTATCCTAGGATGATCTAATCCTTCCTCATCCGGTTCCACAAGCTCCAAGAGTCGCTCCGCCGCACTCTCCGCCTGCTCAGCCCTCGCCCTTAGCGCATCTTCAACAACGGCCTGGCCACCCCCTAGGTCAACCACAGACTCAGAAGACAGTACATTGGGAACACCGAAAACAGGCTTCGAGGCGACTGATTTGGGCGAAAGTGACTGGGTCTGGGTATCTGACTTAGGCGTTTCAGTAGGGTATTGCTGCTCGAAAGGCGCGGAAAATGACATGAGGTTTATAGAGTGATCATCGGAGTCAGTGTCATAATCAGGTATCGGTATGCTTTGTGCTAGAAGTAGGGAATCTTCTGGAGTCGCATCGATTAGGAGGGTTGAGTGTCGGACATGTGTAGGTGTAGTGACGGGTCTCTTGGGAGGACTGCGGCGGGGTGGAGAGCCTACAGAAGAGGGAGGAGAAGCAGGTAGCGCTGTTCGAGCCGCTCTCTGAAGAATGGACTGTCGATTGGACGAACCACCAAGAGGCGACAATGACGATGATGTACGCCGTTGAAACGAGTTTTCGGGAGACTGTGGAGAAGAAGATCTGGCTAGGCTCGCTCGTGGATTTGAACGAGTGGGGGAAGTTGGTATAGTTCCTGCGCTCACAGAACGATTAAGGTTGTTAGATACTATGCGAGAGCGTGTTGAAGGAGGTGAAGTAGAGGTACGTAAAGGGGATGAAGGACGCAGTGTGAATTTTGATGATGGAGGAGAAGTTGGAGCCGGTGAGCCGGACCGCTTGAAGGGTGTATAGGAGGCAGTTGCTTGATGTCGCAATGTAGGAGGAGAGGACGCAATTGCCTTCGCCTTGGCCCGGCTAGCTGCGATTGCAGCTGCAACGCTACTTTTCTTGGTTGGTTTCTGGGGAACTGGAGGCAGAACGGCGGCAGCGCTAGGATCAGGACAAGCCTTTTCCAGCTGCTTTCGCGCTACCGAATCTAGTGATTCGGAAATAACGCTGCCGCGCTCTGGCCATAAGCTTTGAAAGACCCAGAAATATTTTCGCGCCTCCGCCTTGACAGCAGGATTAGGATCCGTTAAAGATTTCTTCAGTCCCTTTTCCAAAGTCTCCAGCCCTCCGCTACTTTCTATCGTTATTTTCGCACGCTGGCCATGAACTTCCAAGTAATGCTTCATATGGCCTGTTGCATACGACCGCGCTTGCACTGTCTTTTCCTGTAGAGTCTGCCAGAGGAGAGGGACGAAGATGCGAGGTGTACCGGAGGTGTGGTTTACTATGGCTGTCACTGCTGATTGCGACTCCTGCGCCGTAATTTTCTTAGTGAATCCGGCCATTTTGAGAAGATTGGTGAGGAGAATATCGCAGAAAGGATCCAAAGCAACTCCCAAAGCAGAAGCCAGTTCGCAATAGAGGGAAATAGTATTCGTAGCAACAGTCGTTCGCAGGCTGATTAGCTAGGAGATAAATCAATAATTGTACACCTGCATCAGAAATCAAAATATACCGTTTTGATCGACCACTGGATGAAGCCATCTTTCAAGCAAGCCATGAATGTATCATGATACCTTGTGTGAACATCACCTTTTAGCATGCCACGCACTCTAGTTATGGCTTGATCGCGTGCCGCCCAATTGTGCTCCGATTCCTTTCCCTAGAAACACATACTAAATCAGCTACATGGGTGGCGACAGAAATGTGGCACACTCACCTCAAATGCTTTCGCCATGCCTAGAAATTCATTCTCTAGATCACGACTGGAAGCTATCTGATTGAAACATGAGCATATGTGAGGTCACGATATATCAAAGGCTCACATAGACAGCACGAATCTCAGAAGCCTGAGAATCGGTAACTGGGGTGGTTACAGCTGGAGATGCAGCGCCAGCGCGACTAACGGGTCTTGGGATGCTCGTCGAACTGGCGGCCCTCGGAATCCCATTACCAGCGGGTGCGGAGGTCTTGCGGTTCTGAAGCTTCATGCTTGGGGGGATATACTCCTTCATCTTCGTGACGCTGTCACCACTCTCTGAACCCTCCCTACTATGAAGCCCACTCCCTGTTCCGGAACCGGCGCCCAGAAGCTTCGAAAGCACCCCATCAACAATCGTCTTCCTAACACCTTTTTTGGTTAATTCCTTCTTCAGATCAGCTCGAGCCGCATCAGTGACTGCTGGTCCCGAAAAAAGTTCCACCACAGATTGGCGCGAACATTCACGTACGTGAGCATCCGTGTCTTCGAGACTGTCGACAAGAAGGGATAAATAAGGCCGGATAGGGAATGTATGGTAATTTCGGCGAATGTGGACGAGAGTAAGAATTGACTAGGGGTGAGATGGATGAACACGTTTTCGTCGCGTATAGAGGGCAACATACCTGTTCTCGCACCTTCCATACTTTACTTGCGAGTCCATTCTCTCGAAGAAACCTTTCAAACATCGCCAGCGGTGTTTCGGGGCCCTTTGCCCCTCTTGATCCGGTTGACATCATGCTAGTCCCGCCAGCGCGGTACGCGAAGCCTCCAAGGATTACCAAGGCCTCCCGAGCCTTCGTTTGAGCCTTTTCCTTGTCGCCTAGACGCTCAATGAGTCCGCCCACAGGAAGAAATGCAGTGAGGAGTTGCCTAAGCGTGAGGCTGTCCACGAATGAAGAAGAGGAGGATGTTGAGGAAGATAGTGAGGGCGAGACGACACCGCGTCCTGGAGCATGGATGGCATGGCGAGAGACGAGAAGAGGTATTAACGGTGGCAGGGCAGAGAGAGTCGCAGCGGTGAGATGCTGGTTCGACGTTCGTAGACATGCCTTGAGAACGTTGACGAGAGCGTCGGGGTCGTTGATCTGAACAGCACAATTGGCATTCAAGAGATAAGACTTATTAGTTTCTGGAGAAGAGCATACCTCAGTACCGGATTCGAATTCAGACTGAAGTTTAGTCAAGGCATCGACTTTAACGTCAACATCTAGTCGCGTTTAGTTAGGATAGAGGAAATGGCGCGACGAAACGGTACCATTGTTTCTGCATTTTGTCACCAGTTTTCCGACAACTGAATCATCTGGATCCATTGCAGGACGATGATGCGAATGAGATCCGTGGAGTAGTAATGGCGCGAGAAGGCAAGGTCGGTCGCGTAAACACACACAAATTCAGCGCCGACTTGTCATATGCTACTACATTACTACTAATGCATTCCTGCAAGCGATCAATACAGTGGCATAACTCTTTCTTTAGAAAATACGGTATCTCTTCGCTAGGAAGTATCCTACACCCGACAGCATACCGGCTACATGGCCTACATGGGCCGTAGTGTCATGTTTGTAGGCCACAGATGAATATGTCTCCCAAAGGAATATTGCTGGAACAAGAGCCCAAGCAGGAACAGGTATGATTCCGTAGAGTGAGAAAGTCATTCTTGGATTGACACATGCAAGAAGCGATATTAGTGAATACACAGCGCCTGAATTTTTTGACATCAACTCAGAGAATAACCATAGAGCTAATTATGATACCCACCACTTGCGCCCATGACAGGTATATCGCGATTGTCAACGATGTTGGTCCAAGCAATATGGCAGACATCGGCGATGACTCCTGCTATATGCGCACATAAGAGATCTACCATTAAGGGAGAGTAAGGTCTGTAAACTTACATGCCAGGTAGAGTCCAATAAACCGCTTGTTACCCAACATCCCAAGTATCGTTGGGGTGAAGAAGAAGAATGTGAAAGTATTGAAAAACAGATGGCCGACGCCTTCATGAGAGAACACAGAAGTGACAAGGGTCCAACTGGCGCGGAGTGAATGAGTGAACGTGGAATTAGAGGTGTTGAACGCACGGTCGGACGAGAGTATTGTGCCAGCTGCTCGTAAAATTATCCCTCATCCACGAATGAAAACGTTCGCCCTATGCTGGTTGATAAGCTTCATACGAAGGTGATTGATGAAACACACCCTTGCAGCTGCAGCTTTCGCTTGACCAGTCTCTGACATCCAAGCGAGGAAGACAAGACCGTTGATGCCCATGATACCATAGAAAATGAAGTTCCCTGGAATATTGTCTAACCAATCAAAAGGTCCACGAGACCGCAGTTGGCTGTGGTATGGCCGAATACTGTACGGCCTTATCCTAGCGAGTATAGAGCCGGGGGATGACGCAAACGCGCCAGGACATGGAATCCCTACGATTCTGCGGTGAACGCTGTGGCGGCCGTGAGTGACAAACTCTCTTCGGAATTGACGTGTAGCATTTGCAGTAGAACGCGACAGTACATTTGCCGAGATGTTATTCCTGCGAGAGAAAGAAAATAAACCGAGCGGCCTCATGGAAGTTTTGGGAAAACTGAGCATTTGTCACGATCATTGGGCCCTGTTTTGGCAAGTGCTCCTTGAAGATGTCCCACCATCTGTTCGTGCTCTCGCCATCGGACACGCCTATCTACAGTCTTACCCATCATTCGACCAAGCCTGTAGTCAACGTACCATCGCCGCTCGCCTCAAATCTGCCGACTTGGTCGACATCTGCGTTTGCTGGTACCCTGACCGCGTTGTCTGGCGCGTCCAGTGTCCCGCATCATACGACCGGTGGTCCAGTCCGAATGGGCGGCGGACAGGACCGACATGTGATACAGATGATAGCGAACGCAAGCCTGGATGTGGTCGAGGACGTGATGCGAAAAGAGAATACAATGTATGTTCACCGGCGGGTCGTGAAGCAATAACCCTGACAACAGATGGGAGGTATCTGAAATCAGTGGATAAGTTCAACGAATGGACTATTTCAGCGTTCATAACGCCAGGAAGTCCGTAACTTAGTTGCATCCTCGCTACCCCGCTCATCTGATGTATCCAGATACGAAATTTGTGCTCTTGCACGAAGGCAAGAACGACGATGGCATCAAATCTTTCTTCATGGACGTGTGGGAGTTGTATGTCAAGGTAACAACTGTGCAGCAAGTAGCCTACTGCGTACTGACGCCGACCCAGACTATGCTGAACCCTTTCCACACTGCGCACACTGTTATTAGAAGTGGAGTATTTGATGCCCGGGTTAGGCACAGTGCCAGAAAGTATTTATAATTAATTAATTTCTATTAATTTATGATTGATGTGTCACGTGGACCGTCGATAAGTCAGTGGCTGCGCTCTGCTTCCTCTCTCACTCTCGTTGACCTGGCTTGGGTGGCCGCCCTTTCTCTTTCCTTTATCTATCGTCGTCGGCGTACTCTGAACATTCTCTCTGCTCTTGCATTGAGCGTGGCAGACCGCATTCCAAAATAAACCTCTTCTTGCCGCCTAATCTCTTCTTTTCTTCTTCTCAAGTCTTCACCCAATTAGCCACTGCGTCCACTTGCGTCTCCCACCAATCCTACTTTCACCAGTGAGTTGTAGAATTTTCTTCAGCTGTACAAGCCATTAACTGCTTTTTCGCAGTTGTATCACCTTACTTTCTGTTCAGTAATCAACAGCACATTAATCTCTATCTATCGACACCATGACTACCGCACCTCCCAACAACCGTGCTTCTCTTCTCGCAGGTCTTCGCACAGGCGGCGTACGCTCTTCCTCGACGACTCTCCCTCACACCGCCGCTCCAGGTGCCTCTTTTAACATCACTCGATTCGCATCACAGCATTATCAGCCTTCCGTGTTCCCAGAGGAGGACGAAGATGACCAGCTCGCCGAAATGCCTTCACAGAACATGTATGTCAACAAGCAGTACGGCGGCAATCGGACCTTGCCAATGACCGCCGCTGTTGACGGATCCAACAACCGATTCGCTCAACAGCAGCGGGGTATGAATCCGAACAGTGCTCCATTCACCCCATCTTTTGCCGCCCCCAATGTGATCACACACTCCAACAACGTTCAAGCTCAGGCATTTCAATTACAGATGATGCAAATGGAGTTGATGAGACTTCAGGTACGCTCGAACAATAGCCGCTCCTCTCCTCTCCATTGATGACACATCTATCAAGGCTGTTCAGGCTCAGCAACAAGCCCAACAATATCAAGCTGAGCTTTTGGCTCAGGCCCAGCGCCAACAGCAGCAGCAGTCTCAGAACCGCAGGGCCAGCTTGGGTTTTACCACTGCCTCCGCAGGTCCCATGTCGACCACATTTGATTTACGCTCTGCTACGTTGAGCGCTCAGATGCGCCGGGCAAAGGAGCAGCAACCCCAACCGTCCGCGGTTGGAGATGAGCCTATGACCGCTGCGTTAGGCGGTAGATTTGGAAGTCGGGCGCCAAGCGTCCCTGCGGTTCCGATGTCCAGATACAATAACGACGATAACGATGGTGCATCTATTCCTCCAACCCCTAACTCTACGACTGTCATCAGTGGAGGTACCTCCTTGGGCAATCCTGCCTCGAATAACGTGAACTCGACCGGCGTGCCGTCCAAGTCCGACTCTGCGACTTCCTGGAGGCGGGCCGACAGGAACACTTCTGTTCTCAGGGCCAACCGAGCCGTAACTTCCCCAAGCGTCAAGGTGACGCCACCCCCTGGTGAACGTATCTCCCCACCCCCTGGACTGGCCGTCGCAGCGCCCAAGGCCCGACCCCAACCTCTTCGTTTCAGCCCTGCCGTATCGCAGCCGTTGCCCGCCGTAACCATCGATACAAGCGAAGGCGATGATGACGCTGATTCTACCGGTTCTTCCAAGTCCGGCGGTTCCAATTCGTCTCCTACCAGCCCTCACTCATCCTCTTCCAACGAAATGCCTCTCTCGCCGCGCGAAGAGGCAAGCAAGAAGTTGTATGAAGGCCTGGGAATTGGAAGACCACGCTCGGCTGTTTCCAACACCATCGGTGGCATCGATGTTGCTCAGGCTCAGGAGTCAGTCCCGATATCGGTTGTATTTGGCCACCGGTTGGCCAGCCAACCGAGAAGGCAGCCCCGCGGGCCGCCTTCAGGTGCCGACGAACTAGGACCGAAGAACTTCGCAACTCGCATAAGGAGGAAAGCCATTGGAGGTTTGGGCATGTTGATGGGAGCAAGGGAGCGAAGGGAGTTGGTTGAAGCGTTTTGAACGCTCTACCGCTCTTCTTTGCGAGATATGCCGTTTGATGATTAACAAGAACAGATATTTATTGTGTCGACCAGGTCCATTGAGGTCGAGTGGTGTTTAGTAACGTTCGGTTGGGAAAGGTTTGGGCAGAAATCGGAATAAAGAATTGTACCAATGCATTATTCTTCCTTTTTTCCCTCGTCTGTCTTGCCTTTTTCTCCCTCTCAAAGCAGTTCTTTGTCATTTTTAGTGAGCCCCTACATTCCTTCTTTTCATTCTTTTCAGCTTTATTCAACTCTTATGATACGTGGAGGTCTGCGGGTATATGGACACGTACAGCTACCTGGCACTTTCCGCCACTTTCCCTGTCCCTCTTTCCTTTCTTCCTCCATTTGTTACATCAAATTTCCTTCTTTCATTGCAATTGTTATGTTTGGCTAAGGTCAGTGTCTTTTGCTGACGCTGCTGTCTTGAGGCTTACCAGAACAAATTTGTAGGCCTAAAATTGTAAAGGAAGAATTAATAATCAATCGTCTTGAAGGAAGATGAGAAGGGCATTTTCTTGAATTCTCGGGATAGCTGCGCTTCCCCGCGCATTCGCAAGATAACATCTTACCTCAATCCCTCACATTCTGTCCTTCCAAAAGCCTTTTGGTTGTTGTAGTGTAGGCAAGTTCGCGTAAATGAAGATCATTTATTTATATCAAACAGAGTGATACAATACGACTCGAGCCAAAGATCATAAAGATATACCAAACTGCTCATCATTTACACCTCTGAGCGACAATGCCTTTTCCGTGCTCCTACAAACGACACATGAGGGGAGATTACTGCCAAAGGAAGTATATTTCTCACCTGCCATTCTTCCTTGCTTATCCAAAGCTGGTGGAAAGTACCCAGACTTGCCAAAATACTGCCCCCTAGCCAGCCTCCATAACGGCGCTCAATGGGATTTCCGGGAGCATGAATTTTGACCTACAAAAACATAAGTCAAGGTCCAGGTGACAGATGACAACTTACGTGAGGGAACGTCCGGCCCAGCTCTGAAGCGAGTCGGTCATTGAATCCAGAGAACAAACTACCTCCTCCAGTTAGAACGACATTGCCCATCAAAACTTGGCGGAGTTCGATATCGTATGATCGCAGGGATTCGCTGATCAATGCGGGTATCGTTTTAGGTAAAGAGTGGTTGGAGGCCTGCGGTTTCTGGTTTAGGGCAATCAAGACATTGAATGATTACTAGACTTACACTCATTTGGGGGGAATGGAAGAAAAATTGTTCACCGACATAGTATCGCTCGGCCCCAAACCAGGTGTTATAACCTGTAGGGAATTCATACTGCCTCGGCGCTCGACCAGCCGCAGCCCTGGAAAGGTTGGTCATTGAGGCATTAAACCATAAAAGCCAAAACATCTCACTGATCATTCCATCCTGTCTCGAGCACGCCACCCACAGTTTGCAGCCATTCGTCAACCTCGCGAGCCTCGTACCATTGACGCCAGCTATCAGTTGTTCCGGCTAGGCGATCCTCACGCAAGGTGTATTTTGGCGGATTGTTGGGTTCAACAGGCTGTAAAATACGGCGTATAATCGTACATATTGATATACTGGGTAAGACATTTGAACGCACTAATTTATTTGCTATGAGTTGATGTGGAGACAAGTCAATACCTCGCCGGGTGTGAGTTGGCTGCGTGAGGATAGTATGGGCGCTAGAATGAATAAAGGATGGCAGAGACGAGTATACAAGGCCTATGACTCGTCAGATGGGCAGGTTTGAAGCAGAACAATGTACCCACCTTTGCGCAAAACGAATCCGTCCACGACAGGTGTCACGCTCGCCATCTCTTGACCGACATCAATGACCAGTGCAGACCCTTTTCCCGCAGCGAAGCTGAATGAATGATATTAATCAATAAACGTCCTAGCGGGCGGTAAACGGGTCTTGGAAACCTACGTATTAAGAACCCCGGTGTTGGAAATGTAGAAAGCAGGTACCTGAAATTCTTCGAACATTATTTCGGCCATCCGTTCTCTGTTCTCAACGGTATTCCATGAGGGTTCAGTGACCAGTACAGGATGCTCAGAAGGATTGCATCCCATAACATTGACGACAGCATGCTCGATCAGGGCATGTATAGGCCCAAAATCGTTGACTGGTCACGAATAAATTATCAGTGTCCTATATAGCAGGAATTCGGCGCTCACTAAGTCCTCCTTTGATAGGATTAGCCACTTCCATGCCGCTTCTCCATACTGACGGCCCAGACTGTCCTATGTAGGATTTTGCCAATTTCGGTTTTGGGGCTATCTCTGCATCGTTTACATCAGCCATAGCAAAGTCCCCATCATCAGCTGCTTTTATGTAGCCATAGGATGTTGGAATGATCGCCTTCGGGGTATCGTCTCCTGCATATCCAGCGCGTAATGACGAAGACCCAATGTCAACGACGAGTGCCGATACTTCATCTGCAATTGACGGCAGAAGGTTTGTAAGAGAGAAGAATAACCCTGATAGTGCAGGCACACTCACCGCCGCCGTAATTGACCATTTTTCAGTGTCAAGAAGGAGGATGTTCGTGGTCCGAGCAAGGTCGTGTTATTGTGCCGTGTTTGACATCACCGTCCGTGTGAACATTGATATTTTTCGATCGCCGTCCGGTGTTCCCTTTGAGATTTTTTGCCTCTTTACCTTTCCTGGCGCTCCAGCTCGTCGAGAATGACGGCTACAGAGGAGCATAGACGAAAGCGAAAGCAACCTACCAAGGATGACACGACAGACGGCGTGTTCCACAAGGCCGTAGATATGGTCATGCACAGCGACGAAGAGGGCGGAAGCATTGGTTCAGATTCTGACGATGCCGTCGACGAGTTCCCCGAGATAGATGCCCAGAGCGACACGAATGAGGAAAACTCTGACTTTGAGAACGATAATGAAGCTGAGGAAGAAACAGAGGGGGAGGAGGATGCAGAAAGTTCAGACGAGGATAACCATATCTTCCCCAAAGCAAAAACCGTTATATCCGACATTACTGGTCAACCCAAACGTGTCTATCCAGAGATAGAGCCTGAGTATGATTCTGACTCGTCTACAGAAGATGTATGCACGCATATTCTGCTTGTATACGCCTACTAACATTGACTAGGCACCCAATCGCGTCGGCAATGTCCCAATGCATTGGTACGACGACCTCCCGCATGTTGGATACAGCATTGACGGGAAGAAGGTACTACGGCCTGCACGCGGGGATGAATTGGACAAGTTCTTGCAGACTGTAGAAGATCCTTCTTCTTGGTGTGTTCATTGGGCAGTAGCATAATTCGGGCTATTAATTTTTTTCAGGACCTCTGCATTTGACAAAAACACCCAGATGGACAAGCCTCTGACAACGGAAGAGCTCGATATCATTCGGAGGCTGCATGCAAACGAAGTCCCCGACGCAGAATATGATCCCTACGAACCAATGACAGAATGGTTCACTGGGAAGGGAAAAGAAGAAATCATGCCTTTGTCTGCTGCCCCCGAGCCCAAACGTAGATGGATACCTAGCAAATGGGAAAAGCAAAAGGTAAGCCTTGGACTGCTTTTCCCGTCTCCATTATCAATTCTTCCACCAGGTGATGAAAATTGTCCGCGCAATACGGCAGGGACGTATCGTCCCCAACAAACCAAAGGCTACGGCTCAACAACAGTTCTACCCCATCTGGTCCGAGGCCTCTACGTCGCATGCATCACCGCTTCCAGCTCCAAAGCCAAAACTGCCTACAAATTCAGAATCATATAACCCCCCAGAGGAATATCTCCCGACCGAGGCAGAGCGCAAGGAATGGGAAAGTCTTGACCCCGAGGATCGAGAAAGAGACTATCTTCCGCAGAAGCACTCGTCGTTGCGGCTTGTGCCAGGTTACGACCGCTTCATCAAGGAAAGATTCAATAGACAGTTGGATCTCTATCTGGCCCCTCGCGTTCAGAGGGTAAAACTTAACATTGATCCCCAGTCTTTGATTCCGAAGCTCCCTAGTCCCGACAGCCTCAAGCCTTTCCCGGTCTACAAGTCCTTGACGTTCTCGCATAAAGATAGCTTGGCGAGATGCCTCAGCGTTAGTCCGGACGGAGCGTGGGTGATAAGTGGAGATGACAACGGCGTTGTCAGTTTGTGGGAAGTCACCGTTGGGCGAGAAGTCAAACGCTGGAAGTTCACTTCTAAGATTGGCTCGTTGGAATGGTGCCCAAGGACGGATGTCAGTTATTTGGTTGTCGGCATGTATGTGCTTCTTCTCTGTGACACTTTGACACGAAATCCTGAACTTTTATTGCAGCGAGGAGACCATTTATTTTGTTATCCCGCCCAATCTCCCATCGTCTGTGTACAACTTGACATATAAGTTGTTGGCCCCGGCAACCCTACCTCCTCCTCCCGAAGTCCCCTCTCCTGTAAAATGGACGACAGCATCGTCAAGCTCGTGGTCAATAGATCATCCAATTCTTACCATACAGCTTCCGCAGACATCTGGTTTACCGAAACAACTCGTGTGGCATCGGAGAGGAGATTATCTCGCATCAGTTTGTAAGTTATCAGCCTTATTTGGAAACAGTGTTTATTGATAAAGTTTTACGCAGCCAGCGGAAGTAACCTTGGAGGTGTCTGGATTCACCAAGTAACCCGGCGGCATTCTCAAGCTCCCTTCAAAAAAATCAGAGGAAGCGTACAATTGGTCTTGTTCCATCCTCTGAAGCCTCACTTCTTCGTTGCAGTACGTGTAATTACAACTTTTCATGATCATATCTTTAACCTTGCGTTAGACGCAACAATATGTTCGGATATACAACCTGTCTGAACAGTTGTTGTTGAAGACTCTCGTGCCAGGTATAAAGTGGATATCTTCCATAGACGTACACCCTTCTGGTGATCATGTCATAGTTGGAGGATATGACCGAAAATTATGCTGGTTCGACCTCGAACTGAGCGACAAGCCGTATAAAGTATTACGGTAAGTTAAAATAGAGTACGAGGAATTCACACAGGCTAAGCCACTGCGTTCCACAGATACCATACGCGGGCCATCCGGTCCTTGCACTTCCATCCCACATACCCATTATTCGCTTCGTCGTCGGACGACGGCACCATACAGGTCTTCCACGCAAGAGTTTATAATGATTTGATGACGGATCCGCTCATTGTTCCACTCAAGATTCTGCGGGGGCATCAGGTGAAGGATGGACTGGGTGCTTTACAAGTAAAATGGTGCAATCACCATCCGTGGCTTCTCAGCGGAGGCGCTGATGGTTCTGTTAATGTGTGGTGTAGCTGAGGCGGGACCTGGGCATAGGATACATTGCATCTGTAATATAGTTGCACGATTCTATAGCACTTTGTGCAGACCTCACTTTGTCAGCTAGTCACGAAGCTGATCCTTCAAATTGTCCGAAAGGTATATGAGAAGCAGATGTCAGTCATTTACTTACTCATCATCATCTTTTCACGAAAATCGGCGAGATTCGCATCCTTGAACCACAAGATGCTTCAGCTGTTCCGGTCCTGGACTAAAGAAGAACAGGTTCCTGCAACAGTGATCACCAGTACAGTATGTATTCCATGACAGCAAACTATTCGAAACAACAGCATTGAGCGCTCAAGACAAATGCCATTAACATATCAAGCAGTAGCCGCGACAAGTTTGGGAATGGGGATCGGAGATTCCTCAGCCGACATCACCAGTCCACCCGACTTCAACCTAAGGCTCGCACTAGCCGCAGAAACCTCGACAGGCCGGCTGGCCTCAATAGGTCCAGTCATGGGACCCAAAAGCTTGTTGAATCTGCTCCTTGCAGAAGCTACACCCTTCACATCCACCACAGCCTTCTGGCCATCGCGCAGCGTCTCGGGAGTAGTACCGTTGTGATATCCGAGCTGCTCGTCGTTCCATATAGGAACCAGATTCTCCTCTGCGCCAGGGGAGCCGACACCAGCACGACCCCCAATAGCCTTCCAATCACTCAACCGGTTAATGTTCAATTCTGTGAAAATCTGGTCGACGGCGGCAATAAGCTTGTCCATTTGTTCGACAGTGTGGCGAGGAGTGACTGTGATACGAAGACGTTCTTCACCGCGAGCGACGGTCGGATAGTTGATTGATTGGACGTAGATATCGTGTTCAACGAGTAACTTGTCCGATGCAGCCTTTGCGAGAGCAGCGTCACCGACGAAAACAGGGACAATATGCGAGGTACCGGGGCTACATTTAAGATGTCAGCACAGAAGTCAAAATAGGGGGAACATGACATACACGACGGGAATGTCAAGTTCAGCAAATCGTCTCTTGACCTCGCGAACATTGACCTGTTTCAATTGACGATCACCGATGTAGGCCATCTGGTAGGCGATACTAGCATGTGCACCAGCGACCGTAGCGGGAGGTAAAGAAGTCGTGAAGATGAAACCGGGAGCGTAGGACCGAATCATATCAACGAAGTCATCAGAACCCGCGATGTAACCTCCGACCGCGCCATACGACTTGCCAAGTGTACCTGCAAAAGAGGATAAGTAAAATTTAGGGGAACAAAATTTCCAACATACCCGTGATAATATCGATGCGATCCATGACAGTTCCGGGGATAGGATCTGGACTGTCTCCGGCAGCCTTATGGACATCGTAGTCTAGATGCTCAGCAACACCCGCACCACGAGGTCCATAAAGTCCAACAGCGTGAACCTGAAAATCATCAGAAGGTAATTCTGACGAAAATCAGACCGCAGATACCTCGTCAAGGAATGTCAAAGCGCCATATTGTTCAGCCAGATCACAAATCTCCTTAATAGGTCCAATGCTGCCACACATCGAGTAAACACTCTCGAAAGCGATGATCTTCGGCGTCTCTTTGGGGTACTGCTTCAATTTCTCCTCCAAGTCCTCCAAATCATTGTGTTTGAATATAACCCGTTTCGCGCCCGAGTGGCGCATCCCTTGAATCATGGACGCATGATTCATGGTGTCTGAGAAGAGCACACACCCGGGTAACTTCGCTCCGAGAGTGGAAAGGGTAGCATCATTCGCTACGTAGCAAGACGAAAATACTAGGGCGGCAGGCTTGCGATGCAGGGCCGCGAGTTCCTGTTCGAGTTGCAAATGCAAGGCGCCGTTTCCAGCAATGTTACGCGTCCCTCCAGCGCCATGGCCGTACTTGTCAAGGGTGCGACTGGCCAGATATCAGCCTGGGGTAAAGGGGTACATTGTTGGGAAACTCACTGCATGGTCTCCATGACCACAGGATTGTTTCCCATCCCCAGATAATCATTCGAGCACCAAACCTGGACCAAGTCCTCAGGTTCGCTCGTGTGAGCGATGGGGAACTTTTTAGCGAGCCTATTGATGTTGTTGAAGTAACGGTACGACTTGTCCTGGTGCTTCTTATCAAGCTCGTCGACAAAGAACCTCTCGTAGTCGAAGGCGCCTGGGTGAGCGGCCTTGACGGGGGTAGGGGCCTTCGCGGCCTCGGTAGAAACCGCTGATTTGTGGAAAGGACAACCTGCCGCTGCCGCCTTGGTCTTGTCCGTGTTCTTGGCTGCAGCTGCAGCAAGTTCCTCGGCGGTGCGAGCGGCAGCACGGGCAGCGGAGGCATGGGGACACATTTCGACGGTCGCGCCAGCTGGGAGGTTGATGCCCTGCTCCTTGTGGATCTGCTCGACGTCGGAGTTGCCGGCGATGCTAGCGTAGCCGGCTGCGAGCTCCTTGGAACGAGTATTCAAAGCTGGGCCCATGACAGGGCATTTTGTTGCCCGCTCGGTGAGCTTGGTGAGGGAAGGATACCTGGGAGAAACAGAAGTACTGAGAGTACGAAGGGTCGACTGCTTAGTCCTCCCAAGGAAAGGACAGAGACGAGTGAAGGACGCGAGCTTGTCCATTGGATTGAAGGTAAAAAGTGGGTCTTCCGGTAAAGAAATTTCGGAAACTGTGGGGTCCATATTTATCCTTCCGGCGCTGGCCAATCGGGTTTCTCCGATTCGTCCGGGTCAGAGACCCGCGTGCCGCACTACTATTTACGGTATTTGATTTACCCCCAATGTCCGGTCGTATCATTCAAGCTGCGCATTCAGATTGATATCTACTTTTACAGAACTCCCAGGCAGCTTTCTAGCACATCTACCGCAAAGTCTACTTCGCCCTTCCCAACATTCAAGCTAGGTACCAGTCGCACGGCGTCTTTTCCTGCCGTCAGGACAAATACACCTCGCTCTCGCGCTAATTGAACAACCCGACTCGGGACTGAAGGATCCTTGAATCCGAGTCCAAGGATAAGCCCCCTCCCCCGAATATGGGGCTGCAGAACTTCTGGGAACCACCTTGGCAGCTGTTCCAGTCGAGAAGTGAGATAGGCACTAGTCTCCTTGACTTGCGTCACGAAGGAAGGGTCCGATAATCGTGAAAGTACGTAATGACCAACAGCGCTCGCGAGAGGAGATCCTCCAAAGGTCGTCCCGTGGGTTCCTGTGTCAACGGTTAATAAATTACACCAACTGTAAAATCCGTGTCCACCGTACCAGCTGTCATTGTCGAAGCCACCGAGTCTCGTATCATGACCGCTCCAATGGGGTACCCGTTAGCAAGCGGCTTTGCCATGGTCACGATGTCTGGATGAGCGTCAACCGGTAGCGTGGAGTGTGCCCATAAAGAACCGGTCCTGTACAACCCACACTATAGGTCACATTATTCAGTCCCAGGCGGTAATACACATTGACTCATTGGCTCACCTGAATTTCGTCGAAAATCAGAACCGCGCGGACCTCGTCACACCGTTTGCGTAAAGCCTGAAGCCATTCCGTTTGGGCCACGTTGATTCCCCCTTCCCCTTGTATTGGTTCCACGATGACAGCACAGGTATTTTCAGTCACCAGCCCGTGCAGGCCGGCAAAGTCATTCACTTTACCCACATCGACTCCTGGCAGCAACGGGGCGAACGGAGTCTGATATTTGGGGTTGCTGGTTACGCTCAGGGCACCCATACTCCTCCCGTGAAATGAATTCTCAAAACAGACTAATCGCGTCTTAGTACACCCGCTTGAGTCCCAAGACCGTCCGGGTTCTGCTGCTGCCCACCGGTCCTTGCCAACCTTTCGGGCTATCTTGAGCGCTCCTTCGTTAGCTTCAGTTCCAGAATTCGCAAAGAATACTTTGACTCCTTCAGCGGCGCCGGAGCCAGAAGAGGGAAAGCCTAGTCCTCCCTCCTTCTGAGTTAGAGTGACAAGAAGCTCGGCGAGCTGGGGCGTCCACTCATTATGATAGACATTACTAGTGTGCAAGAGTTTCCCAGCGTGATCCAATATGGCCTGTGAAGCTGAGTCAATTCGGGTGAGGCATGACCAAGAAAACACGGCCTACTTTTACCACTCCCTCATCAGCATGACCCAGCGCATTTACAGCGATTCCGGCTGAGAAGTCCAAGTATTTCCGATCTTCTGTATCCCAGACGTACGACCCTTTTCCATGGGAAAGAACAAAGTCCGGTCTGGCATATACGGGCAAAAGATACGTGGATGCACGCGACAGAGTTTTGGTGGTAACTTCATTGGCGCTTTGCGTCGAAGGAATATGAGTGGCAGCTTTGTATCGCGTCGAGGGAGCGGCCTGGTTTCAAAGTGGCGTTGTTGAAATTTTCGTTCTGATCATATCTAATCGGCCCACGAACCTGGCTGGCGAAGCATCGCGACCCCGATGGCAAAGATTTTGGACTAGACTGGATGAGCCTGCTCTGGTAGATGGGTAATCGAGCAAACTTTTTCATGATGTGTCTGACTGGTGAGGGAACAGAAGAGAAAGGAACGACGTGAGTCAGGCGGAAAATTCACATCTAGTCTCCGCAATGTGAGCGACTTTTATCATTGGATTAAATAAACGAGCTGTAAAGTTGTTGATGGCTGTGATGATGTAAAGTATAAGCTGTAGCATAAACAGCTCAATCGATGAAAAGCATGGATAACGCGTTACTCGCGTCAGATTTGCTGTCTACTGATGTCCTAATTTCCTTCTTTGCTCCCGTGTGAACTCTAGCGCCTTGTACTTCAAGGGATACATCGCCTCCCTCTGCCTCGTTCTCTCATCGCTCCACTCTGGTAAAACATTCTTCAACTCCGGTCTAACTTTCAATATATCTTCCTTAAGCCCAGAACAAAACTCCTGCTCAAAGGTCCCCAAAATACCCCAGCCAATAAAGGAAGAAGGATCCGTGACATCCTCGAGCGTCTTATCAATCGAGGCCAATCTCGTCTTCTCAAACTCCAGTCTACCATCTGCAGTCTCGGGGTAGGCAATCTCCCCACCCCAGGCGAGAGAGAGCCAGGTACTACTGAGATCACTGATGGTAAAAGGCGTGTAGCACAACATCGCGAGGACAAAAGCAAGCGTTGGGTTGTGGGCGTAGAGAATATAGCGGTGGAGTCCAGGGATACGATGCGGCTTGATTTCTTCTGTCATGAGCGGCGTCACTTGCTTGGTCGTTGGGTCTAGAACATGCACGAAAGACGGTATTGGCTTGTAACCTGTACCAATGAGCACGATATCTATGTCTTCTATAACGGTCCCATCCTTCAGTGTCGCGATTATCTTGTTCGTAGAAGCATCTAGCGCATACTTGATGACCGGGGCGACGTCAACGATACGCGAATCGGGCAGACTTGGAAATGTCGGAAGGGCTGGTCGACGAATGCTCCTGTAAACGGGTTCCTTTGCAACCCCCCGAGCGAGATGTGAAGCTATATCGTTGGACGAATTGCCGTTACCGATAACAAGGGCACGCTGTAAAGCCATAAGAACTCTGATACAAAGGATAAAAGGACCTTTTACCTTTCCCGCATGAGGTTCAGGTCCTCTGTACCACTTGGCATGAATGGCAAGCCCTTTCTCCTTGAGTGCATGAAGCCCCTCCGTATCTGGCCAAGCCGGATTATCATACCATCCAACAGTGACAACCACAGCGTCCCAGATCTCGGTACGCTGCTCACCCCCGTCGTTCCAATCATTGAACACGACTTTCCAACCAGCACCATCGGGAAGCTCTTCGACGCGAGTAACCTCATGGTTCAATCGGATGGCCCCGTTCTTTAGATACGGTTCAGCAAATGCCCGGAGGTAGTCATGGGTCTCTACAAGCGTCGGGAAGGGTTGATCTAGCGTAGATGGTGGTTCGGGGAATGGGAACTGGGAGAAAGAAAGGTATTCGGGCAAGACGTTGCCAACAAGTCCCGGGTACGAAGGCGATGGCCATCGAGGCTTGGTATCGCCTTCCTTGGGATCATCAAGGTACCTAGAAGCAGTCAGTAACATTCATCGTGTGTTAAAAGGTGTAACATACCAAACACCTCCAACATCATCGCGTCGTTCCAGGAGTTCTACTTTATCGAACTGTCCGCGTTCAGTCAGGCTGCGAAGGGTAGCCAACCCCGCTGGGCCACCACCAATCACGACAATCCGTTTCGGAGAGGGAAAGGTCATTGCAGAGAAGGAAGGTGGCCACCATCAATATATAATGACAAAAAGTCCTTTTAGTAGATGTCGTGATACACGCGCAACGTTGTTCGACATGGCGTATTTGTTTGTCTGGACCATTGATATCGATATCGATTACTCTTGGGTATCTAGACAGCTTGACATCCTTCATATTGAGACGGACATCCACGCTGCGTTCAAGGTTGGAATGTACTTTGACATGGTGGAAAGGGTGTAAAGACAGGTGACAACCTTCTCAAGTTATATAAGAAGCCAAGTTGCGATTTCAAAATCATAAGTATAGCGCCACCTTGATGTTTTCTGAATTCAAAATGTCGCGAACTTCCAGGTCAACTTGCAAGGTCAGCCTTGTTGAAATATTCGTACATATCAGACAAACGGAATAAAGAAGAGGCAGAAAGTACACGATAAAGCCGACTAGTCACGACTTCGGCTTCGACTCCGGCTTCCCGATGACTGCGAACTAACGGACATCGACGAACCACTTGACGCAGAACGACCGCGACCTCGTCGAGGTTGATCTTCAGAATGTTGCCTTCTTCCCCTGTCTGACCTTGCATCATCGTCGATGGGAGGACCCCTTCTGTCTCTTGACCTATACGGCGGCGAACGGGAGGTAGAACGTCCTCTACGACGAGGAGGGCTGACGTCGCGCAGACGAGGCGGTGTAGGAGGCGGTGAACGACGGGGAGGTGAAGGGGAGCGCCTGCGGCGAGGTGGTGGAGATGGAGAGCGCGACAAAGACGATGATCGCGAACGTGAACGTGAACGCGAGTCGTATCGCCGACGAGGTGGAGGAGACGGTGACCTCGAATCGCGGCGAGGCCGTCGTGGAGGTGAAGGACGACGACGAGGGCTTCGGCTGCGACTGCGACTGCGCCTGTCTGGACCGCGATTGTCACGGTACGGCCGATCTCTTGGAGGAGGCAGAGGCGGCGGAGGCATGCCACGATCCTTGCGCTTCAAAGCATTTTCTTCTCTCTCCCGTCGAATCCTGTCCTCCTCTCTTCGTCGCAGCCGGTCGCGTTCCCTCTTCTCAGCCTCCCATTTGGCCTTTTGCTCCAACATCTTTTCCCGCTCCTCCTCTTTTCTGCGTTCTCTCTCTTCTCGTTCAACCTGCTGCTTCATCTTGAGTTCCTCCTGTTTTTCCCGGTCAAAAGCATCACCTTCGTTGTAGTTGCTACTGGTACCGAAAGCGCGAGCCATTTTAGCAAGCTCGTCTTTTTTGGCCGCCGCCATACCGTGCGTGTCAGTAGGCTTCAGCTTTTTAGGCGCCATGCTTGATAAATTCGCTAGAAGCTTTTCACGAAGGGCACCAACTTTTTCTTCGATTTCTGTCTCGTCAACACTGCGTAACTGCTGTGAGACAACGAGGCGACGGATCTTGAGTTGCACTCACCCGTTATCCTCCAGCTCGAGCTGCAAAGTCAGACATTCAACCTCAACCTTTCTTTTCCTTTCATGTTCCAGTATGCCTTCGTCTGGTTCACGGTGCTTGGGCGGTGCTGCATCCCAAGCATTTGCACGATCCTGGGCTGGTTGATACGACCTCAACGTCGAGAGGTTGCGAACAACATAGCCATTCGTTCCACTACAAAAGAGTCAGAAAGAGGGCATGATACATGCCTAGAAAATACAGACCTTCCTCGGGGAGTAGTAAGACCAATACCGTTGTACATGACGGTGAATCGGTAAAGTCAGACTGGCGGAGTTTTTGGTGCCGACACGGGACGTGGCCTGCACGTGGTTTTTCCCCTTATGGAGCATTTACCCCTTTTTTACTACATTGCATGACGTTCATGGACGGCAGGGATGGCCTCAAAAGCCGAGCAGTGCAACGCATGTTCCCACCTTAAGTTTCCCTTCACCACGTCGTCTCTAATTCTGCCTCGTGCACTATCTGCAATGAACGCCTCACTCAGTCCCTCGGCGCTGTCGTCCTTGCCCCCCGCAAATGAAATTCCATCTGCATTCGCAGCAAGCATGAAACAATGGTCCGTCAGCCTGGAGTGTCTCTATAACAAGCGTACTCATATCGATGGTTTACAGGTGGGCAGCAGGGGAGAAGCAAAGTGCCATCAGCGAGGAGCGACTACTAAGGTCATTATCAATTCAGGCCGTGATAACAAGTACTCATCTATCAGTAGGCGGCTGCCTTTCTTCCGCAAAGATGCGTCGGCCTCAGTAGACGGACCGATAGTGGCTCATAGCTCTAGGGTTGAGCTCTCTACACCAAAACACTACGTTAATACATTCGCAATAACACCAACCTCCCCATCATCAACGGCAACCCCGCCCACAGTTCTTCTACACGGATACGGCGCCGGTCTAGGGTTCTACTTTCAGAATTTCCTACCGCTTGCCGACTGGGCTGGGAGGCGGGGAAGTTCTGTCTATGCGCTCGACTGGCTAGGCATGGGCCGCTCTGCTCGGGTGCCTTTCACTGTCAAAGCTTCACGCAAGGACATTCCAGGACGAGTCAAGGAAGCAGAGTCCTTTTTCATTGACTCTCTAGAAGACTGGCGTCAGAAAATGGGTCTAGACAAGATGACTCTTGTTGGCCATTCTCTTGGCGCGTATTTCAGCGTTGTCTACGCCCTCAAATACCCTACTAGAGTCAACAAACTAATTCTACTGTCACCTGCCGGTGTACCCCGCGGACCTGATTATTCTGTTCCCTCGCAGGAGTTGGAGGCTTCAGAAGCACATGGACCTGGCGGGTCGACAGAACCAGCAACGGCACAGAAGGTGCAAGAAATAGAGTCTCGACAGCGGACGGTCAAAGCCCAAGAGAGCCGAACTAGAAAGCTATTCACTTATCTATGGGAAGAAGGGTGGAGCCCATTTCAGGTGGTTAGATCGACCATGTTTTGGGGACCGTTGATAGTTGGCAAGGTCGGTTTTCATATATCAAAACATAAGTTCGCGGTGCTGATTTATTTCTTGTAGTATTCATCGCGACGGTTCACAGGCTTGACGCCCGAAGAGACGCGCGACATGCATGATTACATTCTCAACATCACCCTGGCCAAGGGCTCGGGAGAGTACTGCATATCCCATATTCTCGCTCCTGGCGCACACGCCAGAATGCCTATCGTCGATCGAATCTCTGCCCTCAAGATCCCAGTAACTTTTGTTTGTTAGTAACAGTTTTACTTCACCAGTCAACCTGACCTTACCGAGTTCGGCTAGATGGCGACCATGATTGGATGGACCCAGAAGGGGGGCAAGAATCTGTCGAACGACTACGCCAGGCTGGTAATGGTCAAGGTCGGATGTACATCGTCAACAATGCTGGACATCATGGTGCGTGTTTGCAATCTCTGATGGTACTCTACTTGACAGGCGAATAGTTTATCTCGACAACGCCAAACTTGTCAATGACCTCCTGCTTAAAGAGCTGGATCGTCAGCCCCTGGTGTAGCCATATTTTCCTTGCCTTTGAGTGTTTGTTGTAGAGCTTTTCGGACGTACGCTATTAGAACTATCTAGAACTTTGTATTCGCTATTAAATATAATCTGATTCTATACTTAGCCTCAATTGTCTGAGTCACGGCGCGGCCGGGCGCAGCTACACCGCCACATATACAAACTCCGCTGTATAAAACTTTTGTGTCGTCCATTAGAGGCAACCAAAATTTCCTTCACCACAACCACCACCACACACGCATTCTCACCAAACACGCAATGGCGAAATCACTTCGATCCAAAACCAAACGGGATTTCCGTTCAAAGAAGCGAGAAGACGGAATTTATGCAGCGACAGAAGCTGCTCGCCTGCACAGGCTCAATGCCAAACTAATGGCTGTCATATCAAAGGACAAGGATGGGGACATTCCCCTAGAAGATGCTGAGGGAGAGGTAGAAGACTCAACAGGTTGGTCACCGTCTTGGCTAGCGGCTTTTGGTCTTCTGGATGCAATGGATATTACCGCGGACACTATGCACTCGCTACAGCATGGGCCCGCCAAGCCACGTCGCCGACGTCATGCAAGAAAGGCAGTAGCCTCATCATTTTGAAAGACTCTTTGATCCCGTTCGATTTATTTGTTTTCGAATGACGGTCATTGATAGTTCTTTTCCGCAGTGCCACAGGATACACAAGACAACGATACCCCTCTGCAAGGTTCGCCCTTGGGTATTTTATCATTTTCACTTCCCATTTACCTATCATCTCTTTCCACCGCCAGAATCTATGGAAGTGGATACCCCCGGTGGTGTTACTCGCGTGTCAACGCATGGACGGAGAGGTTCGCGGAGGGAGGAGTGGAGAGCGTCGAAAGGTCTACCTACTCGGCCAAAGTCGAAGGGCATGAATCGGCAAGGAGGAATAGCTGCTGTAAGGAGGCCAGGTCGGTCAAAACGGAGGCGGTAGTATATGTATTCGCAATCTATTTATCATTTTTGGGCGTCCCGTTAGAAAACTTCATTCAGTCTGAGATTATTATATGCACCCAAGCATCGTTTAAAATTTAAGATATCAAAATGCAAGATTATTGTGTTATAAGGAATGCAAAGACGAGGGGATAGCCGTGAAGACGAAAGGAAAATGTTTCAAATTGTAATATACAGCCTATCGCGCCCGCAAATCAGTAATCGACGTGACGCTTTCCCCCTTCACATTATAGGATTCAGTACCCGCCTCGAGGTCAAGGGAGTTTTGGGTATCTTGACTTTTACGGTATTGGGCACGTCTACGATGTCCTTAATTAGTGACACCAGACGAAGGAGAGCGACCACTTACGGGTACTCATGCATCGTAAAGTGTTCCGTTGTAACGTGGACCTCCGGGCGCGTCAAGGGTGGAGCAGCTACAGAAACCGCGAACGCTGTAGGCACAGGTGCACGAGGCGGAGTATTGCCACTGGACATGCCCGACATTGAGTGGACGTACACATCGTGTGAGTGGAAATCTAGTAGACGCATTACAGCGCGCCCGGAAGCAATGGACCTGATGTACATCGTCAGATTCAGTCCAAAAGGAAATGTGCGAGTGTACGTACGACACTAAAGCGGCTGGGACCTTGGATATATGTTAAGAATAGAGGCGAAGGCCAGTTGAATTTCACTTACTGTCGCGATTCTAAGACAAAACGGTCCTCATTAGAATAGAGATTAGTATACAAATGTGAAAGAATCTTACACATTCATGGGCGCTACGTGCAGGAAGTCAGTGTCAAAGTTCTAATGGAAAGACTAGAAACTTACTGTTCAAGTTGAGAATGTTCAGCACCTAGAACACCGTCAACTCGAAATTCGATTTAGCATACAGAGTGCGTACCGCAGGAATACAATTGCAGGAAAACGTCACCAAGAAGTAAACAAGACCGTCGTTGAAGAGCAATTTCCACAAGTCAGTGCGGGCGGTATGTTTAGAGATCAGAGCGACGGCTGTGCAACAGAGAATGACGAAATCGAAACCCATGGCTAAGTTCCTCGTCAGTGAATGCAAGATGATACGGGAAGACTGGCTCGCACTGAAGAAGAAAGTTACGTTGAGTACTCTAGGACTGGTCTGCACTACGACGCAGGCGCCGGTGGTGTCCTCCCAGGCTGCATGAACGATGAACATCGTGCGATATAGAAGTCCCCAATGTCCAGCGCAGAGAATCGACAGCGGAATGACGACGCTCTTACGGCGCTCCCATAGAGCCATTCTGCGGTTTTCGTTAGCGCTGGCCGTTCATCTCTTGTATAGCACTTACGTGCGGAGCATGAGCGACGTCGAGGCACACAAGATGGTCATGTTGCCAGCCCACTATCAAAACATCAGTCTCACGAGAAGTTCATGGCATAGTTTGGGAATATGCATACCCCGTTGAAGGTATACAAGGCCTAAGCGGGAGAATATTAATGGCGGTAGAATTAAAATCACTCGGTAAGATCGCTCACGTTACAATTAATCTGAAGCGTTGTTGCCTGTGTTAGTTGGATTGCAGAAGGAAGAGGCGAAAGTCTTCACCCGAGTTGTGACAGACAGGGAGATGATACTGTGGAAGTGGGTGAGCATCCTTTGCTTTGGCCTGGAACCAAAAGACTCACAGTCCGATGAAGGCAAATAGGATACAGTAACGAGATAGGAAGAAAAAGACTGATGCGAGAATCAGTCAATATGAACGCAGCAAGAAATACGAAGTGCATACTCTGTCATGCCGGAACGCCAACATCAGAAACAGCACCATGAACCAAGAAGCGCTCGACTCACCAGAGGCCATCGGAACTGACGACGGCGTGTAATCAAGGACCATTCGAAACCGCAGGTTGTGAAAAGCTCCCAGAGACAGACACCGAAAATAGTGAAGATAAGCCGTTGGAACACAACTGTGATAGTTCAGAGAATGCGTCGAGGATAATGGGTGCTACATACGGTAGTCTTTGGCAACTTCGGTGGGGTCCGACCAATTGACCATCGTGAAGCAGACCTACAACGCATCAGGAGGTCGGAGTGCAATGCAGACGATGAACATGGACGCGAGCTCACCAAGAAATACGGAAGGAAGGAATTAAGAGGACAAGATGATAATTCGCTCGCCTGGTCACACCTCCCTACGACCGATGCTGGCCTTAAGTAGTGACTGCTTACAAGGCAACCGATCTGAGCTCGGCCACTTCTTGGATGGTCAACCTTGGGAGACTAAGCCTATTTGGACCTACCCTCATTCATAAAAAGACGTATTCGATACAAGGCACGCCGCTTGTTTTTCAAATCACCTATTTCCAGAACTCTGAGATCCATGCAAAAGCACCGTTTAGGCCGAGCATATGTGTCCCAGTTACATAACGTGCAAAATAAGCACTGTTTGAATGTTTCTTGAGAGATAAAATGGGGATTCATGTTCCTGGACGCCAACGACTTTTAAACTTTGCCAGACAGAAAGTGGGTCGTGATTAGAATACAGCTCGGCCATCGGTGCAGAGACATACGGTTCAACGAGGTGTGCCGCAGAGAATGCCGGAGTATATCTGCTACTGGGTTGGCTTGTTGGGCAACGGAAGAATAGACGGGGAAGCTAAATAGTTCCTGATCGGATGCTCCATCAATCCGCTCTTGAATTTAGTGAGTTTTACGCTCCTTCGTACATCAAACTTCGGGGGATTCAATGCCAATATGGGAGATACACGAAGATAAGTCACTAGGACAAACTTGGCGAATTGGAAAATGTCATCGGGCGTTGTTCGAGGGCATTTCTCAAGGCGGAATGTTCACGCTGTCGACGTTTGGGAAGAAAATGCATTGCGATCAATGGGAAAGACACGATGAGGATCATCGAATGACCTGGAGGCGACATCAGAACCAAGAAAGAAACATTCAGGACCTGGGAACCATCTGTCACTATGAAGTAGCCTCCAGAACACTGAGGATCGTTCTAGCACGTAGCTCTTTGACTTTGGGTTCCGGGGGCACCTGCTCACTAGTGCCCTGTGGTGGTTCATCATTTGATACGGATTCTCCAGCCTCGGTGACATGGAAGCGACACGTCTTGACAAGATTCTGCGTAGCTGGTCAGTAATATTGTATATGGAGCCTTGACATAAGAAATAAGACTCACTTCCCTCATTCCGCCCTGAACACCTGCAAAATACTTTGAAACTAAGGGCATGTAAGCATCTGGAACCTAGGTAAAAAAGGCTGTTAAGTCAATACTGTAATGTTGAGGAAACGTAGAGAGACTAACGGCACTGGGGGACCACACGTTGCGTATGAGCCAATTCTGTCGTGCCTTGTGGAATTTCCAGTGCTTGGGACGGTGAAATTGCCTGAACGCGTATTCCAGTGCTTCCGATGGTAGCAATTAGACATCATTCAAACTCGTGATAGTAAAGAGATGCCCACCTCTTCGCGCCTGCTCCGACAGCGACGAGTCCTCCGACGGATCGGGAAAGCCAGTTTTGTTTTTATGTTTCTTTTTCTCGGGCTGGACTTCGATCTCTTCTGTTTCTGCTTCAGAATGCTTTCTTTTTTTCGATTTCTTGACGGGTCGTGGTGACTTATTTTCGTCATCGTTCGCTTTTTCCGCTTTCTCCGACCGTTTCTTTTTCTTCTTTTTCTCCTTCTCGACCGATGTTACGACCTGGGTATCATCCAGTGTCTTCTTGTCGTCCCCGCCCATAGTGGTGAATGGTGAATTTGATATGGCACGTGGTCGCACTCGCATTTCTAAGCAGCAGGCCAAGCCTTGGACTGTACCTTGACGTTGTACCCCATGGGCCTCTCAATATCGTCTCTATTCAACTCTCTCTCGTCCCTCGTGCGCTGGAGCAAAGACCAGGATGTCCGGATACTCATGCTAGGCTTGGACTCTGCTGGCAAGGTATCCCGCGCGCCCTTTCTGTCTGCACCGCCAAACTGAGCCGATTTTCGTCAGACCACAATACTTTATCGTCTGCAGGTCATTTTCGCCCTTCAATCCATGTCCGCAGTCCATTCATGACACTCCACAGATCGGCGAAGTTGTTTCAACGATACCAAGTCAGTTTTCCTCCAACTGACAGATGACGTATACCTAACGGCAGCCGAAATAAAGCAATTGGTTTCAATGTCGAGACCGTGCAGGTTGGCCCGTTCAATACAAGATATAGACTGTTTTTAAATCTCTGCTAGTATAAAACCATCAAATTCCAGGTGTGGGACTTAGGGGGACAGTCAAGTATACGGTGAGATCGCATGACGTTGATCTTGGTCTCGTTGCTGATAGATCTGCAGGCCATATTGGCGCTGCTATTTCCCTAATACCTCGGCAATAATATATGTCATTGACTCCTCCGACCATACGCGCCTGACGACATCACGAACGGAGCTGTTGACTATGCTATCGGAGGAGGAGCTGAAGGGCGTACCTCTTTTGGTTTTCTGTAACAAACAAGATGTCGAGGGTGCCATGAAGCCTGAGGATATAAGTGAGCAGCTGGGCCTGGCTGGAGGAGAAAAGTCACGACCGTGGAGTGTGCGAGGGAGCTGTGCAACAAAGGGGGAGGGTTTGGAGGATGGCTTGGACTGGTAGGTGTCACGTTTTCACCTTTTATCTTCCATTAATTCCATCATTAGGCTGGTCAATGTCATACAAAAGAAGTGATGGTTGTGTACGTTCCATTTTCTTCTGCTAGTATGTCGCATAGCTTTCCGTCGTTTTGCACTTTCATTTGAACTCTTTTCCGGGGATACAAACATTTATAATCTAGTTATACCAGCCGTACTTGTACATTCTTGAATTGAACGGGACGAAGCTTCTAGCCAACCCTTCAATGTACGATATCCATATCATCCTCTTGACTGATTAAGATTAGTTATGAAGTCTCCTGGATAAGAACAGACTCATTAATTATAGTTGTCGGTGTAATATATAACATCATCGTGGATCCTTTTCATAGCTTCCGTACCTCACTTGAAGTGAAGCCAAGATCTCCAAGAATACCAAGAACGGGTCCTTGAGAATAGTTGCGTCCGTATGGTCCAGCAATAGCGCTAATCATCCTGTAATTCAATCCATTAGCGACAGTTATAGAACGTAAGCAAGAATAATCACGGTTCTGGGCCGCAAACTAGAAACAAGACTTTTGGTGGAGGTTGAGGCTGACGTCGCGCCCAAAAGAGATCATGCCACCATGACGTTTTATATCCCAGACAGCTCTGAATGGCCTGTCTGTCTATCCGCCCCAACTGCGGCGTCACACCGAGAGGGCGTTCCTTGTCCATTTCATCCACAAAAAACCTCATCTGGAAGCGTTCTGGATTTGCACGGCTGTGCTCAATCAGCGGGACGAGAATTTCTGGCGGAGGAAGCTCGGATGGAGAACGCGACGAATGTAGCAACGTAAAGCGCGTTTTTGATGGCGCATTCTGAAATGTTGAATGCAGAAGCTGATAGAAAGGCGTGATACCAGCGCCTCCCGATATCTGGATACTTTGTGTCAGCCGGAACGAGAGATGGCAAAAAATGAAGGCAGACTGACCATGATCACCTCATCCCAGGCTTCGTCTTTCCACAACCACGTCTGCAAAGGTCCACGGAGCTCGACCTTGTCGCCTATTTGCTTGGAGTGGAGCCATCGACCCACTTCGCCACGAGGGTATTTCTTGATCCACAATTTCATGTTCCCATGCTCGTCTATGCCTTCCAAGGGTGTGTATGGACGCTCTACCTGGATGTCATCATCTTTGATAAAGACAGACCATATCGTTGAGAAGGATGACTTGGGCGGAATGAGCTTGGGTGGAACGGTAAGAGTGATGAGTCGGTAATTGGGGCCACAGGATTCTGTGGACGTTACGGACGCCGGTGTGAAGTGCGACGGCGATAGTGGTTCGTCGCTAAAAGTGGAAGCAGACTTGGATGACGACGGATAGAAAAAGTACAGAGCAGTGACGCCAGCTACGCCAGTGAAGGTCGCAGCGCGAAGACGATGGATTGGGGACATAGATGCACAGCCACATGTAGTCGTATTCAAGGGTTGTGTTTTCCACCGCTGGAAATTTCTACAGGGCACAGCAAGGTTACCGATTATCCCCCGGCAAATGTGCTCATAACGAGCTGGGCACAACGAGAGAAAACCGGTATGTGGTACATTATGATATGACAGTTGTACTAGTACGTGGAAAGCGAAGACGAAAACAAATACTATGCGACAATGTCAAATTTTATGTATATGATGCACAACCTTGAATGAGTATTGTCTCATCCGATGGCTAATAACTTAGCAGGAAAATATTAATACACGATGAAAAACCGTCCTAGATAATGATATAACCTAATCATGGGCGCCAGATAGTATTCCGAGCAGGTGTGTATGCCTTAGTCCGCGAACGAGACGCGGGAGGCTTGGAAGGCGTCGTAGGACGCAGGTAGGACGTCTCTGGATCTGCGCGCCGAATAAACTGTAGCGGTGTCAGGGGAGAGCCTTTGGACGACGGGGTAGATTTTATAGAATGGGGACTCTTGCCCGAGGGCGTGGAAAGAGCAAAGGAAGGTAGGAAAGAGTTGTGAGGCTCTGGAGTCTGAGGCGGACGAGGAGGTGCGTTTTCGTTCTCAACTTCCGCAATCTCTGGGGTTTCGAGTAACGTGGCTGAGCTAATCCATTTTTCTTCCCGATGGCCCATCGGAGGAGGGGACTCCGTGAGAAGTCGGAAACTATCCGCGAAATGACTTCGAATAAACCTAGAGAAGAAGAATCAGCAGTGATGATGGATTGCTTGACACCAACATACTTCGACAGTTCAGCCCAACCACCGCCCACCCTCACCATGACAGTTTGAGAACGCAAGATACGACAAAAACATAGTTTCGGGTCATTGTCACCAATCCAGTATTTACCACTCTGATCTTTCCAAGATACACCTTCGATGTTGATACCAACAGGAAGATTATTGACAACGTCTCCAACTGCCACATCGAGTTTGCTCTTGGGGTTTGCGACGTACGTCTTCCTGGGAGCAGAGGGCAGCGGTGGTCGTCTCTGAGGAGTCGAGCCTCGCGGAAAGGATATCCTTGGAGCACGAGACCATGACGACGAAGGTCGAGAGCCAACATTTGACACAGACATGTCGGAATGACCGGGAGTTGCGCTGCGCTTCAGAGAGGGTGTATGCATACGAGCCCGGCTGGGCGTCCCTCTAGTCGGTGTTTCAGCCTTGGAACTCAGACTAGTCGTTCGTTGGCGAGACGCGAATGTAGACCCGTATAGGCTTATGGGCCCTGACGTAGACCTATTGGAAGTCGCATTAGATACCCGGCTAACGGATCGAGAGGGTGTTTGAGTTGAGCCCGAGATAGCCCGACGAGAAGGCGTAGAAGGCGGGAGGGTTAAACTGCCACGAGAAGATGAAGGTACCGACAGGTTCGAATAAGTGGCACTTTTCTTGGAGGGCTGTCTCGTACCGACTATCGATATACGACTGTTACGGCCTGAACTATTCTGTCCCGAGCTGATCACGCTACTAGGCCGCGATTTTGGACCTGTGACTCGATCCTGTGCCATATCTCGTAGCTCGCTCCAAGCTTGAAGGACGCGCTCTCGTTCAGCGATGGCGCGAATGTCTTCAGAAACTGATTGAAAGATAGAGTCCATAGTATCGATGACTGACTTTGTGAAGGTGAGGCGTCCCGACAACTGTTCCTCTGGAGGCTGATTGACAGGGGAAATGTACGGAGAGGATAAAGGGCCCAAAGGAAGGGCCGGGTAGCTGTCGATATGCTCCAGAAGATCACTCAGAGCATTGTCACAAAGAGAGAGAGAATTACACAGAGACACCAAGTGCCTCACACGATCCATAAGGATGGAGGATGCGTCCAGTTCTTGCTTCAAAGAATCCAGCTCCAATTGTATGGACGCATCATCAACGGAGGATGGCAACTGCTCCACCTCTTTGCAGATAAGGGAGAATTCACGATTCATACCCTCTACCAGTTCTGAGGTGGGAAGTGCCGCAGATCCTGACGGTGCTCGAGCGACTGAGCTTATGCTGATCGAGCGCAGTCTTTTCCGTAAGTTTAAGATCTGCACTTGCAAATCGATCATAGCCTGCGACTTTTGCGGACGAACATCGCTTGGTGAGAGTTTCAAACCGAAGACGTCTACGAGTTCTTCCGTCAGCTTTGCGGAATGAATGTACATATGAGAAAAATCACCTTCTAGAGATTCAAGAGCAGCAGAGGAGGCCTGTTTCTTTGCTTCAGCTGCGCGTCTCTCCAGTTCTAGTGTCTTTTGTGACTCTGCAGCGACGTGGTCTGCATAAGACTGCCGTTCTGCAGCTAACTGCTCCTCCGCCTTCTTGAGCTTTGCCTCCATGACAGAGCGCTCTCGCTCTAACCGGGCCCGTTCCTCAAGCTCTGCCTTCCTCCTCGCCTCTTCAGCCAATGCAATTTCTTGATCTGCAATCCTTTGACGTTCGACCTCTAACCGCGCCTTCTCCTCAGCTATTGCCAATAGGTGCGCGCCTTCTGCTTCCCGAAGACGCTCTAGCTCCTGCTCTTCCTTGAGACGCCGCTCCTCGTCCTCTTTCTCGCGCTCCATCCGTTCTTTCTCTACTGTTTTAGCAGCGAGTCGCTCCTGCTCTGCTTGAAGGCGAAGGTTTTCCTCAAGCTTTCTTTCCTCTTCAGCGCGTCGCGCCTCAGATAGAATGTTGCGGAAAGACTGCAGGCTGTCGTCCCATGTCGTGAATTTGAGTTCCGCATCGTCCACCGCTCGGGTACGAGAAAGAAAGATAGACTCGTGGACGGCAGTATCATTCACCCCGCGAGCAGTGCTCATGCTTCGCAGTAGTTCACGGATAGGTGAAAACGACCTCCTGATGCGAGTGGAATGTACTTGCAAGATGTCATCTATGGAGGTGAACAAGGCCTGCAGGGATTCGGTGACAGGTTCTTCTGTTGGCGCTGCGGCGAAAGAGACCTTCAACCCCAACAGCTTTTGCACACCATCGTTAATATCATCAACAGTTCTAGATAGACACAAGTCGACCTCCTTCGCGAGTCTTGCTAGATGGAGATGGTCGGCCTTCTGCTCCAGGCTGCGCAGGTCACCATTTAACCTCATGGTAAAGGCATTACAATCATGGCGAACTGTATCGTCCAACGAACGCAAAGCGAACGGAAGTGGAACTGCGGAAGGGGATGTTACAGGCTCCTTTGCTCCAGTTTCGATCCATTGTATTCGCTGGGATAGCTTATCAGAGAACGTGTTAACCCCAGTACGAACATCATTAAGGGAGGCCTCTAGGCTTGTGTGGTCACTCAAAGAAAGACCAACACACACTTGCTCCGATAGGTACTCTTGAGTGGCTGATTCGTACTCCAACCTGAGGTCTTCGATGCGAATTTGGAGCGCGTTGATCTCTGCTTTGATACCGATCATGGATGTAGCTTGTTCCTTGATTAGGGAGAGTAGATGCGTAAATTCACCACCGCAATTCAACAGCAGCTTTAATTCAGACGCCGTCTGGCGGAGTGATTCCGCTAGAGGCTGCTCCAAAGTTTGCCAGAGAACATCTAGGGGTGACTCAATATCCTTGACGAATTTTGTGTCAAACCCGGCAAGCTGCTGGTGGAAGTCTTCGTCCGACAAGTCGGCCGGTAACGGGATATTTGGTGGACTCTCTGGCGTAAGGGGGGCGTTATTGCGTGCAACATCCTGCCTCCATCTATGCTTCTGCATGGACACGCTGACTTCTTTGAGGAAGGCTCGCAAATCTCGTGTATGTACGTCCATGACATTCCGTATTCGCCTTGCCTCTTTCAGTCTCTCCGCGCGCGCAACCAGATCTGCATGGACCTGTTCCGCTTTTACCAGACGATCTTTCAGTTGTTCTACGGCTGTGACACCTTTGGATCGGAAATCAGGATCTACAGCTGGAAAGTCCAGGCGGAGCAAAGCTGCTGGCACCTTCCGCAGAAGCTGAGAAGTAACAGTACCGACGCTTTGCAGTTCCTGAAAAATGGACGGCATCAAAGCAAGAAATACGGAGTGCTTTGTCGGTTCAAGACAGTCATCCGAGTACAAATTGAGAGGTGAGCCGTCCCCGTTACTCGAGGGAATTCCCATCTCTAACCTTTGGATGATCTCTGAAAGCTGTGCACTCAAATCGAGGGCAGACTGAGTCATGTCCTCGAAGACATGGACGGCCTCATATAGCGAACGATAATCCGCAGCTGTGGCTTCGGCCAGCTTGCAAGTTGCCGTTGCAGAAGTAATTTCGGTGGATAGCTGCTGAGCGAGAGTTTTGTTGAAAGATTGCTGCTCTGGAAACAACGGATGAACTGGTGTTGGCAACGTGGATGGCTGAGATATAGGATCCCCTCTCACTGACAACCTCTTGCGGAGCGCGTCAGCGCGAGTCACGAATAAGGCACTTTGACGACCAGTGGGGTGGATTGCCCTTGCCGCATCAATATCGTCAACTAGGGTTTGCGCCGCTAATTGATCTTTCAGTGTCTCCACGTATGTTTCATCTGCTCTGAGGGTCCTGTAAGCTTGGAAACTTCCATAGACACAATGTGAACAGTTACTTTCTCCATTGCATGACCACTTTCATAACGAACTTGCCAATGTCCTCCATCTGTGTGATCACCATTTCTTCAAGTCTGTCCTGTTCATCAAGCAGCTCATCAGGAACAGGTTTGCGACTATGGTCAATCATTTTATCAAGAATTTTGCCAGCAGCAGAGACATTCCCATGTCTAAGCGCAGTGACACGGCCGGCAAATTGAGCACTGTCTCGTGAAAGCGACTCCGCTTGTGTGAACCTGACCGACCGGGAAAACCCTGGGGACGACAACGCGTTTTCTGAAGCGACGGACGCGAGAGATGCGGTAGACCCTCGCCGTCGAAGTGTCTTCGGCTCTGTGATGTTGACAGGTGCATCATAGAAAGACGCCGACCATCGAGCACGATTCTCCAGAAAGGTATTGAGGTCTGCAATAATTCGCCTGCGTTCAACCCATGCGGCAACCCGATTCTCCTCCCATGACATCCTCACACCCAACAAATCCAAGTTCTCAGAACGATCACGGAGTAGGTGAAGTAATTTGTCCAGTTGATATATAGTTGTTAACGTCAGTTCAATGAGGTCGGTATCCTCCGGTGAGAGATTTCGCTGAGTTGCAGCTGTGGAAGAATGAACAGATTTGCCCGGATTGTTCCAAGAATCACATACCTCTGGTTAGTTTCCTTAGCTTCTTCAATTCACCAGTATCGAATATTTCAATTTCCTTCTCTATGGATTCATGATCTTGCAGCCACTTCTGAAGCTCGGATCGGGAAGGTAAACCAGGAACGTCCTCCGCAGAGCTTTGCAGCGCCTCAAGTCCGACGAACACCTCTATAGGCGACAGCTTTTCTAGGAACTAATATGCTCGGTGATGAGAAAGGTTCAGGCCAAATCGGTACAATACGTACTTTAATTTTCTCTTCTATCCAAGCCTTCCTCTCGATGAATGTCTGTAGCTCGATGACCTCATGGGACTCCAAAGCCTGCTCTTCACCGCCGGTAGTGGATTTTGATTGTGTCGCGTCGGATTTGTTAGCAACGGTGTGGGCATCGACAGCCGCTTGTTCCTCCAGTGCGACGACCGTGCCAGACGACTCGCCGGAAATTATGACAGGCGCTTCTGTTGGCATTATTATACCAAATATTAGGGACAAAAGAGAAGGGCTGGTCGTTCAAATGAACGGGTGGGAGCTGGGCATAACAGATGGAAAATAGCAGGAAGGAGGTGGTGTCTTTAAGACATGTGTATCACAACGAGGCAAATTGGAGTGTTGCAATGCTGGGCGGCGCTGAAGTTACGGCCGTAGCCCGCCGTATGCCGGTATGCCGAGCGAGTTCTGCCGAATGGCAACCTCTTTATGGTCATTTCATTACTATTTTAGTCGAAGAGTGCGGACGCAGCCGGCCCTCACTCAACGTCAGTGTATAAACGGTGTCACCCACAGTCGGGACCGAAAACCGCTGCGTACATTTCGGTTGCTATACATTTGTACATTTGTTTCTACCTTGGACTAGGTAGGATACACTGGATCTCATCCATATGCCACAATAATTGCAAAGAGACATCGAAGGACATCGATTATCAATCTCACTCGTGTGCTGCCTAATTTCCAGCGATCAGCAATATCGATAATCGGGGATGAACTAACACCTGCCTCGTCTGATCCGGCTCCAGTACGCTGAGCAGACAGCTGGAACGCAAGTTGACGCAATCTATCCACTCTCTCTTCATGCAAATGACCTCCATTGACGGTGCCCTGAAGACCCATGACGAGCTCCAGTTCTTGCATGAATGCTGCGATATCTGCAAGTGAAGTTCCGAGTGCTATAGATGTTGCACTCTGAGTGCTCCTGGTAATGGTTCAAACGCAAGGGACATGTCCGCATAGAATAGACATACCGTGAACTCCGAACTACCTCCAACAGACTTTGGAGCTCACTTCGAACATCCTCACCTTCTTTAACATGCTTGGCATCCCTCTCCTTTGAGACTGCCTGTAGTACTCCAAGTTCCTCTTTAATGCCCAGGACGAGGCCCCTAAGCCGTTTATGCTCTTCGCTATGTAGTGAACTCTCCAGAGTGAGCTCTCGCCGCATCACACGATTACTTTTCTCCAGTTCCAGGACCTGCCTGCGCAAGGAAGATACATGGCCCCTCGTCAATAGATATGGTATGAACGTTATCGGAACAATGAAGGCGGTCAATATAGCGAAGCGGCCGACTAAGGACGGGGGAGATCTCTGGCTATTCTCGTTTACGACAGTGTGAACTTTCGACGAATCTCCAGCAGGAGGCGTACTCTGTGCGTCTTGGGACGGTGTAGAAGTGTTCATTGAGCAACGTGATGGCAATTCATGACATCAGCCTTGCTGCATGTTTTAGTGAGCGGAAATATACGCAAATACATGAGACTGTCAAAAGCGGCAACATCAATCACTGGCAGAGTCCGAATCCGAATCTAGATCTATGGCGGGCATTTCTTGGTCCTCTTCTACTGCATCCGCTATCATACCTTTAGGCGGCTCGAGTGTAGGAGTCGCGGATGGTGCATACGACGGCTTCGATGAAACATATACCGGCTCCGCACATGGCAGACTATTACCGGAGTTGGCCGGAGCAGGCGTATCAATAGGTATGGGTGAAGGTACTTTGGCTGGCGGAATAGGGCGAGTATGACGGTCTTCCTGATCCAAGTCGACCTGAGGCGACGGTGTTGCTACAGTGTTCTGCACAGGATCGGACGTCTGGCGTTGTAAAACCGACAGACCAAGTAGTTCTCGATCTCTCGCTTCTTCTGTTCCTTCTTCAGAGTGAAAGAGTGAAAGCGTTTCAACGTGCGGCAAGGAACGGACAAGGGGAGGAACGCGGGGGTGCAGTAGCAGGTCAAGGGTTTGTTGACAAGCCTGCAAAATGTTAATAAGCACTGAAGACTGACAATAAAATAGGTATCTACGTTATCGTCAATAGTGCTCAAATCAACGGCTCTCAGGACGAGACCCAAGCTTTTACTCGCTGCGTTAGTTGTCCCGCAGCCAGATTCAGTAACTAGCGCTTGTATCTTTTGTAGGAGTTTTGAGTGAAGAGTTGGATCCGACGATAACGACAGAGGGGGACGTTGGGGTAGGAAGAAGAGGATGGACAACAATATCCGGACCGACAAAGAATGCGTCGTCGGACTGAGACCCGGGTTTCGCAGTAGTATAGCCAGTACTGCATGCATATGTCATGATTATTATTTCTAGGAGAAAGATGGACATACCATCGCAGGCGACGAGGATAGCTTCACCGTCGTCCGACAAGGGAAATAGTATATTGCGAGAAACCTTCAAAAGTTCATCTCCTTCATAAGCCCTTGCCCGTTTCTTCCCTTTCTTGCTACGACCAGTCTGTACCGTGTCAGTGGACTGATCAAAGTCGGACTGAGAAGGTAAGATAGCAGTAATCGAGGAGAGGACGGCCTTTGTCAAACGATTGCAAGAAACTTCAGAATGCAGAGGAAGACAGTGAACGAGGATGGAATGGAGGACTTTTAAAAAGGGCAGTCGGTGTGGGCTGGAGAAAATGAGAGGAAGATTAAAAGTGTAAGTGTAATGAAACGTACCCCACAATTTTCTGTTCTAGATGAGAGGATAAACAAGAAGTTAACCCATTCAAGTGTGAGGTTAAGTGATGACGGAGGCTAGAACGACGTGAACACAACGGATAGAGTACTACGAGCTGAGCTTACTGGGTGGCTAGGCTAGCGATAAATTCACAGCCAAGCTTCCATAGAGCTGGAACAATGGAAGCTTCGAGTGATCGCGTACTGATATCTGTGTGTCCATTATTCTAGAGCAACTGTTAATAAAATTCTGCTAAGAATAAGATGACAGAGTACCGGTCCTCTGTCAGCAGTCGTTGACGTCAAAAGGGCAATAGCAAATTTATGAAGGGACCCGATTGGAACTTGAACTGATCGTTGGGTACCAGTCCCGAGAAGGTCGTCAATTATGACCACAAAACACCGTAGACGATCCAGATTCAATGGTACTGCGATATGCGCGTCTTCGCTTCGAGAAACAGGACCTAAGGGGCTGTCAAAATCAGTATTGTAACAAGAAAGACGCACAAACCTTCTGAGAAAGAAGTTCGTAAATTCGAAAACGCGGCCCATCCAAAAGTCAAAGCTTCCTCGACAGTTTTTTTCCACAAATTCGAAGCCCCAACTTTACCTCCGGTGGCGGGAAGTACAGCGTATAAACGGGAAGAGGATCTGAGTAACACCATAGACGTAGGTAAGGGGGCGCTGCCGTTGAGATACTGTAGACACAAGCTGGAAAGCACACTATGGGATGATCGATGTGCATTGGGATACAATGGGATAATTCTGGCCAGTGTGTTCAACAGAAGTACCTGGAGTCCACATTTAGTAACTGAGAAGATTGTGTACTTAGTGGTTACCTTAAATTCAACATCTGGTTCTCCATCACATAAAGCAATAATCGTTTGGGTGAATTTTGTTACATTGGGAAGACAGACTTGTCGCTGGAATTCAGACACATCCATCGCAGAGCAGAATATGATTCGACATAAATTGACCGCGGCTTTCAAGACCGGCTTTGCTTCTTTTCGCTGTCCATAAGTCAAAAACGATACACAAATAGAAGATTGAAATATGTGAACGAACGGATAGGACGCGTAAAGCGATAGTGAGCCACTGTTGAGCATGTTCAATCATGACTATCTTGGAAAGAAGTGACGTCCTATGTGCAAGACACAGTCCGGCCCATTTTCCTGGCGCGTCTTTGGAATGTAAGAGAGAATATATTCGTGACGTCCATTTGGTGAGATGTGGAGACGGTGACAGATGCTCCGAAGTCAGTATATCAAGTATATATGGCAGATTCTGAGCGGCCGAGGTGTCGGTGGCCAGATGAAGCTGCAGCAGCGTCTTCAGTTGGATTGTCGTGTCGTTTTCCATGGCCCCTGTTTAAGCAAAATTTTGTGAGCCGTGATCGACGACTATGCATTTAAATCGAAATATGCGCAAACATCCAAATCAAGTAAGCAGCACAGCGTTTGACGACCACTTACTGCGAGCCTGGATGCCCTGTCAACGGGCTCGGTAAAGGTGCAATAGTTCAAACGCTAACACTGCAAGCCTGATGTCTACGCCATCGAATATCTATCTTGACCCCAGCGTCGAGGAGCACCTCAAGCTCTCTGTCTTCAAGGTCTGCTATATCGCGTCTCTCACACACGTCCCGTCCTGTTTAACATAACCATCTTCAGAGCAAGTTCGATGTTACGGATTTCGTGGGTGCAGTCTCCGAGAAGTTAATTACCCAGTCAAAGGCAGATTCTGGACGTAGGCGCCCTTTCATTACATGAATATGCTCAGATCTAACCATGAAATCTCAGCCTTCGACCCCAAACCCTTCATTCGCAACTTTGAGGCTGCGGTAGACAAGCTTATTGCTGTAAGGAAAGAGGTGCAGGCTAAGACAGAGCAAATGGAAAAGAGCGTCCGCGTGTCTGAGCGGGAATATTCCAAGAAAATGGCAGAATTAAACCGAGGCTTTGAGGTGTGTCGCGTCACGAAATTCAGTCATGCCAATTTCCTCATACTATCGCAGGCGGTCGGAAACTCGTTTTCTGGCATGGAGGTTAGGATGAACGAGGTTAGCAGTACAGCAATACGCATAGGTCCGTTCGCGGATTGTCAATGTCCCCATCATATCCTCGTTGACTCTCAAACAGGTGAACAGTTGGAATCCGTCCACACCGAGCGACAACGAGCGCAAGCTGCATATGACTTGATCGACTTCTACAACCAATTCTCTCGAGGGGATACCGCTCGTCTAGACGCAATGAGAAAGGAAGGTCGAAGCGGAAGACGTCAGGTCGCCGTCTTGCTCAGGCGTCTGAATACTGTTGCGAAAGAAGTGGATCTTCCAACGGCTGACAAAGTAAGTCCTTCCCGATTCTGATGCAAAGATTGCATATTCGACTTGCCTACCAGACGCGAGAAGCAATAGAGAAGTATTGTGAGAAGTTTGAGAAGGAGATGTTGAACCTTTTCGACAGGTGCTACAGAAAGGGTGATCCAAAGATGATGCATGTAAGTGACGTTCCTCGAAGCTGCATGATATTTTCTAACACGTTGAGCGATAGCACTGTGCTCAGACACTATTAGAATTCAATGGCGGATCTTCCTGTGTCCAGGTCTATGTCAATCAACATGACTTCTTCATAAACAATGTACGAGAGTCCAAAGGAGCGGACGACGTCATTTTGTAAGTTCTATGGTGCCTCGGCTGACGAAGAGTACTCTTACTTCTCAATTAGGTGGAACACGTTACCAGATCCAGATGCTACCCCACCGAAGAGTGAAGTTGGCTTGACAGAGCTGTTCTCCGAGATACGGGCGACCGTGGATACAGAAGCACAGATAGTCAAGGCCGTCTTCCCAAATCCTCCAGTGGTCATGCAAGTATTCCTTCAGCGCGTATTTGCGCAATCTGTAGGTAGCTCTTTCTTGTGAATTTAGGATACAACTAATCTCGTTGCTCAGATTCAACAACACATGGAGCAGCTTTTACATCAGAGTAACATGATGTCCGACCTGTCTTACCTTCGAATACTGCAGTTAGTCCACATACAAGCTTCCAATCTCGTTGAGGACCTCAAGGTCTACGAACTTTCTACTGTTTCGCCGCGAACACCCTACGAGGCGACAGAGTTTCGTCGGTCAATCATAGGATCTACGTCTTCCGGACCTACGACTTCGGCAACCGTCAGCACCATGCTTGAAACGGCAATGGAGGAGCTTTTCGTCCCATATACCGAAGGTCAGAGATACCTTGAACGGGAAAGTCGCAGTTTGGGTGCTTTATATGCTAGTTTGCTTTCCAACTTCACTCGGTACCATGTAGGTATTTGCGGTTATAACATCAGCCTCTCGCTCACGAAAATACAGGAGAAAACACAGAAGGGAAAATCTTCAGTGTTTGATCGTGTTGTCAACCAGTTGAGTGCAGCTGCTCAGACCACGTCGACGAACGGTGTATCAACGACCTCTGCGCAAGCTGCGAGTGCAATACTGAAGTTCGGCGGAATTGATCGATCTCAGGACAAGGCCAGTGATGAGCCAGTCCGTGAAGAGGACGGACAATTGAGCGTTGATGTTGCTGAAAAGATGCTGAAATGGCACGCCGAAGCCATCGGTCGATGTGTCGAACTTAGTCCTTCCAATGACGTGTGCGTAACCCTTGATTTTTGTTAGATTGTTTTGTTGACATGAGGATTTCAGTGCTAAAAACACGTTTGCCCTACTTCGTGTTCTTGCGGAAGCGATAGGAAATGCCTACGTAGAGGCTGCTATTGAGACGTGAGCTTCTGGTCCTCTGGTCAGCTGCATGTATTGATGACACCCTAGAGCAATGGCTCGTTTAGAGGCAGCTGATACTAAAACAGAACCTGGTCTTCAGCTGTTATCGACCTTACGTTCAGCGGATCTCATCTGCCATCTGTGGCAGCAATACGTCAATACTGCTTTACTTCCACTGGCAAGCTCATCTGTAACTACGCGCCGTGAGATGGTGGTCTTCAATAACCAAGCCGTCAGCCGATTAGAAGGTGGCGCTAACCAGCTAACTCAACGTGTTACCGATGGTGAGTCAAGCAATATAGATTATTCATCGTATAAAACTGATCAATTCTTCTAGCGATTATTGCATGGTTATCACTACAGCTGACGAAACAAAAGAAGAACGACTTTAAACCACGAAATGACGATCTCTCTTTTGCTCGAGTCAATACAGAGCCATGTGTTGCATGCTGCGAATCGCTGGAGAAAGTTCGGGACGCCGCAAAGGCGAATCTGAGTGGCAAGAATCTGGAGGCCTTTCTCACAGAAATTGGCGTTTCTTTTCACAGGTACGTCATCGTACACTCCATTTCGATAGTGTTTACTCACGTCCGCTTAGTCTCCTGCTGGAACACCTGCGCAAGTTCCCCGTTAGCGCAACCGGTGGCCTGATGCTTACCAAGTACGTATTACCTCTACTCGCGTCTGTCTAACCGGACCTTACGCTTTCCGTAGGGACATCAAAATGTACCAAGATACGATAAGCAGCTTCGGTATCCCAGCACTTACTGAAAGATTTGAATTCATACGCCAGCTCGGCAGCGTATTCCTTGTTCGCCCAGATATTCTCAAGTCGTATATCACGGAGAACTATCTTGGGCGAATAGATCCCACCTTACTGAAGCCTTATCTTGCGCTACGCAGCGATTGGGGTCAGTTGGAGAAGGGTTTCGATGACGAGGCCGAGATACCGGTAGAAGGCCCTCTGGCAGAGACGAAAGGTTTGAAAGACAGGTTTGGCCGGCTGAGCGTGATGATGAAAGATTTGGAGGGGTTGAAACTTGAAGGCCTTCGGGAGAACATGCCTACAATGCCGACTAGTATTACGAGTAGCTTTTCAAGGTTTAGTTGAAGAATATCTTCACAATTCGTTTCTACATACATTTCGCCATCTGTTTGCACTAACTTATTATTTTTCTATTCCCCTTTGAACATAGGACGTCTCTTTTCTTTGAAAGCCTCTAAAGCTTCACGACGATCTGAAGTTGAGAGTAGAGTTTCGTAAGACGCTCGTTCGAAATCCAAGCCTGTCAAGGCATTTAGTAAACATGTTTACACCCGAGAGCCTTAGGAAAGTAAGTATACCTGTTTCAAGAGATAGATCCTCAGAACGCGAAATTGCTTGTTTGGCCGCGCGAAGAGCAAGTGGAGCTAAAGAGTATTTAACATCCCAAGCCACAGACACAATGCTGGGTTCACCGTTAGATGAGATGGCCTTTGCCAAGGTCAAAGCCCGTTCGAATGCATTGGACTCTGGCGATGAAACATAATCCACCAGACCTTGTCAAAGTCAGCACAAATCGATTGCAGCAGCCATTATGGTACCCCATTCAAGAGCTTCAGGTGCAGATAGCATTCGCGCAGTGAAGATGAGATCCTTTGCTTTAGATACACCCAAGATTCTGGTCGCACGTTGGGTCCCACCTGCTCCAGGGATTATCCCTAGTGCAGCTTTGTTTTCATCAGAGCAACGAAGAGGCATCGGCAAACAGAGTTCCCTCACTTTCTGGTAACCCAATCTTCGTTACACTAGAACCTAGAATTGACTCAATAGCAAATGGGCGTTACTAGTAGTGTGGTTACCTGCAACGCGTAGATCACAAGCTAGGCTAAGCTCTAAACCTCCCCCGAGCGCGGGGCCGTCAATAGCCGCTATCGTTGGCATTGGAAGCGATTCCAACTGTCCCAGAGCAGCGCGTAGATCGACGAGGAATTTCGCAACCTGGTCTTGTGACATCGTTCGCCGTTCTATGAGATCCGCACCAGCACAGAAAGATCCGACAGTTGTAGATCGAACAATTAGAACGCGGACGCTGAAAGACACGATTATATATTATCGAATTCTTGACGGGACAGACAAATAACCTCTTATCAAAGTGCACCGTCTCTAAGCTCTCGCGCATATCCTGTAAAGAAATTATCAGCAAAAAGCACCCTCCACCACTTTTATTCTAACCTGTAACATTCGCATAGATATCGCATTCTTGCTTTGTGGTCTGTTAAGGGAGAGACAGGTAACACCAGGATGCGAAGATATTGGCTCTAGAAAAGCCTGTGGTAAGGATGTCGACATTTGTCGTCGTGTAGTTCGCGCCAGAGCATGGTGAGCGAATCGGAGGCTCCGATATGCACAGACCGCCATGGTGGTTGACCGATGCAATCAATGCGGGGAAATTTCAAATAAACTCTCGGCTTTCGGCCGACATTATCACATGACTTGTGCACGGACCACTCGCAAAAGTATAAAAGCCCGATCCCAGCATTATCGATTCCTTAGATACATACTCATCAGGATCTTTCTATAGAAACTGACCGAGTCTCGCATTTTTACAAATGCCGCAACCTTCAAATCCAGTCGATGATAGTCTCGTTCACTCGCTCTACTGAGAGCATGGCTTTGGTATTCCAAGGTCTCGAGGACGTTTGGCACTGTTCCCTTTGGTGCCCTTGTGGTACTGGAGGGGCTGGGCCGGCGAGTTGAACGCTTGTCTGATGGATTCTAATGTTGTTACTAGTTAGTTTGTATGTTTGTGAATACATATCAATTCCCTTTCATCATCCGTTTGAATCAGTCATAAGCAATGGGTTGAAATTTTCGTTGTCGACATCGAGTTGGCTGAGACACGTTGACTGATCACCGATGTCAAACTCTTACGAACACCTTCTACCTCCCAGCTGGAAGCCCCAAGTTACTGCATGGCTTGCAGAAGATACACCGTCTTTTGATTACGGTGGATACGTCGTCGGCGAGGTGGAACGAGAAGCCTTTTTATTTGGCAAAGGAAAAATCCCCGCAGTCCTAGCAGGATCCCCATTCTTCACCGAGGTTTTCGCTCAGTTGGGCTGTCAGTACGTCCATTGTCTTATCGCTACATCCGATGTTTTCATCATTTCTCAAGGGTTGAATGGCATATCAAAGAAGGAGAAACCTTCGAGCCGATTAAACATGTCGCGACAGTCAAGGGCAAGGCAAGACATCTGCTCCTGGGTGAACGCGTCGCCCTGAACATGCTCGCGAGGTGCAGCGGCATTGCTACACAGTACGCGTCCTATTCTTTTCATTATAAACAAAAGCCGAACAGTCTCCATCCCCTCAGATCCAAGAAAATCAAAGATCTCGCTCGAGGATATGGATATAACGGCATTATTGCTGGAACCAGGAAAACAACGCCTGGTACGATGTTTTTTTCTCGTGTCAAATATGGATCAACTCACACCTTTCAAAGGATTCCGACTAGTAGAGAAATATGGCATGTTAGTAGGAGGAATTGACCCTCATCGTCATGATCTCTCGAGCATGATCATGCTGAAAGACAATCACATCTGGTCGTCCGGTACGGATTGACCCTGCACGTTTATTTCTCTTCCTTCACTTTCGCATGCAGGGTCAATCACCGCCGCTATTCAGCAGGCCCGTTCCGTAGGAGGTTTCAGCCTGTTGCTAGACGTCGAAGTCGGTTCTGAAGCCGAAGCGGATGAAGCGATTGACGCCGGTGCGGACATCGTCATGCTCGACAACATCGAGGGCGAAGAACTTGTGAGCGTTGCTAGGAAATTGAAGCAGAAGTGGCAGGGAAAGAGAAAGTTTCTTTTCGAAACGAGTGGGAACATTACAGAGGCTAATCTGCAGGCAAGAGCGATCAACGGTTAGTGGCGATTGACGTCAATTCGCAAAACGTACTGATAACAAGTGCCAGAGATCGACGTCCTGAGTACCAGCGTCGTTCATCAGTCCGTACAGCACATCGATTTCAGTCTGAAAATACAGATGCCGAAGTAGATGGAAAGAATGAATTAAATGCAATTTGTACCAGTATTCTTCTTTATGACAAGGAAAATAGAGATATAGCGTTATTACCCCCCTTGGACACCGTCTCTTCCTCGGGTCAATAGTCTCTACAATCTAAAATGCTCTTGCACCTTTCCATCGAGAGGGAAAGATGTCCAGTACCAAAGAGCAGACGTTCTCTAGCTTCGAACGCGACATGGGTGCCCGGTGAATCCATGATGCGACACAGTGTCAAAGCAAAGTCCGCCGTGGTGATACTGTGCGTCATGACCTTCAGGATCCAAAATGCCGGCCGGAAAGTAGCTGTGGGAGCCCCTCTGAATAGAAGGCGAAGAAAAAGGTGAATTGCCGCGGCATTGAAAATCGATTCAGAATCACAACGAATTGGGGGCCTACCAGTCGAATGAGACACCGCAGTGCCAGAACGTGTCTGTTATTTTCTCGAATGTCTGGCCTGTCAACATCGTCATACGGGTGCAAAAGATAACGAGACCGGTTGCTTTGATAGCGGGGTCAAGTGATTCGTCGTCGAGGCCTTTGCCGACACCTCGGGTACGCAGGACATGATTGAGAGATCTGCTTGATGGCTGATTTTTAGACTACAGGTGAGTCCATACATGGCCGTAGTGCCGTCGAGCAACATTGTTCAAGGACATTGTTCACCTTTAGCATGAGTTCGTGAGCTTAGAATATCCGGGAGTAAGAATAAGATTAACGCGTCAAAAGCTTAAAGCGTACCCTATAACCGATACATTAACTGCAGTGCGATCCATAAGCTTCTAGTCGTCGTCGCAATCTCAATACTGTGTGCCAGTGACAGGCCTGCCGCTGCTGCGTTCGTCGTCAGCCCCTTGTAGGCGCCAGTGGATATTCGCACAATAACAGTGAGAGATCTAGCGCACTGAATACGACCATGTCAGCGACGGGGACCTGGGCGAAGGAGCCGAACTTGCATGGTGGCAGAAACACACAGATACAAACTTGAACTCGGATTTGCCTCCGTCCAGATCAGGAACGCGCTTCAATGACCCAACTCTACCATGGTAAGGGGTTCCTCGCTTTCTCACGCTGTCTCGCGTCCTAACTGAATTTGTTGTCTCTCTAGTCCAGTCAGTCTGCTCCCATTGATCTTCTCGACAAGCTCAAGGATCGTGTGGAAGAAATGGTCCGGGCCCACGAGAATCACACAGCGGCGCTTCAGGTAAGGATTGACAACCTTGAGGAAGAGAGGCGCCGTTTGGTCAAAGAAGTGAAGACAGCACACCAGCTGAATGTCGAGCTCCAGCGACGACTGGAAAGCGCGCAGGACTCGTCGACCGGCGTGGCAAAGAACTACGACGACGCTTTGAGAGTCATCCGGGACTTGATTAAAGACAGACCGCGTGCTGCTGAAGCGGTGAGTATTCATGTTACTCTTGAAATCTTGATCTTGAATATTCCCAGGACGAGGAACTCAACCAGGCCATTGTCAATGACCTCACCGCGTTAGAAGACTCTGAAACAGAAGAGAGCGCAAGCACGGTCCGTCCTCACAGGACTGCACCATCGACACAGGCACCGAATTCGCCATTTGATATGGATCTGTTGCAGGTCCATTTTGGCGCCGGCAGCCTGCCGGGCTTCGTAACAGAGACGCACTGCCGTTCCTTGAAATGGAATAAATGGTTGAAATTCTTGAACATAGATGTAGATACGGTATGTTGTCCTCGGGCTTGGTATTCTGACATTGACCATTTGCCACTAGGAGAATGCTGTCGAGTGGTGCGCTTCTTGTTCTTGTGTCCGTATGACTCATTATATTCGGATTGACGGTAGTCTGGCGCTTGCGAACGACTTGAACCTTCGCATCCACGGTACGGAAGAAGATCTGCTCTTTGTGTACCATCCGATCTTTCTGGAATTCGATGGAGAGTTATCATGTTTCATCGATTGGAGTAGTAAAGAGGTGAATCAGCGAATTCAAGATTACTTAATAACGAGAGAAAGCGACGAGAAGCCTCTCCACATCTTCGTGTTACCCCAGAGCAAGGTTCGTTGGACTATCTTTGATGGAAGAAAAAACTTGAGTCAGTTGGTTTGGCAGAACAACTGGAATTACGTTGGTGCTCACCAGATACGCGTCTTGGAAACGGGGGACCCAAGTCCGATCTGGGCGCGATTAAGCAGCTCGGTAAAATGCTGGCTAAGCGAGTTTCTGCGTTGCACTGAAATGAAATAACACAGGACCGAGCTCTCATTGCTCACCATATCGCTGAACGTTGCCACTACGATGAGAACCAAGTCTCGGAATCCCTGAACGCTGGTGAGCTGGAGGAGGTCTGCTTAGCCGTGTATCTGGTAGAAGAAGAAGAGACGAACAATCTGCTGGGACGGCTCCCTGAGAAGAAAAAACACAAGTAATTTGAGTATGTAGCAACGACGGCGACATTTCAGCGTGGCCGAGCCATGTCGACAGTGGACAGATGCAAACGTCGGAAAATCAAAGTAAGGTGAATAATGCCCTAAGTGGAGCAAACAAATGGGGTGACGCCGATAAGATATCCTTCTGGTCGCACTGGATACCGGCATCTATCTTTGGGCCGCCGACCGGCCCTTTAGGACTCCACCATTCTCTGCCTCCTTCAATTATACTTCCATCATTGTTCACAAATCCCGTCTCTACCTTTTCCTTTCCTTTCTTTGGTTTCGTGCGTCTTCTAGCCTCGCACAGGCCAGCTGCGAGCCTAGAACGCGCCCCCAGGACATGCTCACGTCTGGACGTCTTTTCAGCACTCTCTCCATCGTCCTCTTTCTTGTTATTTCGTCGCTGATGTTCTTCAATGCACCTCGCAAGGATCACCTTTCTTTATCAAAACGGAGCTATGTGTATGGGCGTCAGGATGGTGGCAATGGGCCTCCAGGAGGACAGCCAAATTCCACGACTCCAAGCCCAGTAGACCAGTCGACGGACTCATCCACCAGCGCAAGTACTAGCGACGTTTCTTTCTCTGGGACTCCATCCGTCACAGTCCGCGAATCATCGGTTTCCGTCTCAACTTCGACATTGACATCCACAATCTCGACCACGTCCAGTAGTGGCTCCTTTCTATCATCTTCTTCACAATCTTTTGTGACCTCAACGTCTAGCACGTCAATCGCTTCATCCACGAGCACGTCCCCAAGTAGTGCGATAACAACTTCTTCATCGACGTCAAGCTCGCCACCATTTCAAACGTCAGTTTATCTACTCCTGATGCGCGTTTCGTAACTCATCCCCTAACATGCAGCCCCACTACCACGTCCACATCCAGCAGCAGCTCATTGTCAACGTTTTCGTCCACGACCACTACCGCAGTATCCTCTGATGTCGTGAGGGCCACCACAGAGATCAACGCTGCTACCAGCTCGACCACGTTCACCATTGATTTTGCCACTTCCATCGCTCCATCTAGTTCTGGGTCATCTAGTGCCACAGGAACAGGTATCGTTGCTGCAGCAACATCAGATGGGTATGTAGTTCTCACTACCCGTTGATTCATGAATTAACTAATACTTCTACACAGCTTCTGGGCCAACAAGTCAGCTGGTGAGCCTATCAAACTGATATGTGAGGACACTCGCAACTCATGTTTCATCCCTAGTTGCCGGGACGTTTGCCGTCGTGGGAGTGATCACATGCGCTTTCATCGCAGCTGCGGTATATTTCTTGTTCAAGAGGCGCCAACGTCGCGATTACGGCAGTGATTATTTCCCGCCAGAAAAATGGTCTCCGCCAATGTCAGAGCCTGGACTCAAGAGCCCGTCTCCCGGCCCGAGCATTGTAGAATTGACACATCCGCCCATGGACGTGTTCTCTAATCGGGAAGTATTTCCCGATAACCATGCGGAGACGGGCAACTATTACAACTCCCAGAGCTCTCACGATGGTCATTATTATGGCGCGGAGACTAATATGTCAAGGGGTCCCTTCTACGGTGTCGACGGCACGCAAAATTATCCGCTTGGTTCTGCTCCGGATATTATCCTCACCTATGCAAAGGATGTGAATCGTCAGTATCCTGCATATGAAGACGAACCCAGGAGGGCTTCCAGTTCTTCCCCCACTTCTCGACCGTCAACCGGTTCCGGACGCCCCTCTCCTACTCCTGGTAGAACATCGTTCCATTCTGGACGTCCCTCACCCACTCTTGGTCGTCGGTCGCCAACGCCCGGGCGCCCGGCACCTTCCTCCCTCGCGCAACACACATATACAATCTCCAACACGTCGACCTCGAGCGTAAAGCCTGTCGCTGGACTGACAGTGCCTCCCCCTTCCCGCAAAGATCCTGGTGATCGAGATTCGGAATTGTCTTCGATTGACTCGTTCTACGGCGCTTCCGGATCCTCTGCGGGTGTAGCTATGTAGATCCTATCTCCTCTTGTATCTTAAAAGGTAAGTTTTTATTTCCTGTCTGATTGCTTATTTGTGACTTATGAGCACACTTCTCAGGTTAAAGGTGGATGGATTTTTCTATATAACTTTAGCCTTCCAGTTTCGCGCCCTTTTTATCTTTATATCTTTCTTGATTAGCATGGCTCTTATCGCGCTTTGGTTGCATTTGGTACAAAGGCGGTGCCGAGCTTCCTAGACCGGACCATATATCTTGAGGATATAGTTACGTTACGATACTGTAAAATCGATGAGGATTTATATTGTTACTGGATGATATGAAACATGAATTTTTAAGGTGCTCCTTATGAGCAACGTTCATTGTCCGTCCTACTGATGGGTCGCGGTAAAGGTTAAACACCGGAAGATACTAGCCGTTATCTATTACAATTATGCTGCCACTATTTTTCATACATACACGGGTATATTGATACGTCGTGTAGGAAACGCTTCTTGAAATTGTCCAAGGCTTTCACAATTATGGCACACGGTTTCGTAACGAGGACACCAGCAGGGAGGACGCGAGCTACCGGAAGAAGAGTACTATCATGTTTGCTGGCTAGAAGATCTACTGCCTATCCGAGCTATCAAAAGAACTGACGAGGGACTGGAGGCGTAGATTGAAAACGTGATGATCGTTGACGCGTGACGATGCTTCCAAGCCCCTACCACTAGTGGAACAATGGAAGGAGTAGTGCGAAGAAGCCTTAATCTCGGATAAAGTTTAGCCAAAGATGAAGATGTATTGGAAGCCTCTGAGCAAAGCTATGGAATCTATGATGATGGAGGTATTTACGGAGGGATCCGACCAGTATTTTAGCGGCGTACTTGGTCATTACCCCACGCGGGAGCTTCAAATTGATACGTAGGCCGACACAGAAGAAGCAGAAAGACGAGAAGAAAGAATTGTGCCCTGACTTCGTGCAGAAGACGCGACAACGGTGCAGAGAAGTAGAGACAAAGAAACTAGAGACCGGGAGACTCGCACAGGTCCGAGCTTCCTCCCACAGTCGTGCGTAGCTCATTGTACAAATCGATTGACCAAGAAAACGATACACCGAGAAGTTTGATGAACAAGACGATTCTAGTCTACTTACACGAACAGCTCACACTAGAACAACACAGCGCCAAGAAGAACGAGTAGACCAGTCAGACCATTGTTGTTGAACTCATTAGGAAGCGCGCCATTGGAGGAGGCAGAGGAAGAAGTCGTTTCCGCGCCGGACGAGCCGGACTCGGATGTGACGGAAACGGCGGTAGCAGAGGAAGTCGCAGTACGGAGATACGAGTAGCCACCCGGACTGGAGGTAATCAATAACCATCAACAACCAAAGATAATGAAAACCACAACTCACGTCGTCGTCGGAGTGTCAACGGAAACATCCAAAGTCTTGTTATATTTGCTGGTAATAGAGAACTCCGAGGTCTGAGCGAGAATAGTGTGCGGACTCTGAGGATCCTTGACAAAGTTGAGACGGAAGGTTGGGCCCATGGGCCATCCACCAGTAGGAGGGTAGATTTGCGCCGTCAAGAGCGTTCCGTTCATAGAAGGGATGATGATCTGGTCCTCAGGTAAGAGAGTGCGATTCTGATAAATGCATGCCATTCAGGTAAAGGCGGGCGGTGTTTAGAAAAAGTACTGGCCTCATTAGTGAGAATGACAGTGAAAGACATTGCATCGGTGTTGACCCTGCTCCAAGAGATTCTGCAAGGCGATGAAAGTGAGATGGTCGACGAACTTAAAGACAAGACAAGAACGACGTACACATTGGATCCAAATTTGGTCCAACCCTTGTTTCCAGAGGGTTCAACGATTTCGTACGCCAAAGTCGAGGCAGCGAACAGGAGAGATATAGAGACGGCGAAGAAATGCATGATACGCGAGAGGTAAATGGGTGCGAAGAGAAGGGCGTTGAGCTAAGAGAGGAATGATGAAGTCAAGAAACAAGATTGAAGCGTTGAGTTCAATGTTCGTGATCGCGATACTTATAAGACTCGGAAAATGCCGGAAAAAAATCTCGCATGAAGCAAATGTTACTTTGGTATCATACATACTACAACAAGCATGTACAACGGTAGTGTCCACTGTGAAGTATACGGTTATTCCAAACTGTCAGTATAATAATTTTACCCCTGCAAGAAAAAGGTATATACGCAAAGGTCCGAGTAGGTAAACAGTATTCTGTGTGCGTGCGTAGAGATCATCTTTCAAATTTAGAACAACATGGCGCCAAGGAGGGCGAGAAGGCCTACGAAGCCACTCCTGCTGACACTAACGGGTAGTGCAGCATTAGAGGTGGTTGCGGCGCCAGTGGAGGAGACTGAGCTGGATGCACCGCTGGCAGTGGCAGTGGTGGCAATCAAGGTGGTTCCGGTACCAGTGGTCAAAGAAGCGGTGGTGCTACTGTTACAAAAGACCCAATCAACAAAAAATCGAACTATATCAGTGCCAGCAAGTACTTACATCCTGGTGATGCTGGTAGAAGAACCGGTCGCAGAAGAAGATGAGCTTGAGCTCTCTGTGATATTGAATTCGGAGGACTGAGCAAGGATGCTGTTCAAACTCTGTGAGTCCTGGACGAAATTGACACGGTAGGTGCCGCCAACGATCCATCCACCAGCAGGAGGGTTGACCTGTTGTGTTCCGAGGGAACCGTCTACGAGAGAAGCGAGAGTCTGGTCAAGGCTCAAGACACTGCGATCCTGGACGGCAGTCAGTAGAAGACGGTAGATATTCAGGTGGTCGTGCTTGCCTGGTTGGTGAGAACGATAGTAAAGTTGGAACGGTCAGTATCAACCTTTGTCCATGAAACACTGAAAAGGGGGTAAAGCAAAGCACACAGCTCGTCAGCCAACGTCCACACAAGAGAAAAAATACTAAAAACGTACGTTTGGGAGCCAGAGTTGGTCCATCCCTGACTTGCGTTGGGAACAGTGACCGTGTAGGCCAGGGCAGAAGTAGCGCAGGCAATGAGAACGGCAGCGGTACGCATAGTGATGAATGAAAACGACGAAAAAAGGCGAAGGGAGGATTAAATCCGGTACGAAGAGAAAACGGAAGGAGAGGTAGTGACAGTGAGCTGAAGAGCAAATGAGCGGCGACGTCAAAAGTCAAGGCAGAGCGGGCTTTACTCGCCTGAGACCTCCTGTGGCCTGGCCGATCGAATCCTTCTAGAAGGCAGTGTCGGCACGTGCTCTCTTGACATTCCCGCGATTTTTATCACTCTGCCCTTCATATATTTTTTTCATAATTGCAAAGCTTTGAAACACTTAAAACGTATGCGCCTGCATTGAATGGGACCCCCAGGGTATGATAATGAAGATGTACTTGGTTATAGTGCAGTCATTGAAGGATCCACGACTTTCGGGCGCTTCCTTGATGGTGGGAATCAAACGCACATTAGAAGCGAACATAGTGATATTCAGTAACCAATCTTTCACCATCCTTGTTTCATCTCACGTAAGTACGTTTCATGGAAGAAAACCCTTGTCGCACTTGTCAGCTGGTTGTAACAATTTGAGAAGGCAAACAGAGTTCTAATGGTTCAGTGTCACAAAAAATATAGGGAACGAAGAAGAGACGTTTTGTTAACGATGGAGAGGCTGGACCCTGGATGGCGGTGGTAAAGCGTAACCAGTCTTAGCCCCGTCTCCGTTCATTCCTTGTCAGGACGTCTGGTCGCTGGCGCCATTTCGATCATCTTGGCATCGTATCAGTCGATTTATGTATATGACTTTCTGAACTTGCTGGTGCACAAGACATTGTAAGAAAAACTAGTGGAATTGAGGGGGATGTACCACCTACTTCTGTCTTCCTAACGGTGGATAGATTGGTTTCCCGATAATTTCCGGAGTGGTGTCAGAGGTTCCTCGTTCATGTCCGACCGATTGCGATGTGTCTGTCCACCATCTCGACGCGGTTCGAACGTACTGTTTCATTGATTCCTTCACTTGGTATTCTCATGAGCCCTAGAACCCAAGTCCTTGTACAGCGGAGAAGTCTAGCATGAAAAGTCTGCCGCTACACGTCGCATATTCATTTCACTGACAAGGATGGTGACGGACAACCAGAATGTATGAAGTGGGTCTGTAGGCGCATGCACATAGACCGAAAAGGGATTTTGTCTAGAGAAATTTGAGATACGACCTATGCCTGCCTGCACCACATCTTGTCCATCACAGAATACGTTGGCGCGTATAGAGTTTTTCTTAGACTGCAAAAAATGCAATGGCTTCCGAACGGATTAGTGAGCAGTTGTTTCATAACGTAGGGGAAATTTACATGCCTTGTACTTCCAAATGGTATGCCTTGTACTTCAAAAGGGTAGCGCCGCAATGTCACATCTGATCATCATGAGTACGACCCGCATTTTTCGCACTACGCCCACAGGTATTCCCTGACTGCCGTGCTCACTTGCCAAGAAATGTCGAGGAATGACCAAGAGAGATGGTGGAGAATACGGTCGTAGGTGTATCCCGATGCGTACCGGCTAAAGGTGAGTCTCATAACCGAATTACAGCAGCAAGACGCCTTTGTCTTCGAAGAAACCCTAGTGAAGCCATTGGCGAAAGATTTGTCGAACATGGATGTAGGCGCATCCGTAAAACTATCTGTCGGAATACCCCAACACACCCGAGCTCATCGACAGGCCCAACTGGTGCTTCCAGATCTCCAAAACCTTCCTAAGAGACCGACAAATCCGTCTGCAAGTTGGAGCAAGTTACTGACGGTAGGCTTCGCGTAGTCATGACCAATGCTACTCGCGCTATAGCTTAGAGCTCCGGATAGACCGACAAGACTACCTGACTACTTGCTCTGGCTGTGGTAAGCATCGTAGCATTGCAGTTTTTCCTTGATGACTAGAACATGCCGCGGTCTGTCGGGTTCAAATTTTGACCTTCCGCCATTGCACGGTGAAGCCTTTCTCTCCCAGTTGCACTGTAGTCGCTGTAGTGTCTGTAGTTACCGCTGAGGCCTCCATGGTCTGCGATAGTTCCGTGTAGGGAGGGCCATCGCGATAGGGACCGTCGATAGTGCTTGACTACTGGACCTTTATTTGAGTATTCGTGGTAGTCACGCCGAGGATTGTCGAAATTGGGTACGACATGAAAAAAGGAATGTTATTGCTGCAGACCTTATAGGTAGACCGCAGAGACTGTTTATAAGGACACCCAATGCTCCAAGCTGCTGAGTACGTGGCGGCGGCCCTCTTCATGCTCCGAATCAATATCCACGCGACGCCATACAAACATGTCGCCGAAAGCACGCAGTCGGATCAGAGAGTTTATTCTTGTAAGAAAAGGTATCAATTAATGGACATGCATATCATAATCAGCAAACATACCTTCAAAGGGACCCGAGACGTGGTGCATATAGTATCCAAGTGAATACTCAGTCGCAGTCTGAATACTCAGTCACAATCTGAAGCAATCTAACCTCGCGATGAGTAAACGATCACTTTGATATTAATGAAGTACTTACCGCACTAAGGGATGACGGCGAAAATGATCAGAGAGGATTCAGTCAGCTGCAGACACGATGAGGTTGAAAATGACGTCCCGTGTAACGAATCACCGATGGACTCATTCCGAAAAAAATAAAATTTCTGACTGCCAGAAACTAATTATGAAACTAGGCTATGTCGGGACAGGGCGCATAGCCATATATGGTATACTGGTAGTTTCAGGATTAGTTTCTGAGCATCAGAAACTCCCCAGAAATTTTACTATTTTCGGAGTGACTTGTACACAACTCAATTGTTGTTAAAGATACGCAATTTGAAATCTCTCCTGCCTCTGCGCTCTACCCTTTATCGATGAGATACGGCATCAAGTTTGGCAGGCACCCACGAGTATAGTAGTGGTTGTGTTCTAACCAATGATAGATATATAGGTGGACCACTGAACAAGGAAATAAACCATTATTTACAGACGCAAACAGCGAAATATACTAGGCCACTTTCTCCGGAGAACGACATAGACGGATTTTTGCTCGTGGTAATGATGTTCGAGTTGCCTAGCCGTGAATTAGGGAACGTTTAGAGGAAGAAGCAGACACAGGGACATACTTTTTTAGGATACCATAGGGTGTGGGAGTGACTCACCCTGCCGCTCTAGCGAGGGGGTGGTATGGGATTTGTGGCTTCTTATAGAGTAATCCCCGGGCTTTGCTGAAACATCTAATGAGAGGGCACATATTAAATAGACAATGTTACTTACTACTGAGCCTCCTTAATTATCATCCTTTCTAATGCCTCTGCCTGCCAGTCGAGGGATATCTTCAAGAAATGTCGAGCCAAGGTAAGCCTGTTTCCTTCCTTTACCTGCTCTAGTACCTGCAAACAGTTTGGAATAAGGTGGAGTTCTCCTGTTGAGGCAGGATCACAACAGAACCCCTCGTTCGACACTGTATAAAGGCTCAAATAGCCCCGGAAGCCGGTAAGTTGGAACTGTAGTTTTTGGTGCACGACTCCTAATGGAGGTTCGAGGTAAATATCAATGAGTGCATCATAGAACGCAGGAATGGTTGGGAAGCGAATGCTAGTGAAATCGGGGGTGGGAGGCGCCGGATTGAGACAAGTACGCGGGGTGTCATGCATGTCAAAATGGAATGTAGATGTGGCGTGAACCAGAATCCGGAGTGGCTCGGGTTCATCCTTGCCCTGCAAAATATCTGGTGCAGTATGCTCGATCATAACGGTCGGCGTACCACTGAAAGTATACGGCCGGGCCCGGTTAAACACGGGGCTGTCTAGCCAGGAGGGACTGGTATGACCATCTATGACACGATAGGGCAGGGTGTTACAGAGGACTTTGACAGCCTCATCGACTCGTCCATCTGGTACTAGGAGCTGTTGATCATGAAGAGTAGTGGGAACACGATGAACAATTGATAGTGCGTCTTCCGCAAAGACAACAAAAGGGATTTGTGCTCGAATGAGAGAGGGGGGGGGGGGGGGGCCAAGCCTGGCCTTTTGTTCACCTGGATGACTAGGACTTTCAGTGAAGAAGTGGGCAACCATTGAGAAACGTTCGTGTTTTCAACAATTGACATTCGGCCCAGACTCCTTTTCATTCTCCTTCGTGGGAGGTCAAAGCTGCTTAGAAAAGAAGTAGTCTCGTAAGCCAGACTCTACGATTCGTATGAAGAAAAGTCGTTCAAATGATGTAGAATCTAGAATTAGGTCGGGAGCGAAGAGTTGTGATGGCCGAACCGGCATGGCGGGTATGCATCAGGATCGTGTCCCAAAATAGAGAGCGACTGACTCCTCTCTTTCAATGAAGTCCTGGAAATCATCACAGTAACAACTTCACCGTGTTTGACATCTTGCTTCAAATTCTACACTATGGGCATGTCGCTGGCAATTAGTGTTGCCCCCGCTCGGCTTCCGGTCCGCTTTTCCCAGGTCTTGCCATACATATCGTCTTTTACAACCTTCGAAACCTCTCAGAATCAAGCAGGAAGGATATCCTTAATGATTTTTAGTTCACCAATGGGAGCATAGAGTCAGAGATAAGGGAGAAAATGTATGTGCTATGCCCGGCTCCCAATCGGGACAGAGCTGTGACTTTGACCGGCTTGAGCTGAAGGAATTTTGGGTATCGGCAACCCCCGCCAAAATTCGGGCTCCGAGCGATCCCGATTTGGGCCCAAAATATGCCAGTTTTGTGGATGCACCTACTGTGGGTCGAATAAGCAAGATTCAGGCCTAGTTTTGCTGGAACAATTTACTCAGAATAAAATTCTACATGTATTCTTCGTGGCACATTGTTTAATTTACTTCATTTTCCTCAATTTCTGTGAAGTTTATCATGATTGCACAATGAATTTATTACTTTTGTCTCGGAGAATACATGTATTCTAGTTAGGAAAGACATCTCCTGTGTTTTTTGGAGCAACTTCGATGCTGTGGAAGCCTATACAAGGTGCATAACTTCAGGGTACAAATATGTACAAATAATTGAATGGCAGCAGTTTTGTCATGGTTAAAGGTGTTCATTTGTTGCTAAACACATTATTTAAGGTGTAAATAAGTGGGATTTGTTATACCAACACTTTAGGACAATGGGGTTAAAGAAATATGACAATATGTATAGCAGCCTTGTTCTCCAAGCTATGAAAGAGAGACAAAGTGACTACAAGAACACCATGCATATTAACAAAGAGAGAATATTCCTAGCATAATTATTACTCTCTGTAACATTTATTAATTGAGGCATGCAACACGTACACTGTTCAGGTCCCCAATAAAGAGTATGGACGGTCATGGACAAATGCGGAAGGAATTTGCCGCCGGAAGGCCCAAAAAGGCGCTGACTCAGCTCACGTTCCAGAACCGGGCGTTGCCGGTACCCAGAAGGAAGCCGGCTCCCAAGCCGAGCTGACCTAACGAAGCGGCCAAGCTATCAAACCCGGCTCCGCTCGGTTATTTCGGGCTCCGTTCCACAGCTCGGCAGCTTTAGCCGGAGCGGCAGCAACACTACTAGCAATCTTGATATCCATTGTCGTGCATTACTTGAAAGAATCAGCGAGGTCGGGGATCTCTTATACGAACAATTGTCAGTATAATAATACTACCCTTGCAAGAAAAAAGGTATATACGCAAAGGTCCGAGTAAGTTAACAGTATTCTGTGTGCGTGCGTAGAGATCGTCTTTCATAATTTCGAGCAACACGGCGCCAAGGAGGGCGAGAAGGCCTACGAAGCCACTCCTGCTGACACTAACGGGTAGTGCAGCATTAGAGGTGGTTGCGGCGCCAGTAGAGGAGACTGAGCTGGATGCACCGCTGGCAGTGGCAGTGGTGGCAATCAAGGTGGTTCCGGTGCCAGTGGTCAAAGAAGCGGTGGTGCTACTGTTACAAAAGACCCAATCAACAAAAAATCGAACTATATCAGTGCCAGCAAGTACTTACATCCTGGTGATGCTGGTAGAAGAACCGGTCGCAGAAGAAGATGAGCTTGAGCTCTCTGTGATATTGAACTCGGAAGACTGAGCAAGGATGCTGTTCAAACTCTGTGAGTCCTGGACGAAATTGACACGGTAGGTGCCGCCAACGATCCATCCACCAGCAGGAGGGTTGACCTGTTGTGTTCCGAGGGAACCGTCTACGAGAGAAGCGAGAGTCTGGTCAAGGCTCAAGACACTGCGATCCTGGACGGCAGTTAGTAGAAGACGGTAGATATTAAGGTGGTCGTGCTTGCCTGGTTGGTGAGAACGATAGTAAAGTTGGAACGGTCAGTATCAACCTTTGTCCATGAAAGGCTGAAAAGGGGTGAAGCAAAACACGCAGCTCGTCAGCCAACGTCCACACAAGAGAAAAAGTACTAAAAACGTACGTTTGGGAGCCAGAGTTGGTCCATACCTGACTTGCGTTGGCAACAGTGTCCGTGTAGGCCAAGGCAGAGGTAGCGCAGGCGATGAAAACGACGAAAAAGGGCGAAGGGAGGATTAAAGTCGGGTATGAATAGAAAACGGAAGGAGCATTCCTTGTCAGGCTTCTAGTCGCTGGCGCCATTTCGATCATCTTGGCGTCGTATCAGTCGATTTATGACTTTCTGAGCTTGCTGGTAAACAGGACATCGTAAGCAAAACTAGTGGAATTGGAGGGGATATACCACCTACTTCTGTCTTCCTAACGGATGGATAGTTTCCCCCTCTAGGTTGGTTTCCCGATGATTTCCGGAGTGGTATCAGAGGTTCCTCGTTCATGTCCGACCGATTGCGATGTGTCTGTCCACCATCTCGACGCGGTTCGAACGTACTGTTTCATTGATTCCTTCACTTGGTATTCTCTTGAGCCCCATAACCCAAGTCCTTGCACCGCGGAGAAGTCTAGCATGAAAAGTCTTCCGCTACACGTCGCATATGTGTAGAGTGTTCATTCCACTGACAAGCGTGGTGACGGACAACCAGAATGTATGAAGTGGGTCTGTAGGCGCATGCACATAGGCCGAAAGGGGATCTTGTCCAGGGAAATTTGAGATACGACCTATGCCTGCCTGCAACACATCTTGTCCATCATAGAATACGTTGGTGCGTATAGAGTTTTTCTTAGACCGCAAAAACACAATGGCCTGCCAACGGATTAGTGAGTAGTTGTTTCATAACGTAGGGGAAATTTACATGCCTTGTACTTCCAAATGGTATGCCTTGTACTTCAAAAGGGTAGCGCCGCAATGTCACATCTGATCATCATGAGTACGACCCGCATTTTTCGCACTACGCCCACAGGTATTCCCTGACTGCCGTGCTCACTTACCAAGAAATGTCGAGGAATGACCAAGAGAGATGGTGGAGTATGCGGTCGTAGGTGTGTCCCGATGCGTACCGGCTAAAGGTGAGTCTCATAACCGGATTACAGCAGCAAGACGCCTTTGTCTTCGGAGAAACCCTAGTGACGGAGAGCTTCTTTAAACAGCAAGTCATCGGCGAAAGATTTGTCGAACATGGATGTACGCGCATCCGTAAAACTATCTGTCGGAATACGCCAGCGGACCCGAGCTCATCGACAGGCCCAACCGGTGCTTCCAGATCTCCAAAACCTTCCGAAGACACTGACAAATCCGTCTGCAAGTTGGAGCAAGTTACCCGGCCACCGGTACTAGTAGCATTATGATATTGTAATCTTAGGAACTTGAAGCGGTGAACCTTCGGGAGTGCGAACACTATTGATTGATTGCCGAAATGTGCGGTGTGCCTCATCGATAGTTGTTGGATCTTCATACTTAACGGGAATTGAGCATTCAACATATCCATCACCGCCGGAAACGTACTTACGTTATGTTCAATAAAAGATGATCCGGCCAAGTTCAATGTATCAGCCTACGGAGATTCTGGTGCACAAGCGTTAATCGCAAGAGAGCTAACATACCGCATCATTATTTCGACCCTATTGAATTCAACATGTCCTCAGCGTCCATCCACAGATCCTGCTGACCCCAGATTCCAGCAACAGTCGATATTATTATCCAACATGAGTTTTTCCCGATGCTACTACCGTTTGGCCGGGCTTCCTGTTCTTCATGGAGTAAGATCTTGAGCAGCGCAAGGCAGGCACGAGAAAGACTTCGCAGTGAACTCATATCATCGGCGGATATGTAATCGTCAACGCGAGTTAGGAGAAAGAAGATCCACTGCGCGTGAACTTCAGCAAGGCGCGGGAAGGGCGGGCTCCTCTCATCATCAAGGTGGAGGTTAATCCAATGGGTAAAGTACATTAGGAGATGCAAAGACATCCGCTGGATAGACTGTCAGTTAGAATGAACTAGACCACGGAAAGAAAACTTGCCTGGTCAATGTGTTGCAGCAATAATGGTGTCAGTGGTCTTGGTTCGTAAGAAGGAGGATGATTCTCGCCAAGAGATGCCTTGTCAAAAATGGCTTTGGTCTCATTGACAGGACCGGAATTTGATGACGACGAGCCTTGTAAACTCGCCGAACCTACCTGGGATGCCAGTTCTACATCCCCATCTCCGTTGATCTTCCAAGTTTCCTGAACCACTCCATAGGTGACCTCAGTATCTGAATCGTCGGCAAATGCGCGCATGCCTTTGTGCTTCTTATTTTGTTTAGGCTTTTTGGGTGGATTCCATTCAGACTCAGGCTTCCCCGACAGAAATGCCCGCCAATAATCTCGCTCCCTCTTGTCGGGCATCAAACGGTTACCAGGAACTTGGGGAAGCTGGACGTTTGCGGTTGGCTGCGAAACATTCTGAACGTTAAGTCAGTCGAAAGTACGTAGATCTGTAGGGAGTCTCTTACTTTGCGAAAGTTTTTGAATCGAGTCTCGAATTGGGCACGCCATTCTGTCGAGGGAAGCGATGAATGTCTGGAAGATGAATCGCGTGCAGATGTTGACGGCGCCATTCTATCTGGGATTTCATACGGATTTGGGACACGAGTGACCATCGGCAATTTCTTAGCATCTCTCCTGCAGATAAGCATTAGAGTAGAAGGGAAAAAGTGATGTATGCGCGCACCGGACAGTGAAAAGATATTCCATCCCGTCCATAGGCGTCCCGCTAAAGTCTGCAGGGAGATTGGCCACAGGAAGAATCTGCCTCCCAAAGCTAGGCTCATCGTCGTCAGAATCATCCCTGGCTCGTTTACGGGACGACATGTTGCGTCGGTGATGACGGTGAAAGGTAACCGAGGCCTGATCAAGAAATTGAAGTTTGAAGCGGAGTTGCATACGACTTGGTTTCGACTTCATACAACCTATGGTCTGCTAACACCTGTTTATACCCTTCTACTGTCTGTCTACTTCTTGGAACCTTCTATCATGGCAGACAAAGACGAAATTGACTTGGAGACTCTCCAAGCGCGGATTGACCTCTCTATGTCTTTTACCCATGACTTGGTGTCTTCATGGGTCAAACCATCTCCAAACTCCAACAAATCGTCTTCTAGTAAAAATATGGAAAAGATTTTACAAGAGGAGATGCGCAGGCCCCCGAGGTAGGTATGTTTTTGTAAAGAAATTCGTGTTCACTCAATAATAATGGGAACATGAAATATAGGTTAGGTGTCGGCGCTTCTGCGTCAGACTATAATGCATCGTCTTCGCGAGAAACTGCACGTCTAAAAGGGCATCTTCTCAGTAATGGGAAAAAACGTTCCAGGGAGGACGAGGACCTTCAGCCTTCTACTTCGAAGCAAACTGCGGAGGATTCTGACGAGGGGGAAAGCAGAGCGGGGGCTATTCGAAAAAAGCCCAAAATAGATCCTTTCGCTGCTTCAAGCAAGGGGAAGAGAAAGAAGGAAACGCTCAACGGTGCACTAAGTGTTAACCCACGCGTCAGCGTCCAAACAGAGGCTTCGACATCCACTGTTGTTGTTACCAGCAGGGACAGCAGTACGGAGGAGGTCCGAACCGGCCGCGTGACGTCTGAGAAAAAGCGGGAGAAGAAGCACAAGAACGCGGTCGCATCAGCCTTGAATAGTGACGCCTCACCGGCAGTCTCATCAAAGAGCGGTGGCTCTTCCAACAATAACGACTCTATCCAGGAGACTTCAAGTACGAGCTCAATTTCGCTTATCAGTTCCGTTACCAAACAGATATTTTAGAACCATCTCTGCTGTCACCATCAAGAACCACGGCCTTCTCACTCAAAACAGCCCCAAAAATACCCAGTGATCTGCCAACATCTCTGCTGAAACAGCCCTTGTTAAACCTTGAAGGCCCCGTCTTCGAAAAAAGTGACGAAGAAAGTCCCGACAACCTTTCACCCGCAGATGCTCCAAAGAAGAAGAAACGGAGAAAGAAGAAGAAAAAGCATCCAACGTTTGAAGGATCCTCTGAACAGGCGAAAGCTTCTTGACGGTGGAATGAGATCCCTGTTTTCAGGATTGTTTCGGGAATGATTAATTCATTATTACAGCAAGCCAGCTTACATTCCGCGATTTTGCAATGGAATCGCAATCATGTCATTAGCGTACTCGCAGATATACAATTATACATCTCAAGCTGTTCTTCGCCGTAGAACGACGCCTCTTATCGCCAAATCCCCGAACAAAGCGAATTGGAGGGACGTCAGGAGAAATTGCAACCTCTGCGTGTACACCACATACTCCGGAAATTGGACATTAATATCCCAAACATTAATCGTTCCGTGTGGCCGATCCCAGGCTACAAGAGTCATGATAACGAATGCAAGAATCCAGGCGGTACACAGTATGCCTGCGTAAATCACCGCATATACACTATAAAAAACCTCCAGGGCCAGGGCATCATCGGACTTCTGGTACCAGCGTATTAAGAGAGTGACGTTGTAGGCCAACGTTAGAAGGCCAATGGCGGGATTCGCCCAGAGCTAAGGTCGCATGAACGGTTAAATTAAGGGCAGCTTGGTATCAGGAGTCGAGAATTACCGAGAGAATACCCAGATCAAGGGCAGAGAGTAGACAAAGGGCCAGTGTGTTACACAAGGAGACGATGTTGAAATGCAATAGCGGGCTAGGGTCGTCCATATGTCGGTTTGTATCAGCGCCTGCGCTAAACAAAGGTATATGGGTAGGCTGTCATGAGGTCGTAGTGTGTGAAAGCGCAATTATAAACAAATGGATTTCGATGGGAACGATACACAGGCGGGTGTGTACTTGCTACAGGGACCATCAAGACATCGGAAGCAGATCAACTGGACGAATCCCTAGCTACTCAACTTGAGTCACAATAGCGCATACCAACAGCAGGTTCCTGAATATCACCTACGGGAACGCATCAGCGCAGCATGACAACCTTGATATCCCTAAAAAGAGTAAGATATGCAGAGCTTTGCCTTCTAGGGCTTGAATGCGAATGTTGAGGCAAACCTTAGGAAATAAAGTGACGATCGGCTGCAGCTGTGCCAGGATGCTATCAATAAGAAGATTGTCATAATAATGCGCCGCGCAGTGCGAGGACGCCACAAAGACAATACTAGATGATACACACGATAAAATAAACCATTACAGAACATATAAACTTGTAGGAGATCGCCACAGCCGCATGGTTCATCGCGTCACTCGGCGTTTCGGTTGAACACGACGTGCACCTGTGGCTTGGCCACGTCCTTGGGTATTCCTCCTGCCTCCAGAAGCCTTTCCGGGAGACTTGCTTCTACCGGGGGTTCGAGATACGCCTGTGGTATGACGTCGTTGCGGCGCATGACCGACTAGGCGATGAGCAGAAACTCGGTGTCGAACGTGAGGCTGGCCCCGGGTGCCAGAGCCAGTACGGGATGGACGTGACTTGTGTCCGAAAAGGTTGGCAAAAAATCCGCCCGGTTGCTTTTTGCGCCGCGTCTGTACATGTTTGTATTCCCGGGCAGCCTTCATCTCACGCATGCCCTAGTCAGATTTAGAGTAAGTGAAGGATATGGATAACGAAGTTATTTTAAGAAGGTACCTTGCTTCTGAGTTTCTCATCGCCCATGAGGGTTCCCCGCATTTTAGCCAGCCAACCATGCATTGTGTTTGGGATTGGGTGCCTCCGGCGCGACCCATCGCGATGGAACTAGAGTCGGGACATTAGATGGAGAGTATTCAGTGCAACGACGGGAACGGAACATACATCTGCTGCCCATTCGATCTTCATGGTCGACGATGGCGGTAGAAGGAAAAGATCATGGATCAGACTCAGATAACATTAAGTAACCAATACAGCGCGGTTTAGTATGAAGCTCGGGGTGATGGTAGAAATTAGCATCGCTTATGTCAGCGCACTTACACGTTTTTGACGAGACTTTCATCGACTATTCCTGCCGACTGCCTGCAGGAAACAACATGTTCCGTCGCTCCAAGAAAGTGTGGTCGGCTGATGCACCCACGCATTTCCCAGCTGTTCTCCTGTCCTGTTTCCGTGGAAATTCTTTTAGGAAACTACAACAAGGACGGTCACCTCAGGCTCTGGCTTTGACTTGTTGATTCGACGTCCAATATGCTCAGCTGAACTTGCTCTCCAACATTGCGAACTGTTAGGATCTAAACTGAAAATTCTTTGCCCTGGTCCAGTGTCCTGAATTAACATTTTATTTCCTTTCATGCAACGGATCAGCTCTGTCATCTCTCGCAGGCAGATTCATGTGTTCTCTGTCTATGTCCCAGTCAGCATGAGTCAACCATTTGAACTGTTGGTCCATTAAACATATCGCCATCCATGATTATCGGAGACCTGTTGCGACGTCCTCAAACACCATAGAGAAAGTTTTTTGATCCGACACTCGATGCGCCATACATTGGTCCGCATTGGCTTCAGGCCCCGAGGGGATTTGCGTATGACGTAGATGAGCACGTCTATCTTGAAACCTCGTCGTACCGGCAATCAATTGTTCTTGAGTCTCCAAATCCGAGGGATTCGCAAATCGGTAGTCCCGCAAAACCGACAGGCCCAATGACGACTCCAGATATTGACAGAATCTGTCTCGTTTTATCTGTAACGTCACAGAATACCGACTTTTTGCGTCTCGATTTTCCATGTTTGACACTTTTGACAGGCACCTCGTAACGCTGCGGCCGTGACTTCACAGCGTTTGTATCAAGTTCATTTCCGGTCTTGCCTAAATAGGTACCACACGTGGACACTGCTTCTTTCATCGCCATAGGATTTTTCTCCTCCAACCTTGCTAATTGCTTAGTTGCATGGCGGCTAACGGTTACTACTACTTCCGGACGAAAGCGGGAATGTTTATGGACCGTATTGGCTTTCAGTGAGAGTACAAGAAGGCACCATGAAGTTGCTTTTCGATTCAGAGTTCGCAGCAAGATTTCCAGCATCTCTACCAAGCTTCAACAAAAATGAACAACAACAACTGGCGCAACGTCAATCTTGTGATCGACAGACTCTATTTGGGCAAGTACGTGGGCCGCTCTTTATCCTCGATTCGGCACCGATATTTATTATTTCCACCTGTTTTTAGTATTAGAGCAGCGACCTCTACCCGCGCCACTGGCGAGCGAGGAATAACGCATATAGTCTCTGTATGCTCCGATCCTATCCCTGCAGAGCTACCCGAGTCTGGCATCCAACACCTCCGCATTGAGGTCGAGGATGTCGACTACGCGGACCTCTTGCGCCACCTTCCAAGGGCAATTCGTTTTATTCACGAAGCGCTCTCCAACCAAGGTGTTGTCCTTGTTCACTGTGTCCAAGGTCTCTCGCGAAGTGCCACCGTTGTCGCTGCATACCGTAGGTCCCCGGTCCTCGAAATCCTCGATCTCGGAAAGCTAAATTAATTTCATATAGTGATGTGGGCGCAGCGAATTCATGCCACGGAAGCCTTGGAAATTGTGAGACGAGGTAAGGGACAATAATTGCATAGCCTGAAGACCTTTTGTAACGTTTTTGACTAGCTCGCGATCAAATTTGGCCAAACGCGGGCTTCCAGGAACAGCTTGTCCTGTGGGAATTGTGCGACTACAATCCCACACCCGACAACGGCTTCTACAGAACATGGAGGTTACAGCTTGACCGTCGCCTGGCGGCGGCTGGCTTGCACTGAGGGTTCTAAATTTCTCACTCTGAAGTTACGCGCCATGCCGAATCTAAATTCTCCTCTTTCATGATTGTCTTCGATTGTTCAAACAGCTTGTGGCACCATCTATGTACTTGTCACCATTATAATTCTTTGACTCCTTGATTAATTTTTGTATATGCATAATCAAGTTGTATTTCTTCTTTTCTCTCTAAATGAAAGTCTTGACCTTGAGGTCTATCCTTACGTGAAAGAACCCTGCCTGAATTGTTTTTCTAGCTGCCCAGTGAAATTTGGATACTAATGGTATGGGGTCGTAGCGCCTCTTAATCAGGGTCAAGGAACTCGTTGACAAGCTGTGAAGTTGCTGTCAAATAAAAATTAAATCGTGTACCTGTAGCATGTAACCACGTAGATGAGAAAGTGTACGGTACCGCAGCGACATAAAGTGACTCCCACGAACCACGTACGTGGATTGTACGTGGATCAAAAATGTCGGCATACGAGTCGGAAGTGGATTGGATATAAAAGGAAGCCAGAGAAGCGGCGATTCAATTTGCACGGGCTCACACGCTCACTCTCTCCCTCTCATCTTCAACAACCGCCTGTTCCGATTTTTCTTATTTTTTGTCCTGTAATTCGTTTGCAACAATGGGTCTCTCGGTCTCACGTCTTCTTGCCGGCCTTTTTGGTAAGAAAGAAATGCGTAAGTCGCTTTATCGATGTCTTGCGTGTCAGATGGTGAAATACCTATTATCATAGGTATACTGATGGTTTGCTCGGATTTCTTCTCGCTGTAGTCGCGGATGCTCATCTAGACCATCTAGGTTGGTCTTGATGCTGCTGGTAAGACCACCATCCTGTACAAGCTCAAGCTGGGAGAGATCGTCACTACTATTCCAACAATCGGTAAGCTTGGCGCTAATTTCTTCCATGGCGGTATGCTCAATCGACGCAGGTTTCAATGTCGAAACGGTGGAGTACAAGAACATCTCTTTCACTGTGTGGGACGTTGGAGGCCAGGACAAGATCCGTCCTCTCTGGAGGCATTGTACGTCCTTACACCCCTGTGCCTTCATCTTCTTCTCATTCCTTTGCAGACTACCAAAACACCCAGGGTATCATCTTCGTGATTGATTCTAATGATCGGGAACGTGTTTCTGAGGCCCGGGAGGAACTCCAGCGGATGCTCAACGAGGACGAGCTTCGCGATGCTCTCCTTCTCGTCTTCGCCAACAAACAGGATCTTCCTAATGCCATGAATGCCGCTGAAATCACCGACAAGCTTGGTCTTCATGGGTTGAGGCAGCGTACTTGGTATATTCAGGTCAGCTCCACGTTATTGCCTCATTGCATCTCGGCTAACGCCCTAGTTTTACCCCAGGCTGCGTGTGCCACATCTGGAGACGGTCTTTACGAAGGTCTCGAGTGGTTGAGCGCCAACATCAAGCGTCGGGTGTAATAGGTGCCTGGTCGTACGATACGCTTCAGTGTTGTTTACTTGTATCACGATTTCCTTACGATGCCGAAAACGTATGCAATGCCTGCGCTCCCATCAATATCGCTAGTATTTCTTTTGTCTTCTTTCTTCCCCTTGTTATTGGATCCTTCTTTTACTTGTATTAAATGGCCCGAGGTCCTTCTAAAATGCTCGTTGATTTAGAGTCTAGACTGAATGATCCAATAATGCTCTGATAATACAAAGTGATAAGTATACAGCTCTCTATCGGGCTTCGCCTGGATATAATCTTCCTACAGCCTCCGCTTCTTTGCGCCGTTTCTCCGCAAGCTCTCTCCCTTCCGTATCACGTCGCGTCGTGCCATATTTGGCGAGCTTCTCCAGCAAGGCCTGCAGACGCTTTTGTTTGACAGACGGGAATGATGATTGGCGGTTAGCGAGGACCAAATACTCTGGGACGGAATTGTTTAAGGGAATAGAAGTTGTCTATTTGGTTTCAAGGGACAAAGCGATCGGCATCAGAATGAATGTGGGGAAGGCGATGTACTCACGGAACGCAGCTCAACGAAAGCGCTAGTTAGATGCTGCCTCCCTATTCGCCGCAGCTCTTCCTCGATGAAATCCACATCAATCAGTAGGTTTGAAATGGCATTTTCGTTCATCATGGGTATGTTCCGCCCAGTCAGGAAGTCCTACAGTTGTAAAGCGATTATCACCCGGATTGATTATCGATCTAACAATAAGCACATACCATGAGACACTCCGCGATATACCCTACGGCTCCTCTATAGGCCTCATCCTTGTATGCTTCTTTGATGACAAGCGAGTCCACCACGGTGGTCAGCCAATTGACCAGCTCGTAAAGATACATGCTCGGGGAATCTTCGCGCCTGTTAGGTGTCCAGTCGTACTCAGAAAGCTCGAAGAAGTCATCCAACTTAGAATTGATCAATCCGGAGATTCGTGCCAATGCCCGCGATAGGGTGCTCTCAAATGAATTAGAGGCGGTCAGGCGGATTGTTCCTCCTCTCTGAGCGGAGCTAGCCATAAGCCACGGCATTAGCCAACAGCACGGGTAGTTGGAGCTGAGTACGTACCGCAAGTTAGTCAGAGATCGTTCTAGTTCCACACAGGCAACCTGGAAATGTTCGAGATTGGTCACAATCTGAGCAATCTGAGTGAGGGTGGTCGTTCCTGCAAGACGTTGTCCGATCGCTATACTGATGTTGTTCGTTAAGAGGCTGTCCAAGGACTCGATGATGCAAGTTAGCATGGGCGCTGCAACTGCATAGTTACCTCACCTTGCTCAACAACTCGTCGATGTTTCGATGATGTTGTGATACTCCCTCCACAAAAGCGTAGAATTTTTGAATGAATCCACGTATCTGAAAGTCAATGGAGGAGATCCTAAGCTATGAACAGGAGGACCACTTACGTCCTGGCAACACAGATAGAATGTTTGCGACCAGGGAAGGTCCACCGGTAAAGCCCGCCTGAACGTAACAATAATGATTTACTTTAAATCAGGAGAGGTGCGAGAGCTTACTGCTCAATGTCAGCTTGTTCAGATTCACTCAACCAGACTATTTCAAGGACCGTCGCTAATTCCGAGGTAGTTTCGATATACATTGACAGGTGATCATCATGCTGTATGATCTAGAAATAATATGGTTTAGCATAATAATGATCATGGGCGCGAAAGGAACTTACGCTGTCAAAACGTCGGCTGAATTGCGTTTCCAGTAGCTTGGCATACTTTTCAAACAGAACAATGATAAACGAATGCAATGATGCGGTCGAATACGACGGCGACTAATTACGAATCAGTGTCTGGACGCAGGTCATCATTAAGCTCACCGACATCCAATGTCATGAGGAATTCTATCAAACATTCTTTCACCCGTAGGAAAGTGTCGGGGTCGTCTTCTGTCTGTAAAGCGCGCTCAATTCCAGATCTCAACCGACCTACGAGTGCTTCCCAGAGTTCCTCTACGTCCCGTTGGGACCTAAAAGTACCCGTCGTTTCAAGAACGTGACTTTCGACAATGAAGAAACCGGATATTTCTTGAACGAGTGAGGGCAATGATGATATTGGGAGAGGGTCGGGCAGGATCAGGTCAGATTGCGCCTAGGTTGCTCAATGAGCTAATGCAAAGTCAATGTGAGCAATAAGACACGTACCCTTCGATCTGCTTGATAGGACCGTTGGAGTTCATCTAATGAATCCAGGGTAGTATATATGTGTATACATTCAAAAAGCGGCTTAAAATCGATCTTGAGTTCATCGTTGTTCAGAACATCGTCTGTAGATTTTGTCAGAATAACTCAAGAACAAAGGAGGGTGGTTTACATTCAGATTTTTCTGAAGTGACCAGTTCCACGGCGCTACCGACGCGACTCATCCTCAAGAACGGGTCTTTCTCTCGCCGTGATCTCCATCTTCGCGACCTCGTCTCCATATTGTCGAGTGCCAGCCTCCCGACATCGCCACTGTTATTTCGTATTTCAAGTAGCCATTGCTTCATGGAGGCGGTTACTGCGTCCTTAATCTGACCGCGCAAAGAAGGCAGGGATGATAGCAAATGTTGATAGAAAGGTGTTTGAAGTAATAGTGTTGGGGCAATGTTGGGGATATCATCAAGACACTGATTGAAAACGTACGTATTAGAATGAAGTATTGTAACGCAGGGTGAAGAACGGACCCTCAACGCGCTCCAGTATTTGCCTTCTCTGACCATTTCGCCCACTCGGTGCACTACATCCAGAACGCGCAAGCAAGCCTGAAGGGTATCGATTGCCTCATCCAGATTTGCAGCGGTCTTCTTTGACTGCAGCAATGCTCGCTTCTTCTCCACTAGTCCGTGTCCCAGCTGCGCGACACTAGCATCCAGCGTAGCAATGTTCTCTTTCATTTTGTCCGTGTACGACTTCACCGTAAACATAGTAGAAACAGATGATATAAAATCCTGGTAGTTGTCACCGCATATTTTCTCGATCTCTTGGTCCTTGGATTCAATGAGCCCTTGAACGGTGCGAAGAAAGGCTTCCTGCTGTCTGTTGGTGTGAATTTGCTTGATTAACGGGCCCAGTTGCTCGAGATTTTCCGATGATGATGACTGATCGAGAAGGTGAATTTGCTGCAGCTGCTGGTCGATGCTCTCCTGGGTAAAGACATGAACTCGTCGACGCGGAGGCATGGTTGCAATTTCGTTCTGTGGCAGTGCTGGAACGATAGAATGCCGGTGATTGGTATTGCCACTAAGGCCAAATAGCCGGCTTCGGAGTTTTCGGACCTTCGGGAAAATGTCGGATAATAAGAGGATGCGGTGTAGTTCCTCCACCCTCGGATTCCTGTTTCTGACTCCAGGGTACAATGCCATCTACTACTTTTCACGTCGATGCAGCGTCAGTATCATTTTATAATCTTTTGAATAATTTTCTAACTATCACTCAGGCTATTCGACATGGACGGAACCCTTGTCGATTCCACTGCTGGAGTTGAGGGTGCTTGGGAGGTATTCCGACAGACGTACCCATCCATCGATATCCATGAAATCTTGAGCTGTGAGCGCGATTTGACCGATCTGTCTGATTTTCTATTTATCTATGTACCAGCCGCTCATGGCGTCCGTACCGTCGAGAACCTTCGCGTCCATTGTGGAGTCACCGATCCTGAGGAACTAGAGGTAAAATATGAAAATAAAACCATCCTTCCTATATCGACTCAAACCATCCGTCTAGATTGAAGCCGAACGCTTTGAAACCGCCATCGTCACCTCTGCCTCTGCGAATGGAAAACAAGGAATTGTCCTCCTTCCCGGGGTAGCCAGAAATTTCGCAGAGGTAATGACTCATCTCCATGCTTGAACTCGCTCTAAAAGCTGCGACGTTTATCAGATCACTCCGGGTCACAAGCTTCCCAATCCCAGTTGGGCCATCTGTACTTCCGCTACGAGAAAATATGCTACCGCGGCCCTTGGCACCGCAGGTGTCACCCTCCCTGACGTCTTAGTGGTGGCCGAGGATGTCGAGAGAGGAAAACCTGCGTATGTCTTCCTCATTCGAGCGTGCATCGATTGACCGTATCTAGCCCTGATCCATACCTTCTTGGCGCGAAGAAATGTGGTGTGAAGCCGGAGAACTGTGAGGATTTGCATGTTGGTCGTGCTAGATTCAGTCCTGACTTGATTCTCCAAGGTGTCGTATTCGAAGATGCGCCTGCTGGTGTCCGGAGTGGCAAGGCTGCAGGTTGCAAGACTATTGGGTTCCTCACAACCCACAGCAAGGAACTGATGGAGGCCGTCCAGCCTGATTTTCTTGTCCCAAACATGGACAGGTTAGTTGCATGGATTCACCGTAGCGTCGTGGTTCTGACTGACTTTGTTAGCGTTACCATCCGTCGCGTTGACTCAGGCTTAGATATTACAGTCACCACCGAATAGATCTGGATGAAACATGCTACTTAGATGACTTGTGTAGAGAGGGTAGGATTTAGATAGATGTAGAGGTGCTCATTGTTGGGGAACTAGTAACACACGGCTAATTGCATTATCTCATTGGACTAAGTACCCATATTCCACTTCCAGAAGAGAGTTTGATTCAAACGATAGATTTAAGGTAAACCGTTAAAAGCATAGAACTAGATGCACATTGAAAAGAGCAAGAGCAGACCGGAAAAAGCGAAGGGTATTTTGGAAGCCAGACAAGAGAAGGAATGTCATCTGATCGTGATGTCTAATACTCACCATCTTCTTCCGCGTCAGCGGAGTCCGTACCGACTTCTTCGTAATCCTTCTCGAGCGCTGCAAGGTCCTCACGAGCCTCAGAGAATTCACCCTAAAGATAGCTGGTAAATAGATGGTCATAGCTTGTCGAAGAGACGCTTACTTCTTCCATACCCTCACCGACATACCAGTGCACGAAGGCACGCTTAGAGTACATGAGATCGAATTTGTAGTCTGAAGGAACAATTAATTGCCGGTGACGCAGAAGAGAGATCTAGACTGACCAAGGCGATTCCATGCAACAGCAATGGCGGTGGTGCTAGAAACGATAGATGAGATCGGTTTCCGATGAAAAAAGAAAGGACACACTTCGAAAGCATGCAAAGACTCCGAGTGGTCTTTGCAAGATCACCGCCGGGTACACATGCAGAGGGTTCGTTGCAGACGCCCAGCTGTTGGAAAGTCAGTTATCATCCGTGATTAGACGGGTGAGCCCATACCTTGAAACCAGTGGGGCACCAGTCCACGAATTGAATGGTCCTCTTCGTCTTGATCGTTGCGACAGCAGCGGTAACATCCTTGGGAACAACATCACCACGGTAGAGCAGGGCACAGGCCACTAGACCGCTGGTCAGGGTCAAGACTTGTGATGAGTAAAGCGGAACGTACTGTATTTGCCCTCTTTGGGGTCACACTTTACCATCTGGTTGCCAGTCTCGAAGCAAGAGAAAGTCATCTCTGCTACGGAGTTCTGTTCATGGGTCGCCTTCTCTGCGGAAAGCAGAGGGGCGTAGGTGGCAAGAGGGAAGTGGATGCGGGGGAAACTGAGTGAGGGATAAGAGCATATACAGGGCGACCAATGACAGTACTCACGGGACCAGGTTAGTCTGGAACTCATTCAAATCGACGTTCAGAGAACCGTCAAAGCGGAGAGAGGCGGTGACTGACGAAACGACTTGCGCGACCAACCTGTTTAGGTTCGAGAAGCTGGGGGAGACAACACCCAGCTTGGTCTTGCATATGTCGTAAATGGCTTCGTTATCGACCTGAATGAAACACGTATTAGGGCGAGGAACCGTTGACAAAAGGCTCAGACACACCATGAACGAACAATCAGAGTGCTCAAGAGTTGTGTGGGTTGTCAGGACGGAGTTGTAAGGCTCGACGACGGAACTGGAGAGTTGCGGGGCGGGATACACACAGACCTCCAGCTTCGACTTCTTGCCGTAGTCGGTTGAAAGGCGCTCCATGAGCAGGGCACCGAAACCTGAACCGGTTCCACCACCGAAGGAGTGAAAGACGAAGAAGCCCTGTAGGCCAGAGCAGTTATCAGCGAGACGGCGCAGCTTGTCCATGACAGGGTCAATGAGCTCCTTGCCGACTGTATAGTGGCCACGGGCGTCTTGGTGTCAGCAGGTTAGTACGGATTTGATTCCAGTGCGACGAACGGACATACAATTGTTTGCAGCGTCCTCCTTGCCTGAAATCATCGTTTCTGGGTGGAACAGCGACCTGTAGGGACCCGTCTTGACATCGTCTATTGCACCGGGCTCAAGATCCACGTATAGGGAACGTGGGACGTGTTTTCCTGAGCCAGTCTCCGAGAAGAAGGTAGAAAATCCACTATCAGAGTGAGATGGCGAGTCGGGGCCAAGACGACCATCAGGCTGAGGCTCAGGGTGAGTATTTCGGTGCGATGAAAGCAGAACGACGGTGACTCACACTGAGTCCGTGTTCGAGAGTATACAGCTCCCCTGTGAGACAGTGAGTCCGCGGATCGAGACGCGAAAAAAGGATACGGCAGTGGCAAGGAAGGACGACGTACAGCAGGCATTGCCAATCTGAACACCGGCTTGGCCAACGTGGACGGAGATTACTTCACGCATAGTTTCTAGTGACGAAGTGGATTTGAGCGGCGGTTAAGGATAAGTCGTTGCTCAGGAGAAACCGGGTGATCAACCAATAATTTTGGTACCAGTCACATCACGGTCACGCGAGAGCCAGATAGAGAAGTCATGAATTCATTTTATCATCAATATTCCGCGTAACTGTATAGAAGGTAAAGGTAATGCTGGGAATCACATAAAGCGCAACAAGGAGAACAATTATAGGTCGACTAAGCTGCCATCAAGAACGTAAAAAGTGCATACAACCGTGTCTAGTATTCACCAGCCTCCTCAATGTCGGCCGAGTCAATACCAACCTCTTCGTAGTCTTTTTCAAGAGCAGCCAAATCTTCCCGGGCCTCAGAGAACTCGCCCTCTTCCATACCCTCACCAACGTACCAGTGAACGAACGCCCGTTTCGAGTACAAGAGGTCAAACTTGTGGTCGAGGCGGCTCCAGGCCGAGGAAATAGCAGTCGTGTTTGAAAGCATGCACATACTGCGTGTCACCTTGGCGAGATCACCGCCTGGAACATGTGCGGGAGGCTCGTTGCAGATACCAAGCTTGAAGCCAGTTGGACACCAATCGACGAATTGGATGGTCCGCTTGGTCTTGATGATGGCCACAGCAGCGTTGACATCTTTGGGAACAACGTCTCCACGGTAAAGGAGAGCACAAGCCACTAGGAGACATTCTAAGATGCTGATTGATTAAATAGTGCATATACGCACTGTATTTTCCTTCCCTGGGATCGCACTTGACCATCTGGTTGCCAGTTTCGAAACAAGAGAATGTCATGTCAGCAACAGAGTTCTGTTCATGGTGTGCTTTTTCGGCAGAGATGATGGGAGCAAAAGTGGCAAGGGGAAAATGAATACGGGGGAACCTGGAAAATGGAACGTCATTCCAGCTGTCTCCCCTGTTCAGTGTGGCGACTCACGGGACCAGGTTGGTCTGGAATTCGTTCAAATCCACGTTCAGGGATCCATCGAAACGCAAGGATGCGGTGATTGAGGAAACAACTTGTGCAATCAACCTGTTCAAGTTGGTCAACCCGGGGGATGAGATGCCCAGGTTCTTCTTGCAGATATCGTAAATGGCTTCATTGTCAACCTGACGGCGGCTTCGGGTAAGGTCTGTTCAAAATGCTAAATCAAATCACATACCATGAAAGAGCAGTCAGAGTGCTCCAGAGTCGTGTGAGTAGTCAGAACCGAGTTGTAAGGTTCAACGACGGAATTGGCCAGCGTTGGCGCGGGGTATACGCTGAACTCCAACTTCGACTTCTTGCCATAGTCTGTGGACAGGCGTTCCAAAATCAAGGCACCAAATCCAGAACCAGTTCCACCGCCAAAGGAGTGGAAGACAAAGAAGCCCTGGAGGCCAGAGCAGTTGTCCGCAAGGCGCCGCACTCGGTCCATCACGATATCGATCATCTCTTTGCCAATGGTATAATGTCCACGAGCATCTTGAGCATCGTCAGCCATCGGCACGGCGCATATACGCCAGAAAATCAACTCACAGTTACTCGCGGCATCCTCCTTGCCATTGATCAAGGTCTCAGGGTGGAACAAACTCCTGTATGTGCCAGTCTTGACCTCGTCAATGACATTGGGCTCCAGATCCACGTATAGAGAGCGCGGCACATGCTTGCCCGAGGATGTCTCAGAGAAGAAAGTGCTGAAGCCATCATCGTTAGCGACGGCGCCGTCGCTGAGACGACCGTCAGGCTACAAAAGAGATCAAAGATATATATCTTAGTAGTACAAATGAAAGACAGCTCACGCTGAGACCGTGCTCGACGGTGTACAACTCCCCTGGAGTAATCGGATCAGCATCGTACCACCCACAAATTGTCGAAAATGTGACGATAAACAGTAAGACGACGCGTCAACCCAGGGTGAAATCGCGATGATAGATAGGCAGATACAAGTAGAGGAAGTTCATACTCACAGCAGGCGTTACCAATCTGGAGACCAGCCTGACCAACGTGTACGGAGATGACTTCACGCATGTTTCTGAAAGACCTTGTAACGCGACAGAAGTGAGAATCTCAGTAGACAAGAGTGCCACAAGGCGGGAAAGGCTTACAAAGAGGAGAAGGAAAAGGATGAGCAGTGGAGGCTGGAAGGCAGACGAAGAGCAAAAGAATTTGCCCAGCAGTGAGCCGAGACTGAAGAATTCTCACGCTTGCCATCCATCACATGGCCCGTGCGCACCCGCATTTACAGTACTTTATAACGAGCACCACAATATGTATAGCCGGTACAGTTGTGAACATACTGTGTATAAATATGGTATGAAAATCACAAAATTACAGAGTCTACGGCCAAATAGGTTCTACTTTACACGTTTCTATCAGCATGTGTCAGCCTCTCCATCTATGATCCTAATGTTCATCCCTGTATGTCTAATAGCCGCAGCAGCTTGCTTTGTACCATCTAAAGCTTTCTTTGAACTTTCTCGCATAAAATACCTGGAAGGCATATCTAAGTCACCGATACGAAAATACTTTGATCATATAGACCACTCACCCCACCAAAGCATCCCAGAGTCTCAAACCATGGACAGGGATGACATGGGTACGTACTTGTTGTTCCGAAACCGATTGTCGTGGTGGTCTCGTAGGGTCATCATGTGGATCGAACGCGGCTCTGAGTGCGTCCTTGGCACTCAATTTGGGGACCGTCTGATGAGTTATGGGAGCTGTGTGGTAGATACACTTCTTGAGCAGAGCGACAGCTTCAGGCTACACAGATGGTGAGGAGTGATATTGGCGTGGCAAGATGACTCACTGTGTCCCGACGCCCTGCAATGGCTGAGGGAGGTGGGGTTTCATCATCAAGGTCGAATGGACCCCACCTTCGGTCTTCTTGTATGGTGCCATCTATAGACTGGTCTGAAGTACTCTTGACATGAGATGCCTGTATTCCGCGTGACTTCTGAGAGATGTCAGACCGTCCAGAGTGCAAAACAAGGCCTTGCTCTATAGCTCGTTCAATCAGCGTAAAAGCTTTGGATTCCTGTGTCCGCCGTTGTCTGATAGCTTTCTGTGCGCTTTTCTTGAACGTTGCATCCCACTCCTCTTGCCCTTTTACCCAGCGTATAGTCGGAGCTTCCCTGATCAAACCAATCTCCTCAGGTCGGATACGCAGAGCTGGAACTTCCTTCTTCGCTTCCATGGGTCTTGTCTTACCCCAGATATCTACACGCTCGCGAATCATCGTGATACCAGGTATATCAACCTATTGGAATGGTAAACAAAGGCAGCTGGGACACACGAGCCACACACTGTAGCATTTTTACCGTCGACTGCACTTCTTAACTCGGCATTGTCGCACACTATTTCCTTCACCGAGTTTTGAGCCCCCTCTTTATACAAATTGATATCGACAGCATTATCTGAAGACTGAGCCTCAGACGGTCCAGATTTTTTCATTCGACTGAATCGTGATCCCCGCTTTCGCCGATGGGGATCAAGTTCATAGTCATGACTCCATGCGGACGAAACGGGCCTGTGAAGCTCAGGGAAAGGATTGCGGTTGAGATGAGCTTCGTCATTATCCGTAACGTGTCTGACAAACTCGGCGATGGACCGGTAGGCGTATTTGGCCTGAGATCATGATTTAAGACGTCGATTTAATATTAAAGCGAAGAACGCCTACGCTATCGGTAAAGCTGAACACTGTCAAGACATGACACATACCTAGCAACTATGGAGTCAGAGAATAGTTGACAAACGTAAGCACACGCACCGTCGAACACCTGGAGATGGACCTGACGAACTATTATTCTCATCTCGGGAAGATACATGGTACGAACTATGCTGACCTTGGTGGGTGTCGTAAAGTTATTAGAATTGGACAATTGTCTTTTACTATCCTTGGTCACGCCATCTCTTACCGGATACTCGGATGGACAAGCAGCGCGATGAGCGATATAGATAATTTCATCCCGTAAAACCTCTCCGTCACCAGCAAGGATGTACAACGGTGGTAAATTGCCTAACGATCCCTGAAGCACGGGGGAAACCGACGGGTGGGTTAGCTGCCTAAAAGAGTTTGGCATTGCCTTGTCCCATAGTTGGAGAGACAGCTTACTCTGTAGTAGCATATAGCTGTATCTGGGATTTGAGTTCAAGTGGAATGTCATCTTTATTATCCATCAGGACTTTCGGGGGCTTTGGTTGAAAGTCACCGTGTTGAATTCCTGTGGAAGGATCATCCTCGCTGTGTCCTCCCTGATCCGTCGGAGTAGAGGACTTCGTCGCAGGGGCATTCGATGTGTCGCTTTGCGGCTGTTCTTTGGGCCTTTGCTCGTGATGTAGACGAGATACAGAAGGTTTGAATGTATCGGCATGACCAGGCTCTGGTGGGGGATTTGACTTTGTAGGTTGTACTCTGCCGTCTTTCGGAGGCAGCAGATCGATGGGCCAAAGAGTTGACGGCTTTGCCAGAAAACCGTGTGCAGGTATAATGTCCTGAAAAGATATGTTGATAGATAGAAATATATGTACTGTGTCACGTACAGTGTCAACATTATTCATGACGCTCGGCAAACTGTGCGTCAGATCAACCCAAGGACTGATGAGGACGGCACCAGCTGGTGGTGGAAGCCCCATATCGCGCAAAATAGTAAGGATCGTGAGACAGAGTCCACCGCCCGCAGAGTCTCCTGCAAAAACAACTTTTGAAGGAGGAATTGCTTTGTGGAGTGAGTTTGGAGGCGGCCGGATTAAGAACAGATCTGAATGGATACAGAGCGTCAGTCATGAATGGAATACAAAGAGGCAAACGGACAAGCTGCAAGGACATCTTGCAAAGGACAGGGCCACGGATATTGAGGCGCTTTACGATAATTCACAGCAAAAGCACGGCCTCGGAACTTACGGGCTGCATACCATTGTGAGAGGTGACGATGAAGCCGATGTAAGACAAACCGTATCGTATAATCTGGTATCGGTGGGTGTCTTCCATAAGGTTCAGCGTACACCAATGTAAAATAATGTATTGCATACTTATTGATCCCCAGCAGTATCCACCTGCAATGATTTTCAGTGTCACTGTATATTTTGAAATCTGAGGACTTGCCACCGTGCACATATAGCTACGAATGACGATATCAGTGCTTCAGGTCTCAAAACTTGAGCGGAACTCCGCACTGACCATAACTCGATCTAAATGCTCCATACGCAGAATATCCTGGTCATCTTTGCACATATTTTTGTCATTTTTGACGTTCAAATCGGAAAGATAGTCGGTTTCGGTAATCCATTCTCCGTCTACTCCATCAAGACCGCGAACTTGCCACCATCGTTCACCTCCAACAACCTGCTTGAGTTCTTCAGGGCCGAACCAGTCAATAAGAATGTCAGCGGCCTGGTTGCATGAGGACAGAGGTATTCGAACGGGCGATACGGAAGCCCAGTATGGCGCAGGCACGTGGGTGTTGGTACTAGACAATACGTTCACGGTATGTATTGGCAAAAAGGATGTGGTAAACTCACAAGGCTTGAAGGGATTCAATTGTGTTCCTAGTCCCCATTTCTATGAACGCTGTGCTCACAAGACGTCAAACACACGTTTCTCTCGTGCTGTCAAAGATGAAGCGCACCCTTCACTATGTGGAATGCTCTGGAGAAGTGTAAGACAGTTGTAGAGCATAAAATGAAAGAGGCTTACTCGTCGAAGAAGATATCATCTTTTGGGTCCTCTTCAGTATCACCGTTCTTGTATTTCCGGGCCCGGCGTTTTCCATGAGCGAAAAAAGTCCTGATGGCAACTATGCAGCTGTCAACCTTGACTTAACCACCCACCCCAGACAGGGTATACCTGGAGTAATGTGTACGGCTGAAGAGATAGTAGAAATGGTCATTGAAAGGGTAGTAGGATAGATGGTGATGGTGGTGGACAAGATGCATGTGTGAGCCGCGTGATAGGGGTGAATCATTTCATGACCCTAACCCTATGTTGTAGGGTTGTTGGGTGTCTGCTTCTGTACCGTCACCTTGAATGATCACTTTTACACCTCTGTCGGGGGCCGGTGAGCTTACTACCTATTTTATTTCCCCAGAAACTTGACCCAGCCCCTTCTGCAAGCCTGTTCACAGCGAACGACGCCCTTAGCTTACCTGCTCCAGGTCGACGATGTCAGGATACTTCTTGACTGTGGATCTCCCGACTGGGTTCCAGAGCCTTCAACATCAGCAACAACGGAGGAGGACATTGAATACTCATGGGAACCATATTGCAAAGCATTGAGAGAGTAATGCATTCGCTCGCTTCACCCACATTTCTTAACCAATATTACATGCAGATGCGCGCCAACAGTTGATCTCGTCCTTCTTTCACATGGTGATCTCGCACACTCCGGCCTGTATCCATATGCCTACTCTCGTTGGGATCTGAAGGCTCCCGCATATACTACACTACCGGTTCAAGCAATGGGTCGCATTGCTGCTACTGAGGATGTTGATGGTCTTCGAGACGAACAGGATATTGGCGATGAAGGCCAGTCTATGAGTAACGAGGACGATATGGACACTATACAAGAGCCTCAAACACCCCCACCTGAGGATATCAAGCAAAAGGGCAAGTATATCGCTACATCACGGGAAGTACACGATGCTTTCGATTCTGTCAATACGCTTCGATACTCCCAGCCTACTCATCTTCAAGGTATTTCAATTCAACTTCCTTCGTTTGTGTACTAAACAGATTTTTAGGAAAGTGCCAAGGCTTGACAATCACGCCGTACAACGCCGGACACAGTCTTGGAGGAACGATATGGAAGATTCGCTCGCCTTCTTCGGGCACAATAATATACGCTGTGAACATGAATCACATGAAGGAGCGCCATCTTGACGGAACGGTACTCATGAGGGCTGCTGGTGGAATTTTTGAGCCTCTTTCAAGACCAGACCTTCTCATTACAGATGCCGACCGTGCTTCTGTACTCACAAGTCGACGAAAGGATCGTGATGCTGCCTTAATCGGTGCGTCTCGTTTAATATATATTTATAAAGCCAACCTCAAACTTTGCCTTGATACAGACACCGTCACAGCAACCCTTTCATCTCGGTCCTCCTTACTGTTGCCCTGCGACTCCAGCACCCGTATGCTTGAACTCTTGGTTCTCCTTGACCAACATTGGAATTACTCCCGCTTAAGATATCCCATATGTTTCCTTTCAAGAACGGCGAGTGAGATGCTAACATTTGTTCGAAGTATGATGGAATGGCTCGGAGGTACCGTCAGTAAGGAGGATGTAGGTGAGGATGGCACGGGTGGGCGTCAAGATCATAAACGCAAACGAGATGATGATGGTGACGAAGATGCTCTTGGCGCTTTCGCACTAAGGTTCAGGTTTGTAGAGGGATTCATTGCTTCAAGTTTCATCCCTGATATTTCTACAGACATCTAGAATTCTTTCCGAGTCCCCAGGCTCTAATTCAGAAGTATTCTTCCAAAGATCCCAAGCTAATACTTGCGGTCCCTGCCTCCCTCTCTCATGGACCCTCCCGGCATCTGTTCTGCGATTTCGCTGCAGTCCCGGATAACGTGGTACTGCTGACTGGAAGAGGGGAGGAGGGAACGCTGGGCCATGTCCTCTTCAACAAATGGAATGGCTCTCAACGACCGGATGATAAATGGGACAAGGGCAAGATTGGCAGCAATATCATGATGGACGGCGCTCTTAAGCTCCAGGTCGGTCTCATCCTTCGTCATTCTCTTCCAGTCTGATGTTTACATTGTAAGATTCACTCAAAAGTCCCGCTGCAAGGTGCTGAACTAGAGGCTCATCTGCAAAGAGAACGTGCCGCAAAGGAAAAAGAGGCTGCACATCAAGCGGTCTTGGCGCGGAATCAGCGAATGCTTGAGGCTGATGAAGATGACAGTGACTCAGATTCTGAAGACGAAGATGAAGACGAAGCTGAAGTTCGGAGAGCTCTTGGTGGGGATTTAATGGATACAGACGATGGCACAATGGACAAGCGGCGGCGGAGCGATAAAGGGATGGATGGCGATTGGAACATTGATGGAGGAGATGAAGGCCTCACAAAACAAATGTTATCATTTGATATCTATCTGAAGGGCAACGTTTCAAAAGCCACCTCCTTCTTCAAAACTGTTGGAGGACAAGCACAGCGATTCAGGACGTTTCCGTATGTCGAGAAAAAACGGAAAGTCGATGAGTACGGTGAACTTATTGACGTAGGCATGTGGTTGAGAAAAGGAAAAGTGCTGGAGGAAGAAGCTGAGAGTGACGAACTGAAGGATTACCGAAGGCGGCAGGCAGAAGAGGACGCTAAAGTAAGCCTCCAATTTTTCCGGCAGATATAATCAATTAAGTGATGTATCGAAAACAGAAAGCACATCTGGAGCCTCCATCCAAGTTTGTTACATCAGAAGTGGAGGTTCAGATGGCTTGCCGGTTGTTGTTTGTAGATATGGAAGGTCTCAATGACGGTCGAGCAGTAAAAACAATCGTCCCCAAAGTTGACCCGCGGAAACTGGTAGGCAAACTGCTGGACATGTATCGATTAGCTGCCTAACTTTCCTTTCTTAGATCATAGTCCACGCTTCAGAAAAGGACACGGAGGCTCTGCAAGAAAGTTGTGCAAACATTCGAACCATGACAAAGGACATTTTCGCTCCTCCAGCATTCACAAGTATTAAGATCGGGCACCAGATCAATAGTTTCTCGATTTCAATAAGCGATGAGCTATTAGCATCTCTGAGAATGTCGCGCGTACGTTGTTCCTTATGTCAATATAGGATCTACCCTGACGCGTTTTGGACAGTTCGAGGATAATGAGGTCGGCTTCATCACTGGTCGGGTCGTTACCCATGCCACATCCACGATACCTACGTTGGAGACTATCTCCGTGTCGCCAAGGTCTGCACCTATGAGTCAAGATTCGCCTACGTCTACTGCCCCTCGTATCCTTGGATCTAGACCAAGTGTACCTCTACCGAGTTCAACCATGATCGGGGAGCTAAAGTTAACATCACTAAAACGTCGGTTAACAGAAGTCGGTGTACAAGCAGAGTTGATAGGTGAAGGTGTCTTGATCTGCAGTAAAGGTGATATGTTGCAGGAATCCGTTGCTGTGCGCAAAACACAACAGGGAAAGGTGGAGTTGGAGGGCGGTGTGTCGGACATATATTATACTGTTCGCAAGGAGATTTATGACATGCATGCACTCGTTGCTGCTTGATTTAATGTGTTAGCTGTACATACCTAACGCAGACCTTACATTATTACATGTCCTCAATTGTACAGCTAGCTATGCCATTGTCCATCCCGATCAGTTTCGTCTTTGTCGCTTCGGAGGTGGTCGAGATGTTCCGGCACCAGTGGTATCCACCGAGGACATTGACATTGAGCGACGCTGGCGGAACATCAGACAAGGGACCAAGCTCTTTGAAATCACCCACCTGTTTCCGACTGCGTGTACTACGAGTACTAACTACACTTTGGGCACGGCCGTCTTCAATCCCTTCAACAGCCTCGCCGTCCGCTGCATCGGTAGCAACATCACCGTCTGCGTCTTCATCGACAGGTGCCCCGTCCCTCATGTTTAACCTCTCCTTCAAAACTTTGATGTCATATTCTACTTTATCCAACACCCTCTTTGTCTCCACTAAAGGAAGCGTGGCATCAACGAGTGCATTCAGTCGCGCAACATTTCCTTCTGTTGGCATGACCAAGCGATTGTATGAGATGCCGATTTCTGCTAGAGTCTGCGAAATCTTAGGGACGACAGCAGCTTTAGGAACAGGAAGCTTATAGGTCCGAAGGAAGGATGGCTGATGTGCGGCTTTTGTCGCAGGCGTGGTAACGGGCAGGTCAATGTGGGTAATACAATGCATTGCATCTGTGGAAGTTTAGTGAGTGCTACGCGCGATATCGTTGGACTTCCTTACCATACGCAGGGTTCCTTGGGCTAGGTTGCGGTCGTTGTTTTGGTGGTGCTGCCGAAACTGGTGTGGATGGGCTGTCTGCATCAAGCCCTCCTTTCTTTTTCTTTTTGCTGTCAAACAGTATCGTAGGCAGCTCATCTTCCACGATATCAGGTAGGCCTGAGTCGATGCCAGCCAGTGTGCGAAGCAGTTCCTCTCTGTCTCTTTTGAACTTTCTCTCGTTCTGCTCGATGCGTTTGACTTCGAGATACAAAGCTTCCTCCTCCTCAGCTTCTCGGGGGGTTCGATTGTCGAGATTAGCCAAATAACGTTTACGGATCAACTCCCTCTCTTTGTCAAACATGAAAGTCGTTATGAGCTGGGCTCTTGAGGCTTCGTCGCCAGCCCAAGGCCGATCCCGTACGAGACGTCTGCAGACATTGCAAAATCTCTCCTTCAAATCCTATATAGATATATTGGCGCAGGAACTACGATGTAAAACGGTCAAAGCACTTACCTCCATCACACGAGGAGGGCCGCCGGGGTAATCGTAACGATCGGATATAACATGCCATCTCTGGTCATATTCACGGACCATGTTAAAGAGGTAATCAGTTTCGTCCTTCGTCCATTCGGGGTCTATTTCAATGATAATACATATATACAGACAAGTCTTGAGCACGCGTACCTTCCAAGTGCTTAGAATACTCGTCCTGAGAGTAAGTGAAATGAGTTGGATGAATGTTATACTTCGCGAAGGGATAATCTAAAAGGCATTAAAAGGATAGATCACAGTAGATTGCCTATTCACATACCCGTATCTGAATCTGATGTAGCTTTTACCCAATGGCCCAGTTCCAATGAGTCTCCTCGAGCACCATTTTTGAACTTCCTCCACTCCCTGAGACGTTGATGGTCATGCATAATCACACATTAGGGATGATAGAGCGCATACCATCTCACGGCAGAAGATCCGAGTCTTGGCTTCTGCTTGAGCCGCGGTTTCTGCAGTTGAGCTGCTAGAGACGGAGCCGACGGTCCAATGAGCGAGTATAATTCCCTCGAAATTCCTTCGGGTTTCTTTGCCTGGGATGTCGACGGTTTCCTTGGTGCTGCAGCCTGTGCCGCAGAGTGAGCTGGGATGGAAAGTATGCTACGGACGTCTGCAGCGGTCGCCGCCATTGTTCGCGAAGTCCGTGGTGGAAGTAAAGGAGAAAGGAACGCGTCCCGATCACTTGATGAAATTCCGACTGTGGCTGTGCTGTCGGCGGCTAAAGATAGCCGTTGCTGTTTCTTGATAATAATCACCCACGTCCTCCCACGTTTCAACGACGGACTAAGATGACATCTCAGGAAATGGGGGAATTCGACGATGCATTCATACAAATCTGGAGGGACGAAGGTAGTCCTGACGCTACCGCTGCTAGGAAGGTTGGAGGAAATGCGTTCTATGGAATGTGGACCGAGCAATGTGTGTATTCAGCGTTCACAAGTCTTTGTGTAACTCAATATTCTGTACTCAGCCTCAGCAAAGCACTCAACGCCGATGCATACTGCGTGTGTTCTGCCTTGATAAAGTAGTGTCAGTTTCTGAGATCCACATCTAGTTTAGACGCTCTTCGCAAGCTGTACCCCAAGCATTCGGTTGTCACAAGCTCCGATTACCGTCTAAATCTTCTGAATTTCCCGGGCGCGTACAAGATTCCGATGGAGTCTACGCCCATGGTTTCGGAACTGGTCTTCATTCCGTTAGCCAAGAACATGAGTCCAATACCTGGTGTTCTCGCTGAACAAGTCGAATTCGGTGTCTTTCGTCTGGCTTGGCAGGTCAGTCGTGTATAATATATGCTGCACAATAACCGAGCATTCTTATACATGTACAGAAATATGACTTTATTTTGTACATAGTCCGGGTAAGGTGTCCATCAGCAACTTCACCAGAACTACCCATAACCAATTGATCACTAGTGTCCTATAGGTGTATTCGGGAGTTACGCCACTCAGAATTTTCTCGTACATGAAGGTGGGACTTAACCTTCGTAGTTTTTAAGTGATCTCTTATTATTGACTAGGCTCCGAGGATCCTGCACGATCTCTTCTTCTTGCTGCAGGTCTCTGGAGTGACAGACTTCACAATGAAATATGGGTGTTCAACCAAGGCTTCTGGAAAAAGGACTCTGCATTATGGACTGAGGTTCAAAAGGCAGACTGGAAAGATGTCATTCTGAAGGAAGACTTTAAAGAAGCATTCAAGAAGGATGTGTATGGGTTCTTCTCTTCTGAACCCATCTACAAAGATTTGGCTATCCCTTGGAAGGTTCGTGACTAATTTTATTAGATCAATCAACTCAACTGTTTGTAGCGTGGGATGATTATGCATGGGCCTCCCGGTAACGGAAAGACCATCAGTATCAAGGCTATAATAAAGACGTGCGATGCGAAAGGTTTCACACCTCTTTATGTCAAGTCCTTCAAGAGCAAGTATAGTATATCTGCCCTTGATGTTAATGCTCAATTGTCGCACAACAGGTTATATGGGCGAAGAAGGTTCCATGGCTGCCGTGTTCAATAAAGCAAGACAGCTCGCCCCTTGTGTCCTTATCTTAGAAGATCTCGACAGTCTCATCAACGACGCTAACCGATCCTTCTTCCTCAATCAAATCGACGGTCTTGAAGGTAACGATGGCTTGTTGGTCATCGGAACCACAAATCATTTCGACCGCTTGGATCCTGGACTTAGCAGTCGGCCTAGTCGCTTCGACAGGAAATTGTCAGTATCAAGAGTTTTTACAGCTTCAGATCTGACTTTTCCCATCTAACCGTCTTGTATGTAGCCTTTTCGATGATCCAGATCAAGATGAGCGTACTTTGTACGCGAAATATTGGCAGAAGAAGTTACAGAAGAACGATGAAATATCTTTCCCGGACTCTTTGGTCGACGAAATAGCCGCTGCGACTGACCGGTTCAGCTTTGCGTATCTCAAGGAGGCTTTGTAAGTGCTGAATTGAGAAATGGTGTATTCATCTGACTAAAATTGTTCACTACAGTGTTTCTTCACTTGTCACATTGGCCGGATATGAAGGCGAAAAACCTTCCTTCGCTTTGGTATTGAAAGGACAGATTGAAACGCTCCGCAAGCAGCTGGATAAAGCACCGCGGAGCAGCAGGGCTACGCCTGAAGGTCCTCCAACCCCCTCACAGGACAGAGACGTCCGGACACTGCTAGATAGTCTCTGCGAGGCCATTGCCATTAGCCCGTCGTTTTCTTTGCGAAGTATTGATCGGGCCGCCTCTGAGAGGACAGACCTGCGTTTCCTCGACGCTTTGTCTGAATCCAGCAGTCGTCAGCATCGAGGTCCTGATCAGCGAGAAGGTACAGACTATCGAGCCATCGTTGATCGAGTTCTTGCGCATATCACTGGCGAAGATCGAGTATACCTGGGCTGAGACCCAAAGGGAATGCTTATGCAGGATGTAATGATACTTATCTATGGAGACTCAGCGGAAAGAATTGAATTGATCAAGGTAATGATTATTTTGAATGAACGCGAGATATTGGGATGGTTTCAAGTCGGTTGGTAGTTGGAGCGGTGTTCCTGATCACTTGAGACTGAGGATGCTGGCATTTCCAAGGCGAAGCTCACATGAGCTGAGTGGATAAACACAGAAGTTTCATGTTACTGATGCGTTGGTCGGAGAGGATTGATAACAGTAGAAGACCTGTCGCGTCGCGTCATGCTCTCACGTTTCACTTTGCAGCTGATAAGCCGGTGTTTTCCACCAGGAGGGTCCTTCGTGTTCTCAATTCCGTCCGTCATTCCGTAGGGGATGAAGATGGTCTGGTGGCTTAAAGTATCTCCGGTGATGCGGGAACGCACTATCTGCGTAGAAGCAAGGGCTGTACTCCTTTCCAAGTCGGTGTTATAAAGGGAATGTGTGTCAACGCCGCGGGTTTGTATAACTCGACAGCAAGGCCATATGTGCCGAGTTAGAATAAAGGACCTTCCTGTTGAGAAGCTATTCTTGAACAGATGCATTGTCCAAGATGCCTCTGTTGGGAAGGGCGTGAAGACAGCGACAGGTATGGCATGTAGCTCGGACTGGCATAAGCATCAGTGTATGCTCTCGCTCCTGCCAGATGTCGTGTCCAGAGGTTTCATTGTGCAAGTTCATAAAAAGTTAGAAAATGCATATACTCTCATTTTAAACAAATCCTTTCCCAACAGGTTGATACTGTAGATAGTACGTACACATGAAATTGGCGAGTCGTTATGTCTCCGTGAAACGTAGTATGAAGTTGACGACGATAGCCACTATAAAGAGAACGTCAGTAATCGACGACGAGGCGCAGGGCCGAGGTAACGTGCCTAGTAACGCAATGCACAGTATTGTCTAGAAACGGGGATTCAGTAAAGCCGTTATACCGCTACTCAAGACGAACGCACCGGCCCAAGCCTATCGTCATACGGACCCCGCCCACCTCGTCGAATAGATGCAGCACGCCAGTGATATGTATACAGTGCATATATCATGATGGACATCGCTGTACGAAGGATGAAGCTGCTCGCTAACCACGGGAATTTATTTTCACACACCTACGACTGAAAACATCGCGGCGCTGATTTTTCCAACCTACAAGCCACACGAGTAAGAATACCGGAATGATTTGTTTGACTAATATTACGGACCTTGTCACCGAAGTTCAAGAGCCCAACGGCAAGACCGCCTAGTACGACGGTGAAGTGCAGCCATGACAGGAATGTCCGTTCATTGGCAAAGGATACTTTCGGTTCAACTCGAACTGGTAACGCGATACGCTTGGCAGCAGTACGTTGAAGTAACGGCTGAGTGGACATTGCAAAGAAAGTAGCAAAAGGCGCGAAGATAGGTGGCGATAGCAGTCAGTCCCTCTATACGGAGTAAAAGAAATGGGGGAAAGGAGGCAGATAGTGTCTGATGCCAAAATTAGAAGCCAAGCTTCTGACGCACGTTCGCTGTCAGTTCGTAATTCAGCTTACGCTCTGTTTTTCTAAATAGAATTTTGTAGACGCTAGTGGGCGCAGTACCCGGTCCCGGTACATCTGACAATTTTACCACAATGAAAGCATGGCCATTTACATTTTAAACACTTCTTATGACACGTACTTACTGATGCAACAGCTAGTCAGTCTTCCAGGGAGTGTGCACAAGAAGAGAAACAAGAGAAAAACAAGCAAAGAGACCCACTTGCATTCACAGGAAAAATAAATGGAAAAAGGATATGGAGGGCGGCGTCACCTTCCGCCACCGCCCATCATTCTTAGTCGGTCGGGATGAATGCTTGGTCCGTTACTTGGCGGCCCTGAGGGCGGAGCTTGAGTAAAAGAACCACCTGCGTTACTATCATTAGGCGGGAACGGAGGGACTCCAGCAGGTGGACCATTAGGTGGAAATGGCGGCATGACACCTCCGGGCACACTGTTGGGCGGGAATGGCGGGAAACTTCCTGGTACTCCAGGAGGCGGGAACGGTGGACCACCTGTATGCATAAATATGAGTTGACTAGCAGAAGAACAAGTGATGATACGCACCTGGAGGTACATTTGGAGGAAATGGTGGTAAGGCACCAGGAGGACCCATCATACCACCTGGGGGAAAGGGTGGACGAGCTGCCATAGAACATATGAACTAAATATTCAGAGACCCGACGAAAAACTCACGGAATCCGGGCGGAGGCCCACCGAATCCCATAGGTGGACCGAAACCTGGCGCAGGGCCACCAAGATGTTGAGGACCGAAACCGAAGCCACCTGGAGGTGGTCCTCCACCAGACTCGTAAGCAGAAGTGATCTGATCAATGATATTTTGTGCCTTGTCATGTCCCAGGGCTAAAGAGGACATTAGTTCGTCAATGTTTAAAGGGAGAAGAACAGAGCTTACATGCATAGTAGTCGCGAACATTTGCAAGGTGATTTCTTCCGCTATTGTGAGCTTTTCGCACTGTCGCAAGAGCATTAACATTAGTCAGCTAACTAGTACCGGAACCCATACCTGAGGCGGAATCGTGAGTCAGGAAGACATCACAGTAGTCACAGTAATGTTTCTGTATACATATTAGATACAAGGCAGTATAAGATGCGAAAGGGACATACTGGCATCGTGGTAGAAGCGCAGGTGGCGGAGTTTGAAACTTGTCCCAAATCGACGTTGCGGCACCTTAGGCCGGTTTTGGCTCAACGACCTTCATGGACTCTGCAACGTCGGGCATACAAGAGCCTTTCGACCTTATCCGGCTCTCATTGAGTGAGCGTGTATTCGTCAAGCTAAGGGGAGACAGGGAGCTTACCGGCATTTTACATGTACGTTGGTCGTCGTTTTCACATCGTGATACTGAGCTTGCTACGCGTAGGCGTACGATGGACACATGAATCTCATTCTCAGTGATGTTGAGGAGACCATCATGATTGTCGACCTGCCTGAGGGTGCGGCTGAGGGCCAAGGGACGGTTAACGTGAGCAACCTTGGCGACTGGGACGAGCAGAGACTCATTGGAACATCCAGGTCGCGAAACGAAAAATGGACATGCTATTTGTCCGGGGAGATGGTGTCATTCTGGTACGTTTCCCTTCCGAACTTTGTTGTAGGAGAATCATGACAGCTGCAGGTCTCCCCACCATCTCGGACATAATGGTGCGGCCGCACTGCCTTTGATTCACCTGGGCTCTGCAGGGCCCTCTGCCAATATATTTTTCGGCAGCATCGCATACATCTGCGTATCTACGCCCGCTATCCGTTGTACCACTTGTTGAACTCGTTATCGCATCAGTAATTTGAAAAAATCGAACGGTATATGCACATCAATGTCACTGCAAAGCAACAATGTCAAGGTCTTTCGTCCTTCTCCCGCGCCATCCTATTACTCTTTTCCATATGGCAGCCTCACTGCTGGTCACGAGTACCCCCGGGTATCTCAATGGGTAGCTCATCGTCTGGCCCTGGCGCCATAGCACCTGATGGCCACGTATTATCTCTGATCCAAGCAGCATGCGTGATTTTTATCTGAACGCAAGATGTAGACCCAGTCTGTATTGAAAGATAATGGACGCACAATGAGAGAAAGAGGCATCGAAATAGTCAATTTTCGGCCACTGCTTAGGCCTTCCCAGACCAAACGAATCCCTTCGTTCCAGCCCGACTCTGTTTGAGCCTTGGACGGATCGTTGACCAGGTCTGTCAATTTCTTTTGTTGGGCAACAGCAAGTGGCTCCTTGTTTGCCCTGGTCTGATTTAAATTGCTCGGTGGGGTGAGCCAAAGAGCCCTCCGTGCAGCGTAGTACGAAGGCCCTGGAGGAGGAAGGTCTGCGACAGCAAGAGTGGCGTCCCAGCGACTATTTTGAGCCATTGTTCTGGAATATCATTGGATTTGTGTCGGTATCACAGGTATCGCGGGAGATTATCATGTAGATATCATGGCAACTGGGCGGAGGTAAAAAAGAGCATGCGAGCCACGTGTAGTCAGCAACCGACAGGACTGGGTCCGGCCTCCGTCCACCGTGCTCTGTCTCGAACCATGACGATGTACAAGCATCGCATACCGTCGACAACCTCCTTCTCAGACGACGATGCCGATGACGACCGCGGCAGGCCTGTCTTCCTCGTCGACCACGACTCACAACCTCTTGTTGTCTCTCCCGCTCAATGGTCAAAGCGTCGTACTAGACCTATCATTCTCCAGTCGCCGTCACCCATGTCGAACCTTCCCGCCGAGATTCTCATTCATATATTCAAGCATCTCGTCTCCCCAAGAGACCTTTACACTTCTCTTCGGGTATGTCGAGCCTGGTGTGAGTGCGCAGTTGAATTGCTTTGGCACAAACCCGGGTTTACCAGCTTTGAGACTCTCGAGAAGGTTGCGAGGCTCCTCGGTGCGCAGAATCAAACATTTACTTACTCCAGTTTCATCCGTCGCCTGAACTTCATTGCCCTTGCCAAAAATCTTAACGACGATGTGTTCGCCGCACTCGCCAATTGCGATCGTCTCGAAAGGTTGACGCTAGTCAATTGCGTGCTCCTCACTTCCACCGTCCTTACCCGTGTCCTACCGTCCTTCCCTAATCTCGTTGCTATTGACGTCAGCGGCGTCATCAGTACTACCGACGAGGCTGTCATCGGTCTCGCTTCGTCGGCGAAGCGCTTGCAAGGCATCAATCTCACCGGTTGCAAGAACGTTACCGACGATGGCGTTTTGGCGCTCGCTGAAAACTGCCCCTTCCTCCGTCGTGTCAAGCTGAGCAATCTTGAGTTGCTTACTGATACTTCGGTTTCTGCCCTCGCCAAGGCCTGCCCATTGCTACTTGAAGTGGATCTCAATCACTGCAAGCTGATTACCGATCTCTCCGTCCGGGACATTTGGATATATTGTTCCCAAATGCGCGAAATGAAACTATCCCATTGCCCTGATCTCACGGACGCTGCTCTCCCAGCACCTCTCAAGGAGCAGGTCCTTCAGTCAGAAGTTCCCAACCCATTCCCATCATCGTCTCCCATAAGTCCGGACAAGTTGCCACCGCTTGACATCTCTCGTACATTCGAGCACCTAAGAATGTTGGATCTGACCGCATGCCCATTGGTTACAGATGATGCGGTTGAAGGGATCATCTCCCACGCCCCAAAGATCAGAAATCTTGTGCTTTCCAAATGCACACTCTTGACCGATAGGTCAGTGGAGAACATATGCAGGCTCGGGAGGCATCTGCACTATCTCCACTTAGGACATGCCGAAAAGATTACAGATCGATCTGTCCGAACATTGGCTAGGTCTTGCACGCGCCTGAGATATGTTGATTTTGCAAGTATGTTGTCTGTAGCTCTCCGTTTGTATGCACTGACTTGCAACAGATTGTACGTTACTTACGGATATGTCCGTCTTCGAGTTATCAGCCCTACCTAAACTCCGCCGTGTCGGACTCGTCCGCGTCAATAATCTCACGGACGAGGCCATATACGCCTTAGCAGAGCGCCATGCTACCCTTGAACGCATCCACCTATCGTATTGTGATCAGATCTCAGTGATGGCGATACATTTCCTCCTTCAGAAACTTCACAAGTTGACGCACCTCAGTCTCACCGGCGTTCCTGCCTTCCGACAGCCTGAACTCCAAGCATTCTGCCGAGACCCTCCCTCAGTATGTACTTCTTCATCATTCTAGTTCTTCCCATTGAAGAGGCATTTAATGTCAGGACTTCAACTCTAACCAACAGTCCGCCTTTTGCGTATTTTCTGGAAAGGGTGTATCCCAGCTACGAGCGTTTCTGACCGAACTGTTCGACCGTATCACTGAGATGAACGGCACCGATGATACCGAGTACGAAGATGACGATGACGATGAACTCGAAGAAGATATGGAAGATGCTGGCGAAGATGAAAGGGAAGACATCGAGGAGGCTTATGACCCCCAGCCCGTGTTTCATGACATGCCTGCCCCCGCTTCACAGTCAACCATCCATCCTAATTCTGCACCAGATGATGAATTCGCTGTTTCCTACTCACATCCCATTCACCCCGTCACATATCCACCCACCACTACCCCAGAGGTCCAGTCCACCTCTTCAAACTTACAAGGCGCCACTGACCGCCTAAATAAGATCATGGCGTCTTTACCCAGTGCTACTCCTAGTGCTGGCCCTTCTCGTCGTCCGCGCCAGTCTGGCAGCAGAACAATGGCAGATATGTTGCCCATTGTCGAAAATTCGACCTCACCGCCACCCAGTGATGTCGCTTCAAATCTCAGTGGTGGTACCAACCAGTCCAATGGTGCTGGTTTTTTTCATACATATCAGGATGGGGTTCCATCTCGTAACAGTGGTGTTTTGACCCCCGACCTTAATTTTGCCGAAATTGGACATGGTCGTGGAGCACAAAGTGGTTCGTTGCAATACCCACTCCGACGAGGACATGAGCACCTTCCTCATCATCGACCACCAGTCATCGACGTTGACCTACCAATGGTGGCTACCTCTCCCACGACTGAAGGAGACAGAACAATGGTCCTTACAGATTCCTCTAACTCATATCATACTCCTGTGCAATCGGGGCAGGATACCGGTGTTTCGTGGCCCTATCGCGAACCTCTATCCCCCGTCACCTCAAACAAGGAGTCGCCAGAGCCCACGCCTAGCACTAGTAATATCAATGATATGAGAGGAAGAAGCGTGAAGCGGAGCTTCAGGAATACCCTCAATGCTGCTGAACATTATGCTACTTCATTTCTTTTCGGACGTTCACCAACCAGGAATTCACACGATGAAATTGGTGGACCAAGCAATTCAAGGGGCCATTAGACACCTATTATGATTTTCAAGCTGTCGTTTTCTTTCGTCCGTATATTACATATGTATATATGCCTGGGTCTAGATTGACATTGTTTTGTATACCAAATAGCTCTAAATCTCGATACCCGTTGGCCTATTGGTATGGGTTGTATAAGTAGAACATATAATTTTGAGTTTTGTTTTCGGTTACGGATATATCACCTCGCACGATCGATCAAAATTTACTGACTCGGAGACAAACCATCATTCTTTCCTTCCAACTCCATCGCCTTTTTCCTTTTACGCTTAGCGCATATATGGCTACATCGAAAACAGATCCCACGCTGAATCCTCTGGTGTCATTATTCAAGTCCTTGGGTCTGACTCAAGCCAAAGCCTTGGAGGCCGCCAAATCGCCCAAAAGCGCCGCCGTGCTCCAGGACCTCATCGAGAAACACTCCCTCGTTGGGCGAACGGACGAAAAGCAAGCCAGTCTAATCGTAGCTTTAGCCGGGCAGCTCTCTAAATCCGAGAATGTTGGCGAGCCAGAGCGCAAATACATTATTGACAAGATTCTGGAGGGAGATTTGAAGTCCGTGGACCAAGTAACGGGTATGTACGAATCCCCATCGACATCTATATCTTGCTCAACATGCTACAGTGGCGACCAAGTATGTAGAAACGCACCCCGTTCCAGTCAGTGAAGCGGAATTTAATCAGGAGTGCGGCATCGGTCCGTCGAATGCGTTACATAGGATTCAGGTCGCCTCCCTGACATTCTTTAGGCTTCACTATTTCACCGGAAGAAGTGTACGATAAGGTTTCGGCGTATATCAAAGACAATGTTATTGTTGGATGGAACAGCCTCGGCTCAGTTATTTCTGGCGTTCGCTCTACACCGGAACTTCGTTGGGCGACTCCAGTAGAGGTCAAGAATGCTGCGGAGAACGTGTTCACTGCAACATTTGGCCCGAAGGAGAGCGCCAAAAGCAAAGGAAAGGTACTCAGCTATCTGACTCTCGGTTTCCCCTCATTTATCGATAACACCAGGAATCTAAGGAGGCTCCCAAAGCCAAGGATGCTGTCGCACCCGCCCTTGAAGCTTCTACTCTGAAGAAGACTGTATTCGAAGAGGGCTTCCTAGGGAATCTACATGAACCTGGCGGAAACCCCCAGATTGCGCCTCACCTTCGTGATGCCCATCTAGCTGCCACTGGCGGTAACGTATGGACGCGATTCCCTCCTGAACCCAATGGATATCTTCATATCGGCCACTCGAAGGCCATCTTCGTGAATTTCGGATACGCCGCACACCATGGTGGAAAGTGCTATCTTCGTTACGATGACACAAATCCCGAGGCAGAAGAAGTGCGCTATGTGGAAAGTATATTGGAGATTATCCGATGGCTGGGATACGAACCCTGGAAGATAACTTATTCAAGTGATTATTTCACTGAGTTGTATGACTTGGCGGTGGAGCTCATCAAACGGGACAAGGCTTATGTTTGCCATTGCTCTCGTGAGTTGATTTCATGAAATTCGTGCCGATGTACTAACCCGATTTTCTTAGAGGAAGAGATCAAAGCTGATCGTGGTGGCGGACATGGTCAGCCCAAACCATGCATCCATCGCGATCGCCCCATCGAAGAGTCACTTGCGGAATTCGAGAACATGAAAAATGGGAAGTATAAACCCAAAGAAGCCAACCTGCGCATGAAGCAGGATCTGAATGATGGTAACCCTCAGATGTGGGACCTTACGGCGTATCGAGTGCTCGAGAAAGAGCACCATCGTACACACGACAAATGGAAGATATACCCCACGTACGATTACACACATTGCTTGGTCGATAGCTTCGAGAATATATCGTAAGAATATTCGACTGAATTTTTCGTGTTTCTAACATCATCCTCTGTAGGCATTCCCTCTGTACGACAGAATTCATCGCTTCTCGCCAGTCGTATGAATGGCTCTGCGATGCCTTGGAGGTCTATAAGCCTAGACAATCCGAATACGGTAGATTGAATATAGAGGGCACGGTCATGTCCAAACGGAAGATCCTTGCCCTCGTAAACGAGGGTTTCGTGAATGGTTGGGATGACCCCCGTCTCTATACCCTAATCGCATTAAGGAGGCGTGGTGTACCACCTGGTGCAATCATCTCCTTCGTCAGTGGATTGGGCGTTTCGACCGCATCATCAAATATCGAAACAGCTCGCTTCGAACAGACCGTGAGGCAATACCTCGAAAACACCGCACCTCGACTCTTGATGGTAATGAACCCTCTAAAAGTCACCATCGAAAACATACCTGAAGATTCGGTAACCACCGTCGAGAAACCTCTGCATCCCAAGGTTCCAGAACTGGGCACATGCAAGATTCCTTTCACGCGCACAATATATATTGATGCTGAAGATTTCCGGTTGGAGGATTCTAAGGATTACTTCCGTCTTGCACCCGGAAAGACCGTAGGCCTTTTCCAAGCCCCCCACCCAGTTACCTGTACATCGTACAAGACCGATCCTGTCTCTGGGAAGGTTGTGGAGTTAATCTGCCGGCTGGAAAACACGGGAGTTGCTAAGAAGCCTAAAGCTTTCATCCAATGGGTGGCAGAGCATGCACCTTCAGGAAGTCCTATCATTGTCGACGAAAGCAGAATTTTCAATCGTCTGTTCAAGAGCGATAATCCTTCATCTGATTTCAGATCCGATATCAATCCTAACAGCTTGGAGGTCGTTAAAGGAGCTATGCTTGAGGTGGGCTTCTTACCGTTGGCGCGGCGTGCGATGGAGGAAGCGAAGAGGGAGAGTAAGACTAGGACAGAGGCTGCATTGAAAGATGCCGAGCCTTCTGCAACTGACGACGATACACCACATGCGACCAGCAGCCAGCTTGTAGGTAACGAATGTGTTCGGTTCCAAGGTCTTCGAGTTGGGTACTTTGCTCTGGACAAGGACACACGTCTCGCCTGCTTGGACGGAGGTGTCGAGGAGAAGCAGCAAGGTGATTACCTCGTGCTCAACCGTATTGTGAGCTTGAAGGAGGATTCGGGAAAGTCATGAATACGTTATTTGTTCCAACGTAGAGTATGTTGTATCTGTATACTTTAGAGCTTAGGACTAGCTGAGATGACATCTGCAACTTAGATACTACGTGAAGGCAAGTGGAAGATTTCAGCTGCAGTAGTGGACTGATATTCGGCGAGACCGACATGACTGCAACACTGAACACGACGAAATTTTGGACGGTTTCTGAGGTAGTGAGGTGCATGTCTATACGGGCTTGTCGCAGAGTCAAACGAGAGAGCCGTTGTTTCCACGGATGTAGATGTTAAGATCATCGGATGCAAGTTTTGTATGATACACATTGAAAGCGTCTGCGCTATTATACAGTCCTCCGGTCGGTCATGGTTCGTACGATGCAGCCCAATCCGGCAACCTCGGTGAGCTGCAAAGGTGTTAGCATAACAGCGTCTCTCAGCATTAGATAGTCACCTTCTCGTGCCAGTCAAGTAGTACACTTCCACTGACATCACCTCCAAGCACTGCCATGCCCTTGTACAAATACTTCATCAGGGTATCCTGCTCTTCCTGTGAGAGCGCTTTAAGGACGTTGGGAATTTCCGTGGACTTGGTGGAACTTAGGATGGTCAAGACGGTCTGCAGAGTCACGGCCTGAACCGTTGTTAGTTCAAATATGCTTATGTGTACAACAATAAATTTACCTTGGCATCGTCAAAGGTAGGGCCATAGGGTGAATTCTCTAGAGCAATAGATAAAGCGCCAGCTATATCACTCCTGTCTGACCTGGTCAGAGATACAAACTAGGAAATTGTGCAGCGAACGCACTTGGATAGAGCGCTCCTAACGGCGACCTGCCGCTGCTTTGCCTCGTCGAGAACCTGAGATGGATCTCTTTGGTCTGCGTCATATAGCTCCTCTTCGTGCAATACGTCTTCATCGTAAGCATCGATATCTATTTTGCGGAACGCGCCGTCCATGATGGAAGGATGAAGGGAATATTTGGTATTGTTTATCAGAGGTGTTGCAGCTAACCGGCTAGTAACTCCTTGATCAGCCACCATCATCGACAAGAGCATCCTGCCTGTGCTCTACCCTCTTAGAAGCCAACCATCCATCGTTTTATGCACAATAGTTCTTTTGAGGAATCCCAGAACGACCTTTTGTATCAGCATAATTCTTCCAACACTTCTTTAACACGCAAACATGGACTCGACATTCCCTCTGAGAATCTCACACATATCACCGCCTATCTTGATCCTCACTCTCTGCTTTCTCTGTCTCGAGTCAATACCCAGCTCTATGCACATGTAAAGGAGGAACATACATGGCGCACCGCGTTTGCCTTGAATTTCCTGGGTATTGGCCCTGAGGGCGATCTCAGCGATTTCAAGGGGCGACTTCTACGAAGATCCGAGCCGAGCTGGAGGCGGGAGTACATTGCGCGCTATAACTTGCGACGGTATTTATCCCACCATACTTCACTTTACTTCTTGGCTCATAATTCACACCAGACGATGGGAACGCTCCCGAACCGCGACAATCATTCATACTCCTGTCCTTTCACCGATAACGAAGATACATCTTCTATCATCCAATACGCTACTGTCGTCATCCTTGAAGTACGGAATCGTCGCTCGTTCGGTGCCTTTGACAGGGAAAGTTTTACGAGGATTTCTCTCCCCGTCTCCTTCCGGGACAGGTTTAGGTACTGGAAATCCCAATACGGAGTTCTCACCTCATGTATCGGCATGCGACATCGCTTCAGATGGGGGAACTGCCAAGATTGTCTGGGGGTTCAGAAGTGGAGAGGTCTCCGTCATGATAGCCTCCAAAGTGATGGATATGGGGACACGGTCGGCAGCGAAGCTAACAAGATGTCCCGTGGAAGACGAGCACGCTGGAGAGGTCGCTGATGTCGTATGGGACGATTTTGCTGGAGTTGTCGTCAGCGCCGGTAAAGACGGCATGGTCAAAATCTGGGAGACCAAGAAAGTTCATTGCATCTGGAGTTCGATTGTGAAGGTCGGAGTACTCGACCCGTGCGTCAAAGTGGCCTCCAAGCTCTCAAAAGGTTGTATATTGGCTGGCTTGCAGAGCGGCGACATTATGATCTGGACCGGATATGAACGGGACGGGACTGTCGTCAATGACATACATGAGACAAGGATCCCTTGTCCTGTCAAAATGGCATCAGATGGGCCAATGGCGTTCCCAACGATCTCGCGTATTCATGTTGACACAAGTGACCCACAGGCTGTTGCTCTGTTGGTCACGTATGAAGCGCAACCGTACTTCTACCGTATCTCACTCGCCCCAACTCTGGAAGTCACCAAATACGGCGACTCTTCGTGCGGTGCCATAACTGCTTTGTTTTCCTCATTCGCATCAAAGCTCAATGAATCTAGTCTTGTTGTCGTGGGTGATATCTTGGGGTGGATCAGTGTTTATGATTGGACTTCCAAGTCCCGTCAACCTGTCAGGAGATTTGAGGCGCACAGCGACGGATCTGCCGTAACGGCCATAGCCTGGAATGGAGTTACACTGCTTGTGGGGTCTGCAAAGGGACAGGTCGATGTTTTCGATGCCTATTCCTTCGAGCATCTGAGGACATTCTCGACACCGGTCAGTCGTCGAGGGGAACAGAGTGCCATCGTTCAGGAAATTATAGTCAGTCTTGAAAAGGATATCCTCATCGTTAGCCTGGGTGATAGAGTCATGGCGTGGAAGGCTGGTGTTGTTCCGAGAAACGGAAGTGGAAGTGTGCGGGCTAGGAATATGACTGGGAAAAAGAGATCTAAGGGAGTGACCAGTTCCAAGGGGCATGGTAAGTCGCCGTGGTGTGATCGTCTTATGTTCGGTTGCTGATCTTGCCCCGTAGCACAACTTGACTTGAAAGCCAGCGTTTCTGAATCGCTCGCCCTCCTCAAGCAGGAACAGGAATGCGCTCGACAAGCTCACAGTAGAGAACGCAAGCAGAGAGAAAACTTAGAAAGCTTGGGTTTAAGCGAAGTTGAAGCTGTCGAGTATTTGCTCATGTTAAGCAGAGACGAGCAAGCAGAGAAGGAGAGGGAGGCAATGAATATACCCTCTGCCCGAGTGGAGGAAGGTGTGTTTGAATGGGATGTGGATGATCATCTGCGCGCCGGTCCATCATCTGCTGCTCGTCGTCAATCCGCGATTCCCTCATTACCATCCGATCTGAATTCCCAACTTTCCTCGAAACGAGAACAGACGGAGGCTAGTTCTTCCAAAGACCAACAATCACCTACTCCATCTTCTCTATCGTCTGAGAAAGATTTCCCTGTTGTCGGCAAATCTCGAAGCGCCTCTAACAGTGTGGGGTCAATTTCAGTTTGGGATAGTGGGAACCCGAAACGGCGGCTGGCGAATAGTCCTTGGGGTTCTCCGCGTGCTGGGGTATCCGCTGCTACCACGCCGCCGATGGCAAATACATCTGGATCACCGTCGAGCTTGTACAGTCAGCGACAACGGCAGGAAGAAGAGGATTTGAGGCTTGCTATCCAACTCAGCCTTGAAGAGGCGAGCGGGAGCAACTAGTAAATAATTTTTTCAAAGTATCCTGTCTATGTTGAACTTATGTTTAGAATAGAGAAAGTCTCGTATGCACGATGAGAAGAAGTTACGGTATTGCAGACTCTTATCTCAAGGGTATGTGAGGCGGAGCTCAGCCTGCAAGGGGCTGTACTTTTTTTTGCTCTGGAAAGTCCGGTACATAGCGGCATGATGCCATGACAATCAGACATTTATTCCTGAAATGCCGGAGATACCGGCATTTACTATATGCCTTTCTTTCTTCCTGACTGCCATGATGTATACTCGGTCGGCGCAACAACCTTTGTAACTCCGGCGAGGCCATCCCGTACATACGGCTCTGCAAAATTGCCCAATGGACAGCCCGCTCTTGTTCTGGATGAGGTCGCGTTTACAGCGTACTATCCGGCCCACATAGCTGACAAATCGTGGAAATCAAAACGCGGAATCAACTGGCTAAATAGACCTCTGAATGAGACTTGGCGTGGGTTTGTTAATTTTGCGGGTGGGCCTACATACAACTCGTTCTACGCCACGCGCTTATCTTTATGCAGAAAGCTTTCCGTCATGGCTTCTGTGGCCTTTTGTGTACTTTTATGGAGCATTTATTAAGGTATGAGGGCGATAGTGTTATCATTGCGCGGTACTCAATGTTAAAATGAAGGTGCCCGTGTATCCCAATGCTCCACTCCTTCGAACGAAGCAGTGGCCCCTGGTCATCTTTTCTCATGGACTCGGAGGCAGTCGTACTGCTTATAGGTAATAGTGAATTTTTATGATTCCCTGGTCCTAGAATGCTGAACATCCTATCTTTCTAGTCAGATATGCTCCCGGATAGCAACTTCAGGACGTGTCGTCCTAGCCGTTGAACATCGGGATGGCACCTCACCTGCTTGTGTCACTAGAGACTGGCACGTCGATGGTACCCGTACACCAATAGTAGTAAGATACTTGCAAGAAAAAGATGTCCAGTAAGTCGCGTCACAATATGCTGAAGTCTTGACATCGTGAACTTGAAAGATGGGAACAGGAACCCCCGTCCAATTCTCTGTACCCTTTCAGGACGGAGCAGCTGGCGTTCCGGAAGCATGAAGTATACCTGACATATTCAGCCTTCTCTTCACTTGTACGAAGAGATGAGAATGTGTTGCTAGAAACTATCGACGGCTCTGCTATAGACTGGGACAGTTGGTCGACCAACGATGACGAGGTAGAAACGGTACAATGCATCGAAAACATTACCTTGGCCGGGCATTCATTTGGAGGCGGCACTATGGTCTGTGGATTCCAGATCCTTTTCCATGTATATTTAACCAGTCATACACTGCAGTTCCATATTCTATCCGCAAAACGCCCTGAATGGGCTGCTCCAATACCTGTTACCAATATGCTAATCTTCGATCCATGGCTAGATCCCATGCCCTTGCCGTCCGTTGAACCTCTCAATGAAGATCATATTTCTTTGGAAGGCGTATATTTCGAGGATACAATGAAGCGAAAAATCTCGCTCCCCAGACTGTTAGTAATCAATTCAGAGAAATTCACTCTTTGGAAGGAACACTTTGACCGGCTGGAGAGCATCGTTAAGTCTTGGGGTGCCGATGGGAGTCTGTTGACCCTAGGTGTGTTCAGTTACCATCGCATTCCTTCGAGACTATCTATAGTTTGTCTTTAGTACGCGCACGGCATGAATCGTTTTCTGATTTCCCTCTCTTGCCTTGGGTTCGGGACAAGACCAGCGTGGAATTGATGAAGAGCATTTCGCGGCTCTCTAATGCTTTTTTGGACAATAGATTGAACGAAACTCTGAACACCGAGCTAACGTCAAAAATGGAAGTAGAGATCGTCGGGAAACGGAAAGATGGGCGGCCTAAGAGACAGATGAAAGGAGGACCTAGTAACAGCGTCGTACACTGAATGTATGTCGCTTTGCGAACTGCGTTTTGATGGCTTATCTTTGAAGATTCACTTACTTCACACGAACCACTGACATAACTATTATCAACCACTCACCAAGGAGTCTCTCATGATGGAGAGTGGATGCGATATCAAGCCGCCAATCAAAGTCATCGTCGGTCCGAAAGTCGTGTCATTGGATTTACTCATCCTGTGCGACTCTGGTCACACCAGACCTCGCTTAAGCGGTTTCAGTGACGGTACCTTTCAATTCGGATACCTCGGCGGATACACTTGCATCAATGAAAGCCAACACAACAACCAGCTTTGGGAATTTCGCCTCATGTCTACAGCAACAGCTTCCTGATGTGGTATGTTCGACAATTGATTATGAAAGTCACCCTCCCGGAACCAATCTTCGGACTCCGGGTCATAACAAGTGTAAAACCAATTCATGAAGATAGCTATGCTTGGGGCGCTCACAGCAGGGGGGGAGGCTGGTATAAATTCAGCATGTATGGACATGGCATCACCCCCATCGGTGGTCCCCACTTTACTCTTCTCGCACACATCTCTTCCCCACCTATCATTCGGGCCCTTCAATCTTCGAAGGGACATCATTTCCTATTAATGTGCGTATCGGTGACATCTGTGACTGTCCATGAGGCTGATCTTTTCTGTTTGACCTTTCGCTTATTTTGATGCCAATTTATTTACGTGCGCTACCCAAACCTCTTCTCGACACTACTACAATTATGCTCTCATTTGGACACGTACGACTACGTGGGTCCATACTCCCAGAGAATGTATGTCGCGCATCTCGAACCTTCGCGCATCGATTCCGGACTTGTTCGTCTCTCTGGTGATGCAGATTCTAACAAAGATTTGCTTGCTCTTTGCTTGTTCCCCCTGCCCAGGGACGAATCGGATGCCCCGTATGTTCCTAAGGATGGAGGTGGTAGTCAGTGGTACACTCCAGGTGACCATGACATAAGGCTTAATTCACTAGGATGGCCACTTCAGTCTTATCATTCAGTTGCCGACGCTCCTTTCTCATATCAACCGCAAGCGTGCGACTATCCACCTCAGCCTCATTCCCCCACTTACCCCATTTCACCAGTCATGGAGTACTCGGTAAGTTAATGACAAAGGGTGTTATATCAAATTCGTTGTTCAATGTAACCCTCTTCTACAGACAAATGGACTAAAGAGAGACGGGCATCGCTGGGCCAGCGGCGCGTGTGCCGAGTTTCCGCATCCCTCCTCTATCGGTTCACACCACGGCGGAATTGATGGCGTGCCAGATACATGCCAGCCATTCTCACCTATCACGCCCTTCCAGGGCCAGGAGAGACTATATCATGCTCACACTGCCAGTCAGATGCCATCATCGAAATTACCAGCATGGTCTATGCCCTACGCGCGGCTTGAACACGACTCCCTAAAGAACGTCCATCTTTTGGGGTTTTCCAACACCTCGAACCCGAGAACACCTGATGCAGGCTCCTTTCTGCGAAAGATTCTGAATCTCCCTGCCCATACACTAATCCACCTAAGCTCCCTTAGAGATTCACGGGACAGTGCTGGAAGGCCTCCTTACTCCATCCCTCAACTGGCCGCCGTCGCGATTTACAGCAATCCGCGTGATAGGGCATCGGCGGCTGAAATTAGAAAGGCCCTTATGGACCGTTTCGAATATTTCCGACACAACGAAAGTCAGCTGAAAGTTCGTCAGCCATATTTGTTCTTCTGATAGTATTCTGAAGACTAACATCTGCAGGAAACCCTCAAGCACGCCTTGTCTCATCATTCGCTTTTCCACCGAGCTCCACGTGCGTCTACGGAGCGTGGAAAGGGCGGTTTCTGGTACCTTGACCTTAGCAATCCATTCGGTTCGCGTCCACGTCGGCGTACGGTTAGGCATGATAGTGACCCAGCCTTCAAGCATAGCAGAACTATGCTGGACACTTTTGATAGAAATTCGGCGCCACGGCAAAGGTCTCTTCCGGCCCAGGTTGATATAGAGACGACCTCGAGTACGCACTCATTGGTGTACTCAACCGACTCTCCTTCCTGCTCCGGCTCTTACGGTGAGAACTCCCACTCCCCCACATTTTTCGCGACGGATTATATGTTGCAACCTCACTCTGGATAAAATCCGTTGTCAGACATGTACGTCTGCATTTAAGTTTCGTCCCTCGCTATCAGGTTTCAACAAACAATTACTATGTAACCGCACTCGCTTTTTGTATTACATGTTCACGTCGTTATCTTCCCACATTCACATTCTCTGCTTCTACTTTCCTCGCTTTCATCTGGCTTTTTCTCTATCATTGTAGCAGACTTCGGAGGTTTCCTTAGATTTAATCTCACATGTCACAGTGCAATACATATTTTCCTTATATGCTCAGAGAAATTTATGGACCAGAGCCTTTTGAACAATATACGTTATTCGTGCTTAACGCGAGATTACGATTCTCCAGGAGTCTTGAACCGCCTCAAAGCCCTTTGTCGTGCCTCTTTATAGTCAACAATTGGCAAGGGATACCCCAGAGCTCGAGCAGTCTTGGCTGACGGGTTGTGTATCTCTGGAACGAACGATGAGGCCCATGACGGATGGTATCTGCTGATCAACTTACCGGAAGTCTTGATTGATGCCAACTCTGGAACAAACTGTCTGATAAAATCGCCCTTCGGGTCGGCCTGATACACCGCCAGTGAGAAAGTATCATGAAAGAAAGTCGAGAGACCTTGACCTTGACACTCTGATTGTACGGGTTGAAGATCCGAAAATATGGGCAAGGATCAACACCTGTACTAGCACACCACTGCCATCCACCGTTGTTAGACGCAAGGTCGCCGTCAATGAGACTCTCCATGAAGTACTATGAAACGTCAAAGTGAAAAAGAATTATGGAATGCTTCTGAGAAAGACTAACCCTTTCACCGACTCTCCAGTCAAACATGAGATTCTTCGTAAGAAACATAGCAGTGATCATCCTAAGACGGTTATGAAGCCATCCCATCTCCCGAATACACCTCATCGCAGCGTCGACGATGGGATAGCCTGTCATACCGTTCTTCCAAGCCTGAAGCAGTTCGCTGTCGGTATCCTTCGAGAGCTTCCCCTTTTCCGAAGATTGATGAGCCTCCCAGACGACAGCAGCGTACTTTTCTAGCCATGGTCTGCCCATACTGACTCTTGGAAAGGCGACAACCAGATTGATATAGAAATCACGCCACGCCAGTTCTTGGACCCATCTACCGATTCCCGTCGTCTTTCCTCCGTCAACTTTATTTACCCCAAGCAATTTCATTGTAGCACGAACACAGGTGCGCGCAGAGATCACACCTGCTGATAGATAAGGACTACAACACACATTAGCGCACAAATACATTGTAAAGAATAAAACTGACCTGAGACGACTTGTGGTATCACTATCTGCTGCATCGCGACGCGTGTCGTATTTGACAATGCGGCTGGATGATTTAGATTCTTCCTCACCAGAGGCAAAAGGATCTGCAGATCCCATTTGAGAAGAACGCGCCTTGGTTTTTAAGAACCTGTTTAGCATCTAGCTCCGCGTAAGTTCTAAACCTTCGTTTAAAGATAAACGGCATACTAAGAGGGCTTTCTCTTCCCCTGCGGGCCAGATAAATGCCGTTTTCTCTTTTATGAGATCGTCCAACTCAAAGCCTTCTACATAGGCTGGAATTGAACTGTCGAACAGACTGGAGTACCGGCTGCTCAGAATGGATTCAGAGTTGGGTTTCGGCGTGGTGCAATCTTCAAGATAATAAGGAAGATTATCGTTTAAATTTACTAGCCACCTTCGTTGATACGCCGAATAAACCTAGAAAAGTGGGAGTTAACTTTAAATATTCGTGTACGAGGAGGCCCTGTTCTCACCACGTAAGGCTTATTTTCGGCGGAAGCAATGGCTCCGGGATCTATGATGCATTTGTCATGAACGAATATAGCGTTAATTCCTTCCCGCTTGGCCAAAGAGCAAATTTTGATATCACGCCACATTTCGTCAACCTCATATTCCATGTTGGCGTAGACTTTGGTGCACTCCAGAGAAGAGAGGAGAGAGACTAATTTGGCGGGAACCGATCGCCGCACTTTTTCGGTGAGGACATGCAAAGGGATGTGCAAGTCGTATAATGATTTCTGTTTCAAGGTGCTTATTACGTTTGAAGCGGAGAGTTGATTATGAGTGGCATGCCTGTATGACGGAAAGGTTTCTCAACGTAAAGTCTATTCTGCGAGGACTTCGATCATGTGCAACGTAATCTTGAGGGCTGAGAATGAACAAAACGATTAGAGGAATCTTGTCATTCTGAGCTTGGGCAGAAGCGAGCGATAAAGCCCTGTTGTTATGAACTATATGCAGCAAATTCATGAGCTGATACACGGATGCGAAAACAGAAGACCAACTTCTCAAGTCTCCCATTCTCATCCAGTACACTACGGATTTGCCCTTGACAGGATCCATGAGACCATCCTTGACTGCCTTAAGAAGGATAGGGAAAGGCGGATTTGCGTCAACGGCTGCAGCTGCTTCTTGCGTTGCGATCTTGTTGGGCTTGAATGTAGAGGATGAACCTGTGATGCGAGATTTCTTCACCCTTGCGGGCGGTGAGGTACTGAGAGGGCGCACACGTTTTTGCATGGTGGTTGGAACGAGAGAGATGGTGGTACAAAGGAACGAACGCATCGAGACGTTGACGTTTCGTTTTATATTTATATTCTTAGCGCGTCGATCAGGATCGCAATCGAGATCACGTGGGATGACGATTCATGACGTAGCCTCCTCCGCTTGCTCAGCTTTCTCTTCAGCTTCAACGACTTCAATATCCAGTGGAAATGTAAGGATGGCGGCGATCCCAGTCAATTGATTTAGCTCTGAAACATAGTAAGACAGTGAATGTGGATAGTAGATATGAATTGGCCTACGCTGTCCTGACTCATGCATACTCGAAAAGATGACCACCTCACCACCCTTTTGTTGGACAGCTTCAACCAGGGCAACGTATTTCTTTCTAGTCTCTGGAATGCTTGCCCTTATGCTGGGCGTTAGAATACCACGTAAACATTAATAGATATTGTGCATACCGAAAAAGTTCATCGGAGATCAGCAGCGTACCTATAGCGCCACGATCTGCAGCCAAAGAGACATGATCGCCCCCGTACCATGCGCGCATTTCGTCCGAACCTAGCATCTTGAAGAATCTAGGGACTTGTTAACCAATGTCTGTACTAGGGGAGAGATGGAGGGTTCACTTGTCTAATACAATACCTTCACGAGCAAATTTCGTTTCTTTCAGTTGCGAAGCGATCTAAACAAATTATAAGATCAACTGCGACATGAATAGATTATGACACTCACCTCAGGACTCTTCAAGACCTCCACAAGACTGTGTACATGCGGGCTGCTCACATGTACTCTGACCGTCTTCTCTCTAAGAGCCTTCAGAAGAATCTTGTCTCCTCTTTTCCCAGCCTCATCGACCATGTATGTGAATACAGAATCGCGTACCCACCCGGGACTGGCAATAACGATCGCCTTGAGACCAACGTTCGAGTAGGGTATATGTCGGATGAACGAACTATATATTGATCCATAGAATTTCTGCAGCGCCTTCTCATGCTGCGACGCGCCCGATGATGCTGCCTTTCGCGGAATAGAAACTGAGATTCGCTGTGTAACCAGCGTCATATGCTCTGAAAGGAGACAGAATGCTGCGGTGCCTTCACCACACACAACAGCACCAACTTCAGCACCCCTTCCGGGAACGATGGACTCCTCCACGCGTGCTATTGCAACACTATCCCATCCATCAGCCTTCTCTATCCGTACATCGCGATTGGCTTCGATGTCAAGTGTATGATATGCCCCCAATTTGACGTATTGATTCTCGGAGGTGACTCGACCAGATATATGCAGGGCAGCAGTATTGGCATTTGCAGATGAGACCTCCGCGGATGTCGACCCTTCACTTGTCGATGGAGCGGCAGAGGATGAAAAGTCAACACGGCTGACCTGTAATGTGAGGTTCACACGAACGCGTTGCGAGTCAATGGATCCAGTTGTAGATATTTTTTGTACTCGTCTGGATGAAGAGATCAAGGACGGATTGAAATTCAGGTTCACTACGACGAACCGTATGGCAGAAGCCCTGACAAAATCCTGCTCTTGTATCAGATTGTACAAATGCCACATGTCTTCGTCATCTTCTGGACGCAGGGTAACATGTCCCTGCAGCATACTATCAGAAATCAAATCATGAGAGACCAGGAGGGAACATACCGCTCCATGTTTGTCTATATACTTATTGACGAGCTTCATAGATATATCCAGTCACAAGATAAAGTCATATGTACAAGCAGAGTGGATAATGTACAGATGATGTACAGAGGGAAAGGAGGTGATTCCCTTTTTTGGAACTGTGATGCTCGTTGATCTCGAACGATGAGGTGCGTCTCATGCACATTGCCCCTGGCTAGCCTCATGTTTATCCTGGCAGTAATAAGAGAATTGAAACTCTCGCAGCTCGCCTGTTAGAACCTAACAATCCTCGCAGCAGGGGACAGGATTCCGACGATGATGACGATGAGGCGCTCTTTGCAGAACTAGAGGCCGAGATAGAGAACGACGGAAGTTACGCCATGAGAGAACAAGGCCTTGAGGTTCTCAAAAGAGAGTAAGGTGTTATTATCCCCTCCAGCCATCCATCTTATCATTGACACGATCTGTAGAATGGAAAAAATGCAGGCATTAAAACAAAATCAGCATGGCGTATACACGGAAATTTTCGACGAGAAAGAGGTTATCCGCGTTACAGCGTCAGTCGAAGGAAATATCTATCTGTGTCATCATACTGAGATTTCTCTCCTAGACAAGAACCTAAATCTGTTGTCCATTTCTACCATTCGAACTTCAAACGGTGTGAAATCATGGACAAACATCTCGCTGTAAGTGTACTCGGATAGCCTTTTGAGGCTGATACCAAGACGAGAGCGTAGGTCTTGGCAACTAAGTATTTCAATACGCGGTTCATTCGAGTTTTCGTCGAGAACGTACCGTGGTTGGTCGAGAAGCTTGCTATCAAGGTCCTGCCATGCGTGATATGCTTTCTAGATGGAACGACGAAGGACCGGTGAATGCCTTCAACGGCCGTGAATCCAAGACAGTGCTAACCGTAAACAGGGTGATCGGCTTCGAAGAGCTTGGAAATAACGACGCTTTTACTACCGCTGTGTTGGAGCTGAGATTATCCGCCTCAGGTCGGTCTCTTTACAAGATTCTAGGTGTGTGCTGTCGTAATTGACCAGAACCCTCCAGGCGTATTGCAAAAACGAGAGCCCTCCGGCGTTAATGACATCTACAACGTGTCGTCCTCCAGTGCCATACGCACGAAAAGGAAAGAGCAGGATGATGATCGTGACATATTCGATCTGGATGATTGAACCGTCGGTGTTAACGATGGTCGAATCAGAGCCTCTGGGTTGCCTCGAGACGGTCTGGGGATGTGTAGGTTATCAATTGTGTTCGGGATGTTTCTCATCATCCGTTTCTGTTCTGATGCGGCGCTTGGCCACAGTGCCATTAGAATCTAGACTTGAGACGAGGTCCGGATTCGTTCTTCGACCTTCAAGTTGTACTTTTGAGGCGTGTCTCGTTGTACCCGCGTTGTTTTAATCTGTGCCTTGTTTCTGAATACTCAAAAAATAGCTTTTGTGCCGCCGCCAATTCGATAGAGGAAGGAAGGAGCCTCTTGGGCATTCTGGACCTCGTCCGTATATTTCTTGTCGTAATATGTATCCGGCAACATGGTGAGTGCTTAGAGGCCGGGATTCAAATACTCCGAGTCTTTAGCCACAGGACCTAAAGTACTAGTACTTGTAACTCGAATTTCTTTCGGCAATAATTTTGATTTACGCGATAATTTTGATTTACGCGATAATTTTGATCACATGACCTCCCAGGATTTGACTCGATTCGGAATTTTCAGAGGCGTTCAGAATCACTATCATTGTTTTCCAAAATCTGAGCAATCATGCCTACCGTTGCTGTGGACAAAGCTGAGCTCTGGGAGAGACTAGGGCAGGAATTCTGTATGGCCTCCTGTTCCATACTTGAAATACCAACTAACTTGTCGCTCAGCTACGGAGGATTTTGATGCATTATGCTTTGAATATGGTTTAGAACTTGACGAAGACGTACGTATTCTGCATCTGGATAGCTTTGTGGTCTTATATTCTCTTGATAGACCACCGAAGAGGTTGAAGAAGCCACCAAGAAGGGATTACCTGCTGAACGTCCCGTGCGTTTCGTGCCGCGTCCATCTCAAGCTACTCAGTTCTCACTCCATCTTTCAGCAACTGAAAATCGAGATACCAGCCAACCGGTACATTCATAACACACTCTCTTCCATTCATCTGAATTCATCTGAGTTCTATCCCTCAATTCCAGATACGATCTTCTCTGTATCGAAGGCATCGCGAGAGCGCTCAAGGTCTTCCTGGGGAAAACCACAGCGCCGCAATATAAACTTGTCTATCCTCCAGGGGGAGACTCTAAGCTTTTGACAGTGACTATCCACCCGGAGGTGAGCCCTGTTCGCGAGTGCAAAGTCACTCTCTGTCTAACATATGAAGACACAAAAAATCCGGCCTTACTTCGCCTGTGCTATTCTGCGCAACATCAAGTTTACCCCGAGGTCCTATGCATCGTTCATCGATCTGCAGGATAAGTTGCACCAGAACATTTGTAGGAGACGGCAACTGGTCGCCATCGGTACGCACGATCTGGATACACTCCAAGAGCCATTCAGATACGAGGCACGTCCACCTCAAAACATTAAATTTTCGCCGCTCAATAAGGACACGCAATATACCGCTGAAGAGCTTATGACATTGTACGAGGTGCGTTACATTTCTTTCCGTCTGGAGCAAAAATATGAATCTGGAATCAGTCGGATAAACACCTCTCGAAATATCTTCATATCATTCGCGATTCGCCGGTTTACCCTATCATATACGATGCTAAAGATCGTGTTCTATCGATGCCTCCAATAATCAACTCCAACCACAGTAAGATCACTTTGGACACGAAAAATGTTTTCATCGACGTCACTGCTACGGATAAAACTAAGCTGGATATCGTTGTGAACATCGTCGCTACAATGTTTTCAGAATATTGTGCCGAACCTTATACGTATGAGCTTCCCAATTTATCTTAATGCAAAAGGCGCCTCATATTTTTCCAGAGTTGAGCCCGTTAAAATTATTACATCGACAGGGGAGACTACCATTTCACCCAACCTCACGCCCCGTGAAACAACTGCGCATTCCTCGTATATTAATTCATGTACAGGACTCGGCCTCACCACGGACCAGGTCGTTCCGCTATTACAAAAAATGTCATTGGAAGCGACTGTGGCCGGCTCGGACCCAAAGAAAGACACGATCAATGTGCGAATCCCTGCAACAAGACCGGACATCTTCCACGAGTGCGACATCATGGAAGACGCGGCTATTGCTTACGGCTTTAATAACCTACCCCACACCTTCCCCAGCACCACAACAGTTGGCCAGCCCTCGGCTATCAGCAAGTTGAGTGACATCATTCGAGTCGAATGGGCCTTGGCTGGGTGGGTCGAGGTGCTGCCTCTTACATTGGTGTGTCATACAACCTCTGATACAAGTCTATTACGACATTGCTAACTAGTACAACTCGATAGTGCTCCCTTGAAGAAAATTTCTCGTATCTTAATCACACTGATCCCAAATACACTTCCACCGCAGTACGCATCGCTAACCCCAAAACCCTTGAATTCCAGGTCGTACGCACTACTTTAATCCCAGGGCTACTTAAGACGGTTCGTGAGAACCGTTCTCACGCGCTGCCGATCAGGATTTTCGAGACCGGTGATGTCGTAGTCAAGGACCTCTCCCGGGAGAGGCAGACACGAAACATCAGACACGCGGGTGCGGTGTGGTGCAATAAAAGTGCCGGGTTCGAAGCCGTGCATGGGGTGCTTGATCGTGCCATGAAGATGTTGGAAGTTCCGAGGATAGGGAGTGAAGAGTATGAGAAAGAGACAGGGTACTACTTGAAGGAGACTACGGGTAAGTGCAGTGATGAATTGATCTCGTGTGTGACGATAATAAACGGCGGCAATGGTCTAGATCCTGCGTACTTCCCTGGACGTGCGGCAACGATATACTACCGACCGCCGCAGGTAAAGCATGGCGTATTGACAGATTTGAAGCACAAAGCAGAAACGGCACTGCATGCGAAGAGGGATGTGGAACTAGGAACATTGGGGGTGTTGCACCCGAGCGTGCTCGAAAAATTCGACATCGGCTATCCATGTTCTGCCATCGAATTCACCCTTGAGCCGTTTAAGAAGGAGATGCAGGGGATTTGGACTAACGATGCATGATGGAGAAACAAGTGACGATAATATAACACAAATAAATATAGATGATGCAAAGAAGGTCGCCGTCATGTGTACTCCTCGCCGCTGGAGGTTCCGTGGTACTCTGAATGTGAATAACGTCTAAAAAATGTAGATTAGAAAAAAAGGCTCATTAGTGTAGCGGCAGAGGAAAGACCTACTTGGTGATACGGGATAGGTGTGCTCGGTTGGCATTCCTAATCAGCCGGTTGATACGCTGACAACTCTCCATTCTGGACTGCATGATAGACTCGTACATGTCGAGCACACGCAAACTGTGTGTCGGACGGCGTGGCAATGAGGCGAGCTTGATTTTCAAGTCTTTCTTCCGCCTGATCCAGCGGGACGAATGTGGCGACTTCGGCGATGGGAGTTCAGGCGACGGTGTAGGCGAGGGGCGTGGGGAAGGGCCCTCGTCGTCATCATCAGAGTCCTGCAGCTCTGCGCGCGTCCGACGGATCCACATGCGCTCCTGCTGGTAGAACGAGACCAGGGAGTCGAGGTTGGTGAGCGGCGAGCGTAGGACAGGGATTATTTCGTTCATTGGGGGATAAACAGTCATTGGGGCTTTTGGTGGAGACGGCGGGGTATATAAAGCATAACAGAGGCTGGACGGTGTTTGGTTCGAACTAGGCGTCAAATTCTGCGTCATACTAGCTAGTTCCATAGGACGTAAGGCAGAACGGGATCGCCTGGCGCGTGTCTGGACTGGGGGAACTCAGGATTACATAGCCGGTCGATGACTTTAAGTGGTCCAGACTAGCCGACTAGGCACTTTCGACGCGTGCCAGAGATCCAAGCCAGATGCGACTTCGATATCTAGATTCTGTGAACCGATACAGAATGATATCGTCAACCGGCAGCAATCCTACTGGCCAATAGACTTCGATGGAACCACGGAGGCGAATACAAGCAACACAGACAGAGCATATGTCAACCAGACACATCTCCGGAACTTGTCCACGGCAACCTAGACCACACAAGTCACGTGTTCGTCACCTACGAATCAGAGCCTCTGTTCCACTTATAGAGTGGCTGTGTTGCTTCCTCTTCCCGTCATGGTCAAGCCCGTCCTCGTTGTTGTCGCCGCCGTCCTGCACGTCGCCGGAGCCCTCGATGTCTTTCATCGTGGCGTACATCCCGACCTTGATGAACAGCCTTTTTCCCTCCGTGGCCAGCTCCTTCTCGACGATGATACACTGGCCTTTACACAATCACCCTCTTTCTCTAGTGACCTCTATTCTTTCGCCCAGACGCTGAAAGAATTGAACCTCGATAATGACCGCGCCTCCTACCAGGTGGCCCTAGATCGCTCAGCTAGCTGGGAAATTTCTTCTGTAAAATTCGTACGTTCCAGGTCTATTTGTAATCTAGAGCCTCCGCTTATACGCGCGTTCAAGTGCTATCTTGCTCAGCCATTCGCTGAAAACTTGATACTCCATAAATCCTTGGCGGATTCAACGCCGTATGCTATTGATTATTTTGTCTTGCCGATACCCAAAGATGGATCCTGTCCGAAGACGTTTTGGGTAGCTTCCTCCCGTGCCAGACCTATAAATACAACAATTAGTCTTCGCCCGCGACACTTTCCACCCTTGTGAGTTTTTAAGAATACACGAATTTGAACTAAGCCCGCTTCTATCTATGTACTATCGCTGATCGTTATCTTTTGTTTGCAGGCCTGAACTTCGAACCCCTCCTCCTTTGACGCCACAAGGAGAACCCGTGCAGCCCCCCGAAGAAAAGAGTTTCTTCCAGAAGTACTGGATGTATATCGCTGCGGTCCTCATTGCTCTCAGTACGTTCCCTTTTATGGTTTTTCCCCCGAGTTAACCACTGATCGTCCTGCAGCACTTTCAGGTGGCGCTCCAGAAGAGGAAGGGGCTAGACGTCAGGCTTGATATTCGCTATCGAGATTCGACATCACTTCTACCCTGCATTCTCGGGCTTTGTTATGTTTTCTTCGGTCATCGGGATCTATGCAGGATCGCAGATTGTATCGTGTGCTTTGCGCCTACTCCAGGAATAAATTATTTCTCGGCTGTCCCGCCTTGACGCAGAAAAATGCGCAGCCTTACTTAGTGTGGTTGCCTAGTATACTGATGTCCGGCATGGAAGCGATGCGAAACCTGTCCGAGGACTCAAGTTCCTGATGCAAAGGTCCAGCCAAACTTAGACAAGCACTCCGATCACCAGAACAGCGGGGTCCCGTGTCCTGATCTTCTCAGTTCAATTCTCGAAGCCAGATTCGACTGTCTTGCGTGCTCAGCAAGATCCCAACATTCATGCATTCTGAGTCGCCCTCTGTGTCTGGGCAGGTCGACGCGCCAGTATTCAGCAATGAGAAGGCCGTGACGCAGCCCACCTCGGATCTACTATTACTCGTATTCATTCATGGCTTCAAGGGAGACGATGAGACGTTCCTGCAATTCCCTCAGCGGATGCAACACATTCTCTCCGATACTATCCCACATTGCACTGTGGAATCTATAGTATTTCCTGTATACGAGGTATGATCACCCGCCTCGGCCTGTCTGATCACATCACCTGAATTCTTTCCAGACGAAAGGGGATCTAGTAAGCATGTTTTCACCCATACACGGGAAATGCAAGGCGAATACTGTCATAGAATGAAGCCGTTGTACGGTTTGCTGATTGGTTGACAACACTGACGGTGGAAAGGGAAGTTGCTTCAGGAGGGGGTGCTGGGAAAGCGAAGATCGTGTTGTGTGGCCACAGGTATGTATTACCATCCAAAATCCCGGGAATATATTGCCCAAATGATACAGCATGGGTGGTATCCTTGCTGCTGATACCCTACGCGAATTTGTCAAGACCAAGCCCGACCAAAAGGCGCCTCTCTGGCCAAAAATCATCGCCTGTATCGCCTATGACACTCCAGTTCGTATATCATCTCCTCACTCAACTTGAAGACTCAACAGAGTCTGTAGTACCTCGGTCTACACCCCTACGTATTCAAAAACAGCGCGACGAAAGCAACAGAGTACGTCAACACTGCCCGAACGGTGGGCTCTACTTTGCTTGGTTCCTTCGCAGGGTTCGGGGTCAAAAAGGCCGCCGATTCAAAGCCAGCTGCTGAGAACACGCCACCCCCTCCAGAATCAAAACCCTCTTGGAGTAAGTGGGCACCAGCTGCTTATGCCGTCGGTGGTGCTCTCTTGGCCGGTGCGGCAGCAGGCGGAGCCTATTACCGGCGCGATGATCTAGGTGTGGGATATACGTGGGCCACAGACCATATGAAATATGTGAGGAATCTATGGGACGAGCCAGCCCTCCGCCAGCGAGTAGAGGACCTGGTCGATATTGAAGAACAAGAGGGTGTCATTTTCCGAGTGTACGTACACCTTTCCTGGTACGTCGTCATAAGGATATGCTAAACTTTTTAACTTTCACAGGTTCTACACCTATCTTCCTCCAGTCGCCCTGGTTCATCCCAATGCCCGAACATTTATCGTGCTGCCCAAGAAAAATGCGCGTTCTGCGGGTAATTTTCTGCTAGCGAATAATGGCGTCGCTCCCGACGAGCTTCAGGCACATACAGGGATGTTTGGCGCGAAGACGAACGACGGTTACTATGAACTCGGGCTCCAGACTGCGAAAACTGTTCGCGAAGCAGTGATGCTGGGTAGGGGGATATTTGAGGATCCAGAAACACAGAAAGATAGTATCCAGGAGCGACTGGACATAGAGGATGCCACCAAGGAGACACGATCATGACTTGTGATGACATAGTTGGATGTAACTTATGGTTGTAAAATATGTACTATACCTCATCTATATCCACCGTATCATTATATCATTTTAGGGATAGCTGCATGGCGTAGGCGTCTTCACCGTCAGCGTCTGTGGGCTGAGTTGGCATCGGATAAAAACGATTAATCTAAGCAAAGACTTACAATATTTGTGTTCGATACTTTTGACGGTGAAGCCTAACGTATCCCTATAAAGACCTAATGCAGCACGGTTCGATTTTCGGACGTGTAGGGAGACATAAGAGGCATGGTAGACAGCAGCCATCGCTTCCTCTGTAGTAACACATTAGTGGAAGGTCCTTATGGTGAACGATTCGAACTGACGAGATTGCACCATCAGTTTTTTTGCCAGCCCCAACCTTCGATATGTTCGCAGTACGGATATTGAGGTTACATGCCCGTGGGGGTCATCACCTTCTCCCAATTCCTCCTCCCTACTACAACATTAGCGAGCTTCGTAACAAGGAGCTGAGGTGCATACATTTTGGCGAGGATGTATCCGACCACTCGACCTTCGCTATCTTCTGCGACATAGGAGAGAGAGGGCCATGTCAGGATGTGGTACAAGTCTAAAGACGATTGAGGACGGACGAGCAGCAGTGTCACTAATCCTTGCGCGTACAGTACTTCATCGTGTAGTTTTCTGGTAGATTTTGAAGGTTGCAGGCCTGCATACCATTACAATCTTTAACTAGTGAGCCAAGATCGAATCAATCTGGAGGGAAAACAGACCATCGATACGTGCGAGACGGATGTTCATTGTGGAAAGCGAGAAAGAAAAGATTATTTATTTTTGGGTTCGAAAATGTGGGAAGACACGTGCATAAGTATCCTGATCGTCATTCACTAGTCTAAAATGCCATTGATACGCTGCCAGGTGAATGTCTTCCGTTTATCACTGTACTCCACGAACTGAATGATTTCCAGTGGTTCGATGACAACTGTCAGCCCATCGATAGAGGCTGCAGGTGGGAATCTACATCCTGTGAATTCATCCATCCTTCGTCACATCTATGGGGTTCTGCCCTTCGAAAGAAAACAGCAATTCCCAGGGTACGTCGGTGATACCCGTGATCCTTTTCTCGTTTCCGTACTTACTCAACATTTGCACATACAGAGTCAGATGGGTCCCAGGAAAGGCCCGCAAGGTTGGAGCGACGCCCCTCGTCGCGACCGTAATGCCAATATGACCGGTGCGAATATGACTGACCTCGGTGCAAGAAGCCATAGTATCAAGTCTCCACCTATAGGTCCTGCTTTGGAGAGAACGAGCTGGGACACTGGCCAGTGGTACAAAAACTCCCAGCAGTCTGGTCCGTCGGATATTGGTCCTTCCACAGGCACGCAGGCTGGCGCGTCGGCTACTACTTGGGGCACGACTACTGACTGGGCAAAATCTCCGCCTCAGTGGGCCGACAAGACCCAGGACGCTGGCTTTGCGTCTCCGGCGTGGGGTAGAGCGAAGGACTCAGAAGGCACATGGGGCTCGACAAGCTGGGGCACAGGTAAAGCCAACGTGTCAGCGGGCACTTGGGACTCTCCTGTCTGGGGAACTTCAGATGCTGGGATAGGTTTGGAGAATGTGCCTGCCGAGGAACCGCAGCCAATGCAGGTCGACTCTTCGCCATCCACTCCAAAGGGTTACGAGAAGGAAATTCCAAGGCGCAATTCTCAGGATACGATCATGCCACCCCCTCTTCCCGATCCTACCACGACTTCAGCACACATACCACTGCCGAAAAAGAGGAAAGACATTGGGAAACAGCCAGCAACGTCGCTGACCGTCGATGTCTCAGGAAGTGGTTCCGGCGCTAGTGATCAGCCCCACTCGCCATCGCATTCGCTCACAGACACGCAAAATGTGTACAAGGAAGTCATGAAGTATGCTTCATTCCTCGTTCTAGCCTTGCACTCTTATTTGATTCTGATAGACTTTTCTTCAAACTGGTGCGCCTCAAAATCGAGAAATCCGAACACGAGGAAAAACATCGCGCCTGGAACTCAGCTCAAAGTTCACACCCCTACGCCAAGGGACAGGACGCTGGTGGAACACACTGGAATCAAGCCCAAAAGGAATTGGAAACTATTTACGGCATTAACCGGAACATTGAAGATACTCAGAAGAAACTCCTCAGCCTGCCAGATGTTTCTACTCCAAAAATATCTCTGGATGAAATGGAAGAAAAGATGAAGCAAATCACCAAATATACAGCGGACGTTGATCTTTGGATGAAGCAAGTAGCCGAAGCGCAGGACGAGGCTGAAAGAAAGGCTGCAGAAGCCGCTGCAGAGAACTATCCAATCGATATAGCACCGCATTGGAAGCCCAAAGAATGGCCTGAGAATCCTACCATGGAGTACTTCCAGAGACGCATTGCCGAGTTGCAGGATCAACTCAATGACGTTTCTGACTTTCTGGATCACAAAAAATCGATGGACGATGTTGATTCTCTCTTTGAGGAGAGCATCCAGAATAGTGATAGCCTCGCCCGTTTGAGGATGGAGGAGCTAGATCCAGAAGACGACCCTTTGACGTTGAGGCTAGATAACGCCGGTGGTCAAGTCGTTGAAATGATGTCGACGATTGCAGAGTACATTGGCAAGTTCGTGAACCAGAAGGATGAGTTGGAGAGATGGAAAGCCGAGAGGGACGCTAATCTGGCCGTCAAGGCAGAGGTTTGTTCAGTGAACACTCATCGCATACCATCTCACTCACCCTGTTTTGGGTTTAGCTCGAAGAAAAAATCGCCGGCTTTGAGAAAAGGTCAAAAGAACGCCGCACTTATCTTCAAGAAATGTCTGATGAATTGAGAGAACTGCGGCAGATGGAACAAGCGTACCCGTTCCAGTTGATCAATCCATTACTTGAACAAATCGCCACTGAAGTAATTGAGAAGGAAGTGGAGCCGGTTTTGGTGGCCTTGCATGCGGCCTGTGAGGCTGCGTCGACACAGAGCGTGGATAAGATAACTCAAAAGCTGGAGGTGGCCGCCCAGCCTATGGTCGAGAGCGACCGACGTCTTCGAGAACAGGCTCGCCGGTCCAGGGCATCCACGTCATCTTAGCTTTCCCTTTATCCTTGTGATATCGCCTCTGTGCATAGTGCTTACCCTTATTTGTTCTTTCTTGTGTTCTGGGTTCTGCTAGATTCTCTATAACACCCCACAATTGTATCTATACCGCACATCTGCCACATTCTAGCACACATTCTAGACCAGTGTACACAGGCGTTCCGTCCATAAGTATATGTATTGACTTGGAATTGAATAGCACGGCCTGCTATAATTTGTCTGCCTGGCTACGAGCAGCTCAGTTTCGGTTAGGGAGTTTGCGACGAGTCCATGCAGTTCCAGGGGAGTCCAGAGCTGCCGTAAAAAGAAGTGAACAGATCGTTTTATTGAGGCGTATCCCGCAGCCGTGTATCCCAATCCTCCGCCAGTGGGTATCAGCGTCACAAAGAGGAGGGACTATACAACACCGTCGTTGGATACTCGTCCATCACTCGACTGTCGAAATATTTGATTGATATATCATATAAATAAATTAACCTTCATGATGGCGTGCGTACACTACAGATATTGGCTTAATTGAAGTGTCACTAAAACGAACAATGCCAAAAGCAGGGGCAACGGGGGCACCGCACTGGGACAAGCCCAATCAGCTTGACCGCCATCATCATCATTGCCGCTATTGCCACTGCTGCCGCTTGTACTATTCCCATCACTATCAGATCCACCTCCGATGTTGGTTCCAGCATTTGTGGCGTTGTCTCCAGTTGAATCTCCTTTAGAGTTCGTGTCATTTCTAATGAAAAGATCAGTTAATTAGCCGTTACTAGATCAATAGATGGCCGAAGCGAGCAAAACTCACAGAACAAGCTAAGTCAGTGTTTCAAGAGGGAGCTAATGAGATAAAACGCAAGCTTAACTGAGAGAATAGCGTACCAAAGCGACTAGAGGAGATACGCTTAGCAACTTTAGTGACGAAGGACGGAGAAACTTACGATGCGCTCCCACTACAGGCCTTGCTTTGAAACCTTGTACTCCGCCGTCTGTGGTGTTGTAGAAATCTCCGAATGGCTGAGAGCTTAGTCCACTAGAGACCCAATCCTTGACAGATGAGATGAGCGAATCCCTAGTAGAGTTGTTTGTCATGATTGCGGCAGTCCAGACCTCCCAGCCTATGGAGAACGAATAGGTCTCCGGTCAACGAAGAGATGCCGCACCACGTACCGCTTAAGGTATACGCGTGACTAGCAGAAGTTTCAGAAATCCCATTCCTATATGTCGTAAGAACAATGAAGGCTCACCGAGTGTCCAAAGGAACACCGTACTTGTCTTGAAGACATCAAGTTAAGTACATAGAGCGATGACACCATTGGCGGAACTCACTTGCAACGGTAGGGTACCACTTCGTTTCTGTTTGAAACTTAGTTCGACTCCTTCTCAGAATATGAGAAGAAGGACGTACGTGTTTCATAGACAGATTGGGGAAAGATATTGAGATTCAATAATTTATCGGCATATAAGTTATAAGATAGGCCCCAGCTGAAGGGGGGTGAGATTACGCAACTCATAACGGAGGGGACGGTATTCACCTAGAAGAATCTCCATACTGAATTCGTCCAGATGACGATCAGAACTCAGGAAAGGGTTAGCCCGAGAGACAGATCTTACAGAGAGGGTAAGATGCCTTTTGTCATCGGAAAATGCCATGTTCTGCCATTGCGAGACATAATCTGAAGCGATGGACTAGAAATACAGTTGAGATGGAAGGACAGAAAAGGTTCAAGGAAAGAGACAAACGCTGTAATTATTGCTTTTGGTATCATCACCCATCATGTCAGCGATCTTCGCCATCGCCTCGATTCCGACGATTCCCTTGATTGCGAGATTGGTCTGATTTGCAAGAGTACCTGCAAAGTCGTCGGTGCTGAGCTGATGAGCCGGGATGAGAGAGTCGGATATCAAAAACTGCGCCCATTGATCCAAGAGATCCAACTGAGAAATGAAAAATAACTTAACAGGACGTATGATAGACGGGAAAAACACGGTCTTACGTATTTCGCTAGTTGGGATGTATCTCCGGTCTTCTGAGCGTAGCTCAGCGCCATGATAATCATGTTTCCGCTTTCTTCCACCGGCATGGTCTCATCCTTTCCGTCATTGTGGCCAGTAGCGTTGGGATAATTGAGGCCTATAGCAGATCATCAGTAAATATGGATCATGATCTTCCGGGGATGATCGGTATATGTACCTAAATCATGCACACTATACCGGTTGGGATATTGCCCTGTAGCCTGGTACTCGAAGACCACATTTAACATGTACTTCCCGAGCTCGGGGTTAGTGTAAAGAAATAGCGGCCAGGCTGGGAACATAACATCCACTGTATTCACGTCCTTTTAACACCAATATTAGCAGAAGGCGCAAGCGTCTCATCATGACTCACGCCATTACTTGAGATTTCTGTCAGGAGGAATGAGAAATATCATCACTTAACAATCGTCCAATGCACCTTTCAAAAAGACGAGGACATCCTCTCCGTTCCAAGACCCATTCGAGTTCTGGGATAGAGTTATTTCTGTTCCAGCGAATGCTTGTCTGATGGACAAGGCGACAATGCCGGCATAGTCTGAAGAGATATATGAAGCATCATGTTGCACAGTATTGTCAAAGTTATTGGCTCTTGTGATTGCATCGGTATAATCCGATAAAAATGAAGGGACCTGTGATGGGAACAGAATTGTAGTCTTGACTATGGGCAATGAAAACTGAATTTGAGGCGACCTACATAATCCACGACCGTCGTTTGGCTCAAGAAATATAAGCTTCGCTTCTGAATCGCGCCATCCGCGACGATGTACTGGATCGCAGGGTCACGGATGTGACCGATGGCCACCACCACGGGAATCGTCGACTCAGAAATATTTCCAAGTTCGTGAGCAAAGGCAAGAACAGGCCAACGTTCCTGAATAGCTCGAAAACCGCCGTCCTCAGTGTTTGACAAGACTCCATGGTTAATAAACTGGTTCCTGACATCAACATCAGCTCCAGTTTGATATGTTACACCCGCATTCTTTATTTTCAAGCTGTTTCAGTACGGTCATAGAATGATTTGGTATCTGATACGCACTGCCGGTGCCTGTGTTGCATAATATACAGAGCCATCTTTTAATGTTACCATCAGCAGTGCATTGAGGAATCGGCCTGGGATGGGTGCACGTACATTGCGTCCGGCCGTCAATTTCTGCAAAAGGCGAAGGGTCTTGCAGTTGGGCCTGGTGTACCAAGGTATCTCCGGTAGTGGTGGTCCAGTTCATGGCCAAGGAAGTATTCCCAGAAAGCCATTCCCCACTAATATCACTGTATACTGAGACAGAATGGTTCGAACCGTCATTAGCAGCGGCAGTAAGCGCGAGATAAGAAAATGGAAAGGATTGTTTAGTCAAATTGTGAGGCTACAACACGCGTAAGTTCGCGGTCACGAACGTATGGGACATGGCTCACCTCAACAGGGCTTAGAAAGGTGACTTGCAAGTCCACTGGTCCTGCAGTCATCACGAACTTCGACTGAGTTGAAGTAAACTGAGAAATTATTAGCTAAGAAGAACGTGTTATTTGGTTGGGACATACCTGGGCGCTACTTTGCGTAGCTTTCATGTATGAAGTGACACCTGCCGGAGTACCCAAGAAGCTATAAGTGGTATTGTCAACCTTGATCAAGCCTGCCCATCCGGTGATCTACCAAGCGCCGACTCAAGACACACTTTCATTCCAACACTGGACTTTCACTGACCTGTCCTGTATAGAACCTAGACCAATCGTCATTGAGCGCGGTACCGCCATCTTTCTGTGCCAGCCATGTTGACAGGTATGGCGAGCGTACAGCCAAGGGATACGACGGTGGAGTGAAAGGGGACGTGTTCAAGAGGGTGGCGCCTCGGGAGAGACTTATAAAGACAGAAGAAAAAAACCAGCACGCAGCAAAAGAATGCATGGTAAGAAAGGAATAGTTAGAGAAAAAGCAAAGGACATCTTTCGTATTTAAGCTACGCGGCAAGGATGTATAATTTGTAATTGATGAAACAGAGTTGTTGATGAAGAGCTGTTGTCCAGGCTTGTTAGAACCGCAGGGCCAACGTCGGGATCAGCATCGTCAGCATCACTTTGTATTCATTACTGGGTTTCGTTGCTACGTCCAGCAGGGAAGACTTACCTACGCCGATGATACTAATCTGTATGAGCCCATGGTCAAAACACTGATCTGGCCACCTTAAGCATTCGCGAGATAAGAGGAATTTCAGTGTTGCCGGACCACGGACAATACAGTAGATTGCTCATAAACACACTTGGGTGAGAAGGAAGATTCAACTACAGGTGTGATTTAATGAACAATTCTCGCCAGTGCTCAACTATTAATGGAGAATCAGCAACGTTTCGATGGATGGATGAAGGACGTGCATCTTGCTGAATATCCTGCGGATTTTACCGAAGGCGTGCAAGAATTCCGCATGTCTATCAGCGTCTATGATATCGAAAGCCCTCGCGCTGCAAGATCGAGGATATTTGAAATCATTGACTCGAAGTCGATCATTCCATTCCTTCATTCTCTCACAGGTATTGCTAAAAGTCCAAGAATCGTAGGAGATGAAGACGCAAGGATTGACGGTGCCATGTGCATGAGTGGAAGTCGAGAGAGATGGCAATGATGGTCTGAAAAGACGAGTCTTTATTTGCCTCAGTTTGGAGAGAAACGGAAGTACCACGTGACGTCATTCTTTGCTTCTCGCCCAGTGCCAGCCGCTTACTGCGAATTACAAGCAAAGAAAGTATCCCTTTGGATACAAATAGTGATAGCGGCTGCTCGCATTTGACTTATTTAATGCCTCCCCCATTCCAAGCAGTACGTTATTCTCATCTTCCTTTCGCGGCTTGGCCTTGTACCACCGAATATCGCTTCTTGCCAGTTTCTACGGAGCACGGACGCATCTTAAATACCTACCCGGAAACATTGAAATAGGATGATGTCAAAAAGACATCTCCACCGGCCTCCTTTCATCATTCGCCAGAGTTCATAGCGGTCCTCCTGTTCGCAATACCGCCACCCATTCAACAATTGAACATCCGAGTGTATTATCCATGTTTCAGCTTCAGCGGTAGAAGTCTAAATTTGATCTAGGTATCGTACAAATTCTTCTGAAATCTTCGTCCCAGCAATAAGCTACTAGAACGACGTCTGATACGACGACCAAAATGATGGGATGGTTCATGATGAGGCCCTGGAGCTCAGGTCTTACCGACTACATAAATGAATCTTTGACGCCCATCGTGGTTACATGCTCCTTAAAAGCAGTACCAAAAATGTAGGCGTCTTGATTCAAGTGCTCGCACAGTCGATTCAAGACCTGTAGAAAGACTCGTGTGGATGCCCAAAAATGATGGGAACAAAACGGTTTCCGGGAAACCCATTACTTGCGTGTATCGAGCGCATTAAAATAGAATGCAGTATCTCAGGAGCTGGCGTGAAACAAAACAACACGACACATTACATTATATGCATGTAAGCAACGACATTCATATAACGGTTTAAATGAAACAGAATTTATTCATCCACTACTTATTCGCGGCCTCCATTCTTAACAGCCGTCAGGAACAGTCTCATCGTCAACATAGTTCGCGACGTTCAGTCCCAAGCCACGGCTCGCGAACGCGTTCCAGGGAGTGCAGGCATTGGTCCCGTTGTAGCAGTTCACATCAGCTTGGATCCAGCATCACGAGCGTCCACGACTGCAATTCATAGACAGCGGATTAGCTAGGCTCTCGTAGACAGACGGACGATACACGACTATGAGATGGGGAGTGACGTCGTGTATGACGGATTAGCCACCACACCAGAAAGTGAGGATTCTCACTTGCATGTAGGGTTGCAAGGCTGGAGGGCAAGCGCGTCGATGAAGAGTTGGAGGTAATGATGTTTACGAAAAGTCCTGCGACACTCATTCTATGGGAGGCACATATTTGCATTGTCACGCACGTTTGTTTGAATCCTGGCATTTTCGATTACCCGTCCTGACGGAAAACTATTTAAAAAATGGTTAGCACAGTGGACAAGATTAGCACGGGACTTCTGCAATCGAAGGAATAAGATTTGGCACTTGATAAGTGAAAGGAGAGATATTGACTCGGGCGAGCTGTTTAGGGATGCATAATCTCGTTGAGCACGGTCGCTTATTCACCAAGCAGTAGCTCGGCACTTGTAAAGGCAGGAATAACGCACAGTATTTCAAACTGAAGCAGCCCACCTCTATAGGTAGTTCAGCGCTTCGATGAAGAACTTCTTGTACGATCGTACTTTTCTGCATTCCAATATGCGTTCGGCTGTTACAACGGCCGACTTTCCAGCGCCCGAGATAGTTTTCCTGGATGAAATTGAAAGCAAAATGCGTCGACAATCAAAATTGTGGCAGAAAGACACCAATGGGATGCTCGATGAGAATAACCTTATTCGGGATCCTGATATTTGGTATCAGCATACGACGAGTATGAGTTTTCCTTCGAGTCTGACAATGATATAGAATAGCCGGAGTCTCTATCTTCATTGTGATCGTCCTGTCGCTGTCCAGAAAGAGCATCAAGCCGCGAGTTCAATATTCGAATGGTGATCGCATAGGTTGCGTTAGGGCTACCCGGAGAAGAGAGAGCAAATTTGACTGAACTCAGGTGGTGATGACCAGTAAAAGTACCATCAGAGCAACGTATCCGTTTCTTCCATCCTGCCTGTAACTTGAATATATGTGTGGAAGGAGCTGGAGAGAAAGCAGTGAGGATTTGCGAGGTAAGTGGGATTTCATAGTGTTGCTGCACCACGAGCAATATAGTAGATTGATCAAAAATACACCTGGGTGATAAGGAACCTTCCACTACAGGTGCGATTTCAATGCGCTACTATTTATTTTCGACGGGTAGATGAAGGATGTACATCTTGAATATCTTGCGGATCCCATCGGCGGTATGCGTGAATTCTACATATCCATTAGCGTTCATGGTATTGAAAGCCCGTGGCGTGCAAAAGTGGTATCTTGAATTATGCGGCCTTTACTAGGTAGATGTGATACGGCATCTGCTTTCCTTATTGCACGGATTCCATATAACTTATAACAACGTCCCCATGAAGCCTGCTGAATCGACGACGCATTCGGTCCTGCTCAGAGCACGTTGCGAAATGCTGTAGGTGAACATGAAGACAATAGAATTGATGGCGAAATCGATTGCGCCGTGTGCAATCGCTGCAATGGCATATTGTGGGTCGTATGTGTCGTAAGGGAAATGGCCACTGAATTTTGTCGTACACCGGATAAAACATGTAATGCCGCCGGTGAAAAAGACGGTTAACAGGATGGCCGTTGAGTTTGATTACATAAGTACATTAATATCCGTACAAGTTCGCCCGTACAGCGTTTATCAAGATATTGTCCAGTGTATCGCCCGTGAGTTCCCACATATTTATACCCCGCATCTCATTCTTCTTCACGAACTCTGCTTTTAAACCTATTGACTCAGGGTCGTCGTACGAGACTAGCTGATTGGTATCCGCAGACCGAAGAAACGGAGTACTTGAACACTCATCCCAATGCCTGGTAAATCCTGACGACCCGACAAATTTCTGTTGGCCCTGTGCGTCTTCAGGAACCAAAGCGCCCTGTTTTATTAGACTACAGAATCGGGTTTGGCCTTGCTTTTCACCGTCGTCGGTAACAAGTGTAGGTGATCCACGCTTCGAACGAGTACGAAGTTTGGTAGCATTGGATGTGGAAAGGATTCCGTATGCAGGTATTCCTAGCACGAGCTGATACGGGTCAAAACCGGCTGCTGTCCAAGCATTTATGGCTGCTTCCGCGTTGGCATCAGGTTGGGTGGAGTTCCTGCATCTATCACTGAGCGGGGCATTCGGTCCTGGATTCTGGGAAGCTAAGAACGCATGAGCTCGATCAGATAGCCAGATCAAGGTCGCATACCACTCCAAACATCATAATTCATAATCAGGATCCAATCCAGCAGTTGAGCAAAAGCTGACACATCCTTCAATGGCACTCCGACACCATCGACGAAAGGCGTATGATCTACAGCGGCTGTGAGAAATGCACCTGTGGGTAGCATTTTGCGAAGGAGACCCAGAAACTGTAGATAGTTGGCCGAATCGGATGGGCTGACTTGATTACCAGATTCGCCTTTGCGACCAGGATACTCCCAGTCGAGATCGATACCATCCAAGCCGTAGACATAATAGAAATTGACGATGTTCCCCGCGAAGACTTGTTGGTTTACTTCGGTTGATATAGCAGTAGAGAACCAACTGGGAAATTATCAGTATGTAAACAAGAGAGCCAGAACAATTAACTGACCGGCTTCCGCCCCAACCGCCTATACTAAGCTTGACCTTTGTGCTGTTACCATGCGCAAAGTTCACAAGGCGTGCCAGAAGATCAGAGGCAGCATCATCCCAAGTCAAATTGAAGTGTTCATCAGGAGTAGCAAACGCGAAATCGATCCAGTCATATAGCCCGTAATCGATCGTTTCTGGAGAGTAATTGCCCTCAGCCCAACTTGGATAATAGGCCATCACAAGAGGTCTTTTGGTACTAGTGCTATCTGCTTGAGACGATGCTGTTTCCGAAGACGAAGATGGATAGACAAAGATGCCGTCTGATGAAGACTCGACTTCTACGCCGAAGGATTGATGCGGTGTGGAGTTTGACAATGGCGTGTTGGTTGAATTTGTGTGTTGTGAGGTAAAGACGGAGGGAGTAGCAGAAGTAGCGTTGTTATTGTCGAGAATCGGCGCAGAAATGGCAACTGGCAGACACGCCGACAAGGAGAGTATAGCAAGCGTGTTCAAAAGCATCACGAGAGAAGGAAAGATAGGTTGCACAAAGAAATACACCGCCAGGGTGGTAGAGAAAGGAAGGGAAATGGGAAGCCGCCCATCTAAATGGCCGTTTATATTGATGGTAGCCACATGCAAATATACGTAAATAACGCGTCTTAGCCGCCACGATAACCTGTGACCAGCTGTGACCTAGGTGTTTCATCCATCTCTTGATTTGGCCTGCTTCCAGGCTTTAGCATGCGGTTGCACGATCACCTGCATATTCTCGTACCCTTTCATTGACCCTTATGACTCAACCTGTAATCGAAATAATAGGACCGTATCCTTGCCTCACTTGTAGTAAATCGTGAGTCTCGCTTCGAGTCCATTACTCTGTTGAGGCGGTGTTTTACGAATACTTGAAACGACATGCTAGCCTCTGGAAACGAGGATGTTTCTCCGTTCTGTGTCAGAGGGTACCACATGGTTGTGAGTGATCTCAAACAATTATGCCATCCTTCTTTTCGGGAAGGCAACCGTGACGATGGTGTCATTCTATCATCCTATATAAGCTCGGGGGAACTCCTGCTTTATCTCATGCCCCACAGCAGTACCACGTACAATATGTTAAGGTTGATCTCTCTTTTCCTCTTCTTTGCCTATGTGCAAGCCTTGGACTGGATCGCGACACCCTTTAATCCACCGTCTGTTCCTCTTGCTGTGAGAACACCGTACCTCTCAGCCTGGCTTCCTCAAGGATCAGGTGCTGCTCTCAATGATGTTTGGCCAACATTCTGGACGGGTTCTGTACGCGACCGAATATCCCACTTTTTGTGATCTAATAATCTGTCTCTAGATCCTTGGCTGGGCCGGCTTTGTCAAAGTTGACGGAACCGCGTATAGTTTCCTTGGAAGCGCCAACGTTCCCGGCGCGTCTTTCCGGAAAGCTACCCAAACGAGTTTCAGCGTGAGTTATTGTGATATAGTTCGAAGCATCTTGTAAACCTTTCGCCTCATGATAGTTCACATCTACACAAAGCACTTTTGTCCTCTCAGCTGGATCAGTGGAACTTACTGTGTCGTTCTTGAGCCCGGTAGATGTAAGTACACATACTTTTCTTGTACAAACCACCCGATCATTAACCATCTGGAAGGCGACTGATCTTGTAAAACAATCGATCCCATTCGCATACATGACCGTTTCTGCCGCTTCGACGGATGGTATTAAACACTCCGTTCAAGTATATACTGATATAAGCGCTGAGTGGGTTTCGGGAGACACATCGCTCACAGCAAACTGGACTACCTCTACCGGGAGCATCCTCACACATCAAGTACAGCTGGCAGTCCCATCAGAATTCTCAGAGGTCAGCGATCATACGCAGTGTGAGTCTTATTTACCTATTTACTGTGTTCTCTTTGCACGGTTGATCACGACTTATGAAAAGATGGATCGGCTTTTTACTCGACCATCAGTGTGTGTTTCCACATCCTTGCTATCTGATTGACACATCTGATTTTTTGGGATAGACCGACCATACAACGTATCAAACTGGAGCCGATGTCACAGTTCGTGCACAATTCATCAGCAATGGTATTCTACCGAATACCCAAGACACAAATTTCCGTGCAGTCAGTGACAATTGGCCTGTTTTCGCTCTAGCCAGCGATCTTGGTTCCATTTCCAGTCCAACGCAGCCATTAGTCTTTGCTATTGGTCATATTCGCGATCCTGCAATTAGTTACATCGTCGCAAATAACGGGCATCAAGACAGAAGCCTTTATTTCTGGAGTCAGTATTCCGATACTGCTAGCCTAGTGTGTATTCTTACACTACTGTGTACTGAATTATCCTAACGCGTGCCTCTCAGATCAAAGCGTTTCTTCAGGACTACCAAGACGCCCTGTCTCAAGCAACCGTTTTTGATTCCATGGTTGATAATGATGCTTCAGCAATCTCGGAAGACTATGTAGGAATCGTTGCATTGTCCGTCCGACAGGCCATGGGGTCAATGGAGGTGACTATTTCCAAGACTACGGATGGATCGTGGAATACGGACGATGTTTTGGTTTTCATGAAGGGTAGGTGTCTGCATATTTATAGTTGACTTTCTATTCAAGTTTTCTCTGTAGAAATCTCCAGCGATGGAGTAAGTGGAATCATTGTTCAATTCGATAATTCCATTTCTGAAATGTCGCAGAACATCAATACAGTCGATGTTATTTTTCCTGCGTGGCCCGTACTGCTATACACGAACCCAATACTTGGAAAGCACTTGCTGGAAGTGCTATTTCGATACCAGGCGACAGGCCAGTATCCCAATGCTTGGAGTGTTCATGACATTGGTGGGAGATAAAATTTGCCCCGCATCCACGTCACTGATAAAGCTGCCTCGTAGGTTCATCTTATCCAAAAGCATTCGGGCACAATGACGGGCGCGATGAACCCATGCCTGTGGAAGGTGGGACTCTCGTCTCCTTATTTTTAATGGCAACTTTGAGGGCTCACCTCAAGAATAGAGAGCGGAAACATGCTTATCATGTCTCTAAGCTACGCGCAACGAACAGGAGATAACTCTCACCTCAGCACATACGTATGCATTTTTCATTGCGTGGTATGCACACCATTCAAAACATGTTTGCAGTTTGGATTACTCGATCAATGGACCCAATTCTTGATCACGGACTCACTCATTCCAGCTAATCAAATTAGCACCGACGATTTTGCAGGGTCTCTCGCTAATCAAACCAACCTGGCTATCAAAGGTATCATTGGCATTAGGACTATGGCTGAAATTGCCTCTTTGTTGGGTGACACAACTAAGAGCGACAACTATACCGTACGCCACTATCAACCATAACCGACGTTCTGTTCTCTGACCATTGTCGTTGATTTCCAGTCGATTGCGGAAAGCTACGTAACTCAATGGCAAAAATTGGCGGCTTCTGACAGCGGTGAACACTTGACTTTATCTGTGGGTTTCAAGTTTCAACGGGTCCGAATAATTGACAACGATGCTAACTTTTCAATACATTAGTACGGCAACTCCTCAAGGTGACTAAGGACAATTCACGCGAGCTTGACGAACACTAATGACTGCTAGCTGGGGGCTGTCATATAACCTGTACGCCGATAAGTTACTAGGATTGAACATGTTCCCGACGTCGGTGTATGAAACGCGTATGTACTCTCACTTTCTCCTCGCAGCTACATCGTGTGAATTCGATTTCTAGAAACTGCCTGGTACAAAACAGTGACAGGTAAGACGGTTGCTTCATTGACAAGCGATTACATATACACGTACTACCTTGAACAGAACCTTTCGGAGTACCACTAGACACAAGGTTTTTCGTTCCATTTTCAGTCGAATGGGCGCTAATGGTCCCTGCAGGCATACTTACACCAAGTCAGGTTCGTAGCAATTTCATAGGTGGGACTCGGATCGAGATAACAATCTATGGGCAGATTGGGAGATCTGGACGAGCGCTTTCATGACCGACAATGAAACACGCGATATATTTATTTCGGCTGTGAAGAACTGGGCGTCGGACGGTCGAAGTTCTCAGCCGCTCGGTGACTGGTATGAAACTGTCAACGGTAACCCTGAAGGGTTCAGAGCAAGACCCGTCGTTGGGGGACATCGTAGGTATCAATAAGCTCGGTCTAGTTTTGATGTACTGATTGTAACATTGCAGTTGCCCTCGCAAGTATCTTATTACCGCGATCACATGTAGCAGTGCTGACTTTTTTATTAGCTGGTGCTTTGAAGCTTAGCGACTGATATACCCGTAACATGTAAACATTCAAAGCAGTGGAAGAATGGAGACACAGTACACAAAGAATATGATGATACCAATTACTATCTGAATGTATACGTCGGCTAAGATTACGACGTTTGAAACCGCCCACGGATCCACTTTGATCGTTCGCAATGGCTGGGAATGCATCACCACCATTTACAGGGGGGAGTCTGACCGGCAGTAGATGAACCGCTAGCCACTGCTAGAGTCTAGTTGGCTGCAGATTGACCGCCAGAAGAACTCTCTCCGGTAGAATCACCCCCAGTATCAGGACCCTGCTCTACTAAACCCTTCGTGCCTTGGTCCGTCTTACCAGTGGTATCGTCGCTAGAACCTCCGGTATTTTCAGAACCACCGCCGGACCCTTGAGTTGAAGAAGACGCTTTCGACGAAAGCCCCATCCCCTTCCTCGCTGCATTCATCAGCGCCCAATCCTTCGTATCCCCGTTAATATCCCACATGTTCGTTCCCAGCATGCCGGACGTTTTGACAAATTGACCTTTGAGCATGATCGATTGAGGGTCATCATATGAGACGACTTGGCCAGCGGTTTCTGAGCGCAAAAATGGAGTACTAGAGCATTTGTCCCAGAGTCGTGTGAATCCTTTGCCGCCTTTGTAGTCGGATGTAAGAGCGCCCTGTTTGACGAGGTTTTTGAACATGATCATGTTCTGGCCGCCTGAATCAGGAGTGAGGCCTGCGCCACTGCCGGCGCTAGCCTTATCCGAGTCGCCCGCACCGCTACTGCTATCATTAGCGGTGTCGTCAGGACCCTCGTCTCCACTAGTAGTGTCATCGACGCCTCCATCAGTGGTGTTCGTAGCAGCACCACCGCCATCAGCCGGGGTAGCAGAAGAAGCGGCGGTGCTAGTGCTAGTAGCACCAGGTGCTGCGCCCGTAGGAGTACTTGTCGGCACGTCCGCAGACCCATTAGCACCTGCACCGGTAGTACCGGCTGCCCCGGGTGCTTCTTGCCTTTCCCCCAAACGGTCATTACGAATCACCAACTCTTTCGCCGTGGACTTTGAGATGTATCCATACGACGCGATCCCGAGGACGATCTGATCAGCCGGGAAGCCCGCTGATGTCCAGGCTTTGAGACCTCCTTTTGCATTTGCATCGGGCCGTTTAGCGTTGGAGCAGCTGCCCAAAGGTGCGTTGGGACCTGGAGTTGAAGATGCTGAAGCGTGTGTTAGCGATTAAATTCTTTCCGAGTCAAAGATTGGATCCCTTACACAACGAAACATCATAGTTCATAATCGTGACCCAGTCCAGAGCCTTGGCAAATTTAGACACATCTTTCATAGGTTGCCCATCGTCTCCGACGAAGGTGGTAGGCTGGACGGCGGCACTGATCTTTGCACCGGACGGTAGCGTTTTACGAAGGAGTTGCAAGAACGTGAGGAAGTTGGCTGAATCATCTTTTTGGAAGGCGGAAGTGTCTCCCGCTTGTCCAGGATACTCCCAGTCGATATCAATGCCATCAAGTTCGTATTTCTTGTACAAGGAAAGCATGCTTTTGGCCAATGAGCTTCGACCCTGCTCAGAGGAAACGATCTTGGAGAAATCCCTACCAAACTCATAAATGAAAAGGTCTCCCAAAAATCACAACGAGACACTTACTTGCTACCAGTCCATCCACCAACGCTAAGTTTAACTTTTGTATTGGCTGAATGTGCAGCTTTGACTAGCTCGCCCAAAAGCTTCGTCTCTGAGGATTCATCCTGGAAGCCGACGGTGCCGCTTGAACTAGGGAGGGCAAAGGCGAAATCAATCCAATCAAAGACTTTGAAGTCGAGTTGGTCAGCGGTGACTCCAGCCCAGTCAGGGAAATACGCCATTGAGAAGGGTCCTTGGCTTGAGCCAGTTTGGCCGGTGCTACTAGGTTCTCCTCCACTGGAGTTGTCGTCGCCTGTATCAGAATCGCTGTCCGGTGGCTCATTGCTCGTGGGCTTATCATCGCCAGTGGTTGACTGGTCATCTGAATCTGCGCCGTCGTCGCTTTTATCACCATCAGAGGTGGAAGGATCTTGAGTATTCCCGCTGGCCGTTCCTGTTGCCTCAGACTCGGCGCCCGTTGTACTTGGAACGCCAACAGTGGAGGGACCAGTGATTGTAGGTATACCATCGATGGTGCTCTCTGCCCAAGTAGTGGCAGTAGCGCCAGCACCGGTAACGGGAGGAGTAGTAGCAGTAGGACCATTAGCTGCTGGGACCTGTCTTTTTGCCACTTGGGAAGAAAATATTCGATCAAAAAACACCAACGGAGCGTTGAATGACCACACACCTCTTGACATCATTGTTGTAGAACTAGGAAATGATCTAACAAGCGCGACACCGGCATCAGCACGTTTGTAGACATCTGCAGCTGATGGAAGAGGGGCAGCCCAGACCCGGGTGAGGCCACAAGCAAGTAGAAGGAAAGAGATCCTGAGAGGAATTCGTTTCGGAGTCATTATCATTAATTATTTCGTAGAAGATTAGCGCCACCAGGGTGAAGAGATAGCAATGAGCACCACCAGGGTGAAAGGATTGAAGCACCACCAGGGCGTTGAGCTAGTATGGAGAAACGTAGCAAACCTCGAATAGAGCTGCCAGAGTTTTATAGCCGAGTGAAATTCAAAGGTAACAAGTATCATAGCCGCCATGCCCGGGGCATCACGTGGACGCGACATAGCCCGCTGTGGACGACGGCTGTCGATGGACGGGTTCTCTTTCTCCTTTCCGTGCCGCACGAAGAATCAATGAACAACGGAACATTGTCGAATTTAAACCTCAAGGCAGCACCTCAGTTCGGAGCGGGAAGCACTTAACGGAACGGGAGTCGTGATCGTTGTTGGTGCGCATGTTCGTTGACCATCACGTCGATCCCAGGCCGGGCAAGCAGTCAATTTGACTTTGACGTCGAATCTGGAATCCATATATGTCTTGATATCCATGCGGCCACAGGTTACAGAGCGTAGCAATGTGGACATCGGGCCGCGTTTGATGGTGCGAACAGACTCAAGCTGGCATAGCAGGAGGCAAAGCATCGAGCTGTCAAGGAAACGTAAATGATGGTACGTGACGGCCCGCCCTCGAGTGTGCCGGGCCGTGGATCCATTGCTTCTTACTTCAATTCCGTGTTCCGCAGGTTAGTTTCCGAGTGATAGCTGACAAGATGCACAGTGGAATGTCTGCCTCAATCTGGCATAGCATAGCCGACATGTATTATTTCTCAAGCGCCAACATTCAACATCGCAACCTGTGTGCTTTTCGAAAGTCTGATCCGCTGCTTCGCCGTAGTACAGCCGACTTTTCGTAGTAACTATCCCAGACATATTTAACTATTTTAAAGACTCTTGGACACACGGTGCAAGTCAACAACTACATCATATTGCTTACACTGACGGAATGCGCCTCCGTGAGAAATATTCCCACTGATGGGGCACAGATCCATCAAGCATCTTTCAGACCCATTCACTGGTCCGCTTCTTCGACGTCAGTTGACTCACAGGAGCTAGGCACGCGGAGCATACCCGCCTTTGAGTTTTTGTCACTACCATTGTTCAGACTATTGTTCTCCAAACAAGGTTGGTGACTTTTTATATTTCCATGGGGAACTTGACGCTCGGTACCGATCCAGCTTTTGTGTGACAGATGGGTCTATGGCAAGCAACCTAATCGAATGACCCTTCCCAAGTAAGTAACTTCAGGCAGTGAATCGGTTGTGGTCATCAAACTTCCAGGGCCCTAGCTGCGAATTCGACGCGTCGATTCTCTTTCATCACCTTCGCAAGACGTCGATTTTTTTTTTTGCATTTCTATACTATGTATCCGTCTTACACCCGCTCTTCACCAAGTTACCGTCGTCCTAAGTTCGCAGTCGAGACCAAGGGCAAAAGTCTAGATCTGTTCCTTCATCCGCTTTATCCGACTTGAGTATGCCTCCGATAACTCAGCTCCAGATTCCCAGTCTATAGGCGCGCGATGATAGCGCGTTCGATGGGCACCAATCAGATTAGGAGGATGATGGATTTTCTCGCAAACTTACCCCAGGTACGAGCGCGCCAATCTGCCAATGATAGTATCAAGTTGGGGTATTCCACAAATCTTCAGCGGAACTTGTTGTATCTCCTATGTGCACGGTATGAATTGAAGCTCGGATCCTTTACTCACCTGGGGCTCTGATCATTGACGCATATATGACGATTGAGTTCCGGGAAAGGGACGCGGAGCCGGTGTTCCTATTGTGCATTCTTTCAAGCGGCAGCGCCAGTGGAGTGCGAACAGTGTGCGGTGAATTGCGAATGATAACAGGTACAATACAGAATAGTAAGTGAGTACAAGGAGTGATGTATGCGGCAACTAGCAAGACAACAAGCAAGAATATGTATGGAATAAACTAAAAGTGACCAACGAGCATGTAAGCTACATTATAAGTGGGATGCAAAGGAGCGAATAAAGTAGACGGTAAGGCGAATGTCAATGGTAGCTATACAGCACATGCTGAGCGTGGCGGTATATGCGCGTTTCGCGACTTGAAAAACTTGAAACAAGTCATGCCGATTGTTGAAGGAGCTGGGACATGGCGTTTCTGGGGAACGACTCGCGGTGAAGGTGTCGATGCTATTGGAGAGATGGCATCGAAATCGGGGAGATAGATGGGAGTGACAATGGGTGATGGTGGTGCACGGATGACGGGCTTTTTGTCCGTAGGGTTGAGTGCAAACGCCGGAATCGGCGGTACTGGTGGCGGTGCACTGGCCAGGGTCGGGCTCGCTGGGGGAGAGCGGTACGGGATGGCAAAAGAGAGCGAGCGACGGTGTGTGGGCCGGAAGGTGGGCGAGCGGGGCGGCGGGGACGGGGCAGGCAGCGAGCGGGGGGTGGTCGGCTCGCGGGCCGGCTTGAGCGAGCTCTTTGAGGGTGTTTTTGATAGCGCCGAGCGTGCCTTTTGGCTCAGGCTATCGCAGGAACGGGCAGCGAGGCGGTCACCCTGGGCGGGGCGGAGATGGCGGCGGGGCGGCGGACCGAGCGGCGTGTACGCAATGTCGGGCGACGGCAGGCGGGGCGGGGGCGTCTGGGGACGGTATGAGGACGACATGAGGCTCTGAGGAAGGAGGCGGGGTGCTTTGGTGTGGCATTGGTTCTGCTTTCTTTTTATACAGCTCGTTTCGTCAAAAGCTCCGTTACGTATCCGACGATAAATGAAACAACATATTCCAAATCGGGTACTGCCTTCGCCGGATCGCACAAATCAGGCAATTCCATATCGGGATCGAGAATCTGGCGACGACATTTCATTTACACGACATTCATTGGCCCATGTAGCTGCCTCTATCCATCTCCTCAAATTAAATGTCAGTCCTTATACCCTCCATCAGTGCATGACTCGTTCCATTGTTCAAATCATGGCCCAGAGACACAGCCTCGTGCACAAATAGGCGCCTCTATCTCTGCGATCTTCTTTTGTTCGGGTCACTACTCCAGGACCTGCAGGGTCAGCCGTGTCACCCGCTGACTTCGGGAGCATCGTCGCGACGGACGTCCCGCCCGTGTCGTTTTCGACTGTGAAATCTGCTACCAGCAATACCCAGTCCATCTTTTTCATCTTCTTTTCTCAGCGTCTGTCCTTGCCTCCCACGCCTATCTCGGCCTTCTTCTGCTAAAAACTCCACGTTTTTCTTGCGTAGATCGCACCTTGCCTCGAGGCTGCTTTTCTTTGGCAGCTCCTTCAATTTCTCGTAATCTAAATTTTGACGCGCTCATCAGCGCCCGTCCCACCTAATTAGTTCCTTTTCCTCCACCTCTCATCAAATTCACTCGGCAGTTTAAATTTTTATCTGCCATTCCTTGGCTTGTATAACGACATCCCGACAATTCACGGACGGGCCCACATGCAGGCATCTATTCACCTTCTACGTTCCTTTCGGACCCTTTCTCCGCAGGATCCTCAGAAGGGTGTCGTCGCGCTGACGACCTTACTCTCGTATTCTATTCTGCGAGTATCTCGACGTCGGCCTTTTGCTTCGCGCCATGGAAACTGCTACGCTCATTCATTACAGGCTGCTCTTCCTCATTGTCTCTCCTGTCTTCTTCGTCTGTCTCCCCGTGTGGAGCGTGGCCTGTCTTGCTAGGGATCTTCATAACACCTTGTCGTCGATTGGCGTTCTGGAGTGCAATTACGACTCCATCGGCACTTTCTTTTTTTTCTTTTTTTGCACCACCGCAGCTCTCGTATGAATATTTGTCAACATCGTCCTTTCGGATGCACCACCAGGCAACTACGCCGCGTTGTGGCTCCCGGTTTCTGTTTACGCTTACGGCTAAAGGTTGTATACCTGTCAGCCTTCGCTAGTGGTTGTTGGAAGCCTCCCTTGATGATGTATGTTGCGGTACCGGAAACCTCGCATTCATACGCAATAGTCATCACCCGGTGTTCTAGACAACAAATCCTGATGATGTATCAATATCCCGGTGATCATTTCCATGGCCCGTGTAAATCTCTGGCTCAATGCATACCACACAAGGAATGAGAAATTTTTCTGACACGATTCTTTGCCTGATGCAGTGCCTTCAATCCCAGACTACGGATTGCCATAGACGCTGTGTGATAAGACCAACAGTCCAATTAATCTCGCACGTACAGCTAAGTACTAGCGCAGGATCCCAGTCAGCTTCTTTCATTGCGGACTTATCGGGTTGGGGGATCGTTCCTGTATCGTCCAATTCAGCGTTCTCCCTCGCGCTCAGGCCAATCACGTCTACCCTTCGGCATCCCCATTTGATTTCTCTCGCGATCGGTGGATTCGCGACGCCGACGTCAGCCAATCCGTCGGAGAAGCTCAATACGGAATACGGCCCGGGCTTTCGCGGTCGGGGTCTTCCCGGCGTCGGTTCAAACTCGGGGCTGGGAGCGCTCAGGTTCAGGAGGTGGCACACGGCGTATTGAATTGGGTGGATCGTAGTTGCCGGTGTGCTTAATTTTCGTGGCGGTGAGGATTTTTGAGCCTGGACAGTTGCAGGGGTTGTGGCGCTTCACCAAATCCTGAAACCCCTGCGCTATGGTGGAAGGCTGGCTGAATGGTCCAGACCGCGGCGCGTGGAGCGATCGCTTAGTGAAGGCGGGGATCGACGAGTCTAGACCCGCGCCCAGGGCGCGTGGCGGGAGAAGCACTCGTTTTGGGCGGAACGACAAAGAGGAGAGTCTGATTGTTCTAGAATTTTTTACGCGGAGGCGGGGGATTTGTATTCTTGAAACTCAACATATGCACCTCGGAGTAACTTCACTTGCTGGAATTTTCAGAAATGCCAAGGGGGCGCTCGGATCCCGTGAAACAACTGCGCCAAGGAATAAGTTCTCCCGCAACGATTTACCGATGGTAAACGATGTACAGTGCCGTTGAAACGAGCCAGTTTTTTTCAATACTGGATATGGAGCAATGAATCAACGGGTGTAGCAGGCAACCTTTGACTACTATTTTTTTAAATGTCTGCCGTCTCCGTACCATGGCGTATGCGCACTTACGTCCAACAATTCAATGCACTCCGAGAGATAGTCACGCCTAATGATTTCAATTGTGGATCAAGGGACAATCTAACAGCCCGTCGGTATGTCGTCAAACTTACTATTACTATTAGGCCGATAGTCCGCGGTGCAGTAGTGTTGACCTTACTCATACGTCCTGACGGCGGTGAGTCTAACGTTGCACCCTCTTTTCGCTTCCGATTCACCAGTTTGAGGTCCACCACATGCTCCCGCGAATATATATCCAGTGCATGATTTATTCCCCGGATGGGCTGGGTCCCTCACAGGCTTGAGCGCTTCATTCGTTCGCTTAGCAGAAGTTGCCGTCCTCCATTGAACTTTGACGAATCGACAGCCTAGAAGATTCCCGGACACAGTTCTGGGCAATTACCATCCGTGACAGTTACCATGATTCTGCATAGTCATAGGAAGCAGAGGAATTGTACAATTTTCACAGAACACGAAGAAAAAATATAGAAGACGAGTAGGTGCTGTTAACAAACGATGGCATTTGGAAATGTAGACTGTCTTCTTTGAAGTGACGAATGCTTGCAAAAAATGCTGTTCCGTTGTGTCGGCTTTCCCTCGAAGAAGGCTAGAGAGCCAAAAATATAGGTAGAGCAGCAAGTGGCGCGGTTACGGGGAGAAGTGAAACAGAGGCCGTTAGATACCCAGTCAAGAGTTGTCAAAGTTCCCGCAGATGACAAGTCCAGCAACGGTAGTTTCGCTAAGGACTGTATACAGTCAAAAAGCAGGTCTCCTTAGCAGCACCAGAAGTCTAAAATTGCTGTGTAACAACGCGATAAGAAACACTGACATTGAACCTGTCGATAACCAGGTCCAGAGGGTCGGCGGAGTCAATGCGCATCCTATCCGACGTTTTGACATAAAGTACCCTTTTTTCTGATTCCTCGAAGGCGACCGCAGGCCTTCCAGCTTGTCGACGGTATTTATATCGACTGCTTCATAGATGCGGGAACGACGTTCGAATGAAACCGGCGTCGTGCCGCGGCCGGCATGTTCAACGCCCGCCATTAAGGGAAGTCGAAGGACCCGGCGGCCAGTTGCACCTACTCGATCCGCATGGACCTACCTTCTCCTCGCGAGCTCGAGCTCGAAACCGCTCTTCGACAACGGAACGTGCAGGTCGCCCAGCTCTCTGTGAGTATCGAGCTTCACGTCTCTGCGCACGAATAACTCGTGTCCATCAATCCAGGATGAAATAACCCGTCTACGAGCCCATGTTTCCTCGTCTTCGTCATCTGCTACGGCTACGGAACACACGGATGCGACCACGGCGAATATTCCGCCTCAGCTGATGGCGTTGCTGCTGCCCCATATCCAGCCAGAGACGGGGTCGGGTTCCAGCAGTGTAACCTCCGCTCTGGCCCAGAGAGTCAAGGGCCTTCAGGAGGAGAACGACGAGCTGTACGACATCCTCAAACAGGGTGAGACGGGCCGGCTCAAGGAGGAGGTGCGCAGTCTCAAACGGGTGGTGCGAAAACTCGAAGCTGCACTTGGGGGTACGTCGCAGTGGCTCGCAGTCTACTCCACTCACGAGGCGCATAGAATCACACAAGGTCGTCGTCTCGCTCTCGTACGTCCCTTTCTGTTCTTGACGTTCGAAGCTGATCATCAGCGCTACAGTACCGAGCTCGATAAAACCTACGACGCCCTCAAGCCGCAGCATCACTCGCCACGGAATGCCTCTAATGTGAATAATGCTTACCACCGCAATGGGACGGCGTCGCCGACGCAGTCCAAACAACCCCCGACAGGTCCACGCGCGCACACGCACAAGAAGCCGCGTGTATCGGAGCCCAGACGGCGCGAGGAGAGCCGTGGACGGAGCGGGCACCATCGCAGCGGCAGCAAGATGGATGTCGACGACGACCGGCGGGATAGAGACGACCGCGACGGCAACAGGTCAAGAAAGAGCGCACATGTCAACCAGTCGACGGGGGGGAGCTCGGGAGGCCATGGTCATGGTCACCACAGAGGCGGCAGTGGCAGCAGGCGCACCGGCTCTAGCGATCGGACGTTGGCAGAGCGTATGGGAGTTCCCACTCGTTTTTGATCATTCGTTTCGTTTCTGTTCTTTTTTTTCTTTGTTCTATGGATGGACACTCCTACATATATATCATCCGGTATGAAATCTCTCAACTCATCCCTTTTTGTAGCCCTAGCTGACGTCTTCTGTAGTATGAATTTGTGTGTATTCCTAGGTCCCGCTATCGTCGTCTTGCTATTTGCCGTATCACTACCCTATTTACGTCTAGGAATGTTAATTTATCGTGTTCGACTAATCTCGCACTTGCTTCGTTATCCTCCTTCTACGTTCAGACTTGCTGCGCCCTTCCTAAAGCGAGCCAGGTAACGTCGTCGGTACTTTTGTGTTTGTGATCCGAAACCATATCGTGACACTGCGGAACATCTATCTGTACAAGTTCAAGTATTGTACCATGGGGCAGTACAGGCAAAAGTAGAAACTCCGAGGACAGTCGGAAAGTGGTACACGGTCAGTCCTTCAAAGTATTATGAATTTTTATATTGAACGTCATCTGCGATCAAGGCCGTGGCATATGCCTGTCATGCGACGATTCACGACGCGTCCTTTCCATCGAACTGACTCCAAGATCGGTGCCGCCTCTGTACCCTCTTACCGCCGCTCTATGCAACCGTTGTCTTTTGCGCCGATTTTTTTTTACGCGAGGACCTTTCTCCTCCCACCTTATCCTCTGCCGTGATTTTTTACTGTTCCCGTTTCGTAGATTCGTTTCCAAGAAGCCAACAGGGCACTTCGGATCTGCGTGGCGTCGCCCTTGACGCGCCGTTAGCGTGTGCCTAAAGAGAATGTACTAGTTGGTTCCGGCCCCGATTGGACTGGAGTTGCTGTATCCCTGCTAGTGCGGTTGCGAGGCCGCTACTCGCGGAAAGTCTAAATCGCTAATCTACTAGGATATCAGGTAATTCATCCTGCGATGGCACATCGTATGTGAATGTTCGACGTTTGAAAAGGCATGCTTTTCACCTGGGGTCGCGAAAGTGATATGTGCATATACGGTTAGCAATGTTCGCCTGGCTCCTTGGCTTGTTTCTGCCTCTATAGGGTTCTAATTTGTCTATGCCATTGTCACCATCCGAGACTACAAAGCCAGAGCGCCTCAGCGGACTTGAAGTATATAAGATACTTCCGAGATTTCGACGTCTGCCGCAAGAAAACAATGTCTTTCCATTTTCCCTGTCCTTCAACAATGTCCGAATATACCCTGTGGGAGACCTACCGGCTGTTTCGTATTAGAAGACAATGGGACACTTAGCAATGATAAACTCGGGAACATTCATTGAATTGTTGGACGTACATAACTTGAAAGTCTAAACTAAACTGCGATTTGCGCGCACTCGGGTGTTGAACATTCTCGTCATCCTTGATGATTATCTTTTGATTGAAACAGACGTTCGTATCAACCAATACACACCTTGGTGGGTGGCGCCGAATTCCACTGATGCGCTGATGTGCTGAGGTCTTGAACGCCACTCGTGAAGTAAAGATCGACTCATCTCAGCTATAACCTGATTCAGTCATATCATGTCGTTTTGGCCGATTTTAAATCATAAGCCTTTCATGCCCGCAGTTGGCGCGCTTAGTATCATAATATTCTGTAGTGGGGAAGGTAAGTAGGAGTTCCTGGCTGCTCGCACTGATTATCATCCTGACTCCTCGTCCAATTTGGTTCAGGCGAGTGCAGCCAGTTGAACTAGAACAACACAGGAAGGAACTTACAAACTTGATGTGTATGTAGTACCCTTCCGTTTCTCCGACTTCCTTCTGATGTCCGATTCAATCGATACTTAGTTGATGTCAAAAAGGAACTCGGTGAGAGCCCCAATCAGGTTTGGATTTCTCAGTGCTCAACTGAGGACAAGGTATCTCGAGGCTCGCCGAGAGGTGATAGAAAAAAATTGGATAAACTAGAGGAGACTTTGGTTCGTCTCTGGTTATTTGGACATAGGGCTACTCTGACATACAGTAGGATGAAGTCAAGAAGATTCATGTCAAGGTAATGGCTGAAGTTCAGACTATCCGCCGAGATATTAGGTCCAAAAACTAAATGAACAACTTATTGCACAAGTAAAGATGCCGAAACACATTCTGTCAAAAGAATAACCTGTAAATCGTTCTAGAGCTGGAGAAGATGATCATCAGATCGTCGTTCCGTCATAGCAGATAGTGACCCGGTTGTCAATGCTAAGATCGTTAAAGTAATATATCCGCACCGCTTGTCTATTGTCCTGGTGGTGAAACAGTAAACCTGGTCACCATCACGATATGGATGGACTACATGTTATTGTGCTACAACTTCATCGGATGTCAGGATGCTCGCTAGGATTAGCAAAAGGGAGGGATGGGCAGAGGCATCAGCTTGGTCCCTTGATTTGGGGACGGAGGAAGGGCTCAGTGAAGCACGTGATGGGTCAACAAGGCCAAACACGGAAAAATCTCTTAACTGAAAAAAAAACCGCTTCACTCTCAGAAGTCAACCACTCAGTCCGCTAACCGACGATGAACATGTTACTATGGTGAGTTACATTTCTCTTCGCACGGGCTATGATTACAATCATATTCACACTGGATGAACGCATGGAACATAAGACTGTTCCTTGCTTCATGATTATTTTTACAACGGTAACTGAGCCTTCTATCACCTCATCTTTCCTGTCCTATCGTGTTCTGTTCTGTTGCTCATGATGCATCTTTCTCCAGGTAAAGGTCTGATTGGTTTCGAAGCAGCTTGGCATGCGGATCGATGAATACAGCTTTAATGTACACTAAGAAAAGTAGCCAATACAGTTCTACATGTACCGAAATACTACCCTATGCATTCCCATCGATGTCTCCATCGAAAGCGTCGGAGGGGACTTGACCTTGCAACTGGGTCAGAGCTCCTGGCAAGAGGTAAATGAAGGGACCCGATTTTGCTGGGGGCGGCGTCGACTGGTAAGCGACAGGCAAGGTACACCGAGGGCAGAGGAAGCGATATTGCCGTTCATGACCGCCTTGTCTAATGAAATATGGTAAACAGCAGGCATGCGCTGGCCTATAGAGTACATACCTTTCAATTAGAACCGGGTCGCTAAGGTTTGCATTTAGTTTGAACACCCGAGCTTTTGCATCATCACTGTCCTGAGAGCGAACGACGATAGCGCCGTCAGTCTTACGCTTGGGGAGAGCTGTTAGGGATTTGTCGATAACAAGCTGTAAGAAAAGGGTGAGAAGACAAATATTAATAGCAAGCAATTTAAGCATAACATACGATGAACTCGCCACAGATGCAATCTATCATATAAGAATCAATCAGATGCATCGCCTGAAAGAAATACATTCAACCATCAACGCACAGTAGACGCGTAGGCTAGCCGCGGATGAGGCTGTTGGCTGTGCTGCAAGGCTGTAATGTTATTTCCGGATTTCACACTAAGCAAAAAACATACCATCTGTTGAAGATGAAACAGCAGAACGCGAAACAACCTTCGGCATACTGACAAAGATGAAGAAGGGTGATCCTGACGGTGGGAAAGACAGAGCAAGTAGGTACTGCCGCCCGAGGATGGAAACGTCCGAAATCGGGAACACGAACAATATGTAATCAATTTGAAATACAAGGCACCAAAGACCTCCCCGTGATTATTCCGGCTGGGGATCGTTCGGCACAGCTTTCCTGGCCGTCACTTTCAAATTAGGTCACCCACTCTTTTAATTGTGCTCGTCAGCTGCGAATCCGGTTCTCTTCTTCACCACCTCCCATGGCTGAAAAGGATGCCGCCGCCCGTTTGCGCCGCGCAGTCAAGGGTACGCTCCCTTTCTGCCGCTCGTATGACTACTAACCTTTGTCTTTGGACAGAGAACAACCTTTTTCTGGTGAAAAGGCTCATTGAACGGACCGACATGCGCAATATCGACCCAGGTCCACGCCGGTATACGTCGTTGGCTTGGGCAGCAGTACTGGGCCACGAAGAAACCTTTGAGTTCCTACTCTCCGAGGGTCACGATGACTACGAGTTCAGTCGGGTGCGTGGCTTATGTTGCGGACGATGTTTACCTACTAATAACATGTCCCAGGACTCGGAAAATAACACAATTCTCATGTTGCTCGCAGACCAAAAGCCCCCTTCCGCCACGTCGTACCATTCCATACCAAGCAATGACACGCTCCGGGCTACTCTACGAATGGCACGACTCTACTATGATCGCTACCCGCAAGTCCTGGACTGGTCAAATAGCCAAGGCAAGACCGCTCTCCACATAGCCGCTCTCAGAGGAAATGAGGAGCTTGTTAGGGTGCATATGCCGTTGCTTCCGCCGTGTCTCAGCTTACATTCTGTATCTAGATGTTATGCGATCTCAATGCCGATGTTGACCTGCCGGATAACAAGGGAAATGCACCACTGCATTCGTATGCCATTCAATACATTCCGGTTGTTCTCATATTAATATCCCATTTAGGGCTAGCTCATGGGGCCATATCACTGTTAGTACTCGATTCCCTCCTCATCTTGTCTATCACTTAAATAGACTTTCAGGTCGTGCAACTTCTGATAGAACGAGGGTGCTCATACACCGCTCGCAACAATGATGGGTTCACCGCATCTGACTACGCATACTCGTAAGTTCATGTTTACCACGCCTGGGCGGTAAACTTATTGTCTTTGCCTACAGATACAGTACTCAGGAGACGCTCCAAGACACTGTCCGACTGCAGTTCGAAAATAACAAAAAGTCGCGACGTGCTATATTTGTGCAAAATGCTGCCAGGAACAACGAGTGGGGTGGAGCTGGGCCTTCGATCTCGAACTCTTCCCAAAATATCCGCTCAGCCACACTGAGAATGCGCAGTGGATCTGGGACCAGCAGGACGACGGTCACGTCGGACAGCGGAGAGTTGGAAAGCAACGGGTTAACTCCGGCTCCACTTAGCCAATCGTCGTTGTCCGCTTCTTCGTCGCCCTCACAACCGTCTGGCGGCTCAAGTACGCCCTACCACACCCCGCAGCACACCAATGGTACCATGTCAGCCCTATCACCGTTCGCCACGCGAGTACGGGAAAGGGATGCCGACGCAATGGAGAAATACATGAAAAGGAATCGGAGTGGAAGCCAAGGAACATCCTCAACAGATAACAGATCACAGAACGGATCTTCATCAGCAGGTGCTGCATGTCCCTCGTTGCATGAGGATGATGTGTCCACCAATCTCCCTCCAAGTGGGTCGACAACACCACGACGACTACGACCATCCATGTCCGCGTCTCAACTATTATCCAAACCTCCCTCCCTATCAAACTCCACCCAGCCGGAGAACCGAATACGGGCTGGCACAAATCCTACATCTTCTCGTCCCTCGATGTTTCCCCGACCTTTGCTATCGCGATCATCTTCAATATCCAACTCTGCCCGTCCCCTAGCCTCGGTCAGTGATAACCTCTTTGAGGAGCCTGAGAATTATACCGGGCCTCCGAGCCAATACGCTCAGTTCCCGGAACCACCCCTCTCTCCCGAAGATAATAATACTCCAATAGCGGGACGGAGAATGGGTTTTCACCCGTTAGTGAAGCCTCTATATGGCATTGACTCACTTACGAGTCACAGGAGAGGCCTGTCCACATCCTCTTTCCGCTCATAGACGACTCTGACAAGTGATGTATATCGACCACACTGTACTACCAGATATGTATGATTTATTATTACCATTCCGTCCTGCTCTACCTTGCTCTGTTGTTTTCATCGTCGACCGGACTCTTTCTTGCAATACGTGGCCTATGTATTGTTACAATATTCTGTATGAACTCTACCATCACTCCTGGGCCCTCTTAAGCTTATTTGCTTATTATCCGTACATAGACTCTAGCATTACCGTAATAAGACACACCTCTTCGTTCAATATCCTCAAAGAAAAAGAAAAATGTCGGGTAAAGAAAGGACAAGAAGCCCCGCACCCATTGCCAGGAAATGAACTTGGCGTCTGTCACAGGATGGCGGCATTCGGTGCTTGGACGTCGCGGATGGACGAGGAAGGGTGCATGTGAGCGTGAAGCACGACCGGATATGGCAAGAAGTGTGACCAATGGGTCTTACGTGGAAATGGTGCGAATGATGCAAGGTCACCTCGGAACGTTTGTGCTGAAAGGCATGCAAGCCTCTTCGAAGGTTGCTTCCAACCATCCTTGACATCCGATACATATCGCAGGCCTTCTTCAATGCATCATGCAATGGCCGACGCTGAGGACCCGACGACACAGATGGCCTGGCCCTCAAGGCGTCACAATGACCCTTCACCAGAGACAGCGGCGGACGATCCCAGTATTAACCGCGAGGAGCCTGAATTAACGAAGCAGGTCGAGACAGCGACGACAGCAAAACGACGGCTGTCCACATGGGATCTCATGACGCTCAGTGTCGCCATGCTGGGTGCCCAAATTGCCTGGACGGTCGAGCTAGGGTAAATATCATGTCGCTGCAACGTGGCGGCCGCAGTGCTGACAGATATCGTATCGCAGATATGGAACACCGTTTTTGCTGGGATTGGGCATCTCGGAGCAGCTGACGTCGCTCGTCTGGCTGGCAGGACCCATCAGTGGACTCGTCGCACAACCAGTCATTGGTATTTGCCGCCGGCTCAGACTCTATCCGACATCATTGACCATATTTCTCCGTTCTAGGCGCTATCTCGGACTCGTCGACGTCCAAATACCGTCGGCGCTTTTGGATTATATCGTCGACGGTCGTCCTGGTTTTGACCACCTTTGTGCTTGCGTACTGTGAAGCCATCGCTGCGTTCTTCGTCGATCTTTTTGGAGTGGGAGCAGGAGATTGGGACGGGCAACGCAATATACAAGTACGCACACGTCTCTTCAGCTTATTTGCAGTTTATTGACATTGAAAAACACTAGGTCGCGAATGTGGCTATCGGTTTCGCTGTGACTTCGTTCTATCTATTGGACTTTGCCCTCAATGCGCTTCAAGCGTCTCTGAGGAACCTTCTCTTGGACGTCGCACCAGCCTCTCAACTGAATGCTGGCAATGCCTGGCACGGTCGTATGACTCATGCCGGTAACATTGTTGGATTTGGATTCGGCTTCTTCCCTTTGGCGAAGCTTCCCTTCTTGCAGATATTCGGGGGCAGCCAGTTCCGCAAGTTTTGCATCTTGTGTAACTTCATCCTCATTGTCACTGTGTTCATCACATGCTATTGCCATGAAGAGCAAGAGCGTGCTGCTACAAGCAAATCATCTGGGCAAGTCAAAGGTCACTAATGACATCTCCTTGCTCATACTCTACTAGCAAATTCCGTGAAGTACTCGACAATATATATGTAGCAATCATCAAGCTACCTAGAGCCGTACGGCGTGTGTGTTATGTTCAACTGTTCGCGTTTATGGGATGGTTTCCATTCCTCTTTTATTCGTGCGTTTATTACTTCGTTGGGATCTGCTTCAAATCTAAGTTCTTTACAGCACTACATACATTGGACAGGTTATGGCTCGTGAGATTGGTAAAGAACCTGATCGTGACCTTGCGGCACAGCGAGGGGAGTTTGCGATGCTTCTATATAGCGTCGGTGCGTTCGTTCGTCTGCCTCAGTGATGACAGAATCGCTTATCGCCGTCCAGTGTCTGTCATTTCAGGAACTGTGCTTCCCCAATTAGCTAGCAGAGATCGCAGACTGATGGCACATAAAGAGGATGTTGACGAAGATGCTGAACTTACCCGCATTCGAAATATGGTTCATGAATGGCGAACAGAAGCCGCACGAAAAGGAAGACCTCTGCGTCTGCCTGTAATGCCCTTCTTACTCCGGAACATCTGGACGGGCGCAATGTTATGGTTCAGTTTTCTGACGTTTTCGACATTTCTCATTACGGATGTTAAACAGGTAATTCGGGCACTCATTCTTCCGGTCAATCGACTTCATCGTCTGTACAGGCATCCATATTCGTTGCCCTCGTAGGTATTTCCTGGGCCGTGGCAATGTGGGCACCTTTCGCCATCATAATGGAGGTAGGTAAATCCGTTGCGAACTTGCCATGAATATTGAAACAGTTTTCCTTCAGCTGCTGAAAGACATGTCTTCACCGCCAGCTCCCATTAGGTCCCATACCCGTACCCTATCAACACCTCCGCGAAGGATCGTCTCCGAGCGTCAGCCTTTGCTCCGCACACGATCACTGGACGAATTTGAAGCGGATGAAGATGAAGTACCGTCCGAAACCCAAGTTGCGGGAGGGACAATCCTCGGTGTTCACAACTTGGCCATTGTGATGCCGCAATTTGTGGTATGTCCGAAGCGATTCATATTAAGCTGCGAGACAGTTTCTCATGGTTTTCCCAGATATCATTGGTCTCGAGCTTCATCTTCCGAGTTGTGGATAAGAGTACCGAAGGTGATACCTCTGACGTCTTTTACGGAAAGAATGGTGTTGTTTGGGTGCTTCGTTTTGGGGGACTGTGTACATTAGTTGGGTTCGTATCTCCGGTTGTTTGGCTTTTCATGCACTGAGTGTATTTTTTCTTTAGGGCGATGATTGCTCGGATGGTGCCTCCGACGCCTACGGAGAAGGCAATGAGGCGGAGGCTCGGTGAGATGAAGCTGCTTCAAACGACTGCAGTTGCGTAAATCTTTAAACTACGGGAATCTATAAACTAGTATGTCGACTCATATGTTTTGGATAATGCTTTTACCTGTTGTGTACGCACTACTACTATTAACATATCTCGTCGACCGATGTAGTGTATGCAATACTAATCCAGAGTCTCATTTGGTTGATAAAGAATTTTGACGATGTGTCCGGTCTTTCATAAACTTTCTGGCAAATATGCCTTCTTTTCTCAAATATGACGTGCTTGGACGGTTAAGTTGGGTAGGTTACTTACTAGGTAGTGCTGTGGCGACTCTTGGAATGTAGATTTCCTTATTTGATGAATGAGAAGTGCTGATCTCATACTGTGGCGTGGTCTTCTTAGCTTGTCTATGCAGTAAGTAAACAAAGTACGAAATCGCAATCTCTTCGTCGAGATGATAGGAATCGACAAGGGATGGCCGTGACCGGGGGTAACCCTGCTGAACCAAAAATGCTTTGTAGTAATGATTCCGCTAATAGCAAGTGTTATTAGATTTCGGTAATTTGAGGAACCGACGGGGACTTACCAGAAGTGACCCATGAATGGACATAGAACAAGCGTATTGAAAATATACGGGACCAACAAAAGGCCAAGGAAGACTCGTGTTTCAGTGCCTCCGCCGCGGCTTCATTCGCTGACATTTTACTTGTATAAGTGAAATGAAAGAAACGAGGCGAAACGAACCTCTTCCGCGGACATTGATTACAACACAAGACGAAATGCTGTCTTTAAACCGTGATATTTCCCAATATACCGAGTCATCTGCGGTAAATTCCACGCCACCTACGGAGGTAGATTAATGCCTGAGAGAAGCCATGATTTCAGAGGTACCAGTGATGAACTTCGGGGTTTGATTCTCGGAAATCATTTCACCGTCATACTCATCGCGCACGAAGCATCGGCCGGTGTGAAATAGAACCTGCTTCTCTACGAGGGCATCTTTGGGGATAGACTTGATCACCGCGTATATCGTAGGACCCTTAGAACCTGTATGCTGCGATGGCGTGAATTACGGTAGTGGAGTAATATAATCAGCTCACTTTCTCGTACAATTCATGAGCAACTGCAACCAAATCAAGGTAGCTGGCATCAGCTAGCCAAAAGATGGTTGTTTGGCAGTGTCCGACCCAGCTGGAATTTTCCTTGAGGGCGGTGACGATACGATCAACGTGTTGAATGGAAAGTGCGGTCTCCAGGGCTAAAGAAGGCGGGGAAGGCATGGATAGACTTGGGGGAATAAGCCCAATTTGCCCTGATATGAATACCCTTTCATCAGACTAAAATAGGACATCAACGAAACATGTAGACCGACCAAGAAGACACGTACAATTATAGCTTGGGAATATGGACCGATATTTGCGGGTGCCCAATAGCTAAGACTTTGAACGTGTAAAGCTTGTCGGTCTGCTAAAGATTTGTCCGCAAAGGCAATACAGTCTATCTTGACGCGTCTGGGATGAGGAAGGTCTACGGCGACGCACGCTCTAGCCGGCGGGCTGGTACCGAAAAAAGTCGCGTACACTCCATTAATTCGAGTAAAATGATCCATGGAAGAAACAAAAATGTTTATATTTGTACATTGATGTAGTTGCAGAGAATGTCGTGCGAGCTGGTCTGTGATCACATAAGTTAAAATTCCATGGTACGAATTTCCTGTGGGAGCTATACCTCGAAGTAAATTAAAACATTCTGTAACCTCCTCCTCGATAGTAATAGTTTCCTGCTTCAGACTTTGCACATTGCTCACAGTCGTCCAAAGCCCCACTCTGGTGGATGACATAGCGAATTCGCACTGTGACTTGAAATCTACTGGGGTATCGGAAGGCAATAAACTCGACGATGTCAACTCTTTGGACGTGATAGCGTTTGAGATGTTGTCATAGATAGGGCTGATCAGGAGTGGAGGAACGAATACGTTCAGCGTTGTAGGATCCTTTGACAAGAGAATAGCATTTTTCACTCGTAGATACGCGACAGTTGCAAAATCATTGTCTGAGTGTATGACGACTTCGGTATCCAATCTGCGGAAGACACTTTAGGAAAGGAAAACATGCGATTATAAAACACTAACAGAGATATGCGACTTTTGAAAAGAGGGCAGTCCAGCGTTAAGCTTTCGTATTCGCCACCCTCACCACATATGTGAGATCCATATTTGTCGTTCTGGGGGTATGTAAGGAAGGTTTGAGGTCCACATGAAGCATCGATACTGACAAGTTTGAATAATAGAGGCTTCATCTCACCCAGCGATTTCCCCAGATGTTCCTTGGTAAGTCCAATACCAGCGACCTTAACCAGGACCGCATTCATTTTGGCGTCAATCATTTCCGATAAAAGTTCGTCTTGGGGTCTTTGCCACAAATAACAAAGCACGAAAAGAGACAGGCGGCGGCATCTACAGATCGATTAGTGTGTGCATCCGTGCAAAATGGAAGAGACATACACATGCTCTACTCTTACCCTCTGGTAATTGGACAAGATAGCGCCTACCGATACACCTGTTATATCGGGATGATGGGACTAATACAATAGTAAGTATGTATATAAATCAGCGGGTGGACAACGCACCTTGACGGAAGCCAGTAGCTCGTACAGATCCTCGGTTTCGTCGCCATGTACACCACCTTTTGAACTGCGACCGCCATACTCAGCTCCCTGTTCCACGGCGCTTCCGCGGATGACCCTGCGATACAATGGTACGTCCAGTGCACGCGCCACGAGCTCGATGGCATCCTGGCCTACTGTCTGGTACAGATACGAGTCGAGTTCCTCTAAAGAGGAGGAGTGAGTCGAGTGTGTACCGGGGTGGTAAATGAAGACCTTTTCCGGGCTCAGGACCAAGGGATGCGGCCGCAACCAGTTCATGGCCATTTTTTGCACAATGTAGCAGATTGAAGCAGCTGTCCTTGCCGCCACTGAGCAGGGCGACGTACTTCATAGTGACAGTTTTGCGCGAAGGGTGCCTAATCCGGACCGTGAGCCCTACTGCCGTACCGCGATCAACTGTAATCCATGCTAGGCACTGGTCACTCATTTCCTTCCCTCTTTCGTTCTGTATCCTTATCTTATCGTTATATTCGTTTCCGTTCACGTTTAATGTCGACCCACACCTACAAGGAGGCCATTGAATGCCTCAACTCTCTGCAATCCAATGCCGTCGTATTGGAAGCAGTCCGTGCATCTGGAGGTCGTTCGAGCGCCTTTGCCATCCCAGAAATGCTCGAATATCTGCAACGCATCGGATATAGCGTACGTGCTCGCAAGCGACGCTCGATGTCCTACTTTTAAATGATTCTGGCGACAGCCGGACGATCTCAATGCCCTCAATGTGATTCATATCACTGGAACGAAAGGAAAGGGTTCCACCAGCGCTTTCACTAGCAATATCCTCCAGCATGCAAAGCCGAAATGGAAAATTGGTGAGCACCTCTCTGTGTATTGATTCAAATTGCTGAACGGTCTCAGGTCTGTATACATCCCCCCACCTGGTCGCTGTACGCGAGCGTATTCGTGTCAACGGAGAACCTATATCAGAGGAGCAATTTACAAGATACTTTTTCGAAATATGGGAGAAGTTGGAGAAGAATGATACGGTGCTTTATCCTATACTACAGATCTGTTGACCGCAATCTGACCTTATCGCAGAGAAAACACGAGAGCACTCCACCAAAACCAGGATACTTCCGATATCTAACCTTGCTTGCTTTCCATACATTTTTGGACATGAAAGTGGACGCGACAGTTCTCGAAGTTGGTGTGGGAGGTACTTACGACAGTACAAATATCGTTCCTAAGCCTGTGGTCACTGGGATTACAGCACTCGGCATCGACCACGTCACAGTGCTTGGAAAAACATTGAAGGAAATTGCATGGCAGAAGGGAGGTATATTCAAGGAAGGCATCCCTGCATTCACCATGGAACAGCCCCAAGAAGGCATGGAGGTATTGCACGAACGTGCCAGCGAGCTCAAGGCCTCTAGCTTCACCGTTACCCCCTTGCTACCCGGTATAAGTGACGCCAAATTAGGTCTCGCGGGTGACCATCAAATACAGAACGCCAACCTTGCGGTTTACTTAGCACAAACGTTCCTCCAGGCCGACGTATCATTGAGCGACTACGTTATAGAGGGTCTCAAGAAAACGAGCTGGCCTGGAAGGTGTCAAACAGTAGCTGATCCTTCGTCACAGAATTTGACCTGGTTTTTGGATGGAGCACATACCCTTGAAAGCCTTGATTGTTGTATGCAATGGCACGTCAGTCCAGGCGTTGGTTTGCCAGAGAAGTCCACTAGGTCTTTCAGTTCTCAATTCCCTTCGGCACTGTCTTGACAATGCTTTTAGTGCCCGACCGAAACGTATACTTGTCTTTAATTGTACGAGCGGACGATCTGGTTCTTCTTTCCTGTCGGCTATGTACGCAAAATTATCGGCGCAGCTCCAACTCCATCAAAGTCCGGAGACTCCTGGGCGATACTTTGACGAAGTCATCTTCTGCACTAACGTCACATACGCGGATGGGGGCTTCAAAGGAGGTAAGTATAAAGCACAATTCATATCCGAGCTAACTGAAAGATGGCGTTTAGATTTAACCGCCGTCTCGATACCGGAAGCTGATTTAGCTGAGCTAAAGACTCAGCATCAACTTGCAGCCGCTTGGCGTGACACAGTGCCTTCATATCCCCAGGAATCCATCCATGTACTGCCTTCTGTAGAGCATGCACTGGACCTAGTGAGGAACGTTACCTCCCAGTCTACTAATGGCGTAAGCGTTCTAGTCGCCGGTAGCTTGCATCTAGTGGGTGGCATGATAGAGGTCGCAAATCTCGCCACGGTTGCACTGTAGATTGATACTTATTACCTTCACGCCTATAGGTACACCTTCAACAGGTTAATTTAGATATAATGATTAACTAGCATACATTGTAGTGGGACCGTGGAACTCAACGTTTTCCGCGTCGGCCCTGAAGAGCTGCACTATAGAAGTGGATAGCCTACCACGAATCATTTATTATTCAATTGTTGCTATTACGAATAATCTTACCTGATCGTCAAGGAAACATCGTAGTTTCGAGGTGAAGATGCCATTTACTGGTCTGTCGTCTTCAGCGGTCGCGAGTTTCTCAAAAACGCTGAGTTCGATTGGCTGATACCGTAACGTCAGTTGGCCTCGGAAAGGTTGTAATCGTTCATCGTTGATATACTTGCCTCATATCGCAAGATGCGTTGATAGAGTTCCGTATCACTCATTATCTTCTTTTTGAGCTCTTCTTCCCAGGTGGGGTCAAAATCCTCCTCTTTCCAACGCTTCTTGATTTCTTTGCCCTTGCTCTTGTCTTTGCAACCATGTTTTGATTTCTTTTCTGGCGTTGTCAACATCACTTTCTTACTTCTTCCTTTAGTAGATTTAACAGGTGTTGATTGCGCTGTAGATGGGCTAGGAGGATTTTCGGTGCGATTATCTGGATGGGGGTAGAAATGCAGACATGCGTCGCTGAGGCCCGAATGGTAGCCCTCTTCCAGAGGCTGTTCATCGTCTGGTGGAAGAAGACCACTGGCTGTAGCTAAGGGAAACTTGGGAGATGGAGCGTTTGAGCTAGACGGAGTGAGTGAACGTGTCGGTTTCTAGTGTTATCAGTTCTGTCTCCGGCACATAAAGTGAGGACTACGTACAATTAAAGAAGAACGAGATGATACGGGGGAAGACTGTTCCAAAGCCACTGCCTGTAGCGAACCGAGTTTAGAAGAAGCAAATGGCTGTGTGGCGGGGAGTGGCTCGTCGATTGACGGTGACGGTGAAGTGGAAAAGGGCTTTGCACTAAACTTAGACGGTCCAAAGATTTGTGTGGCCGGATACGGCTCTGCATCACTATCCGAATACCAGGGGTCGTCCAGCATGGGTGAATCATTAGCGGCCATACGCCCCGCCAATGTGCTAGAGCTGAAGTGCTGTGTGGCCACGATCCCGTAGTTATCTTCCTCGGACAATAAACGATGAACTGTGGATGAAGCACTATGCCCGATGATAGTCTCTGCTCTCTGAAGGATAGCATCACGTGTATCGCCAAGAGTTTTCACGGTGCCCTGAACTTCGACGCGTTTCGTACGCTTTTTAGGTCCTGCATCATGAATAACGTCATGGAAATATGTTTCTGGTACGGAAAGATCCTGTCCCTTCGCTTTACCTTTACCCTTTAGAGCTACATCTTCTGGATCCATGCTCTCCAGTGCCTGATGGATGCGCGTGCGAACGGCAGAATCTGTGAAGTTATTTTTCTTCGCACACGATTGAACATGTTTCATCTTCTGGGCAGCGGTCTTTCTGGTGGTCCAGGATATGTTGCAGCAAACACATTTTAAGAGGCCTCCAAGCTGTGCGTCGGTAAAGTCCTCGGCAAATCGATCTGCACGAAGGGGCTTCTTGGAAGCTACAGGTTTTGGTAGCGCTTCCACACTTTCGGCGCACGAGGGAATGGTCGATGATGACGCCTTTCGTGCGGGCTTCGCTGCAAAAGCAAATCGAGCGAAGTTTAAGCCCGGTTCATCTTCTTCATTTTCGAGAGAGTCATTGAATATCGCCGAGTCATCAAGAATGGAAAGCGTGTATTTCTTCTTGACCGGTTGCGGCACGGAGGAGGCTGTGATGTCATCGATGCGGACTGATGCCAGTTCAGACACCTCGATGACGGAGACTCCGTGATTCTGAGCGGATGAGTTGTTAACGGACACAGGATGCACTGACGCAGCCGTTATACTGTTGTCTACGAAACGATGGGTTATTCTGCCAGTAGGAGAAATGCAGCTTTTGCTCACCAGATATGTCGATGACACTACCTATCGATGGAGAGGCAGGAGGCACGCTATTCCGTTCATCGTCAGACAACTCAATGACAGATGCCACCGCTGGGACAGTTAGCTCTTTTGCCTCTTTTCTTTTCTTTCGTTCCAGCTTCCATTTCTGTCTCAGTGCCTCTCTCTCCGGTTCCGAATCCTCCACGACATCCTCTTCCACGAATGGCGACATTGCTGGCTTTGTGAGATAGGTAAGCTTGCTGGATACTTGCGGACGTGAGTGGAGACGTGCTACAGCGATGCCGTACCTGTTGAGGGAGGGTAGCATAAGGGAAAGTTTGAAATCTTACATAAGATACCTAAAGCGCGACGCGTTATTTGTGCGTATTTATCGAGCACCTCTTTTCGATTAGGCACCCTGTCTTGTCTTGCATCCTTCACTAGATCTACTGTCCCAATTACTGGAGTCTTTCGAAAAATCGTATCTTCTCTCCAGGTAACCTTGGAAGACCATTGGAATTTCATCATCATCTACTCGATACTCTAACCATGGATATCGCGCCACACAGGCCTGTGGCGTCCACGGTAACTATCCCAGAAGTCTCCTCGGCAGAGCTGTATGAAGTCCTAGTCGGTGCGACATCCCAAGATCCAGCCCTGTTGCGGGAATCCGATAAGCGATTGAAACAGATGATGGGCTTATTCGGCGCCTTCGATGCCTTGCATGATATCGCCTCCCAGAAAGCACTCCCTCTTGCAGTCCGAAAACAAGCCATAATACAGTTCAAGAACGAGGCCCTCAAGTCATGGAGGTCTCGAAAGTCAGCGGCGATATTAATTGGTTCTTACGTGCACTCACAATAACTTAGGTATCAAAATGATCAGCATCGCCAAAGAATTCGTAACCGTTGCTTTACGTTTTTGGATGAAGAAGATGAGACAGTATGGCATGCTCCTTTCTCTCTCTGCTATTTTTTACTTATAGTCAAAAGATCGGAAAGTTTAACAACATCATTACATCCAAGTTGGCACGATTTGAATACCCTGTGACCTGGTGCGTATCAAAGTGCTACTATAATAGTATTTTCATACTCATCGTTTTCAGGCCGAATCTTGTGACAGATCTCATGGTGATCATAGATTCAAGTCTCCAGCGTCGCTATAGTACTCCATCGGAAGATTTGAAGGATACAGTAACGCTGTTAAGGAGCCTTCACCTTCTAAACCTCATATTGGGCGAGTTTGCGGCACATAAAATGCTAACCGGCGTCAGGACAATGTCGGAGGTGAGTCAGACGCGTTGTCGATGCTGTATTCTATTCAAACAAGTATAGCTTGTCGATCAACTACATCTCACGCTATACAGCTACTATTCATCCATATCTTCCAATTTCACTGCTCTCAACCTGGAAGCTATCAATTCGCCTCGATCGTATAACGATATCCTAATAGGGCATCGAGTATATAAGTGTATCAGCAAGATTGCTGTGTGGCTGTGGCAAAGGAGTGATCGCACGGGCAAAGAACAGTTCACACGAAAGGAAACATGGGTAAATCATCTTCGTATTTTCACGAACACCCTTTCACCACATCATTTGCATAGTTCCATCAATTCTTTCAGAGCTCCGCCGCTCAATTGCAAGTTTTGTTGGATCTGCGATACAAGATTGTCACTTCCGGTTCAGTGAATACGTATCAATCCCTCAAGTTCGTTGAAACTTTGACCACTCATATTCGCCACATTGGCAAATTTTTTCGTCGCCTATCCCAGCTATCTCATTCACGTTTTGTTGAACTCCCTATGTGTGGAGACCTCATTATGTTCTATTGGTCGCTGGTCGTTCAAGCAACAAGTGGCGAAGTCGGTCTTATCGAAGGTGTGTGTCTAAATTCTTTCAATGAATTTAACGTGAATGTAAGAATCATAGATTCGCCCACTGCCATATATCCTGTTCGAATTCTTGTTCAGGGTATGGTTCTCTTCAACGAGAACCTGGCGCAATGGGTTCCGACGAAAAAAGACGGAACCCCCAACAAAAACGGTATTCAAGATCTGATATCAGTACTTTCTTTCCATAAACTGATCATACATAACAGCTTTGCCGAGAGAGTTCGTTGAAAACGCGGTGACAATAATAGTCAGTCGCTTTTTGCCCCTCAATTTGAAGGACCTCGAAAGTTGGATGGCAGATCCGGAGGAGTGGGCCAACATTGATGAGAAGGAAAATGACCAATGGGAATTCGAGATACGCGTATGTCGGCAAACATCCTTTGCATTGCTTTGATTGAGCAGTTCACGCAGCCCTGCAGCGAAAGGATTTTGATGCACCTGTCCAACCAGTTTGCCGACTATGTAATGCCATTACTTGAAACAACGTTCAAGCAAATTGCAAGTGAGTCTATCTGACGCAAGTAACAACCTTCTACGATTGAGCTTTTCTTTAGGCCAAACCAGTACTGACATGGCAACGATAGTGCAAAAGGAAGCTCTCTATTGTGCAATTGGTCGCTGTGCTTTGAAGTTGAAAGCGTACATTCCTTTTGAACAATGGGCTGCAGAGAGCTTGGTGGTTGAAGCCCGTAGTTCTGATCCCAAGTCCGTTCTTATTTCACGGTATTAGTCCTTAGTCTTGACATCCTTAAAGTTTTCGGATCATCAAGAGACGTATAGCCTGGATGATAGGTCAATGGGTATCCCAATCCTGCGCGTCACCTAATATCCCCGCCTTTTGGGATATACTTGTGCACCTTTTGAGTGACCGAGGTCCTGGCTCAGATACGGTTGTGCGATTCACAGCTGCGACTGCAGTGAGGGAGTGTGCTGACGTGAACCAGTAAATATATGATCTTTATATCCCATTGCTGATGAATTTCAGACTCTCGAATTCGACGTCAATGTGTTCGCTCCATATATCCCGACTACTATCACGGAACTTGTCCAGCTGATGGGAGAAGCGGACACTCTTGCAGGAAAAAATCGTATTGGAAACACCCTTAATGTCGTAATTGATCAGGCCGGAAGCAGGGTATGCCCATCCTTCAAGAAGAATAGCGCAAGAAAATGATTATCGCTTTCAGATTACTCCATTTGTGACAACAATCACAGAGCCGCTACCCAAACTCTGTGGGTCTTTGTCTCATAAGCAGCGCCTTAAGCTCATGTGTATATTTTATAAGGGGATAACGCGGGTACTGATTGGTCGTTCAAAGGATCTCTCCTTACTAGCGTTACAAATCTGGTCAAGGTAAGTATATTTCCTACAACACTGCCCGACCTATCCCTACTCGCAGTTTTAGGCCTTGAAAGGAGAATCGATGTCTTTAACGCATATAATCGTTCCATTGGTACGAGAAAGTCTCCAAGAAGCGGTAAGTGCACGTCCCCGCACCGCGACCTTCTCACTTTTATCTTCGTAGATCAATCTCGATGAGGACGGTCTCGTCCTATGGAAGGCTGCGTTGCACAACACGCTGACAGTGCAGAGTGTTAATGGAGCACCGGGACTGATAGAATTGGTCCCCGACGCTATAAAATTGCTGGCGACAAACCTGGATCTCCTTGGTAAAACCATTGACGTCATTGAGTCATACATGCTTTTAGAGGGGGCGCAGATACTTCAGGTCAGCCCAATGCTTGGTGTCCATACGAAATCTATTGAAAACAGTTCTAGGTCTGTGCCGTTGACCTGTTCAAAGCCTTCCGCCAGGGATTCGAAAATGTCAATATCACCGTCAACCGAAAGGATATGCTTATAGCGCTTAATTTAATCGTGTCGATAACCCCTTCTGCCTTATGGGGGGAAGCTTTCCATGTGTCTGGTCTGTTTGCTTATCTCATGAAAATACTTCTTGATGGCGAGGTAGGCTTCTTCAAGTTAGTTAACCACACACTAAATTCGTTCTGTTTAGATCGTCACTTATATCTTGGCTGAACATACATACGTCTTTTCGCGGATCGCCATGGCAGACCGTCAAATGTTCTTGCAGTTGATGACTGCCACTGCGCCAGTCCTTGGTATGTCGGAAGCGAAGTTGTATGAACGGCTAATGGACGCGTGGTGGGACAAAGTATGCCCATTAGTTGTTCAACGATATGTGTACTAATTTGATTAGTTCGATTCGATGTCAGAACCAAAACACCGTAAATTGTCTGCTATGGGGATGGCCGCTCTTGTCTCCACCGGAAAACATGAAGCGCTGGAGAGACTCCCAACTGAAATTTTTAACTTGTGGTCAGAGGTATTTCTGGACCTCAAGGAGTTTAAAGAGCACGCGTATGGCCCGTCTCCTCTTTTCAGCGGGAGATATTGCTAAAAACCTTTTTTTTAGGTCGGCTGAACAGTTACATCGTCTTTGGGAGTTTGACGATACATCATCCGATACTTTTTACAAGGACACCGAAGGCACACCTGAACATGATCGCCGGAAACTGGTGAGTCTAACTGTTGGGGGATTACTCTGATCTGCTGTTTAACCATGTGCACAGGTCTTTGAAGCAGATCCGGTTCGCACCATCAAACTCACTGACTATGTTGGAGCCCATCTGAGGGAGGCCGAGACGCTTTATGGTACAGAATCGTTTCGGGCCCAGTACATCTCCAAAGCAGACCCTATCATCCTGCAGGAGATCGAAAAAGCGTTAGCTGAATGCCTCTGAAGAATTTTTTTCATCTCGTATACCTCGCCCATATGTCATAGTGCTACTTCTCAGGTTCCAATTTTGGTTTTATACAGACAATGCTAGATACAAATCAGTACTCGTCAGAAAGTCCAGATTCACTATAAGATCCAATTGAACCCGAGAGGTCTGTGGTGTCTATGTCGAAGTCACTACTGAAGTCGTAGTCACTTCCGCTAACCTCATCAACTTCCACCGAGAACCGCTCAGCGCCGCGCACAACTTCTGTACACCTCAGGCATTCCCAACCTTCGTCCTCTGCATCATCCGCAGCACGCATCATCCGCTCAGCTATGCAATGGTAGCAGTACACATGCCCACATGACGTTATGTATGGCGTATACAACGGATATGCCGGAGATTCGGTTTGTGAGCCACTAGACGCGACATCAGAATTGGATTGCGAGACCGTAATGGCGGTAAACGCGTTTGCTGAATCGGCCATATTGAGATTGAACGAAGCATTTTCGGCACAGATGGCACATTGATCCTCAGGCAATAGATGATACTTGCCGAAAGTGTGGGATATACGCGGTGCTGTGCTTGAAGGATCTGAACGTTTGCCAAATGCTGTTTGGAGTTTCGACGGTATTGACGCCAATGATGCTGTGATGCGATTTACTCGGCGGCGTATTTTCCGAGCACTGATGAGAGGCAAAAGGAATAGCAGAAATTCCTATGGGAAAGTTGAGGCTAACAGTCCTTGTGAAGCTTGAGTACATACAGTGAATGCATGCCAGACCATCTGGCGATTCATGAATTCGTAACTGACGTCGCGCCTGAGTAGAGCTCGAGACGGGACCAGTCGCATGTTTAATAATCGGTCTGCGACGGTACGGAAGCTGATGAACCGTGAGATGAGGTTACTGGGATGGGCGTGACACACACCGGCCATCCCAGAGGAATGCCACAAAGCTGGCGAGGCTAAGTAGTGTGTATGATGATTCGAAGGACGTCAACAGATCCCATGCTTTGCGGCGAATATCAGAGGTAGGTGCATCTGGCCAAGCACGGGAAAGGGCGTGGGCACGAAATCTAGAGTGTGCATACGGAACAAGTATCGTGAGGGCGCCGTGAAGTAGTAGTATTCGTCTCGGTAGGCCAGAGGCTGCAGAATGATTCAACAGGCTATGTAATGGAGAACAAACAGGTGCGCACGAGTAAGAGAACGGCCATGAGACGCCGAAGGCGGGACTGTGTAACGAAGATCCTGCAGCTTTGCACCGTAGCTGGCACCGGTGTTCCAGATCGACAGCTTGTACAGCGCCAAGTGTATGAGTAGAGTGAGCTCTTGTTCGAAACGTCCTTTAAATGAAGCCTTGAAAACGATTAGAGCAGGCCGAAAGTAATCAAGAGATGGATTCACGTTTGCCAGCACCAATGCTTTGTTCAGCGGCTCTTGAAGAACAGAAATGAGCTCCTGGTCGAGGATCTCGGCGTCGAACTGTCCGACGCGTGATATCGATGCATTTTTTGGCGACGAGAGGTGCAGAGACTGGCGTAGCGCATTCAGGCGCGGCTGGGCAGCATCCCAGGCGTTCTCCCAGTTGGAGGATGCTGGCATGGATGCTTTGCACGTGATACCGCGGTCCGAGTCATCGATCTTTGCTTTACCCGTCCATCATCATGGCCGAAGCTCTCCAGCAGCTCATTCTCGATACCCTCGATGCTGAGTCCTCTATCAAAGACTCCAGGAATCTCGTTCTTCCCGACCAGAAGGAGCTTGCAACCTCCCATGAGGCCCAGATAACCATTCTCGGTGCTCTGAACTCGTTACTCAGTCGCGAGGTGCGTTATTCAACTTCAATTTATCGGATAATACTTAGGGAAATATCAAGATGATTAAATATGAGACACGCGAGGTCTTCACCCATGTATTGACACCAGAAGGTGTTTCAATCGCAAAGGAAGGATCACACGAAGCTCGCGTCTGGTCTGCCCTCCCTGTAAAGGGTCAGGGAACACCAGTGACACCGCAGCAACTGAAGAAATTGGTTGGAGATGAGACAGCAAAAGTGGGGCAGGGCCGTGCCTTCAAGAATGGCTGGATCGGTAAAGAGGGTGATGGTTTTGTCAAGAGGGTACTTCATTTATCTTTAAAAAGATCTGAAAGTGAATTACTGACCTCCACAGGCTAATACCATAAACGATATCACGCAACTAGACTTGCAGGAAATAGAATCTACAGGAACACTGAAAACTGGAGAGAAAGTTTTGGCGGATCTGCGCAAGCGCAAGCTGATTATACAAAAGTGAACTCTCTTGTCTTTTGCCCAGACGCAGCTGACATCAATCAGGAAGGGCCAATGGTTCACCGTGAGCAAGGGTCCTGAATTCAGCACTTCCACTGCGAAACCGGAAACAGATCTGACCGCAGACATGCTAACATCGTAAGCCACTTTTTCGTATGACTCGTTTCATTCTCACATTTATTCAGTGGCGCATGGAAGACAGCCAAGTTCAAAAAGTACAATTTCGAGGCGGAAGGGATACCAACGAACGGAGGAGCTTTACATATGCTCCTTAAAGTCCGGGAGGAAATCCGTAATATTTTCTTGGAGATGGGGTGCGTGTATCACCATTTATCTACCACCCCACTTCTTACCCTTTTGCTTCAGTTTCGCAGAGATGCCTACTCAATCATATGTAGAATCCGGCTTCTGGTGCTTTGACGCCTTGTTTGTCCCCCAGCAACACCCCGCCCGCGATTTACAGGACACCTTCTACATCTCTGACCCTCCACATTCACTACCTCCAGAACCCGAATATTATAACCGGGTTTCTATCGTTCACGAACATGGCGCGTATGGCTCAACCGGTTATCGCGCTCCCTGGTCACACGAAGAGTCATCCAAACTTCTTCTACGAACACATACGACCGCATCATCTGCCCATATGCTGTACAAATTGGCAGCGAAGTGTAGAGGAGAGAAGGTCGACGGAGAAGATGGAGATTACACCGGTACAAAAACTACTGCTGACAGTGGTGATGGCTTCAGACCTGCCAAACTCTTCAGTATCGATAGGGTGTTCCGAAATGAGACCATGGATGCAACCCATTTAGCTGAATTCCATCAGGTCGAAGGGGTTGTTGCTGATCGCAATGTTACCCTGTCGGACCTGATTGGTGAGCTCATTGCCGTAAAGTTTGACTCTATATCTTACACCGTGATCGCACAGGCTTCATGCGAGTCTTCTTCAAGAAAATGGGTATAGAAAAAGTCAGGTTCAAGCCTGCGTATAACCCTTATACCGAGGTTTGTCTGAACTTGTCTTCTGCCACGGTTTCTGGCCAACTAGCACATTACCCAGCCGTCGCTTGAAATCTTCGCTTTCCATCCAATGTTGAACAAATGGGTTGAAGTTGGAAACAGCGGGATGTTCCGACCAGAAATGCTTGAACCTATGGGCTTCCCAAAGGATGTTCGGGTGCATGGATGGGGCCTCAGTCTTGAGCGACCCACGATGATTCGGTAAGTATCTTTGACGTGTAACACGATACCACACTTAATACTCGTTTAGTTACGGTATTAACAACATCCGCACACTTGTAGGACACAAGGTGCCTATCGAAAACGTAGAAAATTCGCCGGCAGTTCGTTTCTAGAATTCGAGGTAGATACTGAAGAAAAGGCAATGTGTACATCCGTTTTGTAGAGAACATATGAATACACATACAGGGGGACAAGACAAGCGAGTTGATGGCACAAAGCAACAAGTAAAAAGAACGTGAAGAACTTCAGAATGAGAAAACAGCGGCGTTTTTCCTGGTGCCGAACATGTATACGAGCGCTTGGCTCATGAACAGCCCAACAGTGATACCAATAGTAACTGCAATCATCGCTCCTCCAATGTCTATCCCATTGCCATTGGCGGTGATACCTCCTGCTTGAGAAAGGCCGGACTATCAAACGGGCCGGAGTCAGTGAAGATGGAAGACTACATGAAAATCGGGTATATACCGGGACCAAGAACAACACTCCCGTCACCATAGATGTGAATGCAGTGCCGCCCATCTTGCGAGAGTAAATATTTCCCAGTAGACCCACAGTGAAAGCTCCGATAGCAGAGACGACGTCGGATCGATTGAAGATGTAGTGATTTGCGACTTTATTTGAGGCATACGAACAGCACGAGATTGCGACCATGATAGGAAGCTGCTTGCTTTTAAGGGGTTGCAAGTTGGCAAGGGACGAGAAGAGCGAGAAGACTGGGACGATGATGAAGGCAGTCCAAGTTGGGAAAGGCTGAAGATACCAAGGAAACCTTCTTGGACGGTAGCAGGCGTTAATAATATCATGTTGGGTGAGCGAGACAGCATGCGTAAATGTCCAAGTGCCGACTAAGGGTATCGTACCGTTGACAGTGTCATTATCAGCAGTCCAAGCACCTGTCAGAGACACAGTCGTCGAGAGGCTGTTGGCAAGTGCGTCCAGGCTGCGGCGTGTATGACGATCCAATAGAAGATAGAAATCGGAGCCAATCTGAAGTCCAAAGCCCTAGAGACTTCATGACTGGTCCGTGTATGATATGAAGACCGAGGGTACATACCAAAAACAACGTGTAGATCAGCGCATAAACCATTTTCACGCTGCCGCAAACAATATTTTTAGAGGCTAGCTCAAGGGAACTACTCACTAGCGGACGGTCAGAGATCAGCCAGCATTGGATATGAGGGAACGTACGAATCAAATACCCAGGTAAAATGCAGATGATACTCGAAGAAGAGATTGCGGTGTAACAGAATATTTGGCTGCGAATGCTACTCAGTCCTCGAGCTGCAAACGACACGAAGATAGACGCAGTAATCCTAGGGTACAACATCAGAAAGCTAGGGATGCCCAAGGATGATGCTTCACGCTTACTCAAAGACGTTAGCATAAAGCGCGCTCTTCGTCGCGCATAGCTGGAGAACAGAAAGAACGAAGGCACACGCGCCTGCAACCCACATATCTAAGAACGATCCACCAAATGCAAGGGGACAGATGAGAGCCGATAAACAAAATGCAAGGAGACAACGGAAAGTAACAGAATAGAGAGGTGGTGCATTCAGCAGATCGTTAAGCTGTTCTGAGGCTTTCTTCGCGCTGGTTTCGTCGTGAACAACAGATCGGTAAATCAAGTGAACCTTGTGTAGCGCCCCCAAGGACAACCTACCCCCGCACTTCACGAAATGCGTCTCAGAACAGCCCAGTTCCTGATCGCCAAAAGAGCAGATGATGACACCGGGGAGATGAATAAACTCTGCTTCCACTTCCAAGATGCGCGCAGCCGCAATGAGTTGAGATTCAATACGATGAGAGGGAGCACCGAATGTCATAAGACTTTTGGCTAGCCTGATTAGAAATTCCTGTCTGTTAACCATAGCTTGGTGATGTCAGAACTTTTTTTTTTTGGAAAAAGAAAAAGATGATTGTCGAATACACACAGGTAACGTTGAATTCGATCTTGACGCGCATGAGATGTTTGCGACGGCTTCGATAGTCCATCTGACGGAGCATGTTCTTTTCGATATCTTCTTGGTCTTCGAGGTGGTTCGCGCGAGCGCCAGTAACTCGAGGATCATCTGGGTCGAGGCCTATTTCTGAGCAATCTGACATTCCGGAATCTGCTCGCCTGTATCCCGGTCGACGCATATACTCATCGTCGTAGTCATATCCACCGGGCTCATCACCGTTAGACTGATTCATAATACGGAGTTGGAGCATCTGTGATGGAATTCCGCGTCTCTTTTGGGCGCGTTCGACCTCTACATCGACTTCTTCGTCAGGACTGTACTCCAACACCCCGGGATGATCAACAAAGCTCACGCTGCGCCGAGCAGAGCGACGAGGAGAATAGTTCTGACTGAGGGACGAACGATTGTATGCATTTTGAGGCGGCGGGATATCGTAGGGATGTCCATAGGAAGACAGCGAGTACTTTTTGTAAGGATCAGATCGTCCAGGATCAGCGAGAGTGGCGTCGGAGTCCCGCCTTCTGTCGTCAGGTGCTAGCGGTACTTGGCTAACGCGTCGTTGAGAAAAGAAGGAATCGCCCTGTCCTGATTGGTCGAGTCGCTGCTGGTCAAGTCGCGTGTCGTCGAACGGGTTGCTGTTGTGGAAAGGTGGGTGCCATTGAGGGTTTCCTAATGCTTCAGATGGTGGGTGAGGCGAAGAGATATATTGAGAAGGAGGAACATTGGCAGGATACCGTTGAGCAAGGTGCTCGTCGTCGCCTGTCGCAGCTGGTGGTGGCACTTGAGGAGGAGCATACATGCGATGGGCGCCTTCTTTCTGCATATTCAATAATAGCGAGCAAAACGAAGGCGAGAAAGTGCTATGACAGTGAAAGTATGAAAGAAAGGCAGCTAAGCGCCAAGCTAAATATAGATATGGATACAGTTGGATTACAAGGGTGATAAAATATGTGAAGAATTATACATTGAGCTTATCTATTCTTCCATTGCCGCCAGTTGTGCTTCATTCAACGCCTCGGCCTCAACCATCAACTTCTCCTCTAGTGCAGATACCCTGCCTTCGGCCTCACGCTTCTCGTTCACCAACTCGGCATATCGCTCCTGTAGACCTTGCTCGCGTCTTGCAAGGACCTCAACCTCCTCCTTCAAAGCAGAAACACGGCGGGGACCAGCAGCGTCTTCGTTGATCCGTAGACGTGCAAAACTTTCATAATCCAAATGCGTCTTCTGCAACTCTGCAAACGCGTCGGTGATCCGCTTTGACACTGCTGCAAACCGAGCTTGATATCCGCCCAGTGTCACACCGAGCTTTTTCTCTACCTTGGCCGCCTTGGCTGCATCCCTTGTCATGGTCTCTCGGGCGTCCGCAATTAAAGATTGGTATCCTGCGACCCGTTCCTCCGCCGATAGCTCCGAAGGCTCAACCCACTCACCAGATGAAGGGCTGAATACGAGCCGTTTCCGTATTTGCGCCCAAGACTGGCTGTCGTCATCGAAAGGATCTGCTTTTGCTAGGCGCAGAAGACCGTCCCGTATTTGCTCAGGGTTGGCATTGGGAAATCCTACTAGCGATGCCAATTCTTCGTGAAGCGCTTGCTTAGCACGGTCAATGTCATCGTCTGCAGGCATGTCATAGGTTGATTTCGTGCTTCCAGGTCTTGACGTGCCAGGTAAAGGGTATGCAATGGAATCGTGCTCGAGCAGCTTCGCTAACTCTGCATTGATAAGCTGCTCTGTCTCATCTTCCTCTGTGCCGTTGAGACGACGTAGCATCGCATCTGCATCAACATTGGCTGGTCTTGGTAGACCTAACCGCACTGCCTGTGATCTACGAGCCAAAGCCTTCCTTTCTTCTTCTTCCTGTATCCGTTTCAGTCGCGCATCTCGTTCCGCCGCATCAACTTCCGAGAGCGTGGAAGGATCCACATCTCCAACCTCTTCCTCATCTTCAGGAACCATTAATTCAAAGTTGTTTTCTGGTTTGGGCAAATTCATGAATCCAGCTTGTAACGCTCGTTTCGAAGAGTTAAGACGTAATCGCTGCTCTCGAGGAGTACTTTCAACTGTAGTAAAGCCCTCCGGGTTGATTGATAGATTGTCTCGTAATGGCGTCCGTAACGGTGTCCCAGCAACTATATCGCCTCTCGGTGTGGCACCAACATTACCACCAGCTCGAAGAGGTGTTGCTAGAGGATTAGGTGTGAACGCAACCTGATGCCGGGGCGTAGCACCTTCAAAGCCCGTGCCACCAGAAGGACCTTCGTGCAGAGGTGTATTTTCTTCTCCAAGAAGAGGAGTCTGTGTGATGGTCATGTTGCGTAAGTTTCGTGCTTCGGACATGACATTGTCCTCTAAGAAATGGAGATCAGATAAGCTCATGTGATCTCAATGATAATAACCTACGTTGAGGGGCAGTTCGGGGAGTCCGTGCCATCCTAGCTCCTTCCAAACCTTCGTAGTCGCTCAGAAGTCGTCCGCTAGCTTCGCTACCTCCGCTAACCAATGATTTCGCATTCTCTCCTGCCAGACCAATCTTGACGATGTCCTCCAACTCGGCTTCGCCAACCTGGGCAGCAGGAAGCACCAACTTCTGTCGTCTACCAATTGACTCCGCCTCCTTCAGTTTCTGAATCTGTGCATCTCGAGCTGCAAGGAATTTAGTTTGATGTTCGCCATTTTCTTTCGTGCGCTGTCTCTTCTTTCTTTCTTCCTCCTCGCGATCAGGTTTACGCTTGTTCTCAAGCCTTCGAAGACTTTGGCCTACAGGTGCAGCAGACACACGCGCTTGTTCCTCTGACGTGTCGTAGAAACCAGCCGCCGGCTTTTTCTCGAAAGGTATGTCGGCATTATACTACAAACATATCTCAGAGTCAATTGAAGACAGAATAGCAGAACGTATACTCACATCCATGCCTTTCTTTTTGGTTTTGGAACGCGTTCTGAACATGATCAATCAGAGCAGTCTTCAGATGTTAACTACAGATACTCACATTATTCCAGCTGCCTTCAACTCGCGTTTCTTCTGAAGTACGGCAAGCCGCCGTGCCTCTTCCAACTGACGTTCGCGGGCTTTTCGCTTAGCCTTCTTACCTTGCGTATTCGCCAGACGAGCCCGAGCCTCAGACAGCATTTCCTTTTCTGAAAAATGATGAGACGGTGCTGCAAATAGATCAAAGAAACCAATTCACCGTCTTCGTCCATGTCAATGGGGTCAGGTCGTGCAGGCTTAGTTTCTGGATCAGGGTCGATTTCTCCTGGTCTCAACCGCCGAACGTCATCAGCACTCGGTCCAGTGTCATCAGATGGCCCCGTGAACCCAAGTTCTTCGTTTTCTTTTGCCTCTGCCTCATCCAATAGCTTCTGATACCGTTCGAGGCACTGGGTGGCCGTCCGACCAACTATGGGCGCGATGGTACGCCATTGCGTGGGCATCAACTTTGCGAGATGTAGAAGCTTTTCATCCTCCGTCTGTATGAATTGAGGAAGTGTGACGGATATAAATGCTGAATACAGCTCACCTTTGACCATTCTGTCTTCTTTATAGAGGGATCCAACCATTCATACCAGCGAGCTTTGCATTGCTTTGGTGTCTTGCGGACCAACAGAGAAGATATACGCGCCCTACATTGTGTCAAATACAGATTAAAATCAAGGGAAAACTCAGCTCACCATTGATTCTTGCCATATTTTGCTATCGCAGCCTTCAGAACTTCATCTTCAGTATTCTGCGAGAAAAATTTAGTTCGCGTTCAATCGTCAGGAGTGGAGTCAAAATACCTTCCAAACACCTATGAAAGCATAAGTTATCGCATTTAAGACCTGAGAATACACGCGTACCTCCTTTGATAATTATTCGGACCATTTCACCTCTGTGGACGATGATAGGTAAGAGACGACTCGAAGCTAAACATAAACAAACAACCCTCGTTGTTCGTTCGCCCAATTTGGAAATGCTTCACCATCCTCCTCTCATTCTCGCTGTATAAACACTATATTTATGGGTTCGTCTCCATAATGGAGAAATACTTTACGGTCGTCAAACCGTCCTTACGTCGCAAGGAACTCGACACCAAAGGCAGCAAGTCTGCACGATACCAACCGTACAACACTCATGAGAATCGACCACTTAGACCCAAGGAGAAGATAAAGTACGCCTTGCTTTCGTGTCTAAACTTTGAACCTTACAACCTGCGGAAAGTCTTCTTCTAGAGCAACTACCCGTCTTTAAGACCGAACCATCACCAGACGACCTTACGAAATTATTATTGAACACACTGTCCGACGAGTCAAATCCTCTCACTCATTCTGATCTCTCTGATCGTTCAGGTTCAAACAATATTGGCCTATACTTGGAATAGTATTAAGCTTTGTGTCAGATCATGTTATTTCAACGTCAACGGGTCACCAAGTTGCTGAGACGCGTATCTCTCATCGGACAGAATACTTTGCGGCCCGTGCCCAGAAGCTCGCCAAACAACGAGAAGAAGGTCGGTCTGAGAGTCAAGTCTTACGCAACACCCGCATCTACATCGACGGATATTTATCTGGCACGACCGACATTGAAATGAAACGAATAGTTACAGGGGCCGGTGGCACTATTGTGTGAGCTTACTCTCTTCCTTCGTATTGAACCAGCTTTTAATCCCATGTCAGAATGACTGCCTCTAGCGCGACGCACATATTGTCGTCCCAGTGTCTCAATGGCTCCAAGACTCACAGGCTGCTTAAATCCAAGTCAAGGACGCAAGTGCATGTCGTTAAACCTGAATGGGTTCTAGATAGCATCAAGTCGGGAAGACGGGTTCCAGAGAGAACGTACAGCTTAGTCAAGAACAACTCGATGAAGACATTGCCCAGGATGTTGCATAGCTGAGAAGTGATTTTTTTATTCACCAGTGTATATTATTCTATGTACAAGAACTTGTAAGGGCTGCTACTAATCATTTAAATTTATACACGCGCTGGTTCAGCACAGCCACATCCGTTCTTCTGCCTCACCGTCGTCATCAAATGGTTTCTGAACAGAGTAGTATGCATTCACTCAGGCTTTCCGACCGTAGCTGTCGTCTAATATTTATCAGATTTGGATCAGTTCTGTACGTGTCAAAGTCGCCTCTGTAGACCCTATCCAATGCCTGTCGACTAAGATTCCAGTCGCGAGAAGGATTTCGTAGAACTTCATGACCAAGTACAGGTACGTGGCTTCCTTACCGTTCGTTAGTAAATCATTGGAGGCCATGCTTTAGACAAGCGTCAAACTTCTTGATTCTTTGGAAACTTTCCTCTCCACATTTCAAAAGGATCTCTCAGCGGTATCAGGACAAATATCAGAGCTTCAAGACCGAAGTAAAGACATCGATAATAGGCTCAAGAGTCGTCGCGTTAGTGCCCAGTATGCCAAATCTGTCCCACTATTCAATTGTTCTGCAGAAAATAGAGAAGCCGCTCTCCAACTTGATTGCTGACATTGCGATACCCCCGTCAATTGCGACGGTTATCTTGGACACTGATGTTGGTGAACCCTGGATTGATATCATCAACGACTTTGAGCGTAGACTGGATACATGTAAAGCACGGGCACGAGTGAAGGCGGCGAGAGACGTGGGTGAAGTTGCAGAGGGCCTGCGGATAGTCGTACGTTTACCTTCTTTCCTCTTAGTTGTATCGCTTACCGTCTCTAATACAAGGCAGCATCCAAGACCCGCGCCTTCTTCCTCGCCCTTTTCCAACCCATACAGAAAAGCGTCACCACAAACATGCAAGTCATCCAGACGTCTGTCATTCTGAAGTATCGGCCACTTTTCGCGTTCCTTCACAGGCAGGCTCCAGACGTCGCCCATGAAATTCAAAGGTCTTATGTTGGTGCAGCTCGAGTTTATTATGAGACCGGCTTTCGTCGTTATGCACGGAGTCTGGGATGGGTTAAGGTGTGCTCCCTTTGTACCACGCATCGCCGCTTCCCTTCACCCATCCATGGCAGGCTCGTTCAGCACAGAAATCTGAGCCAATAACGTCATCGGAGCAGAAAACCACATCTATCGACCTTGAGCGACTAGCGTTCGGTAAGATAGATGGACCCAGTGTCACATTGGCGTATATGGCGGATGATAAAACATATGTGAGTATGACCTCTGCGCGCTCATAAATTTAATTGATATATTTTGTTCAGACTGAACCGATAGAAGCGTTACTACGATCCTTACTTTTGGTTTTCATGGATAACGCAACCGCAGAATACACCTTCGTGAAGACCTTCTTTCCTGTGCAAACGCCTCTTCCTCCCTTAGACTTGGAACACACCCTGTCACCTGCGCTTTCTCCTACCGACAATAACTCTTACGCCGGTTCTGAATTTGGTGGTCTTCGAACGCCAGTACCTCCTTCAATATCAGCTCAACTAGCCACTTTGAAGGAAGAGCAAGCGGCTACGGATGTTATCTGGAAACAGATATTTGACCCCGTACTTGAATATGTACAGGTATGTTGCCTTGGAATACTTGGACTCCAAATTACGACTTATGTGTCTAGACCTTCGTTCGTTCTGCACTAGAACCAGTCCCTTCTATCGTTCCACTCCTCACCATGATACGCCTCATCGAAGATGTTGCTGCAGAGATTGAAAACCGCGCATGTCCTGCTGCTGTCACGTTTATGTTTGGCATTCGCATGGATCTATGGCCGATTTTTCAGAAGGTCATGTCGGAGAATATTGACGGTGCGAAGAAACTTGCGGAAGGTGGCGGCTCGGGTTATTTCAGTCGTGCTGTTGCCTTAACGGAATCCACCGTTGCAAATGTAAGGTGTTCATTACAAGGAGAGAAACAACATTCTGACAGGCCTCAGCTCTGCAATCACTACATTGTCATTTTCAACTCGTTCGTAGCCTTGACGGAGCAATCAGACGAAACCATGATTTTCGCGAAGTAAGTTGATTTCTTTCGTGTCCTTTGTCGTCTTTTCTGAAATGTCACAGTCTTCTACGTTTAAGACAAGAGCTTGCCAAGCTGATCCAACGCTACGTTAATCAAATCAGCGACTCTATAGCTAAAGCTACGGCGCAATCATCCATGTATGAGACGTTACTACAAGGACTGAGTGTACGTGGTCCAATTGCTATTGATACCCATTCTCAATGACAACTTCCCAACAGAAAGGCAATCTCTTCGCAGCACATCCTAAATCTCAGTTAGAGCTGGCGTATTGGTCCAATCTAGAAGAGGAAGCACGACGTAAAATTATATCCGCACAACAAGCTAAACAGCGACGCTAGAAAGCTTAAATACAATTAATGTCACTAATGTCAAGCACACAGTTCTAGTATTTATTCTGGAATAATTTTATTGCTAATTCCCGACCAAGTCCAGCCTCCACAATCCCCCCAGCAAGTTGTAATCATGCTCATAATAATAATACGCTTGAAGAAATAAAAAATGATAGTTTGTGCTGCGTGCAGTCATAGAGATCGGTATCAGCCTTTACCGCCTACACGAGCAGGGTCTTTCTGTAACGTCGGGAAGGACGCCTTCAAAAGACTGCCATTTTGTTTGCCTATACCGAGCCGATTGAGGACATCTCTCACTTCTCCCGTGCTAGATGTGATAGCACGCTTCTTCGTCCTCGACCGTGTCTTCGTCAAACGACTGTCGCCCACGGACGAGCCATGGTCGAGCGTGGATATTGAGGATGGTCGGCCACCCAAAGCTAATGCTGGATTTGACATGCTGCTTCGACCTTCCAATGCCTCTCGTAATTCTGTGACTCCTACACCCCGAGTAGAGCGAGCGAGACTCTGAAGTGACATATTTTCGATGTGCATGAAACCTGGCGAGATCTTGAGGAGGGGTGAGATTCCATCACCACGGATCGTGCTGTCATACGGGGTGGACTTTTTGTAGGCTAGGAGATGTGGTGGATCAGCGACCAAGAGTATGTAACAAGGAGAAACAACTCACATTCCTTCAATGCCCCTTCGGCGGTCCACTTAATTGAGAATCGTCGCAGAAGGCTCTGGCTATCCAGACCGGTAGCTTCTTGCACATTCCGGTTCGCAACAAGATGCGATAGGGCTGCTTCAGCATCAACACCAGACCAAGCAAGTTCATCAGAAGATATGTCTTCAGGAGAAAACTGCACAGGTTGTGATGCTGAACAATACGCCCCTACATCCCAAGGCGGATTCATGGGCAACTTCGATGGACTGGGCACCCTTGTTAAGGCCTTAAACCACATCATTAGGACAATGTAGTGCTTAAGAGCAAAATGCATCTACCTTTTCAGCTATATCCACTAATTGCTTGCAATCCCATTGAGATCCAAGCAACAACCAAAGTTTGGCAAGGACGGCCTTTGTCGCATTAATTCGACGGACAGTTGCAGGGTCACCAACATCATCTTTACGTGTAGCACCGTCTAACGCTAGCAGCATGGGCAGACCAGTCAACAAACCACGGACAGGCAATTGTGCGTGAACAGTCGTTAAGATGTCAAGTATATGGGTGTAGTCGGATAAACATGCTGAGCCAGCCGAAGTTACTTGGGAAGGCACGCTTTCTAGCAGACGAAATGCCAACGATATTTTACGTGATCGAGGTGCCAGAGAAGAAAAAGAAATATCTTGCGTAGGTGATTCTGCTGTCGGTTCTTGATCAACGTGAGGCTCTGCGGGCCGGGCGGCATGATCATGGCCATTGATTGAGGTAGAGTAAGATGTAGAAGGACTAGATGTGAGGCCTAGTGATGCAGTGGTGGCAAGGATATATACGTAAGCATGGAGGGCGTTGAGAAACTTGGCACCAATGTCTCCGGAATACAGGAGCACGTGTTTGTGTACGATCTGCGGCCGATAAGAACCATCGGCATCAGATAGGTCGGGGTGCTTCGGCATTTCATTTGCTAGATAAAAAACCAATGTCTGCGCATAGTCCGCTCGTACTGCGTACTCTTTATCGCACAACAGACTCAGAGTGTCATGCCAGATGTCGGGAGAAACCCTTGTCCTCCTGGATGCCCTTTCGTCGACGCCGGCATCCTTATTGGTATTGTCGATAGAAGGAGATGATGTTTTGGCTGACACAGATTCAGGACGCTTCCTTGATTCAGCGTTGCCAGAGGATTCGCGGATGTCAGCAGAGTGCACAAGGCCAGAAAGGCCAGCAAGTAATCCACGGATGACCTCTGTTCGAACTTGCCCGCTGGAAACTCCACTACGACCCGAAACGCCTTGTACTTCAATCAATGTTAGCCTGTTGATCAGCTCGACCTGCGAAGGAGAATGAGCACGAGACGATAGACGCAGGCACTGTCGACTGACCGCGAGATCTTGAATCTGATCGGAGTAGTAGACATGAGTGCCTAGAGACGATATGCATTGAACAAGGGCTGGGAGAAGGGGGTCTTCAGGGTCCAGAGTCATGCGTCGTACAACCATAGTCATCAAATTTGATAGGATATCAGAGGTGGAGAGATTTATGAGAGGCGTAGGGGAGTTGAAGACGGTTGTCACCATAGAAGTAAGAGCTTTATGCATCGAACTGGTGATAGGTTCATCTTGACCTTGTTGAAGTCTTTCCACAAGCCACGTTGGGACAGCGTATCTGTACTGATATTGTGACCAATCAGCAGTCTTTTGGGCGAACCAGCAGCAATGTTGCTGATTCGTCCAGCCTTTCATGTCATCGAGATTGTCAAAAGATGACCGCATTATGTATCCTAACTGCGATCCGTTGGCATGCTCCAACAAGGTGACAAAGGCACGCAGACACGCGCTCGAGACGTCTGAGATTGAAGGTCCTTTGTCTCCGTCGACGTGCAGATGTATAGAAGCAGCGCGTCTCTCGATGATTGGTCGTGTACGAAATTCTGAAAGATACGGAGATAATGGTGCCTTTTTGACGCCTTCGGCCCTGTTAAATCGACAATTAACGTATACCTAGTAACTGAAATACCCCCTTACTGATCATCCAAAACTTGGAGGTCTGTCTGAAACATAGTGACTAGAATGGGACGCATGATGATAGAAACTTGAGAGCGAAACTGAAGAGAATCGTTGTATAATGCTTCCGAGCTTAATGCTCCTGTGAGCGCGGCAAATCCGACAAGGCGCGTCCTGTACGACGTGAATATCTTGTAATATGCTGGTGCGAGCAGACTCACCGATTCTGAATTTCATGGTCTTTTGCCTGAGAACAGCTCAAAGTGGCAAAACCTCTGAGCGCCGAGAGATAATCCCGAGTAAAGTCACTGTCGGCCCCAATAAGCTGACCGTTAGTATAAGTTGTCCAGGCCGTGAACTGTCCAACTAAGTCAGCGGACTGAGAAGATACGATGGATCGGTACATACGACACTGGCGGCCCTTGCCATGACCTCGATGTCCGACGGAACAGAAGATAAAGCTGCATCGACTGATGCCACCAAGGAGGGAGAAAGGAGAGCAATATCTCTACGGCATTCGGTAGCGAGAGCGTGAAATATAGCCAAGGTGATCAAGAGCGAGCTGGTGGGCGGATACTATTAGTCGGTGCGAGAATATCTAGGAGATTTACACACGCTCTTGTGCGGATATTTCCTGAGCGAGCCTTCTTGCATTCTACTCTGAGACGTTTCTCGAGTTCGCTGCCTAATTTCGTCAACTTTCCCGGGTGGTTCGAGCTGTGTGACCGAAAATGAGCGAGGAAGAATGAAAGAATCTTGATGGTACAGACGCATAATAGGTGAGACGGCTCAATTCTTGGGAATTTGGGGAGTAGTCTGGACCGGCCGTCAAGAGAGAAGAAGCAGGAGGGTAGCACGAGTTGAGGAGTTGCACGTGATTGGGGGTGAAGATGAGGTTCATGACAAGGCGTTACCGTATGACAGCGAAAAGAAGAGATCGCTGTCGCTTAGCTCGTCAGACACGCGCAGCCCAATTCCACTCACTGGCAATTCCCGGTCACCGCGACATAGCCCGTGGGAACTTTCGCCCTATTTAGCCATCAACGCAATTTTTTTCTTCCTCTCACCAACCACCATCATCAACAGCTCTCCACCTGGTGAGTGTCCTTTCTATGATAGTGTACAGGATGAACTTTTGCTGTGCACCAGTCCAAGTATACATTATTGTGTGCACTGCGGACAAATTCCCTGGCTCCTTATATACGCTTGGGGGCCCTGATCTCTTTCTCTCAATGCACTTTCGATTGTCAACTAACTGGACTCCTGTATAGAAAATATATACGTTGACTCCCAACTATACGGTCTGCCTGGCTCGTAGATCTGGTTGACGCTAAATTCCGGATTGTTGATTGCATCGATCCACGGTTCTTGCTCCACAACCAAGCACGAGTGTTTTTCGTAGAACAGTGACGGGCCACCATGGCTTGCCTTCCTCGGGATAGGCTGGGACGCATTGAAGATACCGTTGCAAGTGTATACCTATTTTGTTATCATTCGTTGAATATACCGGGATGTTTGATCGTTACTTGAAGCGCCGTCTGGTTCGTGACCACGTCCATTCTTTATCCACCATCAGTCAAATCGACATGGCATATTCTGAAATTTTACCTAATCCCTGAATTTATGCTCCACACCGAGAGTGCTGGATGGCGTCGATCATTACTGTCGTATATCCAGCAGTTGTCGAAGCCCACGTAGCCTGGTCAATGGCGAGTATGTATCCTGCGAATGAAGAGCAAAGGTGCACAAACCTGTCCCACAATAATCTTTGCCTTCCGTTGCATTGATGCTCATTCCGATAGATTTTGCAACGCGGAAATCCAATGGCGTTCCGGGTGCCTCAAGTAAGTCTCCAGTTGGAATGAGGTGGCCATCCGTGGCAATCACTCTGGACGCGTCAAACTGAGAAAAATGACCGTTCAAGTTGCTAGTTTCCTCGTATGCTTCGAGATTCCAATAATGATGACCACCTCAATTGACGGCTATGAGTTGTACTTGCAATGCACCTACACTTCACATACTGAGCATGATAGGCGTCTTCTCTGTGGCGACAGCTTCCATACTAATTTTCCAGGTTGCCTTTGCTTTCAATTCGTATGTGACCTAAAGACGGCACAGTCTCATTTCTAGAGATAATAACCAGACAAAAACTTGAAACGTACCGCTGCGATGACAGTTCCCGGGAATCCTTGTTGACCAGCAAGATCGACTAAGGCGAATGTAACAAAGCTGGACGTCCTTTTCGCTACGGTCCATGTACGACGATCATAACAGAAATACCCGCCGTGCAGCGAATTGGTTCCATTGTTCTCATTCTTTGGCACCTGGAACTTATTTGGCCCAGAAGCGTCTTTGGATATGGGATCGTAAAAGTCCCATTCCGAATTCTATTTGCATACCTTTGTGCGTGTCATAAGCTGAGTCTCGGATGTTTTTCATGGGGACTTGCCTCCCTACAACAGGTCCAAAATTGGGATGGTTGGGGACCGTCTCGTACACTGTCTAATGAAATATGCGCATTGGTACGACGGCACGACTGGGACTTGGGAAATGTACTAGGTTGTCATAGCGAAGCAAGATGTCTCGAAATCTCTCGTTCTGGAACGGAAAAAGGTCAGATTTGCCGGTGCTGATGTGCCAGTGATTCAGTCGCGCCTTGTCTTTCACCCATAAATTGGTTGTCGCCGTGCCTAGAGGTATGAAGCTGGCCATTGCCGAACCATCGAGAGCCGTCAAATTAACTGTCTCGACGCGCTGTAGTGCGTTTTTAGACAACGGCAAAGTCAGCCGTTGTAAACAGCACCTACGTCCGTCAAGACCTGAGGCGCTCCGAAGGGAAGTAGTGCAGAAAGAAAGATCAACGATAGACACAACATCAGGAGGAGATGAGTAGGTCGGAGTAGTATGAGTTCATGGCAATATATGCTCGTTCGTGACAGAGATATGGAATTTGTCTGTTCAACTGACCGGTGCAATCAAAGCTGGTGATGGCAATGCGGCCCACGGGAGACTCTTTGCCGTCATATGTGCAAGGATTCTGCCTGAGCGGACCGTCGCAATCGACAGGGCCGATGTTTGGGGCTTCGAACCTGAATGTATAGATATTTCCTGATGTAAGAAAAACAGTGATTCCAGTTAGGCACTATAAGCTAAGGTGCTCTCCCTTGCTCAGACTAATGTTTAATGCTATCACTGCAGGACAGCATCTAAGGAGCCCACCTGATATCACGCTGAGATGCAAATGATACGCTTACGGTTTACAAAATGCGGGACAGCGTAGACTGAATGTTCATGACGCTGGCTACAAGCATAGGCATAAGTGATCAAGAAAGAGCGTATTGCAGAGAAGAGTTATTAGTGATACTGTAATGCATAGGTAACGGTTGCAAACTTGAAGTCGCATTAGAGTTCGTACGCTGAAAGTATTCGTCGTCACTATCGTCATCCAGAATAACACATTTCTGGACCGTGGAATCAAAATCAGGCAAGTCATTGACAATCGATTCAAGCCAACGCGGCAAGTCGGACCTCGTCAATTGAGTTTCGGCTATCCATCGTCGACTGACCATCCAGCTGGCCACGCCTTTGGGAGGGAGACAGAAGCCCTCCTTCAACGGACCAACCGTTCGGTCCTTCTTTCCAACACCCCTCTTGGGTTTGGACGCCTTGTCCCCGATGTCTTCCCTGTCCAGGATCTCGTACAATCTGATTAGGCGTTTACTGCGCCAGGGATACCCTCGGGAACACAGCAAACCGTCGTCTTCGGAGTCGGAATCATCGGAAGACATGCATTCGAGTTGAAATGCACCGTCGAACGCGATGTGTTCGAAAGCCTCAATACGCAGCCGTGCATCGGCACGATTCGTGAGTTTCTATGCATATTAAACTAATGATTCGAGTTCAGTGGGATGTGTGAACTTACGGTTTTCCTGCGAGATATATGCCTGGCTTTCTGTGTTTTTCGTTCTTCTCGAGCCTTGGCATGTTCGGCCTCTCTGTCATCCCTCTGCGCCTTGAACTTCTGTCGGAAAGTAGTGAAGCATTGATCGAACGCGGAGTCCAGGTTCTTCTTGCTGAACTCCCCTTCGGGAACATCTTTGTATCGTCGACGTTTCTCCTTGATGCTGGCAATGACACGAGCTTTCATACGCGCGTTGTGCACAGACTGCTTAGCCGTCTTGTCCCAAACAAAACGCACAGGATCGGTGTCCTTCAGTGATTGACCTTCTATGTGACTATCAGGAAGATTATTAGGATTTAAGATATCCATGAGCAACAATATATGTGTTCGCATCGCATGCTGCAGAGGAGATAAAATATCAATTGATAGACCCGGGAATAGAGAAAGGAAACCTACATGAATAGTGATACAACGTTTATCGTGATGATTTCGACGTTGTTTTTTCCGATCGCGAGAGCTGTCTGAATTGCTACTACCAGAATCTGATTCTTCGCTGCTACTAGATGATACTCGTCGCTTTTTACGCGTTTTTGATGTTGTATTCGGTGATCGTTGCGTGGGAGCAGGGGAAGGTGATGGTGTCATGGCGCTCATTATGGGCTCATCAGGTGGTGGCTGCGGTTGTTGCTGGGCAGGAGCAGCTGCATATTGTTGAGGAAAGTTTATACTTGGCTGACTTGAAGAACCTTGGACGAATGTGGGATAATGCACGCCAGGTGGCTGTGGAATAGGCGAAATGGGAGAAGCGGATTGCATTTGCTGCGATATTGACACGTTGTGATTGGATGAAAGTGATGGAGACGCGCCAGGTGTTCGTTGAGTATTTCCAGACACCATCGAACGAAAAGTGACGAGTTCCTGCCGTAGCTCAAACAGTTGACGCTCTGTCTCCGCTTGTCGTTGGGCATATTTCGCCTCCTGCTCCTGCTCCCAAGCTATCCTCCTCTTGCGTTCTATCTCTTGCGCCTGGCTAGTTGCAGATACAATTCGAAGCAATTCGTGGACTGCTTGAACGCCTCCTGCGGAGGGTTGAGTCTGTCTAGACGATCTCTCAGAGGCGATGAGCAAATGAACATTGGCAGGGACTTACCTGACGGGCAGTGGAGGCTGAGGCTCCGATATTGCGAGCTCTAATTCGCTTCTATGAGGAACATGTTGCTGAGGCACCTGGACAACAGGAAGATGAGGCTCCGGATATGGATTCTGCGGCGGACGATTTCGATATGGTACGGCGTAAGAGGGATTGAGGGCATCCGAGAGTTCACTGGTGCCCATACCACTCAGTCATGAATGCATGAAGGGCCAGCGTTAAGTCGGACTTCAAGTTCGTTGTCGGAGACGAAGTGTCTCTATTTGTTTCGAAGAGAGCAGCCAAGCAGATGAACGGAATTTGCCGAACAACGCCCAAGAAGGAAGCGACGCGTCACTTTCACGCTCTCGCCATCGTTTCTTTCACCCCTCATAGAACACCATGGACGAGTTACTCATGCAGCAATCTCAAATGCGACAGGGCGGTCCACGTCCTGATGCGACGACTCCTGACAAGCATGTCTTCTTTCTCCCATCGCGAACGTGCACTAACATAGCAGCACAGTGGAGAAGTTATTCATATCTCATCCCTTGCTCTTTTGAAGGCAAGCCTTCACACGACGATATCAAAATCATGGCTTACCGAAATATAGATGCTCAAACATGGAAGGGCTGGTGTACCCATGGAAGTCATGGGTCTCATGCTGGGAGAGTTTGTGGACGAATATACCGTCCAAGTCATCGACGTCTTCGCTATGCCGCAATCAGGAACAACTGTTAGTGTCGAGTCAGTTGATCATGTTTTCCAAGCCAAAATGGTGGATATGTTGAAGCAAACCGGACGGTGCGTAACGTCAGTGATATATGTTGGTTTCAGCTGACCGACAACGACCCTGCATCATGCAGACCGGAGATGGTTGTAGGCTGGTATCATTCACATCCTGGCTTTGGCTGTTGGTTGTCGAGCGTGGATATAAACACGCAACAGGTCAGTTCTCGCGGGAACTTCGCTATTTCCTCTATCTCACCGTCGTGTAGTCTTTCGAATCTCTCAACTCCCGCTCAGTTGCCGTTGTCGTGGACCCGATCCAATCTGTGAAAGGAAAAGTCGTAATTGACGCCTTCCGCCTAATTAACCCCCAAACCGTTATCTCTGGACGTGAACCCCGTCAGACGACATCTAACATTGGTCATATCAATAAACCATCAATCCAAGCTCTGATACACGGTCTCAATCGGCATTATTACTCCATTGCCGTCAACTACCGGAAGACAGAACTTGAGCAAGCAATGCTGATGAACTTGCACAAGAGAAACTGGACAGAAGGACTACGACTTCGAGATTTCCACGCGCATAAAGAGGAGAACGAGACAGCCATTAAGGTGATATACCCACCTTCCAGTTGTTTTCAAGTATCTCTGACCCATTTTGTAGTCGATGCTCACACTTTCAGAAGCGTATAACAAATCTGTACAGGAGGAATCTACATTGACTGCTGAGCAACTCAAAACACGGCATGTGGGCAAGCAAGACCCCAAACGTCATCTCGAAGAAGCGGTCGAAAAGGCGATGGGAGACCAAGTTGTGCAGAACCTTGGAACCATGCTGTTGGCGGAACTATGAGAACGCCCTTTCTGGTTTCTGTATGGTAGGGCCTTCTCATGATCACGCCGTGTAAATATACTTAGTGAATGCACATCATAAGTGCACATCCAAACTTTGATAGACGTATAGACGATTATAGACTTTACGCCGTAATTCCGACTACAAAGGGGATTTGTAGTGAACATCTAGAAGTAGGAGATTCCGGGTTGGCAAGTGAGCGAAGCCGGGGATATCATCATGGCACAGGGCCTAGAGAACTGATACCCCGGACTCTCTGCCATGTCTAGATTCAATTTCTGTCACGATATAGTACCGTTCTCACATAGATGCTCATTAAGCCCACTAACGCCAGCACGGGGGCACATGCTCCATAGCTGATCGCGAAAGGCAGTTAAGGTAGCGGTCAGATGATAAGAGGTTGCCAGGAAATTATACAATCTACATAGCACCCGCGTAAGTAGAGGGGATGGCCCCTTGTTGTCGTCTCAAACTGAACGTCGGCATGATACCCATTTTTTTCGATCGTCTGATAGCTTTCCCTAACCGTCTTTGGCTCTTCCGGGTGAGAGAGGTAATACTGCGTGAGTTAATTTTACCCATCGGAGACATGAAATGATTGAGGACGCCCGGGTGACAAGCAAAATCGACGGGATTAAGGCTCAGTTGGTGGAAATAGTCGCGTTGTCGAGCCTCATCACGAGGGGGGCCAACACGGGGTGGTCTCTTGAATGGAGAAAAATGATTCTGACGCGACTTGAGCGTGAACTCGTAAGGTCGAATGATCTAAAATGAACGGATAAGTGTCAGGAAAAACAATGGTCCAATCACACAAACCGAGGTCGAAGCAAAAGGCCTGACTGAAAGGGTATCTTGGCTTGGACCACCTTCGATTCGAATCGGTGCTACGTAACTGGTTAGCAGGGCAGAACTTTGGAAAAGGAACGAGTATACCTGGTGACTCTGCGGCCACGCTGTCGAGGAACTTGGAAGCCTCCTTCATGGCACCAGAGGCATTCTTATTAGCTGGTGCCCCCGTGCCAAAGGCAGTGGCATTTCTCGCCACAGGGGAGGTGGATATCCAACGAACCCGAAGATTCTGCAAGGGACGGTGGAAGACTGGACGAAACATGTGGCGTAACGCGTTATGTCACGTTCCTTACCAAATGTGACAGCCCAGGACCCAAGATACCCTTACTTCGACGCCCAAACTTATCGAGTCGTGCTACTGCTACCGACAGCGCTACGAGTCGTAGTGGTCGTAGACGAGATCCTAGGGATAGAAATAGAGATGAGACGCGGTGTAGTTAAGCGGTAATGAACGGACTTGATCGAATAATTTATACTGTATAGAATAGATATACAGATAAGTAATATAATCAATATATGTGACAGCCTGGCCCCGTGCTCCTTGCCTTCAGCCATCATCGCAGTCGTTGGACACCATCCCTCAGCGCCCTTCTGTCCTTTCAATGTCGCCTTGATCTATTCTATCTTCCCTTACTCTATCTACTTTATCTCTCTATCTGCCCTCACCTCTCTCAAATCTCACCTCGCAATTCCTCCCTTTCCCTTCCAATGACAGATTCCGGTACAGCTCGAAGACAGCCCCCCAGTCCACTCGTCTTCTCTCCAGAGTCCGTCCTGTCACCTCCCACAGCTCCGGGTCTCAATGCCAGCACCAGCAACGGGGGCGGTTCCAACACCGTCTCCATGCCCTTTGTACGCCGGCATGTGACCCGTCGTCTCAAGGCTGCTAAAGCGGAGTGCGACAAGGAATTGCAGCGAATCACGAATAATATTACTACGTTTTTCGAGGAGAGACTTAGAGAGCCGGACCATGAGACAGACTACAGAGACAGAGATTCTCAGCAGGGAGATTACGACGCTTACTATCATCACGCTGATCTTCGTTCTGATTTTCAGACGGATGAATCTAGTTCAGATGGTGGCTACGAAGCAGAGATGGAGTATGGTAGTCGACATAGCCGTCAACGTGCGTATCTAACCGAAGATTTCATATCTGCACCTCCGTTAACCCATTCATCTTCCTTGTCTGGCCTTTCTACAGCTTCCGCCTCTTCAGTGAGTCCAGGATCCTTACGGCAAAACATACCCTGGGACAACAGGCCTCTCAGTTCGTCTGTTTCCTCAAACGGGCTTGCATCCAGCCCTTCGAACTCAACAGTCCTTCTTCCTGACGCTCCTCTAACTCGCAAGGTCACCACTTCCTCAACCGGTTCATCATCCTGGACAGCTCAATCAGCTCCTTCACGCCGACTGTCCCGAACAATTCATATTCCTTCTCGTCCTACTCGTTCCGGTCAAAGTTCTCGTTCTACATCCCGTTCTCGTTCTCCTTTACCGAATCTCCAAACGCATACTTCCTTCTCTGACTATGGTACCTCCTCTTCCAATAGACGCTCATCCCGGATAATTGTTGACGACCCAATTGATCCTATCATGACCGCGCTGTATGCAATAATTTCGGTCGCGACTGATGTTACCGAAATGTCTATTGCTCAGCTTACGGCACAGCCAAAGGCCTGTGAAAATCTCGTTCAGAGGGTTCAAAACATCGGGAAGGCATGGGATGATCACCCTGACTGGCATGGTAGAAATTGGTATGTACAGGTCCTACTCGCTATCGCTGGACTTAGTCGGGTCGTGGAATGGTGGGAGGCTGAAAAGCAGTTTTGGAACTTTGACGACAACGACGAATTGGACGAGCCATTGACGTTCGTGATGAAGCCAGCCGACGAATACCCCCCTGCACCAACACCGACTGTCAAACAGGATATGGAACTGGAGGGCTTCAAGCTCAACCCTGAGGGTGAAAACAAGTTTCGGCCATCCAGACCTGCCAGTCAAATACGGAGATCCAGAGACGAGCAGCCCAAGGACTTGGCGTTTTCTGGTTCACACGAGGCGGCCGATACGCACTCTCGAACCCCTTCCAAGGTACAAGAGAACGCAGAATCTGCGAGGGTTTTGGCGACAGAGAGACTACGGTTACAGGCAGAGACAGCGCAGAACCAGAACATAGTTATGGAATTGAGTCTGGATGGTGATCACTTCATCTGGATCAATTATGCGTGGAGTATCGTTGTTGGGTAAGTAGTACTGGATTTGGTTAATTGGAGAAGAAGCTTATTCTGTTCCGTTAGCACGGACCCGGAGGCCCTAATTGCAACTCGTATCTCTGTTTTGATACATCCACAGGATGCTTATGTGTTCAAGACAGCCACCCAGCGCCTCCTCGAAGATGATTCCCACACAGTTGAAGCGCAGTTCCGCCTTCGAGTTGATCGCGACGACGATCGGGTCCCTCCCAATGGCCAAACACTGTACCAGAAAATGGAAGGGAAAGGGATGCTTATGATTGACCGTGATCTTGGCGAGCCCTCATATACGATGTGGGTTGTCAAACCTATCGCTCCCCCTCGATATGAATACGATTCTCCGGCTATCACCCTTATTGGAGCAGGAGACATAGAATTTGACGACTTTCAATCATCGGACCTAGAGACACCTCCTCAGGAAGCTGAAACAAGTGCCAACGAACCCGAAAGTCCATTTCCGTTCAATCAGCCTTTCTGCACCGATCCAATTCTTTGCCGCATTTGCGAATGCCAGATACCTCAGTGGTATTTCGAGAAACACAGCGAGACATGCGTGGAGACCCACCGACTGGAAGCCGAGATTTCGGAGTGTAACGAGTCAATCGCAGAACTAAGAAATACTATTAGAGATCTGAGCGCGACCTTTGACCGTGACTCGCCTTCGTCCACTCCTTATTATCGAGGCAAAGCTGTCTTCTCACCTTCGACGTCTCCTCTCATCTCGGCGCCCTTACAGATTTTTCGTGCTAATAAGCTGCAGAAGATGGGAGTAAAGAAGATGCAGAGGAGGTTGTTGGATCAGCTGGAAGATATCTTGCAGGTAGCTTCTGATGTGTCTATGCCGTCTCTAAAGGAAGAGGAAGCCAAGGAGCCGATCGAACGGCAACGATTACTGTCGCCAGGATCGGAACGGAAAATGTCGCAGGTGAAGAATTGGTCTAAACCTACGACCGAAGACAGTGCATTGGGCATGTTGGTCCAGGATGCAGAGAGAGTTATGAGGCAGAAGATTGATAACGTTGTGAGGATGCAGAATATTATACGATACGCAGAAAAGATCTGGCACGAAGCAGAGGAGAAGGCGGGAGCTTATATGGCATCATGCGAGAGCGACAGTAGCGGAAGTGGTGGCGGAAGTTCTACCAGCGACGGTGAAGGCGAAGATGAGGACCGCTTGGGAAACCAAGTGCGCGAACTTGTCAAATCCACTCACGGTGGTCAGTCAGAGGCTGAAGACGACCGCTCGAGCACAGCGTCATCATATGTGTTCCTTGGCGGAGACAATTACCATTCATCTCCAGATCCTACGCCCATGGCATCAACATCACCTATCCCTTTAGTGACTCCCCCTGAAAGCCGACCTGGCTCTGCGCCTATGCCGCCGCCTCTCCCTCCTCGTCAAACTTTACACACGCGATCTTCTACGCCTTCATCCATATCTTCCCCTTTGGCTTTGGCTGCCCCTATTGTTGCGCACAACCTAGAAGACTTGGTACCCACTATGGAGCTCGATCCTGGCCCTCTTAGGATTCAAACGCGGAAGTCCTCTCAGAGCCTGTTGGAGCCTCGTCTTGTGGTCACCCCTCCTGCATCACCTCAAGTTGTCGCCAAGGATGGTCTTGGTCGCGAACGCTCCATGAAGCGGGGCCATCGCCGTCATTCTACTGTAAATCATTCCTCTAGTTCCTCGGCTCCTATGTCTCCTCGACCACCGTCAATTGCGCCTCTGTCTAGGACATCACCAGCGTCTATAAAGGACTTTGACATCATCAAGCCTATCAGTAAAGGTGCTTTCGGCTCCGTCTTTTTGGCTAAGAAGAAAGTCACAGGTGACTACTATGCAATCAAAGTGCTCAAGAAGGCGGACATGATTGCAAAGAATCAAATTACCAACGTGAAAGCTGAAAGGATGATTCTCATGAAACAAGCGGAATCTCCTTTCGTCGCCAAGTTATATTTCACGTTCCAGAGCAAAGATAATCTGTATCTTGTCATGGAGTACCTGAATGGCGGTGACTGTGCTGCGTTGATCAAATCAGTAGGATCACTTCCGGAGGAATGGACCAAAAATTACATCGCCGAAGTTGTTCTAGGACTGGAGTATTTGCATCAGCGCGGTGTTGTTCATCGGTATGAATCTGTTCTTTCTCTTTGGAAATTGTCATTAATTTGCGTCTGGACATGTAGTGACTTGAAGCCTGATAATTTGCTCATTGACCAGCATGGTCACCTGAAATTGACGGACTTTGGCTTGAGCCGAATCGGTCTTCTTGGTCGACAAACCCGCGAGAGTCAACTTGATCGTCCATATACGAGATACAACTCCCGTTCCCGACCGCCTTCCATGGACTCTGCATATCTGTCTTCTCCGTTAGTATACACCGAACCCGGAGGTTCGTATTTTACGCACAGGGCCCAATCGATTTCCCGTGTAGGAACCTCGCCTTATCTGCCTCCCACAGATGATGTCAGCGAATCAAGCGGATCAGAATCTCTCAGTGGATTCTTCCCCCGTCGCAGCGTGAAAAGCGACAGCCCTCTGCAATCCTTTGCCACTGAACTCACAACCGATTTACGTTCGCATTCTAATTCTAACTCGACTGGCGGGACACCACCTGGGGATCAGAAATTCGTTGGTACGCCAGACTACCTTGCCCCCGAAACAATTTTAGGTTTGCGCGTTGACGACGCAGCAGTCGATTGGGTACATCTACTCATTCATGTTTTGAAATACCTTTCTGAAAAATTTTTAGTGGGCTCTCGGAGTTATCACGTATGAATTTTTATACGGTATCCCTCCGTTTCATGCAGAGACACCCGAAAAGGTGTTTGAGAATATTCTTTCTGGACACATCGAGTGGCATGAAGAGTACGTGGACTTCTCTGAAGAAGCCCACGACTTTATGGCCCGGTTGATGATCCTAGATCCCTCTGCTCGTCTCGGTGCGCAAGGCGCCGATGAGGTCAAAGCTCACCTATTCTTCGAAGGCATCGTCTGGGACAAGGTAACGACAACTGAAGCGGCATTCATTCCTCAGGTTACCGATCCTGAATCGACGGATTACTTTGATCCTCGTGGCGCCATCCCCCAGCTATTTCATGATGACGACCAGGTTGCTATCGCCGGTCAGTCTGCCTTAAACAGCCCGGTCATCGATCCTTCGATGCCTCCTCCTCCTGCCCCCATTCCTGTAGGAAATCGTGATCCCATTCCTTCATCTGCGAGCGACGACTTTGGGTCTTTCAGCTTCAAGAATTTGCCCGTCCTCAAACAAGCCAACGACGATGTTATACGCAAGCTTAAGACCGATCAAATGGTTCCTCTTGCGCACGCAGTTTCAGAAACCTCAGGCCTCCATAACCGACGGCGCAGCGTTTCTCATAGAATCAAGAAGCCGCCAAGCGTCGTGACGACGATGGATCCCAAGGCGACAGTGACCAACCCGCCATCTCCTGCTACTTCGACTTCGTCCATAGCATCTTCGCCTTCCCGATCTTCTATACCAACTTCTGCGCCCGTGAGTGCGGGTCATGCTCGCAAACCGTCTGAGTATGGACCAGTCGACCGCTTCAAATTGAACCACATGGATGGCCTAGATCGACGAAATTCAATGCCTAGTAGATTGCGCACCGCGTCTGTTTCTAGCGGGGGTGATGGTTCGGGATCTGAAACTTGGAATTCCTCAATGGGCGCTGGATCCGTTGGCACGCCTCCATCATCCGTTCACTCTATTGACTTGCGAAAGGGTCCTGATCCCAGTGATCGTGCAGTGACATGCTTGCTTGCCGAAGACAACCCCATCACAGCCAAAATTATTGAAACGATTTTGATTCGTTTGGGCTGCCGTTGTGTCGTTGTCGCTGATGGTTCGGAAGCTATCAGTGTTGCAATGGGCGATATCAGTACGTGCAGGCAATCGCAGTTGCGGGACTGACTAACAGCGGGCACTTCAGAGTTTGACTGCATCCTAATGGACCTGCACATGCCAGTTTGTAAGTGACATTGGTAATTGACTGACACCTCGGATACTAATGATTCACCACAGTGGACGGAGAAGGTGCTGCGCGGTACATCAGAAGTACCAACAGCAAAAATACCAGCACGCCTATCATTGCTGTCAGCGCCTACAGTGGTTCGGACCCAAGCGATGCTACACATAACCTATTCTCTGGTTTCTTGTCAAAACCATTGCAAAAGGCTGATCTATTATGTATGAAATCTAGCCCTTATATGATGCCTGTCACTGACGATAAACATCCTAGCCGTCATGCGCCAATTGGGCTTCAAAACGACCACCATTCCTGGCGGACCTGGTGCCACAAAAGTCACCGCATCTCACATAATTTCATGACATTGTCCACGTTCCTTTTACCTCCGTTTCTGCGTTTTCGTCTACGATCCATGCCCAATCATCCCTTTTTTTTGAAACCAGTCCGCAAGCATCTTTCATTACTTCATACTATTCCAGCATTCTTCTCGTCGTCCTGCATTGTACGCTATTTAGATCCTACATCATGTGCTAACAACCTCTGCAAGCTCTGCTTGTTCTTATATTGTATGTTCGGTGGAAATTTGTGATGTTCCAAAACACGTTTTGACGATCGACGCTTAGTGGCTTCCCACGTTTAGATCATACCGTGCTTCATTAAATTTACTGTCACTGCCCTTGCATGGTCATCGGCGGTTTCTGATATACATCAATCTGCACCGGTATGGACTAGAAAGGTACAGGAAATATATATATATTCGAGTAAAAAATCGATTACATATACATCTCATGATATATGCGGAATGTTAACTTCACGTTAGGCGCTTGCGACGGAACCATCTTCGACTCAACCACCACAACAACAATAGCCCTGACCCAACTGGAACAGTTGTTTCATCCAGAGGTTAGCCTATGCGAGACTTGCGCAGCTGATTGGCGCTTTACGACATTGAAGTGGAGCATAGCCTTCTCTTTCAAGGCTTCCAACGAGATGTACTCTTATAACGACCCTTCTGGTGTGTTTCCTCTCAGCCTTTGCGATTGTGTCTCTAATGCTGGGATATTCAGCGTCGTGGCAGCATCCATCATCAGAACCTCCAACTCGCGATACCAGAGATCCCAGACGACTTAGAGCCGCTACAGCACCCACCAACCCTTATGTCCAGCCACCGCTGCATCCAATGTCGCACCCGAGAGTGCTGACGCCTGGCCATGTACCGCCTACTATCCATAATCCTAATCTTTACTTTGGGAATCGTCCAATAATGACGACTCCCGGCCCGTATCCTCCTGCACGCCCTCCCTTCCCTCATCCTGCAACAACCAACTATCAGCAGCCACAGCAATGGCCTTACGACGCTAATGACAGCTACTTTCCTCCCTCCAAACCACCTGTACCGCCCCCACCCCCGCCCCCGCCCCCAGCCCCCGAACCGATACCCAGACTTCCATCACCGTCATGTCCCAGGGACGTATTGCCTATTCCTGAGGAACAGACACCGATCTCGCCATCACCATCGAGTGCGAAAGAGTTAGCAGCAGCGCTAGAAATATCCCAGTCGGAATCTATGAAGCAGGCACAGTTCCTCGAGAAGCTATCAAATCAGGAAGAGGAAGATCTTGCTCGTGCGCTTGAAGAATCCCTTCAATCGATCTCATTAAACTCGTACACATCTGGCAGCACACACTTTTACAATTCAGAAGCAGGACCATCTTCGGATACTGGTCGATGGACAAGTACATCTACGGGGCCCTCGGTTTCCTCCCGACTAGCGTCAGACATCGATGAGGATGAAGCTTTTGCACGTAGACTCGCTGCCGAAGATGAAGCGGCTCCTTCAGAATCATGCATGGCGGACGATGAGGCACTTGCGAGACGAATCGCTGCCGAGGAGGAGGAGGAGGAACAACGGTATAGACAGCAGGAACTTGAACAGTCCTCTCAGTTTGATGGCAATACGGGTGGACATACTGAGCAGTCTGACAGTATAACGACCCCGGACGTCGGATTAGCGCGAAGACTTGCTGCTGAAGAGGAGATAGAAAATTCCAGGGCTACGGATGCCGGCCCTGCATCTGTCCCTCCGCCTGCCTATGACGTTCTTCCCTCACCGTCTTTGAACTTGACAGATAAAGGAACAGACGCGGGTCTGAAGGTAGATGCCCAATTGTATCGCAGCAACTCTTCAGGCTCTGCGGCGTCATACGCCTCCTCTGAAAGCCAATCCAACCCTCCCACGCAGGCGTCCCGTCGTTCTAGCGGTGAAATATCATCCTACACCGATGTAAAGCCAGTATCCCCGCGTTTATCTGCTGCGTCATCTACGTCTCTACCTACTCTCACTGAGGCCAGCGAAAATGAACAAGGAGCGGTCAATGGAAACCAATTTGTGGATGCAGGATTACTGCATGGTGTTTGTAAGCCACTTCGTAACTCTTCTAATAATACATCACTTATACTCATGTCGCAGCAATCGGTTTCACTCCTCCCGTCATTACATCTATAATGCAACAAATGTCCACACCCATGCCTAACATAATATCGCTTCCTTATGGCCGGTGTCCTCCCCTACATTTCCAAGCTCCAAATTGGCGCCATCTTCTTAGGTTGATGGCCAGGTTATCGGGCACAAGGATTGAGCCTACAATAGAGGCTGTTGCTGTGGTGAAAACCGATTTGTTCCTTCGAACCGTCATTCAATTCATCAGGGTAAGCTTTTTGTGCCTCGACTCCCTTAGGGAGCACTAATTCTTGAATCTCGCACAGCCTCATCCTGCTTCCGAAGATTGGAGGACGATCATCTGGCTCACCATTGACCATCCTGTTCCAGCATCATTGCCTGGTGCTCGGAAATACACTAACGGCGATGTTGACGTTCTTCCATGGTCATACACGCTATCTGCAATGCCTGCTCTCCTGAGAGACAATGCCGATTCCCAGATATCCCAAACATACACCATCCCGTCAACCGAAGCGGTGCCGTACCCAAAGTTGCCTATCTCGTTTCCCAATATGGCTCTATACCTTCAAGCGTCTTTGGATGAGTCACGTCGATACTCCAGTGACGGCTCGAGCGGCATGCGGAAGTTGTCGCGAATGATGGATAGGTGTTATCCTACGCTAGAGAGTATGGACCTATCAGAGAGCTCTGAGAGAAGCGGGATGGGTCGAGTCTTCAGAAAGGTGATGGGCCGGGGAAATAAAAATAACAAGCAAGGACGAGGTGGTAATATGGATACATATGAACTTGTGACACCGTTTGTGCCAGAAGAATGGGGGTAACTGACCTCTATATTTTATGTCATATAACTTTTCATAGACTACGGTATAAATTATCGAGCCGTTGGCAATCGCCTCTGGGTTGGAACTCTCAAGGCGGATATATATTCGGGCCGGATATCTTGTTCACGGCACGTCTGCGAAGCCCGGTGTGACACATTCTGGTCACACATCTACTTACCTCCCTTGCGCCATGTCCGTGGCTCCCTCTGCCCAAACTTCATCATTTTCGTCACAACCACTAACACCATTAAGTGTTGAACAAGAAGGTCCTTTCCATGACTCTTATTATATATGATGCTCACCTTATTTCAGACCAAATCATTCTCGCCCGCATAACCAATGATGAACGATACCTGCGGCGCGTCATCAAGAAATTTCACAACTATGCCTCCATAGCCCAGGGTTCTACTGCTGAGTCAAATCAAGACGCAAAAGAAGCTTTTATAGTCGAGCTATCGACATTTCGACTAGCATTGAAAAAGAGCGCCATGGTCTGTGAAGCAGAGGCGCGGCAAGTTGAGGAGTACCAGCTCGAGAAGCTTAGGATAGGTTGTTGGATTGACCTTCAACCTCTATTCTTCATCTGATATTTGTACAGACGACGAACACGGAAAACTACGAGGCCAGATCGAACAATTGAAAACATCACTGGAGCACGCGCAGATGCTACGACGGCGGAAGATGGAGTATGACTTTGTTACGGAAAAGATTAACACGCTTCCTAGTCGGGAGGAGCTGAATCAGTGCGTCTATGCTACTGTGCTTGCATGCACACTTAACTCAATATCAATTCAGGATGATTCAAGCACTTGAAAACGACATGATGGCAATACGCTCTGAACATGACACACAGAACCGAACTATTCAATCACAGAAAATTGCGTTGGATACCATCATATCAGACCTGGGAGCCCTTCGTTCTATGGGAAAAGATACCACGGACATCCCAGCTTCCCTGCTAGCCAGTCCAAGACAGACACCGGCCCTTGACGGTAGTGGTATTGAAGATACGGCTGATATACGCATCACTACGCCAACAACGAAAACTGAGGATGGCGAGAAGGAGGAGGGAGAAGCGGACAAAGCCACCTCCGAAGACATCGAGATGGGCGAGGTCGAAGAGGAGGACAAAAATACGAAAAACAAGAAGAAGACCAGGGAAGACATGGAGGAGGGTGAGGCTACGGATGCCAGTAGCGAACTGTCCGACCCCCCAGATGATGACTAGCGGCGGCGAATCTACGTTTTTGTTTCTTTGCTTTCTGAATGACGGACATCGACACTCATCAGGTCGCGTGCGCACGTTACTGCATCACCATATTCATCCTGCACCAGTTGAGCAATGGCATTCATGATCTTTTTTGCCTCCTGATCAACGTCGTCATTGCCTGCATATCTCGAGGAGAAATGATTTAAAATCAGACGTCGGGCTCTGATCTTTCTCGCGAATCTCCCTGCCATTTGTGGCGTCGAGTGGCCCCTTGATATTGCTCGGGCCTCGACCGTTTCATATGTGTCGGTATCCTTGGTGTCGTCGTCGATGCCGGGTAAATGAGCGTTAGTTGCTTCATGGATCAGCAAATCTGCGTCTTTGGCGATTGCCGCGATTTGAGATGGATCGTATGTATCACCAAGTACGACGATTTTACGTCCATCCTTTGGTGGGGGGCCGTGAAGAACGGTGCCATCAGAGAGTTGCACAGATTGACCCAGCTGCAGCTGCCTCATAGCGGACATTGGCGTGTTCGTTCTCTTTAGGTCGGGGATGTACTTTTTGGGATCCACCTTTCCCGGCACCTTGGCTTCCGTAACGACGTAGCCCACGCAAGGGGCGGAATGCAGGATTGGTGCAGCTGAGACTGATAGGACGGCGTCCGAGTAGATATCCGACCAGACTCCGTTAGTCTGTTGGATATTTCGACCAGCGGGAGACTCTGACGCGAGCGAGGGCATTGAGGTAAAGTCTCCATCTGCTGGGTCCGAGGGAAGACGGAGTTCGTGGACAACATATGGTCTGCCTAAGAGTGAATGTGTATATGCAAGGCCGCTGCGGACGTACGCCCGAGTGCCCAGAGGTCCGTATATCTCCAACGGCTAGTAAGGAAAGAATTCAATGAGAGAGTAGTACACGGGAAAAGCACAAAGGCTCACTGGTTGCTGTATGTCTACTTGCATCCGTGGATCATCTGTACCATCAATCTGTCCACCGGCACCGTTTAGACATGAAGCTAGCAGAGGTAGTAATCCAAAAATATGATCGCCTTCAGATCCTGTGAGTTAAGGGTCAACCCAGGTAAGGAAATACTGACCGTGAGTATGTGTGATGAAGATTTTCTCAATCTTTCCCATCTTTACGGTGCTCCGCTGCAGCTGATGCTGGGTAGCTTCGCCGCAGTCGAACAACCACACATCGGAGCCTAGCCTTAGAGCAAGAGCTGAGTGGTTCCTTGTCGAAGATGGCTGAGCAGACGCGGTACCGAGAAAAGTGACGGTGATTGGGCTGTGATGAATTGGGAGCCTGCCAGAGGCCATTTTGTGGACGCGACGCTGGAAAGGCAAAATAGGACGGATCCATGGTCGAAGTTGGTACCACCACGTGAAGGTCTGAGTCATAAAAGCCTCGCAATCTGACTCTGATTATTATTTTTCTAATTCCATCACTATCATGAAGTGAACTCGGATATATTGGCTCGTCTATCATCTCAGCTTTAACCTTGACCGTTTGAACCAGGAAATACATACAACCACCAGTGCTTGCCTATGGCTTGCAGCGCTCGGAAAGGATCTGACCCATTACTCCTGTGGACCTTCAGATCTGTCATATAGGCATAAACAGGGCGATCAATATCGAAGCCTATTCGCTGTCGTATTCTATGCATTCACTTGCAACGGATCAAAGGCACTCGTCTGGATTTCCCCCACTTTCTCGTTACATGTTAGAAGGTTTTTACATCCGTAGGATCCAAATTTTTCAAGTCTACTGGCGAGCAGCTCGAACAGCAATTCAAATCATGTTCTTTAATGAACATATAGCATTTATCAATAGGTCTGTCTCGTATAAGTATCAAGAGGAAATAATCGGCGTTCACTACAGGGCATCGACCCATCGAGCATGGTCTTCCCCGAGAAGACTGAGGCTCAAGCCCCGGGCATCCAGCTTTATCTCTGCGGACCCTCAGGCTGCCTTTGTCTTTTTCTCTGCTATCGGACATCTTTCTCGTAAAAAGGTTCTGAGAAAGAGGTCTGTCATGACGGTGTATTCGAGATTCTGATTACTCGTGTATTTCAAACTTGAAAAGTGGTAGTTATGACGGCAAGCTGTTAACATTGCTGGCAATGTGACGCTCGTTCCCTGAACTTGCCCGTTACTTATATAGCCAAGATGGCGCATGCCTAGATCTTCTCCAAAAGCTAAAGAATGTACTTGCAATTTCATGTTCAATTCACATGGAGACGACTAACTTTGGGCAAGCTCAGACGTTCTTCGGGAGGTTGACATGGACCATGCTGCACCTTGTCAACGACCGAGACGCCCATAGTCCTCGTTCGGGGGCCACATTCGCCGGTATATGGAAACTTGGCGTCAGATGCGTGCGAGCGTTGATCTCGGGGACGGAATGCAAAGTTTGAATGGAAGGTAGCTACCGGTGCAAGGGACGAAGAGTACTAGTTGAACCAAAGGAATGGAAGCTCAGATCAGGACCCCCATGGACCAAGGATGGGTGCTACGAAAATGAGGACGGTTAGATACGTAAGGATAACATTGTCAGAGACTGGGCTCACCTTGAAGGACTCGTCATCATGCCGGTGTATATATACCCGCAGGACGCGTTTAATTCAATAAAAAAGAGACAGTCAACGATGATGATATATCCGTAACGAGACAGCGATGCGATAGGAGGGCAAGTCGTACGATTTTTGAAGTATGAAACATGTCTTGAGGCATTCTGGGACCCTCTTCTCAATACAACGATCGCGCCATGGGTCTCAAGCCGGTTCGTCAAACGACACCCAAGGCGCTCTTGATACCCCGCCCTCGTGCGGCCGCCAAGCTAATACACATGCAGCTCAATATAAAGCCAGTGAACCTGCGGACGATGACAAGGCCGGAAAAACGCATAGTCCAGGTAAATCCTTACCGGAAAAACGCAATTCTTGAGATTGAGCGTTCTTCATTTGGGGTCCGGGACGAGGCGAAGATGGAGCGGAGGAGGGCGGGGGTGACGGGAATGCGTGATTCGGTGGGCTGTGGGAGGGAGTGGTGCAGCGGTCGTGCTGTGGAGGTCGAGGTCGAGGTGGTGGATGACATTCAAGTTTGGTAGTTGCGGCCCTGAGTACCTGATCTCGACTTGTATGTCAACCGTGACCGACCAGTACGACCACTGCAGCTGCAGCCGGTGAATCGAAGTCTTTGTACGTCTGACATCCGTGCTACACACTGAACTCTGATGGGTTTCTCCAAGATTGTTATTCAAGATGTACAAGGGGACTTCACCATTCCACGAAGATATGATAAGGATAACCGACCGTCTTCCCTCAAAGGACGAGTATCGTCGTGTCAGACACCTCGTCCTGCAGCGAAAAACGGGGCTCGATATCACTGACGACGAACTGGCCCAAGTCGTGGGAGCGTGTCCGCACCTCGAGACCGCCGTGCTCTCTGGTGTACGCGACACCTCGGACCGAACCATCATCACCCTTGCGCAGACTGCAATCAACCTGATGGGCCTCGACGTGTCCGGCTGCCAAGAAGTGACGGACCTCGGAATTTTGGACATACTCTCCCAGTCTCTGCCGCTGCAATGGGTCATGCTCAATGGCGTGAGGTCCCTCACAGATCCCTCCATCTCTGCGATATCCAAGTCGTGCTCGCGTCTGATCGAGCTGGAGCTGTGCGATCTTCCTTTGCTATCCCCGCTCTCCGTGAGAGATGTGTGGACCTATTCGCGGTATGTCATACCACGTCGATCTACGTGCTGAAATCGAGCATTCACCAGGAAACTGCGCACGTTGCGGTTGGCTCGATGTCCTCTGCTCAGCGACAAGGCATTCCCTTCTCCGATATCCATGTCTGAAGACGAATACGACGAATACGGCGAGAAGCCGCTGCCCCACAGGCCGGTTACATGGGTTGAGGTCCTCCCTCCGCTCATTCTATCGCATACGGCCGAGAACCTTCGTATCCTGGACCTGGCCTCCTCCAAAATAACTGATGACGCGATTGCTGGTATCGCACGGCACGCGCCCAAAATACAGACTCTGAATTTGTCGGGGTGCGTGTCTCTTACCGACAAGGCCCTGGAGTGTATATGCTCATTGGGAGAGCACCTCGACGTTCTCATCCTTGCCCATGTTTCCAACATCACCGATTCCGGGGTCGTCAAACTCGCGCGATCGTGTTTCAACCTCAGGTGTGTCGATGTAGCTTGTACGTTTTGTCGACCCATGCAATATTTGCATCTGACTGACGCGCCTTCAGTTTGTCGTAATCTCACGGACATGGCCGTGTTTGAGCTGGCGAGCATCACCAGCCTACGCCGGCTTAGTCTAGTTAGAGTGCACAAGCTCACGGATATCGCCATTTTTGCGTTGGCAGAGCATGCTATTGCGCTAGAACGGCTTCATCTGTGCTACTGTGATCGGCTCTCCCTGGACGCGGTGCATCTGCTTTTGAAAAAGCTAGATCACCTGCAGCATCTCACGGTGACGGGTATACCCTCGTTTAAGAGAAGAGGAGTACATCGGTTCTCTGATCCTCCGCCAGCCGTCAGTCTAGCTCTCTCATCGGTGTGTGTAATAACGCTCAGATTATTGGTAGAGTTACAATGTCGATCAACAAGCCGCGTTCCTCGTCTTTGATGGAGTCAATGTGGGGAATCTGAGAAGGTTCCTGAACAAGGAGGAAATGCGACGGCGAGAAGCTGAAGCTAGAAATATACCGTTTACGCCTCGTTCGGATGATAAGATGGATCTATACTAGGGGTGGATCCTCGATTTTAGTGGGTAATTTGGTGCCAAGTATTTAAACATTGCATTATCTATTAGGTTGCTATAATCTGCGTATGTTTTCTTATGTTAATTGGTGGCGTGATCGAAAGATGGGGTATCGTGACCTGTTGCACGCTGGAAATAATGAATTACGGGAGAACCAAGAATGTATAAAGGTCAAACAGAGTCTGGATGAATGGGTTGATAAGCTGAGCCGAAACGTGCGCAATCGGCTGCTAGCCCCTGAGTTTGCCTTTTTGCCTGTTTCAAACCGGTTCTCTGTTTTTATATATGCCGCCTTGTTGAGTGCAAGGATCATGCACGCCTAGCCAAAAAGGAGGTCCGTCCTTCGCGTTTGCTGGCTGTTGGACCCAAGGGCGTCGCCACGGCAGTGTTCGACTCCTATACCAACCTGCAACTCCCGTCGAGGCAATGTACGTCCGTCTGGCCTCTTCCATTCTGACGCTTTTAATACCGGCAGCAGTTTATTGTTTTCTTTCCATGGAGGCCGTCTCGCTGGCTATCGACCCTCCATCGACGCCCCGGGCTCTCTACCAGCCCACGACCTCATCTCTCTACGATCGCAGGCTCTTGGGTCCACACCGCCATCCTTCAGTCGAAATCGAAGGCCTGTTCGACCAGGACACCCCAGTCGTCCTTGCAAAATCGCGGCGCCCGACTACCTGTGGGTTTCTTCCTCTGCCGTCAATTAGCGCCTCGCCAGTATGCACGCCGACCACCAGTATATCTTCGCGCGACTTTGACGTCGACTCGTCGGACGGCTATGTCACTGCCCCGCTCACGCCAGCTTCGCTCAAGCTCGCATTTACCCCGCCCACGTGGATATCCATACCCCCGACGCCCCCGCCAAAGCTGTTCAGACGTTCAGTCACCTGCGTCGCACGCCGCCCACCCATATCGCCGTCGGCCTCTCTCCCAGCAGAAGACTTGCGCAACGGCAAAGGCCCAAAGCGGTGTGCATCCGTTCCGTCCATGTCGCTACACCCGCGTACCCAGCGAAAGGCGGATGTAACACCGGTCGTGAACTCGCGTACTCCGAGTTCACAGCCTCATCCTGTCTTTGACATTGCGCATGAAGTAAGCAGTGACACGGAGGATAATGGCATTGGTGAGGAAGAAGAAATCCTCGAAGCCGATTCAAGTGATCAAGGATATGGGCCTTGGCAGACAGAAAATTTGAAAGATCAAGTCAGAAAATACCACGTCCTATCGGAGTTGCTGTCGACAGAGGTACGATACTTGATGGATCTCAGAGTATTGGTTACTGTCCGTTTTCTCCTACTTTTGCCAGCATATAGCTAAAGGCTGTTATTGCAGATATACCTTCGAAACTTGGCCACGGTGACATGCCGGACACCCTCAAGTTCAGCGTTCGGTCGGACTTCATCTTTCACCTCCGCATCTCGTTCCAGCTCGAATACCCATCTACACAGCCCTCTCAGCGCTTCTTCCGGCAATCTCTCCGATTTGCAGAGTCTGCAACCTCTGACCACGATCACGCTTAAAGACAGTAAAGCCCAGCCTCGATATCTTTTTACGAACAGCGATATCGAACTGTTGGCGCGGAATGCGGAACAAGTCCTTCAGTTTCACGAAAACTTTGTCGAGGAAATTCGCGCGGCATTGGCTCCACTTGGCTTCCCTGTGGAGTCGACCGAGATGCTTGGCACGGGCTTGGGCATCGGAAATGGTGGCCTCGACAATCTGGAGGCGTGCATTTCATTTGTCTCAACCAAGTTTGCGACAGAGGTAAGCTCCACCAAGATATTCTCGATCAACTCTAACCTAATTTCGGATTGCAGGCCTCGCGTTTTAATTCATACGAAGTCTTCTGTGCTGGACATCCCGAGGCGATAGATATCGTGCGTAGAGTGCAACAGCAATACCCCAACGAATGGGACTTATTCGAGCAGCGATGTTCAATACTCGTCGGCGATTTGGTTGGGACTGATTCGAGTCCTATCGACAGCGATCCTGCTTCATTTGCTCCGGTTGGAATGCCGCTCAAGAAACGGAGAACCTCGGTATCGTCGCTTGAAGGGGTTCGTACTTTGGTTTCAAGGTCTGGGACAACTCGAGAACAGGTACAAGACCCTCGGAGGGACAAGAAGCGGCTCATATTCCTCGACTATTTGATCATGCCGGTGCAAAGGATATGTCGTTACCCTCTGTTACTCGACCAGTTGAAACCCGGCAAGGTCGTTCGCGCACTATCGCCTCCACAGCCTACTGGGCGTTCCGACGTCAATGTAATAGTGGAAAGTGCAGCTCAGGCCATGAGGCATGTAGCCACCAAGGTCGACGAGGCTCGTCATAGACAGAGTGTCGCGTTGCAGTCGTCCCTTATCCTCACTAGGATATCGAGAGCGACGTCCGTGCCATCCTCCGCTCAACTATCTTCTGTCAAGGCCACTTCTCAGTTCTTGACGCCTGCCTTCTTGTCTTCGCTCGGTGTCTGCCTCCTCGCCGGTTCATTAGATGTCATGCATTCCAGGTCGTATACAAGCATCATTAATATCAACGCTAAATACCTCGGTGCCTTCTTATACCTTGGAGGTTATCTCATTTTGGTCAAGGTGGTCAAAGGAAAGGTCTACGAGCCAAAGCATTGGTTTCGTCTTACGGATTTCAATGTCGAAGATGTGGTCGAAGACGGTCAGTTTTTGCAACTATTGGGATTCATCGTTTACTAATCATTCGGCAGCTCTTCTCCCCTGCTCGTTCAGACTGAGTTGTAAAGGCCACCGGTTTGAACTGGCTGCTGCGTGTCAGAAGGAGAAAGACGCGTGGATGTCTTCAATACGGGAGTCCCTTTCCCACACGTCATCCAGTTGGATCAACGAGCCAACGTCGAGCCTGCAGTTTGACGGCAAAGGCGAGCTTGTCCCTTCAGCGCTGGATGGACCTTATGAGACAATTCATGCTCTGCCGACTATTCAATCGATTCCCGACATTGGGAAGAATATGGATCAACCGGAACTGACGGCGACGCTACTAGACACGTTAGCTCACGATCCCCATCCTTCAAAACCTTACAAGGCCGAGACCGCAGCGCCCAGCCGCAGGTCTTCGACCGCGTCAGTTAAAGCCATATTTACTCCCACTGAGCCAGATATCATCGTCATCCGGCGCTCATCGCCTTCAGCGAGATTGCAGGTCGACCACGGCCTTCGTGACGTCACGTCTGAACCTTGTCTCGCGGCTAGGTCGCACGCAACCAGTCGAGAAGAGGAACTGTTTCAAGCTCCCAATATCGCTCGGCCCGGTTTGCCGCGTAACAGCTCGGGTTTGAGCATGAAGAGTCGGCTGAAGAAGCATGAGAGTGTAAGGGTGCGAAGGCGGAAGAGTACCATCGACGGGTCCGATGTGTCTCAACTGCCTGCCAAGAAGCCTACGAACTCCCGCGCGCAATCTTTGACGGCCAAGAGGCGCCCGAAGAAGTTGAGCATTATTTCTACCAACTCGGATGGCGATTACATATTTTTCCTGCCTAATGCTGAGCGGTCACCATCGCCCTTCACGCAATCGCCCTCGACTACCACTTCTTTTCCGCATTCAACGCTCAGTAGCCCCACGCAAGAAGTCTTTCCTGTCACTGCTTCTTCCGACACAGACCATCGGCCGTGTACTACCGCTCGTCAAAATTCGCTTGTCAGCGCCTTCTTTCGTTCACGACCTTCGTCGCCCAGTTCCACAACACAGGCACATGATAATAAACCTTCTTCGAATTCTAGTCTATTTAAGCGCTGGATGAAGGGACCTTTCCATCGTCGTTCTCGCAGTGCGCCAGAAGATATACCCCCCGAACCGAAACTCATAAAGGGTTCGCCTACGCTTCCTGATCTTAACTTTGGCGATGAATTACGATTAACTCAGTCACCGATTGCGGCTGTATGATTATACTCTTACAAAAAAAACATTACGATAATGGAGGACTCTAAATTTTTAATCTTTAGATACGGCCTATAACCGCATTGTACTGTTATCCTGACATCTGATACCATATATCGACCTTTACTCGTTCTTTATGTTTATACACTTTCGTTTTCATGATATTCGTTCACTTTGTATAGGTACCGCATAATGGTTTCGTTCTTTGTATATCATGACTCGATGCTTTAGCACTTTATATTCTTCATAACGCAAAGTACTTGCAATTTCTAAAAAGTTGTTTGGCTTGGAATGACACGTTTGACACGAACATCCATGTGCTGCAGTCGACAATCATGAACAGCTACTCCCCCGTCAGGACACTGTATACTCCTGCTCACGTATCTTCATTGGCGTTCGGACACTCGGGTCATGTCTTTGCTGGCTGTGGTAAATAAGCATCCATAGAACTTGACGGTCCCGCGGCTAATCAAGTCATACAGACGATGGTACCCTTCGTGTGTACGACCTCTCTACTTTCAAGGTGCTCAAGGCGGTCCGAGGGCTGGGCTCCGAGGTCTCTTCGATTGTGTCTGTGAAGCGTCCGGGCTCGGATTTGCGCGATGCCTGGATTGCCTGTGGGACGTGGGTGCGTTAGTACAACTTGGTCCTCCTTCCACCACCGACGAGGTTATCAAGGTCCATCTGTTCCAAATGGACGGCCCAGCTATGGTCCTGACGCTCTCTGACGCGCTGGCGTCGGTGGAGGTGTGTTCGCCGGACGGGGATGACGTCCTGAACGAAGTAAGTAAGAACGCGCTCCCCCTTCTCTCGCGAGTCGCGACTAAGAAAGTCAGTCAGATCAGCCTGGATTCCAGTAAAAGCCGGCTCGCGTTCTGTACGGATAACGGATCAGTAGGAGTGGTAGAACTCAGCAGCAAGCGCGTCTCCGTCATGAAGACCAGACACGAGAACGTGCGCGGTACTTTTACTTGGTTGCCAGGATGTCTTTGCTGAGGTGTATCTTAGGTCTGTGGATGTGTCAAATTTATCCCGGACCGACCTCGGGAGCTCGTGAGCGGTGGATACGACAAGGCCCTCATCCATTTTGATTACGCGCAGGGGAGCGTTCTGTCGAGGCATAACATCTGTGTGTCCTTCATTCATTTTCCATTTATTTCCATGTATTAACGCTGGGCCAAGCAACCCCACCGACGGGCGGGTCCATGTCGTTTTCCCCGCCCTTCATCCTTTGCACGGCACTGTCAACCACTGGTGTGATTGCAGCAGGAACCGCGGATGGCCATGTCTGGTTTGGGCGTGGAGGAATGAGGGTTCCGTCCAAGGGGAAGAAAACTCGGAAATGGAACGGTTTGGATGCTGAGAAAGCGTCCATGCACAAGCTGGCTGATGGACCCGTTGTTGCTATGTACGCTGCCTGGATCCTTGTCGTGCGGCATCTGATTTACAAACAACAGCGCGTTCTGTGACTCCCATACGCTCATATTTTCGACCTTGTTGGGCAACGTAACGGAGCTTCGATTAAATCATGATTGCAAGGAAGGAGAAGAACAGTTCATGTCTATCTGGCAGCATCAAGCAAAAAGTCTGGCCAAGGTCAATGCTCTGGTCATCGACGACAAAAAGATAGTCCTGGGAGGAATATCCGGAGATGGGAAGGGGATTATAGAGATATGGGGAAAGGGCTATATCACACCGTGAAGAATCTATGTCTTAGAAGATGTATTATTATCCAGTTTCTGCTCTGTTCGCTCTTTCTCCAGTTGTCGCTCGAGTTCACCGATCCTCGCCAGATACTGTGATCTTTGAGCCTTCATCGACTCTAGAAATTCTTCGTCCGAGTACTTTGATAATCCGAACCATGACATGACAGTCGCGCGTCGTTCTGCCCATCTGTCCTGCCTCGGTTCAGGATCAGCAGGCTGGGTGGATTGTTGGGAGACGTATTTAAGTCGTGTCACTCGGAGTTCGTTGTATCCTAGTTGGACCAGAGTGGTGGCGATACTGGCGGTTATACCCCCCGAAATAATAGCATTCTTTCCGGCTAATAAATGCATCAGCTAACACCTCGAAAGTTAGTGTATCTTGTACACACTTGTCATTCCACGAAGTACACCACCAGTAATAGCTCCACTAATGCCAGTGTCGAGGAGCTTGCTGGTCCGTACCTCTGTCCACGACACGTTCTCCGGCACATCTCCGTCACTGGCAAGCTTGGAAATACCAGCATCACGCCGTCGTCTTGCATACTGGACTCCCGGAATCGTCCTGATAAGAATAGGGCTAATTGCATATTCACGTATACCTACAGACAAAAAGTTCAGTGCCAGCGAGGCATGACGTGTTTGATATACGCACTGAAAAATGTTACTGCAGTAGCTCCGCTGTTTATCGCGGCAGCTGCAGAAAGCTCTGCATAGTTAGGAAACCTGTTGAGGATACCGTAGGCGCCAGTTATGAATGCGCATGTGGTAGCTGATCCCTTCATTGAAGTCAGTTCTTCGTGTCGTAGAAAAGCACTCACATGTAATGACCGTTCCTTGTATAACGGTCTGCCAACCCGCCTTCCCATCTGAACTACTCATGAATCGTGCATGAGAGCTGATGAACAGCAAAAAAATATTCTCAAGGGCCGGCCACAATCGGGCCGTATAGCCCGCTAACCCTAAATAGTGGTGTTACAACAAGCGCATAGATAGATAACTAGATGTAAACAGGCTCATATATCCCGGGTAAAATGTAAATGAAGCTAAGGTATGAGACCATGACTACGTAACAGATTCGCCCATCTGCAATCAAGTCAATGAGCTTGCAGTAAAAGCAATAACTGCAGGTACTTACTCTTCTTGCTTCAGCTCGGCCTCAGCCAATTGTCTTTTGAGATGTCTAATATCCCCTGTGAGACGGCCCATCCAAGCAGAACAGATAATACGACGTACGAATTCTCCTTTGACAAGGCATTTCTGGCCTCCTTCGTTTTCCGGAGATCATTCGACATCGCTATCCAAGCGTCGTCTTCAGGAAGGTTGACATCGTTGAACATACCATCCAACTCTTCATTAAAAGCCTTTTTCTCCGATGAGTAAAGCCCTCTTCCTTGTATGGATGCACCGACGTACCTCATAGAGGATTTCTCTCTCTGTTGTAGCATCATCTAACAAGCTCTTCATAACCTCACATTGCCGCCGGGTATTCTGTGCTTCAACCTTGGACTTTTCAAGCTCCCTGGATTTCTGGACCAGTGTCAATGCACTGACGGCCAGAGATAAGGAAAGAACCGACCTCTGCCAGTGCAGAAGGCACCTCGTCAAGACACGCCGTGAGGTTTTCGCAATTTGAGATCCCTCGCGCAAGGCTTGCCTCGGCGTCTGATATTAGCGAATCTAAGGTACTGAAATTGAGGTTATTATCAGCCCCGGGGGTGGCGGATCGGAAAGGTGTATCAAAGATAGGATTTCGGACGCGATTTACTGGCGTGTTGTCACCAGTACGTTGACTTATCAACGTACGCATTTCGTTTAAACGTTCCTGGGCTGCTTTCGTCTAGGACAATAATGTTAGTACCAAGGAAACAATCCTAAACTCTTGTTTACCAATGGAGGAGGGCGCTGGGGGGTAGAAAAGCCTTTCACGGGAGACGAAGGCCTTGAAATAGACTCTCCGTCGCGCTTGGTCGCCGCAGAACGTAGGTTCTCGACTTCAAGTTTGATCCGCTTGACCGCACGATGAGCTGACTCGAGCTGATACATGTCAGAATCAGACTACTCTTTGAAAGAGGGAAATGACTCACGTCTTCTTTCGTCGCACAAGACATTTTCAATACCTCGTCCATGTCGACGCCTTGTGAACCATCAGACGCGGCAGGGGTCGGGGCACGGATTTGAGTTGCAGTTTGCCTAGGAGACATTATTCTTGCTTGCGATCTAGACAATGGAGATCCATGGGTCTTGCGCGTGGGTGCGACAGGCGTCGTATTTATTTCGTTGGCTCGGTAGCTGGAGTGGCTTGATAACGATGCACTTGAGCTACTGGAGGGCCTTGAGTGACTAGAGTGACTAGAGTGGCCTGAGTCCGATTGTGTCGTCGAGCGCGTCGCTGTATGTGTGGAGTGTGTTATCGTCGTCGTCGCATTAGTAGCCGAACGGGCGAGAGGTTTCTTCTTGATAGAGAGTGGTTCAACCACGGTGGTTTGACTGCTATGCGGTCTTGGTGTTGTGTCGGTGTTTCCTGTCGGATAAAATGGTTGGCGCTTACTACGGGGAATTCCTGTGGAACGGACAGGAGTCGAAGGACGAGATGAACCAGAGTCGGAATCGTCTTCTCTGAATATACCGGGAGAGGGAGGGCGGCTTTTAGAGGGGGGTAATGGAGATGGGCTCCTAGGTCCCATTGGACGATTTTCAGAGACATGAAGAGATCGCGACTGACGAGGATTTTCAGCGTTGGATCCTGTCACCGTACATTGGCTATTGGAATCTCTGGATGTACTGTTCGAACTTCTCGATGTTGAGGCACGGGATGGTGGCCGCACAGGATGGGGGGGCTCTTCTACAGAAAAGGCTAAATCATTGAAGGCCTTCACGAGGCAGGTATGACCAACCTTCATAAATAGCTTCTTCTGAGGGTGTGGCCAGAGGTACCACTGGCTGCCTCTCGTTCTGATTCTTGCTATTCTTCCTAGCTAATCTTAGCTGCAACACCAAATTACGCTCCGAGGCATCGAGGTCACGAATGTCATCCATCAAGGAGGGATCCTCGTCCTCAAGGTCGCTATAATCAGCGTCGCTCCCCCTCGATAGTGATTGAGAAGAAGAGGCCCTTGATAAGCTCCTACTCGAACCTCGTTCAAAAGAGCTAGCTGGAGACATGCCTCTCTTGATAGAACGCTTAGCAGATGATCTTGAACGGACGGAATCTTCATCCGCAGACGTGGCCAGCGTCGTAGTGGACCGTTGTGAGAATCTCCCTATACTATCACCACCTGTTGTTGTAGTATGGGTGTATGTCGATGAACTAGCGACTGATCTAGAGCGCCTATGGCTGTTAATTGAACCAGCTAAGAAGTCTCCAACAGACGAAGCTGGTCGGGAATTGAAGAGATTACGAGAGATAACATCCAATCCGAACATAGATGCTTTAGAGCGTGCAGTCGGCGTAGAGGGTCTTGAATTCCTCCCTGAGCGGAATTCGAACAGACCATATTGATGGACTAGAAACTCGTCAGTGGCAGTGTGTGGGGTAAAGCAAGTAGTGGACGAACTTGTAAGAACTATACGGTTGGGAACACGCGCAGTCTGAACAATATCTTCTTCTCCCTGATCAGAAGGGTCGCTTGATGTCACCTTGTATCGACATACACCACCAGCGAGAGGTTGTAATCGTACAATAGCAAAGGGTGGACCATGGATGCCAAAAGGGAGCTTGTCTGCAGATCCGAAAGCGTCAATATGAACAACAATTTTCGTCTATAATTTGAAGTTTTAGTGAATAACTGAATACCTATGAGTGTTTGAGTACTGACTTTCTTGGACTCTTGGAGGAATGCCTTCCGTTGATAGACGTTATAATATGTCCTGGCCGTCGTGGTCCTCGAACTCTTCGATTCAACCTCAACTTCATCGGAACGAAGCACTACAGATTGGCCAGCTCTAGCCCGGTATTTGGCTTGAGCGTTCCACAAATTTTCTAAGAAGCGAATCTTGTCGTTTTCTGGGTCAATGTTTGCAGAGGACGGCGGGTGTACCGCAGACAAACACCGAAGTGGGCGGTTAGACCAACGATCACTTAGCTCTTGAGGAGGATTTTCCAAGTATAAATGGAAATCTACGTCGGTCATAAGCAGAAGGATATACCAATATAAAACAAAAGCCCACCGGAGCCCCCAACGTCAGCCGCAGCAATTTCAGTAATATCAACAACTCCTTTGCAAGTCATGCCATTCTTCCTTCTCCCGCTGCCTATTCCACTGGCTTTAGTGACCTTGTCCAAGTCATCCAAACCTGCGAGTGTACGGCACCCTTTGTCCCCGTTGCTAGGCCGCTTGACTATTAGCATTTTGTCATCGAACAAGATAAGGGAACAATGCAAGGACACCGCCGGTGAATTAGCAACGGATGCCGATGATGAGTTAGGTGCGTCAGAAATAACATCCTCGACATCTATACAATCGATGAAGCGGCGTGAGTTAGAGAACAAATCGGGAGGGAACTCGTGGATATTCGAGCTCAAACAATAGAATATCGACGCGCGCTTTGTTTGTTCGTCAGTTTCGGCTAAAGCAATCTTGCTGGCGATCTCGTCAGCCTCTATGAGCTTCGCTCGCTGCGGGTCACTAGGCGACATATGCTTGATCATGATGCGAAACATCAACGTATATCTAGGTATGCGTTGGACGGGGTCCATGAGAAGTTCCCGAAGTCCGACACGATTTTTCGTGTCCGCTGACTGGTATTTTATTCGCTGAGATGTATTTCATTAGTTCCAGGCAAGTGATCCGAATCACAATCAACACACATCGATGTAGGCTGCAAATGGCGAAGACCTTCTTGAAACCTCCCTTTCGAATATCATCTGCGCGTCCTCTCTTTTCACGTAGTACTGCTTGTACTGTTCAAACCCTCTAAGCTGCTTGAAATGGCGGAGTGCCACATCGCCCACCCCGCCGACGGTTTTGGGTCCATTTGGAGCCATCATCTTCTCGAGATCCGTGAGGAAAGCTTCATTGACGGGGAGGAGATTATCGACATTGCCAAAAAGTGTTTTGGCTTCATACGCAGGAAGGATAGCGGTACTCTTGCTCTTTGCGAAGTTTCGCAGTGGGTCAGCGTAGTCATTCTTGAGTATCTGAAGGCGCCTAACATAGGATCTCTCGGTAGAAACCAGTTCACTGATAACAGAAGAGAGAGCCGACGAATCCGTGAGTGCGCGTTTCCGGGTCATACCATTCTGCAACGAATATAGCGCATTTGGCGTGGGAAGGATGTGTAGATGGATTGATTACGCACCGAATCACTTGCCTGTGCATCCCCCTCCGATGATAAAATATTCGCATCTGCATTTGGTTCAAGCAGGTGCCCCAACGATAAGACTAAGTCCTGTATTTCTGTTATTGCGGCGGTTTATTAATGCTTAAGTAGAAATGAACTGGTCGGACACACCTTCAGGTAATCTCTTTCCGCTCTCTGAGCCTTCCACAACCACTCCACAGAAAAATACGCGCTTTGTTGACAGCCCGGGGCCAAGAGGCTCTTGTCGATGCCTTGCTTCGTCTCCAGTGGCAAGGGGTATCACCTTGCGAGGTGATGTGCTGAGTGCCATTAGAGCATTCGAAAATCAGCGGGATAGGGCAGCAGAACTTGCGTGGTGCGAAGGTCGGCCAATAAAAAGAAGGAAGGTATTCGAGGTGAACCGTTCAACAGACAGCGCCGCGCTCACGTGAGATAAAGGCTGTGATATATGTCACATATGCCCAAATTAGGAAGATATCATGTATCAGCCCCTGAATGGCATGGGCCCTTCCGGCGCCGCTCTCAGGCCGCTCCAATTGCGCATGTAGCGGACGAAAGCGCCGTAACAATGCCGACATCCATACGGTGTACATACTAATGATTCTCATCGGTAGTGAATTCACGTTGCATTGAAATCACGGTGTCAAGCATGACAAGAAGAATAACGATGAAATGTAGTACAGCTCCAGAAACCATATTCAAATTGGTGCAGCTCACGGCCAACCCGAACCCGCGAAGTCGACTTCAAAAAAGCAAATAAAATGGCGCGAAGTGGTCTTGAAGGAGAATGTGTTGCATTAGCAGCTGTAAGTTGGATTATGATCAATAAAAGTAGCGTCCGGTGTCATGAGGTAAGGGAGAATGTCGTTAATGGCCAGTGCTGAGCGACGGATGGTGTTTTAATGGACTTCGACTGGAAGTGGAGGGACAAATGAGTCGCTCATGGGGGTGCCTGCTCTGGACCGTTCTGCAACGGTGGCGGTGGGACCGATGACTGACCCTGTCTGAGACTGGGACAACGTCCGGTCTTCAGATACACCAGATGCAGTAGCAAAGGTCGTTACAGGTTGATTATCAGGATAATATGACTTTCGTTTTGACTTGGTAAAGTCATAAACAGTAAACCTGGATTGTACGGTCTCTGAGCCGTCCCTGAAAAATCAAATCGAAGCTCACTGTTCTTCCAGCTGTCGCAGCTCCGGCTTCAGCTTGTCCAAGTCCGCATTAGCCTTGCGCTTAGTATGCGTCAAGGGTTTCTCAACCATCAAAAATTCATCTAGTTCGTGTGATACATCAAAGTTTGCATGTTTCATCTATCAACCTGTTAAACACTACTATGACATTAACAGTTGAGAAAGAAACTCACGTCAGGAACGAACGGGGGTTCCAGGCTTTTCTCCTCCAGAGCATCCCAGTCGATATTGGCGAACCAAGGGTGTTGTTGGATATCTTCCATCCCGAATCCACCCTTTCTGCATCCCAGACGTGCGGGCACGTCTCGCTCGATAAACTGATATCTTATCAGAACAACTGAGACAAAATTCGAGTACACGACGCACCCCTTTCAGAGCTTGTATCCCAGCCTGGCTACAGATATTCTGCGCGTTTTCTGGGAACCTCAAGGTGTCACGTAGGATCGAGTGCTTCATTATGTCCGCAGTTTTCCCGTCGAACGGCCGCTTGTTGAAAAGGAGTTCATAAGCCGTAATTCCAAGACTCCACCAGTCTATCTCCCATGAATATCCCTTTTTGCCTATGACTTGAGGAGCCATGTATGCCATACTTCCAGCAACGCTGGTGTGAAGCCGACGATCCGAGTAGTGTATAGCGACATTGAAATCCGTGAGATGAGCATGACCATGTACGTCCAGCAGGATGTTGTCTGGTTTGATGTCGCTGTACAACAGATAGGTATACGTGTGCAAATAGTCAACGCGAGGAAACGCACCGGTGTATTATCCGTTGACGATGAAGATACTCTAGCCCCGATGATAGCTCGGCCATCCAAAACCTGACCACGTTCTCCTCCATGCGGCCCTTTCTTTCTAGATGAACTGTAGTTGCCGTTAATAAAAGAGTCTCAGTAGCAATATCTATGGACGTACAGCGCAGATCCCCTCCCAGCATAAGGTCGAGCACAAAGAAGCAATTCTCGTCATCCTGGAAAGCGTAGCGTAGATTCACAACGAAGGCGTGATCGATCTGGGAGGGTCATTCTTAGAAAAAGGGTTGCTCGATGCAAATCATTCATGCCAACCTCCTCCAGCAACCGGCGTTCTTGAATGACATTGGCAACTGCCCTCTGCCTTATACACTGGCTCTTTTCGATGTACTTGAGCGCATACACCACTTTCGTCTTCTTGTGCTCCACAACCCGGACCTGTACCACCTTAGACAAGTCGAGAACGTAAAAGAACACGCCGTACCTTGCCAAATGCACCCCTCCCGACTGCACGGTGTAGGTCGAAGTGATAGAGATTAACCTCGCCGTCGAAGTCGATTGGCTCGGAGAAACAGCAGCCCATCGCATAACGGGGAAAGAAACGGAGACAACGACGAGTGAAGGTGGGCTAATGATCACGACTTGAAGTATAAGGAACACCTAGAATCTCCTTAGGGTATACTTTGTTTTTGAAATCAATGGCGTCCGGTGACTGAGCGGTAACCGGCTAACCCCTGTAAACGCCCACTTCATCCACTTTTGGACGCGTTTGCCACATGGCCCAAACCTCATTGTATTCCTCTTCGTCCTTTGTCCCCAAAATATCTCTCTCTTACAAAGGAAATAATCGTGAAAGTACCATTATAAACAGCGGAAGTAAAAAAGAACCCCCTCCTTGCCCGATCCTTACGGCTCGCGCGCACGGCTCACTGGAAATATATTCATCTTTGACAGATCGATCGTGGGGCCAATGTATCCGCTCCAGGAGAATAAGTGAAAGAAAACATACAGTATCAGGGTAAAGCAAGTACTTTAAACCAGCCTCCTTTTCTTGCGGCGTTCTTCAGCTAGATGCGCTAGTCGCTCTCTTTTGACCTTCGACGGACTCGGAGCTTGAGCGTGAGTTGATGGGTTTGCACCTCCGTCCGAGTCTTCACCATTCTTAGAGATCATATCGTCTTCTTCTTCTGCCGTGTTCGCGTCGTTTAAGGGTGAAGACATGGAACTATTCACACGGAGGTCAGAATCCCAGAAAAAGGCAACAATTCGTTAGCAACCTTGTTCCATCGCTGATGAAGTCTTCCTGCGCTTCCTCCTCACTGGTTTCTTCTTCCCCACGCCTGTCCATTGCACCCCATGATTGTGCGACTTCTAAGAGTCGATCCCATCGTTCGGTCTCTGTCATATAGACAATTTCGACGTCGTCTCGCGAGCAGACCTGTCGACATTGCGGACATTGGACTGTTTCATCTGCGCCCTTTGAGATCCCTGGCAAGCAGGTGTTACAGATGACATGTTCGCATGGCAGACTAGACTCAGGACTTGAGTTAGCAGAAATAAAAAACTTATTCAGTCATGAATCGACGCGCCTAGAACATTGGTTCGCGACGAATGCGTCCATGCAGACAGGACAATCCTCGGGTTTACCTGCTTCGTTGGTAGGGAGGGTCGTAACTAGCATTATATCATTGTGTCTCCTCAAAAGCTGTGACAAATTAGCTCCGTTAGATTACGAAAGGAGTCACGAAGAGTGAGATACTTTTCTCATTTGGTGAGCGAAATCAGATCCACTGTCCGAGTCATCTCCGGTGACAAGATCCTTTGCTTCGCCCTTAACTTCCAGTGCCCTAAGCTTCGAAGAAAACAGATATAAGAGTTTAGAAATGCGTCCTACCTACTTGATGTGCCTACCTCAGAAATCTTTTTCTTGTCTTTCTTACGTCCCTGACAAGTATAGTGTACGTCGAATTGACGCTACATGCACATACATCCCGTACTCACCTGTTTTAAAAGTGTGATTTTTTCCTCCAGCTGTTTAACTCGAGAGTCTAATCCTGTTGAACGGCCGCGTGGTTTCCTCGGTTGTTCATTGACACCGGACTGTAGATGTTCGACCTGCTCCCGCAACCCCTGGTTTATTCGCACCAGTTTCTTCGTTTTTCTACGTTGTTTCTCGAGAGTTTGTTTCAAGGCATTTACACGGTCCTGTGTTTATCTTCGGACTGTAGCACTTGCTGACATTACTGTAAATATGGGTTACACACCATAATGTCATCGGTATCTTCACTCGACGACGACTCGCCGCTACCTTCCGACACTTTAGATGCCATCCGCGCTTGTGATCGTGTTGTTATAGGGGCCATCGAATCTCGTTGAAGCAGTCGGTTTCAAACATTGGGTGATTGCGCGCGTGGTGGGTGGCTCAAGGTGCCACGTGGCTTGACGCATTCGGCCCGGAGTCCCGTTCAACTTAGGCGAATCAATGTGAATTTTTTGTTCTGGTGAAGATTAGGCAACATAACCTGTCCACACAGATTAGAGGGCATTTAATTATCGCGAGACCACTGATCCAACTCCATGGGCTATCAACGTAAATATGGATTTTAGTCGGACATTTCGCCCCCAAAACCATAACCTTGAACAAAATTTAAATGCATCTAGTGCCATTCAAATCTCCTGCCTTTCCATTGATTGAAAAAACTCCTTTTCCCCTCAAGGCCTCAAGCTTTGATGTCAATTAAATGAAATAATCGATCATTCCTATCGAGCACACACGATTACAGTCTAATGTACTATGAACAACGTCCTGCGAAAATCAACGCAATCGTGGGCTTGCTGATAAGAAAATCATGAAGATGCCGGGCATGCCGCACTTTGGATGAATTGTTTTCCCTACTGGGAACGAAAAGTTAGTCATTACTTTACTACCTACGTCGAAACCCCAAGTGTCAAGGGCTATATGTTTTACCTTGTCGCCAGCGGTACCAAGATACTTAGTACTCTTCAAAGAACACTATTTGATACCTGTCGCTGGATTCGCGGCCCTCGCTGCCTCTCCTTCTTTCCTCCACATGGCTTTCTCCCATTCGTCCCACTCTTCTTTAGCATCAATCCACCTTTCCTGCACATCCCTCACATCATACCCACCGGCTGAGCCTATAGCACTCGAGAAAAGTGCATATGTGTTCGGTCGAGCAGACGACGGGACATGATGTTGATCTGGGACGGTATCGGGTGGCATTGGCGAGTTCGCCGGAGGTACAAAAACAAATCCAGTGACACGATCAATGGTGCGCGCGAGGTGCATCATAGACGTCTTATCCTCTACAGCCAAGGTTTCGAATCCAACAAGATTATAATCTTCAATCAAAGATACGAGAGCCATGTTGAGTGCGGCATAACGACGGGGAGCCGAGGCCTCCAGTGCATTGGAAAGATACGAAAGGTCCTGTACCTCAGTGTAAAACGACAGATTGAAATCTGCACTACATATAAGTAAGTACTCCTGGTTGGTGGGTCATGACTCACCCAAATCACCGTACTGAGATATCAAATCAATTTTCGAAAGTACATTCACATGCGGAAGCTCCAGGTGGAGCATTGCACGCAAAGATAGAAGGAGGACCGAGATGTATTTCGATGCGTCCGTTATATAGTGAGCGTCACACAGGTGAACGGCAGCTAACTGTTCAATATCACGTTTTCTGTAGAAAGGAAGTAGCGAAAAGACAAGCATACCCTAAACCCACCCTTAGTCAGCCGCTCTATGATCCTCTTCACGCTTTCATGGTTCGTACTCAACTCTACCTGACCTGGGAGGTCGAAGAGTACGTACGCATCTTTTCCAAGTTCCTTCAGTCGGTCTTCCAGCCAGTCATAGTTGGCCTCGAGATATTCCATACAGTAGAGCATACCGCCGTTGGGGCCGAGCTGATATTCGTTCATCACGTCCTGCAGAGTAATGAGGGAGGAGATGTCGATTGCGCATGGGTAGGGAATATTGTCATTGGCAGGGTCGAGATTGACGATGGATATTGGACGATTGAGAGCAGTAAAAAGTTGGTGCTTTCCGTAGCAATACGTCGATTTTCCAGACCCCGGAGAACCACAGATAATTTCGCCAAAAGGCATAGTGGCGGTGGATCAGGAAGAAACAGTTGTGTTGTTTGTCAACAGCCCCCCGTCCAATGTCCGGCTAGCATTCTTCTTCTTGCCCCATATACTTCTACGCGTATGCCACTGAACTCTGGCGACTTTCTGGCGTCTGACGATCCTGCTGTAAGCAGAAGCGCATCTCCAGTTATACTGACAACTATATTCCTATACAGATTGATGAAATCCTGGCCCAGTCACGGAAAGAACACGACGCGGCAGGACCGTCGGACGCGGCGATGTCTCGAAACAACCACATCAGGAGGGAGCGACACCGTATCGAAGAAGAAATAAGTCAAATCGATGCCGAACTAAAGAAATACGACGACGACATCAAAACCCTGCAGATACTACGAGAAACGCGTAAACAAGACCAACTTAAATTTATAGCAGAATTGAATGCATTGATTGGAGTGAGAAATCAGAAAGGGAAAGGCAAGACTAAAGGTGGTATTGACTACGCAAGCGAAGCGTTTGAGTGGTCCGATTCGTTGAAGTCGACCATGAGAAATGTTTTCAAAATTCAGAACTTTCGACTTTGCCAGCTTGGGTGCGTTGGTTCTTATGGAGTTCTTTCCAACTCTTACAGATATATCAGGGTCTGTAATGCGAATATGGATGGTCGGGACATCGTTTGTGTCATGCCAACAGGTTCGCCTTCCTCTGGATTTTGTTGTATTCTTACTCTAAACTACGGCAGGCGGTGGTAAATCACTAACATACCAGTTACCGGCACTGCTACACCAAGGCTGCACCCTGGTCATCTCCCCTTTGATTTCGCTCATTAGTGACCAAATAATGCATCTACAAGAGGCCCGCAGTTCGTAAATCATTCGAACAAGTATTTTCCGAGTCATCCTCATACTACTACCTCTAGTCAATGCCGTCAAAATCACTGGATCCACGTCCAAAGAGGAACAGAGAGCAATTACGCGTAATCTGTATGATCTGGCTGCCGGAAAGCTAAAGCCTGAGCACGAAATTCGGCTTGTTTATGTAACGGTTAGCTAGTTCCAGTTCCTCCCCAGCTCGCATCGACTTACGAGATTACATAGCCAGAAAAGATAGCAAGGAGCAACTTGTTCAAGTCGCTGATGACCAAATTGGCGGATAATAAGAAATTATGTAGGCGATTTTAACGTTCGTTCTTGATATTATGACGATAGTGCTGCTGCAGCGCGAATTGTAATAGACGAGGCCCACTGTGTCTCACAGCTTGGACATGATTTTCGGTTCGTTTCATGACGCATACATTTACATTGTGCTTACACTCTGCAGCCCAGACTACAAACAACTCCGTATCCTGAAGGAACTTTTCCCTCGTGTACCAATATTAGCCCTCTCTGCTACATGTCCGCCTAGAGTTCTTCAGGATTTGCGAAGTATTCTTCAACTACCGGAGATATGTGATGGAAATAGTGCGTTTGCTTTACATCTAGAGAGTAAGATTCATCTTTAAAAAATGTTAGGTGCCGACCTGCGGGGTACAACCTACTTCTCTGCTCCATTATACAGAAAAAATCTACACTACAAGGCCTTCCCAAAGGACTCGAATATGAAGAATATGATCAACATCATGACGGATTATATATTGGAATATCATCCTCGTGATAGCGGAATCGTATATTGTCTTACGCGAAACGTAAGCTGCGCTCATTTGTCGTCATCTTACTATCTCAACAATGTTTATAGGATGCCGAGACAGTTGCCCAAAAGCTCTATGAAACGAGCGAAAGGAAGATACGGACAGGAGTGTACCACGCAGAGAAGAAAGATAGTGAGAAAGAAAGTCTGCATATACAGTGGAGGAAAGGAGATGTTAAAGTTGTCTGTGCCACAATAGGTTGGTGAGGCCCCATATGCTTTGAGATTGAGTCTGACGTTGACGCCCCGAAGCTTTTGGACTGGGCATCGATAAAGGCGATGTAAGATTTGTACTGCACCATTCTGTAAGAATCCGGTTTTTCACAATCGTTGCGCGTGCTGATTGTTCTACAGCTTTCGGTTTGTGATATTTCAGACATCATATACAACGTAACTCTAATTGAATATTCATTAGAAATCCCTTGATGGGTTCTATCAAGAGTCGGGACGCGCTGGCCGTGATGGCAAAGATGCTGATTGTGTTTTGTATTACCGTCCCCAGGATGCATGGGATATCGCTGCAATGACCATGGGCGACAAGGACGGCTCTGAGAAATGTATTTGTCTTTTCTTTACGTTAGTTCTATTTTTTCTTGCCAATCAGTTCTATCGCAGTGATGCCAATGGTCCTTTTCTGTCAAAATACTTCAGAATGTCGAAAGCTTCAGTTTGCCAAGTAAGTCTTCTGATCGTCAGTGTGTTCATCTGAACTAACCCTTTCAGGTACTTTTCTCATTCCTCCGATTTGTCTATCAGTGATTGGGCAACCGAAGAAACTGGTGCACTCGATCGGTGCGGTCATTGCGATAATTGTCTCCGAGAGGGGGATAGCTTGGTCCGCGACGTGACTTACGAGGCTTGGCAGTTGACGAAACTCGTCGCAGCCATATGTGATACCAAAAACAAGCACACGGCTCGGAGCATAGCGACCATTGCGAAGACTAAAACCTGGGATCCTTCGAAACCGAAGATGAAGCAACCAGAATATCATTTAGAGACAATTTGCAATGGACCTGTGGACCTTCACAAGGATGTACGCGATTTCTTTACGTTTGTTCGAGTATAACGTTGACCAAAGCAGGACATTGAACTTTTGTTGATTCACCTGTGGTCGGAACGATACCTGAAGCCCAGGTTTGTCTCAAACGCGCACAAAACTACTGCCTATGTTGAAAAGGGAGCCATGGCCGGACGACTCACGTCTTTATCAAGCGAGAGGGTGAGGAATAACAGCTCAAGTTTGGCTATACGATGCGCCTTTCCGCCGAGGACGCGGCAGGTGAGAAAGCGTAAAGAGAGTAAGGTCGGGTCTAGGAAAGGAAAGGCAAAGGAGCAAAATGATACAGAAGATGTAGACAGCGATGAGGACGATTTGTATGTCTCGAATCCCGAGGATGAGGCACCGAAACCGTCCAGGAAACGGCCGTCGAACAAGATAATAGAGGTAGATGGCATCGAGGAGGACGACGATGACGACTCTAATGAGTGGATGGCTAGTCTTCGTGGAGACAGGCTACCTCGAAAGAGACCTAGAACAAGCCTTAATGATGCACCTAACGGAGTAGGAAGGGGAAGGGACTCTGGTGGAACCACTATCATAGAAATATCAGATTCGGAGTAAAGGTTGATACATGTCGCTGTATATAATGTAATATGTACTAGTAGTTGTATAAGACAGACACTAAGATGGAATAGGACTAGGCTAATTGATCATCGCGTTTGCTGTCCAGCAGTCTTTGATAAAGGGAAAGAAAGTGTTATGGTTACCGCGTGTATTCAAATACTCGTCGTTGACTGCAAAAGCTGACTTCGTGGGTTTGGCTTAAGAGCCGACCGAAGGGGGGGCTTGGGAACAAGATGATGCATCATATCGATACGCACACCATCTTCATTCATCCAGCCTTGACCAGGCTCCGGGTACCCATCGAGATCGAGTGGAAACTCATCGCCAGGTTCGGGCGTTTTGTACGTGCCAGTATTCGTCCACAGTTGATCCCTAGGGCAAAAGTCAGAGTGAAGAGTAGTCAACGGAGAAACATGAAACGCACCCTCGTCGATTGAACCATCCCTTCCGCCGCTGCTCGGGCCATATCGGAGAGGGACATATAAGGTTTTGGTTCCACCGTACGGACCGTGCGGCACCAGCGTTTGAGCTCAACCTTACAGGATTGAAGGCCAAGTGAGGAGGTACCTGATCGCCATCCGACCGTCTCCGAAATACTGAAGCGCCAGAATCCTTTCGGTCTCTCGAAACATCTGTAGATGATGGGCCAGGTGTTGGATCTTCACCATCCGAATAACGCCTGGGGGGTTTCGGTAATGAATACTGCGTCGGGGAAGTATCCTTGGTAGGGGATGGGACACGGCCAGCAGGTGAATGTGACGATCCTGAAGTATCATTTCTTGAGCGACTCAGTCGTTGTAGGTCTGGGCTAGGGCTAATGGACCTTGAAGGCATGTTTGGCGTTTTGGAAGGAACCACCGCGGGAATACTTTGATGAGGAGAGATCTCCCTCGCTGTGAGGTGGTGAGAGAAGGAATCGCGACGAGGACGACTCCGCTCAGTTTCAATCCGCGAAGTAGTGACCTGAATGGGTACAGGCGCCTCGTTTATGGATTGTATAGGTGGTGCCAGAGAGACAGACCCTCGACGAGAACGATCGCGGTCATTTTGCCATGAAGTGGAGCATGACGAGCCTGTGACTGCAGCAGATACTCCTGCGCTACTATTCTTGAGCTCAGGTGACACCTGAGAGACTTGTTCCGTATGTACTGAGCCCTGCGTTGGGTAGCGGGTCTCCGAACATGAACGTCGATCATTCGAGGGCCGAGGCAATTCTGGCAAAACTGGAGCACGCCTCTGCTGTGCTAGAGAATTCTGGAAAGGACGAAACGACCCTTCGATTCGGCTTACTGCTCGCGTGATCTCCTCGCGTGGAGAACGGCGTTGTTCATGGGAGGCAATGCTTGTATCATTTGTACTGATACGAGGAGCTGACAACTGAGAAGCGGGCCCTGGAGCCAATGTGGGCGGAAGGGCCATGTTGGGGACAGATGCGCTAGTGGACCGATGAGGAGGGAGATTTGTCTCAACCGTGTACATAGACGATGCCCGCTGAGCGCCTGCGCTTGGAAGTACTGGCGAGGGTGGCCGTGTGTTATACGGTGGAGATTGAGAAGAAGGTAAAATATCCTGGCTCTCGACTCGAGGGAAAGATGTCGTTGCATCCGAAGACTCTGACGTGGCTGGCGCAGCAACAGCTGCATACGTGCGTTTGTGCTCCTGCGCATCCACCTTCTGTGAATTGTAGGGAGCGCGACCATTGCGTGGCACATCCATGCCGATGGCATGTGCCGCAGGCGGCGAAACAGTTTCGTTATAGGATAATATCGGTATCCTAGAAAGGTCATCACCGGAAGAGCCTTCGTGGAGATTTGGGGGTGAAAGTTCGCTGTTTCGACTTTCGGGGTTGGAGTTTGTCTCTGAATCTGGGGTCTGTCGTCCAGCCATCTCTGAATGAGCAAGACCAGGCGGCACTGCTGGACGAGGCAATTCAATGGAACTATGTGGGCTCGTTTTTTGTTGTTCCGGGTCCTCCGAAACTACAGCATCCGGAAAATAATAGGGCATAAATGCCGTATTTCTCCTGAATGCAGCATTATATGGTATTGGGACAGAGGCGATGGCACTTTGCAATGGAGGGTCGTCGAGAGCTGAGGGTAATGGAATAGAACGTTGTCTGCTGGGGCCTGGAGCATCTATTTGTGGGCCAACCGTACGTACACTTCGTGACATACCAACAGGAAAGGACGCCGCTAGAGAGGACGCTCTGTGACTGTCCGTATTATCCGTAGTGATGATCTCCGACTGCGTCATCTGGGCGGGCGGGTAGGAGGATACCGGTCTAAACGCCTGAGGATACGAAGTCCGAGAGTTATATTCAGTGTTTCTCCTGGAAATTCGATTGAATTCCTCATCATCAGACTCCGAAGATATCTGCACGGAAGGATTGCCTCTAGCGCCCTCATGAGCGGCCTGATATGACGAAGCTGTAGAATATGGTTGGAAACCGGGCCGTTGATCGCTTGATTCTCGAGGAGTGGGGGGGACTCGGCCCTCAGTTCCAGTTTGAGAGTGATGACGGTCAGATACGGCGCCAAATTGGACTCCCGAAGAGGATAATGCTTTTGCGAGCGCGGGCGGGGGGGCGGGTAGGGGAAGTGGTACATTTTGGGAGGAAGGACTAGTCAAAACAGTGTCGGTAGACAAGGAAGACGATAAAACAGAGGAAGCGGTAGCCAAGGACGCGGTGGATGCATCATAATCGGAATTAGAATAAATTTCTGACTTGGCAGAATTTATGGAAGGCTGGTAGATATAGGTACCATTAGTAGAGGTACTTGGATAAATGTAAAAACTGGACGTGGCCGTCTGGTGGGATGGGTGTGTCTCTCCCCCGACAGGGATTGACGACGCTTTACCGGCGGGTTTGGGAGGATTAGAAGTCGAGTTGAACCATGACCACGAAGAAAGCCGATTTTGTTGGGCCTGCTGAACTCCGGAATTTTGGAAAGAAGAGCTTCTGTTAAATTTTATAGTACTGGCGCTCTGAAAGGAAGAAACAAGAGTGGGAGCCTTGAAAATACTGACGGAGAAGCCTCGGGAAGCCTACGCGGATCAATTAGCACCGAAAACTCCGGGGAAAAGTGACATTCATACCTTAGCTGGACTGGCTCCGGACTGGCGACTCCTCGACGCTGACATGCTGGACACAGCAGTACCGGCTGAAGAAAACATGTCGAATGTGTTTGAAAAAAACTAGGTCCTCAGAGGGCCGTCTATATAGTGTGACAAGCGCTTGTGAACGTCGGGTTCGTGCGTGCGCCACGAGTTGGAACTTGCAAGAAAACATGCGGTGCTCGATCAAGCTCATCCATTCGTCGGTTTACACGTATGCGGACTGTGTGATTCCGAAAGCAATGAACTGCCACGCCGTTTGGCAGTATACAAGGGGGAAGTATTGGCGTCAAGCCCGTGATGGTCATGATGTGAAGACCCTCCAGGTAACAAGTGTGCCTTCAAGAGCGTGGTTTGTACTCGAACCACACCAGCTCGGGTATCAGCCTCCCAATGGTATGAAACAGTGAACGAATACCGTTATGCGTGTCGCCACCATCAATACAGGGACTTGAGTAAACCTCAAAGAAGCACATATGGGGACAATGCTCCCTGATATCCGACAACAAAGGCCGCTTCAGGTTGAGCTCGAGCCTACAGGTTTAGCATTTTCATTTCTTAGAACGATGAATAACTCAAAATAAACAACTCACTCATTTTTTTTTAGGGAACTTGAGGCTCACAGCAGTGAAAAAGCGAAATGGACATGAGAGAACTGCTGCAGGCGATATCATTTGATCCCGGGCCGTTTTCACTCGCCGCGCCAATCAAGGGCTCCTTCATGCTCGGCATCCTCGTTGAAGCCTTCGGTTTCGTAGTTAGTAAAAATCACCATTGTAACATCTAGCGAGACACGTATAAATTCAACAATTGAATGCGCTACACTGCACCTCGCTCAGTACTCTGATAATATTAAATATTAGACCCATCTAGGATAAAATGTCCTCTGTACCAAGTCCAGTGTTTGTCCATGTAAACCAAAATTCAAGCAACGAACATGTCGACTCCCTGGCGCCGAGGGGAAATGACTGCAATGGCCTTGCTCGAAAGATCGAATGAACTACCTCCATCGTACACAACCACGTCTCTGTCGATTTCTCTCACACCCAATAAGACATCCAGATTTCTGGAAGCTAACGTCAACACTTCAAGTCTACCCATGGAGTTTTGAGCTTGAAAAGCAATCTGTAGTTCATTGAAGTCGGAAATTTTTCGGAAAAATAACAAACCCTTACGGATGCAAGGTCAAAACGCATGATTTGCGCCATATGAGGACCCTTCATTCCTATTCCGACGGTCACTCCATACTTCAGGAGTGTAGACAATGCAGTATCGTTCGTTATAGGTGAGCCAGCCAATCTGAAAATCTTTCAGCCGACGGTCAAACTATTGAAACGCAGTCCGCACATTCTCCGTCCGTCCCAGGTCGTCGGATATGGTTTCAACGAATGCAAGATAACGCCGACACCCGAGTTACCTATGAGGGTTAAAATAAATGGATTGCTTTATGTATGCTAACGAAAAAGGTACCCACCAATTTCCGGCGCGAGGAGGTAGGCTTCTGTTGCTCCCGAAAAGACCACCCTCATTCTGGACCCAATCCTATCTTCTACTTCACTTTTGAGCAACAGGAGTGTAGTCATGATGTCGGCACTATTGACGTCGATCACCAATGGTATTTCTCCCTACGGAGGTTTTCAGATTCGAACACAACGTGTCGGAGCATTTTATTACCTCTGCCGCTCGTTTGAACCACAAACCTATGGACATCAATTGATGGTACCTGTGTAATAGGTCACGCACCTGTTTCTGTCTCCGTACTTTCCCAGCCAAACAGCAAATGCCGCAGAGCCGCGACTTGATCACTGACCCCGACACCAAGAGTGGAAGATATCGCTATGTGAAGCGCAGTAACGTCTTGTATTACAGCTCCGTATTGCATGCTATGAGCCGATCCGGTTCGGAAAGTCGTTGACAGTCCTAAGATGACGCGAGTATGTACTCCTTGTGGTCCGGCCGAAAAGGACGTTGAGGTTGTTACCCCACTACGATATGCCACTCTATGGCACCGACATAAGAAAAAAAGAAAGTGGGTATGAAGAGTCGCGTACTTTGCATTCCGTGTTCCGAAAGACAATGCGTCTACTGCTCGAGTCACGCCACCAACATCATGAAGGATCTGCGGAATGTCATCCAAAAAAGGATTGTAAACTGAGTGGCCATTTCCCGTGGATGGCTCAGAAGGGAACTCTTCCAGGCCAAGGCTCGTGCCGTATGCATGTAGTCCAGGCGATATAGAACCCCCGTGGAGGTTAATGTAGTCGACTGCGTCATACTCACTGGCCAAGCACACATCATTGCCTCCGACGCATATAAGGTTTCCTCGTTCAACGACAACTCTGCCGCGTCCGTTCATGTCGGGGTCTGTGGGTGAAGGAAAAATCTCCTCGATGTCCCCATCGGAGCCGCGCGTCCAAACTTCTTTGACGTTATAGAATACGATCTTCCTGTCTTCTTTACTGTTACGCAAAGGTGGAAGTCCATCCCACTTCGAGGCGGTAAGTCTTTCTTTGTCCCAATTCGGCGTGGTAGGCATCTTCTGTCTTTCGGGATTTACGATGATCCTCGAAGGCTTGGAAGCTGGGGAAGGAACTTGAAGAGCGCCATCGATCCAAACCATCGTCGGGGTTGCCCCCACCCTCAGAGGATGTGAGTCCCACATGACGACATCAGCATCCCAACCTTCTCCCAGTGTACCGATCCTGTGCGAAAGACCGGCAATAATGGCAGGAGTAGATGTGACCGACGCGAGGGCGAGGTGTGCAGGAAGGCCAAAATGATACGCTTGTTGCGCCTCAAATATAAGATCCCTAGGATTCATAGCTGGCTGGCCAAACTGGTTAGGCATCTCTCACGATACACCGGGATACAGATAGGCGTACCTGCATCGCAACGGATATATTAGCCTCAGCCAATGTTCGAGGCGCAAACTCTGACCCTCGGAATGATTCGCGTTTGGTTCTACAGTGTAACAGTTCGTGGAATGTTCATGCGAAGACTCAGAAACAGTAGTTGAATTACCTATGATTAGTCGCGGAAAGGGAGATTGCTGGTGTTCCACCCCATCTAACAACGTTTTAGAGCGGAAATCACGAGGCGGTTATCATTGCTGACAACTCACGTTTCATTCAAAACACTCGTAACAAGCCACGCGTCTGAAGCTTGGTGAAAGACAGAGATAGGGAATTGGAATTCCTTTGACAGCTGAAAATACTTCAATTTATGGGAGTCTCCCCAGGATTGGCGCACTTACCCTAACCATACCATCGAGATCGACAGCTTCATTACAGTGAACTGAAACCTGCCATCCGAGAGCTGGAATCAGTCTCTTCAAGAAAGAATCACGAAGGTATGGATACCTTCACTTTCCCTCGAAGGACCTTGGTTAGCAGTTCCCATTTCACGCTCTGGGGAAATTCAGTAGGAAGAGACGCCCATAGACCAGCCTGGGCCTTAGCACAAAAATCATCTTGAAAGCTTTTATGTTGAAGAGCCTCTGCGTATGCTGATCTCAGGGCCCACATCGTGTCCATGCGAGTCAGATTGTATACTGTCAGATCTTCACCGCAGCCTTGACTGGTGAATGAATGTCATCTCGACGAAATGTGCTCTCAGAAAATTTGGACAACTCACTGAAGATAGCGCCAAGATACGAGCTTGTCTTTCTGTTTTGTTGCATTCCAGATATCTGGAAGCTCAATGACCATCGAAGAAGGAGAACGCTTTGAGGTTAGTCGTGTCTTGATCATGAATGCTTCACCCGCTATTCAGGTCAGTGTCAATTATGCGACATGTGACGAGAAAAATCGCCACATACCGATAGCATTCGCGTTCCCAGGGATCACCTTTGCCGAAGTGACGCCACCAGCCACTGCGAGCTTGAATCCCTCATCATGGGTGTTTAAAGCATCAATGGTTCGCAGCCAAGGAACTATTGGTCCTTTTTTTGAGTTCGCGTCAGATGCACCTGGTAAGTAATCATAGTTGACATGCTTAGGGACGTAAAGGATAAGGTACTTTCACCTACCCTCTGTCAATGGAATACTCATGACACCAAGGCGGGAGTGAAGGTCGACTATCAACGGATGTCAGCCTCGATCTGGAAGACATAATGAGAGTCCTACTTAATCCTGGAGTGACCCAAGAACCGTTGGCGTGAATGACAGATATATTCGAGTTTCCATAGCTGAGAGAAAGGTTTCCTACAGCTTTCACGATCCCCATATCTAATAGGATGTCCGAACGCGCCAAAATTACTGCTTCGCCATCCGAGATTTCTCCAGTAAAGATCGTCGCATTCTTGATCAAAGTCGCATTAGTTCCTGGCTCGTACCTATCAGATACATCTCGAGTGATAAAGCCGGGCTCCATAACTCCCGGAACACTGTCCAGGCTGGCACACAGCGACAGAATACCCTCTTGCTGATCAGCAGTCCAGAAAAGAGGGTCATGGTTGTCTGGCGACGCGAAGAAGTCAACATTGCTGACGAAAAGCCTCAGAGCGACTGTGGCGATGCAGAAGGTCCAAAGATGAAGAGAAGAAAAAGAAACCCAGGAGCGATTTGCGCTACCCGGTCGTTTCTCAGACATGATGGGCTATGGCAAGAATGTTAACTGAACCTCATGGCATTATGTAGGCACCGTCGTGCTCGTCGTCTCCCTTGTGACGTAAGTGATATAGCGGAGGGTGCGTGTAAAGCAATTAATGATATTGATAAATGCAGTAGCTGAGTGCAGATACTTTCCAAAGTTTGAATATTGTAAAACACTATGAACCTCACGTCAGCGTCTCTACTTCTTGGAAGAAGTACTTGGCCCCGCAACAGGCATGTCACTTTGAGTCTCGGTTTCGGCAATTGCGTTGGCGCTTGTTACCTTGCGTCCAACGCGCTTCCTTGTCCCTCCAGTTACAGGTGCATTGACCTTCTTGGCTTTTAATATCTCCATGATTTCTGCTTGCGCTGAGACTGATGAAATCAACAGGGAAACAGAAACTGGCACACCTTGATGGGTCATAAACTCGTGCCCTTTAACTCCCCTCTTCATAGTCAACCATCTTCGCTGTAAGATATGGGGACTCCATAGGTTCCACTGAGGGTCAGGAATTGTTTTCCAGTCAATTTCACTGTCATCAAAGATCTGTAGGGAGTCGAGCCTACAAGGCAGTTATGTAGCAAGGGAGCAGTGACTGGCTCGACAAGGCTTACTTATGAACAAGAATATACGAGTCTTGGTTGCCCCAACGAGGTTTTTGTCCCGCATTTTTGGTGCTTGGATTTAAACAGTCGGTCCTTCGAAAAACTTCAAACCAGGGCGGTACAGGAGGCACAGAATGTATACGTACCATTTGATGCGACACTGTTGACGACTTCGTTTCCCACACATCCTCTGGCTGACAACACCCCAAAAGACATCATTATCAGCGTCACGTCCTTGTTTAAGCGTCAAATCTGTGACAATTTTTGTGAGTTCCTCCTCTTCTTCCTTCGACCATTGTCCTGAAAAAGTGGTAAGTGCTGTGTACATTCACATTAGAATCTTGAACAGACCGTTCACTCTCAGTTCTCGATTTTGTATATGGTTTCGATAGCGGTCACGACAGTCCATACCTCTGCGTCCAACGTCCAAACCGACTTTCTCCCAAGACTGGCCGTGGTTTGCCACCGCCCTGCCAGTGATTTATCGGCAACGATTCTTATAAAGAAGAAGAAACTCACTGCTTGAGCATGAGATCTTCTGCAGGTGTCCATTTTCCTTGCTGTTTAACTGGATGATGAGAACGTCGAACGTGATGATAAACAGCGATGATGGGTCTTTGAGGTACAGCAGCGGCTATTTGCAATCATTTAAAATCATAGATTAGCGTCAGCAGAATCAACCTACTAATTTCAAACCAGAACGCGTTGTCTTTGCCTTTTTCGTCTTTAGGAAATATGACTTCATACATTTGTTCTTCAGATAACGATTTGGACTAATTGTTGTGGTTAAGTTAAAATACCGCGAAACGCAAGTATTCACGTACAAGGCGATACTGCTCTATCGCAGAACTGAGCTGCTGCTCTTCAATGACAGAAAATTTGCCTTTCTTGTAGACAAGACCTATCAACACGTTAGAAGCTATAACAGGATAGAATGGTCAAAGCACCTTGAGATCTAGCGAGCTGGTTCAGTTGACCAGCACTTAGCCATTTAGTAGCCAGCATGTGGGCGTGCTCTTCACGAGTATAGCCTTCAGCTACAGCTACCCTATGTTCAACTTCATTGGAACCATCGGAAGACCTCAAGATGCTTTCCGATGTAGCGGGGATCTGACCAACTGGCGTCGGCATAGAAGGAATAAGAACGGGCGGAACACCGAAAGGGACATTAGCGGCGGACGCTGCCTCCTCTAGCGACTTGAGGACATTGGCGATCTTGGATATATCGAGCTCCTGTAAGGCCCGAAGAACGAGGTCATTGGAGCTTGCATCGGAAAGCAATGGATTAGAGTGAGACGTATTTTGCAGATTGTCGGAAGAGATAGTGTCAGCGGTAAAGCCGGACGAGTGGTAGGGATGCGCCAGCTGGCCATCTTGAGCCACGGTACCGCTGGAAGCAGCTACCAGTGCAGATAAGAGCGCATTTGCCATGAGCTGCGAGGCGGAGTCTGGCTCTGGTACGCGCTCTGGAATCGGCTCGTTCGCGTCAAAAACAACAATGCCGCTGGAGACACCATCCTTTTGTTGCACATCCTCGCTATGGGAATTCGTGTTCGACGTTCCAACACCCGCAACAACCTCGCCGATAGTCGAATTGTGTTTCTTTCGTTTCTTCTTTTTTCGCGGCTTCAGAGCGGGGTCGACATTTGCAGGCTCCTCAGCGGTTCGGCTTTCGTCTTCGCGCTTGCGTTTCTTTTTCTTTTTCGAAGAATCATGGGGTTTATGCGAGGAAAGGCTGGCTATAGGAGGCAACGACGACGATCTCGACATTGAGGGCCGTTGAGGGCTGGTCAGAAAATGAATCCCAAAAAGACTTGTCACGTCTGTCATACGGTGATTATCTGTGACAGCGTGACTACGCGCTGCCGCCCGAGTCAAGCCCGATTAGACGCGTCGACTTACTTCCAGCCACCGAATTTCTCATTGTCCAACAAATCCATCATGACTTTCCGACCTAGAAACCCTTACTATCTCCGAATATCTGAAAAAATTGTTCTACCACTCTATGTGAGCAGTTATCTGCAGGACGCAAAACATGATCCTAATGCCGACATTAGCTTTATCTAGACGACCGTCATCTTGAATGGATGTCAGACAGGATCTTGCAGCACGTACTAGAGGATCTTCGACCAAAGTTGTTCCCTTTATGTTATCACGTTGACTCTGTCGTTGAACTGAAGTACAGCATCGTGCCTAAGCTGAGGGCTGAATCCGAGTTGCAAAGGGGATCTGATAAGAAAGGAACGGTTGAAACACACAGAGGAGGTATGCATCTACTGTCTTCAACGTCTCCTACTAATGCAGAAAGCGTATGCAGAGACATACCAATTTTGTTACTTCCTCCGTAAGACTCAACCTCATTCGGTCCTTCTGAAAGTCAGTCCTCATATACGTGTGTATCAGCGTGGTTAATTTTGACATTTATTAGTCGCGGAATTTTATTACTGCTCCCAGACAAACTACAACATCAGCACCTGCCTCTAAATCTCAGAAACGAAAACCCAACAGTGACACGAAGAAATCACGGAAAAAGCCAAAGACGAAAGGAAAAGGCAGAGCCCAAGAAGACAGCAATGACAGCTACGATGAAGAAGTTCCTGATGAAGCAACAGAACGTCCTGCTCGTCGATCCCGTAGGAGCAGACAAGGCGGTGAAGATGTTGACATGGATGAAGAAGATCCTGAGACGAACTCTCAGGCTAGGAATCCACTATTGGAAGTCGAAATTGGAGAAGAAGAAAAACCCAAACCAATGTTAAGGGTCAAGTACCAAGGTTTCGATATGTCCGACATTTGTCTCTGCATTGTTGTTGAGCCCTGGCCTCCCATTCGAATGACATCCATAGCACCCCCATTCTTGCGTGCACGGTCTCAAACTCCCGCCCTGAACAGACACAGTATGCCTCCACCACCCGTGCCCGAGGTGAGCACTCTGCGCCGTGAAAAAACACCACTCTTTCTTCCTGATGAATACGAACGCGAGCGAAGCGAGACACTAGCACCGTTCCCAGGGCGGTACACTTCGGTCGCCCCTCCAGCTCATGGTGACGACGACGATGGATGGGGAATGATGGAGTTCAGCCAGGTTCTGAACGCGGTGGGCGATTCTCGCGCTGGGGCCATTGATGAAGATGAAGACATGGATGGCGCTGTATTTTTCGGTGATGCCGACGAAGTCAAGGAGCTCTGATTTATAATCTTTAACACCACTGTATCCTACACATTGTATTGTTGGAATTTTTGGCCAGCTATCATCCTATGGCGCTACTTCCTCGCGACGTTGAGCTACTGTGTATTACACAAATCCAAGACACCTTGACGTCTTCAACTGTCATGCTCTGCCAATTTCTCGCAATATTTCCAACTGACGTGAGGGCGACACCTCTCGGAAACCAGTGTTGGTCATCTCGAATTGACCATATCCCCCCGATAAAGCGCGAAGTCGATTATTGTAATCTAGCATTCGGCTAAGGGGCGCAAGAGCATGAATAGACCGTTTCAGTGATGAAGAATTGCCTTTGAGTGCTGTGACATTGGATGCAGAGGGTGAGAGGAAGGCAGGTGGTATATAAACACCATCAGTCGAATATGCTCGACCGTCCTCCTCTTCAGTCATCCCGGAACTCATATCAAGGAGCTCGGCGCCATGTTCAGTGAGATCCTTGGCCACCTTGCCGAGGGTGTTTTCACTCACAGTAATTTTGAACCGCGTGAATGGTTCCATGATAGGCCCCATACCCGCATTACGGAGACGATTCCGAAGGATCTTGGAACTGGCACCGCTGAGTAGACTGATTGAATGGGGCTTGACGTAGCTTTTAACCTGGATGCGGACATGGGACATTGGCAGTGACGAGTGAGGCGAGTTGGACAGAGAGCTGTCTATACCTGCGGCAATGCATGATTCCTCGGTTTCCTTCATTCCGGTCTGAGGATAAGGAATTGGCAGGCCTTTTTGATTCACCACAACGTTCCCGTCCCAGAGCGAATCCCCAGCCTCCCCTTCTTCCAGAGGGCGTATATCAAAAGATATCCTGATCTCGTTACCAGCGACATTGGCAACTTCATCCTCTGGTCGGGCTACCGAGTAATTGGGTCCCAGCGCTTCGCGATAACTAACTCGGCGCTGACCAAACTCAAATCGCGCACCCCATTCATCTCGGAGACGACCTTCGACGATTTCAAGGTGCAGCGCGCCTAAGCCGTGCACAAGCATCTGCCCCTCTTGTGTATCCACACGAACTGAGGGATCAGTGCGTGATATGGACTCCAGGGCTTCTGTCACTGGATCCAAATCAGAATGCGACTGAGGAACTACTGAGACAGAGATGACAGAGGGAGGGGTAATGATAGTTGGAAGTGCGTCTGAGTCGCTAGATACCTTTGCTCCAGGAGATATAAGAGTATCACCGGTACGTGTGAATTTGAGGCCAACAATGACGCCCACTGAACCAAACGGAAGCTCTTCGACGTCCTGGGCTTCTGAGCCATACAACAGTTGGAGTTTCCCAACACGTTCACGTTCGTTGCGATTGGTATTGAGAAGAACACTTTGTCGTTTCAGAGTGCCTGTGAAGGACGTTAAGTCAAGATGTTTTAACAACAACGCAAAGACGTACCAGAATAAACCCTGACAAAAGTGAGCCACCCTTTCTTCTTATCCCACCCGACTTTCCAAGCAAGTACGCGCACAGGCGCGTTTATTGGAGGTGGTGCACCACGAAGTACATCCAAGGGGCTGGCGAACAACTCTCCGATGTAGTCCATCACCAAATCCGTCCCGATGTTCTTTATAGCGGAGCCACACAGCACAGGTAAGATCTCGTTGCTGATAGATGCCTGTCGCAGATGGGGGATGATTTCGTCGCTCTCTATGCCGGCATACGCCATAGGGTCAGAAGGCAGGCTAATAAGCTTCTCCATCAACGGTTCAGAAAAATTCGAGAGGTTATCGAGGAGTGCCATACGGGCAGGAACGAGTTCAGGAAGAAGCGGATGAGTAGGCGGAAGGATGTCGAATATTTGGAATTCGTTTGTCGAGCGGGGAAGTGGATGGCGTGTTATTCGTCCATTCTCGTCCCATTTCCATACCTCCCATTTGACCAAGTCGACCAGTCCTTGTATACCGGGTTCGGCGCGCGCGTAATCAGTGGGCTCAAAAGAAGCTATTGGTAATGTTAAAGCAACTGGGAGAGGATGCAGGCGGTGTGTAAGTATCGAAGACAGAGAAGCGCTGAATGATGCGCCAGGCCTATCGAGTTTGTTCATAAAAACCAATCTTGTCGCGACTTTGTATCTGAATATGACTTGTCATGAGGGTCCAGGGGTACGCTAAGGGTGCAACATACCTGTCCAGTTGGCGCCAGACCCGTTTTGTTTGAGATTCAACACCTTCCACTGTGTCCATCAGGACTACAGCACCATCGACAATCCTGCTCGCACTCTCGACTTCCATACCAAAGTCAGCATGACCGGGAGTGTCAATGAGATTGAACGTCCATTTCTTCCACTTGACAGGGATACTGGCCGACTGGATGGTAATTCCTCGTTCTCTTTCAGCAGGTAGAAAGTCAGTTGTTGTGCTCCCAGTATCCACAGACCCAGATGATGACAGGTACTCGGACTGCAGCAAAATAGACTCGGTAAGGGTGGTTTTTCCGGAATCTTCATTTTGTTAGAAGAAAGCAGGCTTTCACTTTGAAGACTCATACCAATGTGAGCGACAAGAGCCATGTTTCGTATGTTGGCGGCCGCTGCCGTCGCCATTGTGCGCCTGGAGAAGGGAATCCATAATTTTCTGGCAGTTGACCGTGGCCATAGTCGAGCTAGCATGGGGGTCGGCCAACAAAGGCAAGCCAGTTGCCGAGTTTGGATCCCTTTTAATTGTCCTCTTTTTGTCATGCATTCCTTTTGTTCCTCCCTCTCCTTCCTTGACCATGGCAGATCCAGTGGATAGAATCACCTCTACAATACGCCAGCGACAGGTTGTAGTACCGGATCACCCTTTGAACACCATTCCTAACGACATTAAACCGAATGGACGTATTCCAAATACGCCCTTGGCCGCGTCTACCATCTCGTTTCTTCTTGGATCATTATTTTCGCTTGGACTGCTCACTTTCGTTGTCGGTGGCTTTGAATTTTATTGGTGGTCGACATACCAGCTTGGAATTTTTGTAGCAGCGTGGTCAGCCTTTCATTGGGGCGAATTCGCCGTGACCGCTGGATGGAATCTCGAAAAGTGCAGTATTGACTGTGAGCTGTGGTTCTATCCCGATTTCGCGTTCTCATATACCTCAGCATTTCTCTTGGATAACGGCTCAATGTACCACATCGCGCACGGAACAGCTTTAGTTGAATACTTCATCACTTTGTACTTCAAACCATCTTGGAAATCATATCCCTATGTCACCACTGCCGGTCAGGATTGTATTTTCTGTTCACGTCAATGATAATGACATTTTTCTCAGGTGTCGTCCTTATCCTTGTAGGACAAGTGCTGCGGTCAACAGCAATGATACATGCTACCACCAATTTCTCGCACATCATTGCCTTCAAAAAACAAGATAGTCATGTATTGGTCACTGATGGTGTCTACGCGTAAGCCTCCATACCGCGTTGTGTGATGTCCCTAACATTTGCGTAGATGGTTCCGTCATCCATCATACGCCGGATTCTTCTATTGGGCACTAGGAACGCAGCTAGTCCTTCAGAACCCCATGAGCTTCATCGGTTTCATCGTTGTTCTCTGGAGATTTTTCTACTTCAGAACTCGAGGTACGCAGTTTTGTGCTCAAGCTCAGCCATACACTAACTCCCCTCTAGCGGAAGAACGAGCCCTGATCAAATTTTTCGGTGATGAATACGCCCACTACCGGCGCTCTGTCGGTACTAAGATCCCGTTTATTCCATAATCTTTTTAGAGATGATAGTTCTTCGAATTTTATGACTTCATCTAATCCCATGTGCTCTTAGGCGAAAGAAATGTCATATGCAGCATGTAGCCCGACCATATTGCATAGTATCACAACGTAGTCGACATATCTACTCTTCGGTCTTGATTGCACCTTTCTCCGACACGTAGATACCATCCAAGAATTTCCGGATATCCTTGTTCCGCACGCGACAGATGCCATGGATAGATGCGGCTGGAGCGTAAGAATAACATTAGTTTCCCACAAAACTAGAGCTGCTAATACACACCTGACTGGGAAACGTTGTCGATGTCATTGCCCTCCAGGATAAGCTCGTCCTTCTGGGCTTTTGATTCTGCTACGACGACACCATCCAACATGCTCACGTGTCGAACGGTCTTGTGAACGTTGAGGGGATGACGGATAGTTCTATGGCACGAGGACGTACCTTCTCGCCCAAGAAATTACGGATTTCCAATGCATGGCCAGACTCCTGAATGATGCAGTTGATAGGGAAATGGGCGTAGACGGAACGCATCTTGTATTGGAAGCCCTGGATTATTGTCAGCTTTGTGTACAGTAACAAACAGAGCTCGCCTACCTTAGTGACACCAGTAATCATGTTGGTGATAAGACTTTTGATTGTTCGCAGGCAAGCTACATGCTTCCTGCCGCCCTGCCATACAGCGAGGGTGACTTTTGCGGTCTTGCCCTTGATGAGCCGAATGTCCATGTCGACATGGCGGACGTTCTTGGTCAGTGTTCCCCGGGGCCCTTTGACAGTGATGAGGCGGGACTTGATGGAGACGTCAATTCCCTCGGGGATTTCGAGTTCTTCTGTCTGGAGTACGTCCCGCATCTAGAAAACAAAGATATTCAGCCCAGGGTCATCCAAGCGCTATCGTTTGCATCCAGCGTGAAATTCTGCAGGAACCGAGCAATAATGGTATCCAGAGAATGCTGAAAGCGGTGCGAGTCGTGTGGAGAAGCTCTCGAGGCAGCGGAACAGCACTACTCACCGTTGAAGCGTGGTTTCTTGAGGCTGTCTAGGACCAGTGGAAGATTTTTGCTGCCGGAAGTCGGCGCGGAGATTGAAGCGGAAATTGAAATGTGATCGTGAGAGCATGGTGCGCTGTCAGCCACTCCTTATACCGAACCACCATCTTGATCATCGTTCGTCGCAATCCGTGGCAGTGGGTGTAAGAGACAGTATTTCTTTACTTCAAGTCTTTTTACTCTTTATCACATTTCGTGTCTGATCGCTACGGGCGAGAGTCGAATCTGTTCTAAGTCGAGCCATGTCGCTCTACCAGCAGAGTTACTACACCCAGCCTGCCTATTCTGCTCCTGCTTTCTCTCCTCCACTCCCTGGGTACGGTGGCCCAGCCTATCCCTATCCTTCGCCATTTCCTCCTGCACCAGTCCACCATGTCGACCCAGTCTCTTTCCGCAAGGAATTCACAAACCGTCTTGCTGAACTCTCGGTCAATTCTCGCCCTATCATCCAGGGCCTTTCTATACTCGCCCACGAGTACACCCGTTTTGCAGATATTGTCGCCCAATGTCTCGAGAACCACATTCGCAGGGTGAGTCTTCCTTTCCTCGTCGTTATCGTCAGCTGCCACTCGCCACTGTGTGACTCATACCTCATGGTTGTTCGTCTACAATATGTGCGGTGTCGCTGTCATGTATATGTAGTTTAGTTGCATTTTATTGAGTAAAACACCACATAAGACTGTCGATAGGCGATATCGCTCGATATCTTGGCCATCTTTGATTTTGTCACAAAATTTCCTTATTCTTGTTTTTCGCATTCCGCGGATGGCTGACTAATCATTCAGGTGCCTCCGTGGATGAAGCTTCCGGCCTTTTATCTCCTCGATATGATCTCCAAGAATATCTATGATCCTTACGCTCGCCACTTCGCCGCCTTTGTTGTTCCACTGTTTCTAGAGACTTATGCTGAGGTTGATCCACCAACTCGTAGCAAGATGGAAGAGCTCGTCCTCACCTGGCGAACCGGATCACCCTCCGGCAAAGAACTGTTTGGCGTATCTTCTCAAGTGTCAATAGAGCGCGGAATATGGGGCGATGGAGCAACAAGCAGCAGCGTACGTTTCTATGCCAAGCGCAAACCTCGTAAGACTAAAGCAGCTATTCAGTCTACGAGTTTCCGTGGTTCGACGCAGATAACGAAGTCGCAAGTCTTGAGCGAACTGGAATTCATTCTTGGTCAGAAAGAGCGTGCACGGCAAGCAAATCCTTACGACCCTATCAATCAACAACATATAGGTGTTCTTCAGCAAGTAAGTTGCATGTCAGTCTTTTTAGAATCTTCGCTCATTGTCGTTGACAGCTTCGAAAGCTTGTTGAAACTGGCGTTTCTCAGCAAGAGCTACAGCAAATCCTTGGTCAGCTGCGAGTCCTCAGCCAAAGCACAAGCCCTCCCCCACCTCCCCCTCCGGTTGCCCAGTGGCCAGTCCAGGCCGGCTTCTCTGCTCCCACCCAGTCATACCCTCCGTCGGCAGCGCCGCCACCGCCACCACCAGCAGATATAATACCTGCTTTTCCACCCTTAGATGTTACCGAGTCTAAGCCTTCTATTCTGTCCGTACCGTCGACTTCGACGCCTGTAACCAATACCAACATAGCTCCTGCCAACTACGCCGACCTTCTGTCGTCTTTACTCAAAGCTGGTGTCGTTTCCAACACAGGTACGCCAGTCGGTGCCGGTGCAACCGCGAAAGAAGATAAGGCAGAACCAGATAATGCTCAGCATCAAACAGAGCGCTTGTATCGAGAGTCGATTCTTACTTATGACGTCCAACTAACGACGAGCGGAATAATCAAGTAAGCCTTTCGTAGGTGAATAGTGACATGACTTCTCATTATTATTCCCATAGAATGCATTCGCCAATCCGTGATCTCTTATACTCGAAGTTATCATCGCAATGTAAACAATGTGGAATCCGCTTTGCTGATACCCCCGCGGGTAAAGAATCAATGCAGGAACACTTGGATATGCACTTCAGACAAAATCGTAAAGCAAATCAGAATCTGGGTCGGGGACATAGTAGAAGTTGGTTTGTCGCAGTGGAGGTGCGTATTGTGACTATAACATCTACTCTGAAGGGCTTATTGGGTTTCTTAGGATTGGATACATGATACAACTGACGTTAAGGGCAAAGGTCGTAGACGATTGAACCCTACTGCAGCTGCTGCCGCTGAGAAAATTCAACGGGAAGCTGAACTACGACAGCAGTTTGTTGTTGTACCTCCTGGAGATGAGGCGAAAATGATTTCTTGTCCGATCTGTAAGGAAACATTGAAATCAGAATTTTTGGAGGACGATGAGGAATGGGTGTGGAAGAACGCCATAACGAAAGATGGCAGGGTATGTTCTACAAATCCAGCCTCTTTCACGTTGTGACTAACTGTGTTGTTCTATTAGGTGTATCATGCCACCTGCCGTGCAGAAACGCTATCCTCAAACAGTCTTGCAGCACGGTTACGAACTGAGTTGGCGGTTCAGTTGCGCAGTCGTTCCGGGACTCCTGAAGCACAAGCCCGGGCACCGACGCCACCGTCAGCCGTTAATTTGTCTTCAGCTTCTACCCCGGAGTCCAAACTCGCGGGTTCAAAACGTAAGGTCGACGAGACGGTGTCGACAACAGGCAACAACGAGGCCGAGGGTTCTCCACCTGCGAAGAAACTCGCCTTAACTGTTCCAACCACGACATAAGCATAAGCATAAGCATTTTCTTCTCTGTTATAATTTAGTGTGGACATAAGCGCACATTTATACTATTTTATCCACGAGAACCCTCTGCATTTTGTACACACTACATGCATTTCATTAGATACACCGGCAATACATTATTCTGAGCATTCATGTTGTGTATTTAGCGTGACCAATGGAACGGATTATTCGATTTCGATTTTGATCGTCTAAATGAGACTGATACTAGACTTGGACAGCAACTACCATCAAGCAAGAAGGCAAACCAAGGCATTGCGAACACGCTTCAGGTGAGTGTCTGCAATGACTTCAACTAACCTTTTTAGTATCCCCTCGTCGGAACCGGGCTTTTCTATTCTTCCAGGTGAGTATTAAGCTCCCAAAGTCGCATCATACTCAACCTTCACTGCGCAGTCGATACACATGTTGAAGAATCTTTGAACGATTCCACCCTCCAGGCTTTCAATCAGTTTGCCAATGAAGATGTTGAGATGCAGGTAAGACTGGTCCCAAGCATATCTGCGTCATGGCTGATGGCACGGTTCTGAGTCAGGCACCTCTTTCAGAGAGCGGCGCATTTATAGTGGTGGACACGAACATATTGCTGCATGATTTTGATGTCTTGGTTCAATTCGTCGAAGACGTTGAAAGAGAAAATGTCCCAGTGGTCATAATAATCCCTGGGGTGGTCATCCAGGAACTCGACGGGTGCGCTTATGACCATATTTTGGTGTTCTCTGCTGATGTTAGATCTGAAGACATAAACACAACCAATCGTTGAGGTGGTTCGCCACGCGATCTTCTACCTGGCTGTTGAAGAAGGTCCAAGAAAGGCGGTCCGTGAGAGGACAAGCGACTGAGGAGACTCTTAGACGATCAGGCAACTGGAGGGTCACATTGCGAGACGAGGTGATCTCTTCTTCGGGATACTATTGAGTTGGCTATAAATGCGTTCACAGGTCCGGAAAGATGGTGACAGAGGCAACGATGAGCTGATCGTCGATTGCTGCAAATATTTCGCACTGATCCGCCGTACTGTTCTTTGGAGTGGCGACAAGAATCTATGTTTCGACGTGCATGCCGAAAGTCAGCTGCTAATCCTCACTTTTCTTTCTATTCGCTCATCTATACATCAAGGAACTATTGGTGCATTGTCTCCTGATCGCCGCCAATGGACAAGTCGCTATCTCATTGGTGTTATTTTTGAACACACCGTGGACCTGAGCAGATTCACGTCTGAGAAGCCGACATACAAAAGAGGTACGCGTATCGTGGAAGAAACGAGCCAACTTCCGAGCCATACACGCGACCCTGACGGCATGGTCATTGACGAAGAGAGTGATGATGGTCTAGTCATCATCAGAACAGACGCATGCGATCTTCTCCACGTTCAAGTCGTCCACCACTTCTCCATGCTGTTGTCTCAGCTCGTTCTGCGCGCTGGGAGTGCCGAAATACACTCATATCAGACACGGTCGGTATCTAGATATGCTCCTGAATGGCAACACAACAGGAAACCGATTGCTGATTGGAGCGTTTCTGAATTGTTGGAGTATTTGGACGGCAAGAAATGCCGCGCAGCTACGAACCCTAAGCTGGAGTGGTTCCTACAGCTTGCCTCTAGTTATCGACCAGATCCAAAAACCAATGATTCGCGTGGCTCGCGAAGAGGACAAGACTGGTCGCGAACGGACTGGCTGAACGCTCTTGGTGGTCTGAAGCAGATTGGGATTAACTGGGCAGATACTCCCATTCAAGAATCCTTAGCTATGTTGGAGCGAGAACTGACATTTGTGTTCTCTCAGGAGATGACAATCATATGAAATATCTGCCATTCTGTATATTTGTTTTCCTGTTTCACCTCCATATATTTCTATTATTTTTTGAAGAGACTATACTTTGAGCGAGGCCGTCAACTGGCATATACGTTTTGTGGCTAGAAACAAACTGGATAATGCTGGATTTGCCCTGGTTAGCCTCGACGCAATCAATGACAATTACTGTTAATGCTTATGCTGCATCGGGGAAAGGTACCCGTCGTAATTGCGGCGCTTTCAATAGAAGCTTACGCAAGATGCGGCTGTGCTTCCGGAAGTGGCTTGGATCAGGCGGTTCAGTTTTGTATACAAGAGTACCCTCCTCCTCCTCCCATCATCCCCCATGGCACGTCGTCGTCCCCTATGCATATTTCTCTCTCTTCTGAGCCTTTTTCTCCTTGGCACAGTTGTCGTTCTCTCATCTATAACATATTACCTTTCCATTGATCCTACTGCCTATCTTTCCGAAGACCAAGTACCTATCCTTGGGCGAAATGACAGATGGAACGCCTCAGAACACGGTCAAGTTGAACGAATCCCACGAATTCTTCACCAGACATGGCGGACAGAGACACTTCCCGAGAAATGGAGGCCAGTTTCCGAGGAATGCCGCGAGTTGATGCCAGATTAGTGCGTCTTATTCTTATGCACATCTTATCCATTTTGACTAACTTTTTTCTCAGTGAATACATGCTCTGGACTGACGATAGCTCTCGTGATTTTATATCAGAGCATTATCCCTGGTTTTTGGACACGTTCAACGATTATCGATATCCCATTCAGCGGGCAGACGCCATCCGCTATTTCATTCTTCATCATCACGGTGGTGTCTACTTGGACCTCGACATTGGATGTAAGCGTCCTTTAGACCCCCTCCTGGCTTATCCTGTCATCCTTCCAAAAACAATTCCTGTGGGCATCTCGAACGACCTCATTTTCTCCGAAAAGGGACATCCGTTCATGGAGCAGGTTATCCATAGTCTCGTCACTTTCGATCACTCCTGGATACTCAATTATCCAACTGTAATGTTTTCCACTGGGCCTATGTTCCTTTCAGTGCAATACAGCATCTTCACTTCATCCCACGCTAGTGCCGTCAGTGATCCCATCCGTGTCCTCTCCAAGTCATTGTATGGAAAAAATGCCAAAGAAGGAGAGGCACCACATACCTTCTTTTCGCATTTCTATGGAAGCAGCTGGCATGCTGATGATGCTGCTTTTATCGGTTTCCTTGGCCATTGGGGAAAAGTATTGATGTGGATCGGTTTGGTTATCCTGTTATTGGGATTACTCTCCATTGCGTTCCCCGGGAAACAACGCAGAATCGGCTTGCGCCGTATTGGCGGATACGAGGTCCTCCTTCCACACTGGTCTTCAGGGACCGGCCACTGGCATTTTGGTTCTTCATCTTCATCATCCGATAGTGATAGCGACTCTCCCATCGACCGGGATGTTCCTGTTTTGGAGCTCCCATTTGATGTCCGACCGAGTTCCCCAACATCATCGGATGCATCAACAGAGCCATATGCCGGCCGGCAGTCTAGTCCTTTGGTTGACGCTTTCCGACGCTTGCGCAATAGAATGACGGCACTCACCAGTCCACGGGACAACTTCCCCCGAACGCCAGTCCGCAATAGGCGCCAGCGTTACAGCCGAGGTGTTCTGTTTTTCCTTCCTGCGATATTCACCCAGTCCCAAGACGTCGAGTTTGGTCCCGCCCCTGCATATTCAGATCCACAAGGGCCGCTGCTACCTCGTCCTTCCTCCCGCAATGGTATTCAGTCACCTCCTGACAAGCTACGTCAGGAGGACTCTCGGTCTGTCGAGACCCGGAGTCCGCTGTCGGAGGGAACTTCGAACTCAAGGTCATCACCCGAGCGTAGTACCCTTATAGACTTCGGACATGATTCCCGCCCACTGTCATCATCGCATCACACGCGGTCTCGTAGTTCACCGCATCGAGAATCATAGGAATTCGTCGACCTATACCATATATTTATCCGACGACGACTGCTACAGATGGGGAGTGATATTATTGCACTGTATACCCGCGTATCTTATGGCATTGGCACTGTGTACCAATTATTCGAACTCCTCCTGTACAGTCAAATTTATATTTAGTAGCTATACTTAGGTAGCGAGGGACATACAGTAGAACAGTATCCTATATATGTTGGTTACAAGAGTTGTCACTAGAACGCGATAAATAACCTTTCCTTTCCTTTGCCTCTTCTACGCTGGCTTGGCGATGCGTTTCATGCCAGAACTCAGAATAATCATTGCGATAGCACCACCAGCGTATGTGTATGATGGACCGAAGGTCCAGTAAGAAGCGCATGCTGCAAAGTCGTATAAACAGGTATTAGCTTCTTGGTCAATAGATACTCACCAAGAAGAGGTCCTACTGCGCGACCGAGCTGCCCAGCCGATCTGAAGTTTCCCAACGCCTTGCCCTTTGCAAGCTGAGGATGCTCTTTAACGTTTTTGCCAGTCACAGGGTCGAATCCTCCTTCGTCGCATTGCAACGAAGCATATGCAGTCAAAGAATTCACCACAGTTGCCGACGTGAACGCCATGCAAACCGCCGCACCTTGCAACAATCTATGTGCCAGCACAGGTTTTGATACGACGAACTGCGGAAGCAGGGTCAGGAGGACAAGCCCCACAGCACAGCTTGAAACTCCCCGTCGGGCCATCACTCCTTCGCCTATTTTTGAAGTAGCCCGTCGGACGTATCCACCCTGAAGTAATGCACTGATGATCCCAATGGAGCCAATGAGCATGCCATTTTGTTTATTGTCCCAGTCGAATACTGAATATCATACAAGACATGGAGTGAGTATGTTATTATATATGCAGGCAGCAGCTTACGGTCGAATGTCAAGAAAGTCAGGGTGAACTCAACCCCCGAAAAGAGTCCTAAGAAAAGGAGATGAAAGTTACGGAGAGATTGTAGCGTGGCCAAACGCTCTTCAACACTAGCTTTCCGATTTGATACAGCAGGCTTTCCGTTAGGCGTTTTGCCGTTAGACAACGCTGCTTTCTCTTCGGTACTCGGCCGAATGCCTTTCCCGCGAGTTTCGGGTAAGGCAATGGCCAAGAAAGCGGTCTCGGCTGTTAGAAGTACCAAGGTGATAATTGCGGGAACCGCAAAGAGATTTAGGTCGCCAATAAATGTGTTGGCGGTGAGGGATGGTGGTACCGGCTTGGACGCGAAGTACGCTCCTATGGGAGGACCGATACAGAAGCAAATGGCGAATGCAATACCGACGTGAGCGAGTGCTTTTGAACGGTTGGCCGGGGTGGTTACATCAGAGAGAATTGCACTGCGAATTATGATCAGCTTATACTTGACACAACCTACGAAATTAAGAGCGAACATTGCTAGTTGAACATTTCCTTCACTCAAACCGCCAATGACTCTTGAAAGCATATACCATGCAAAGGTAGTTGACTTGATCCATCTGTGAATTGAATTAACATCCGTGAGTCCTGCAGCGGGTGAGCGACTTGCTCACACAAGGGCCGACAAAACATTTCCAATCATGGTGTATAATAGAATGCGCTTCCTGCCATACTTGTCTGATAGGGATCCAATTCTCGGTGAGACTATGAACTGAAGCGTTCTAATATTTTGTTTGAGTTACGTCTCGGGAACAGAGATAACAGAACGCACGAGAAAACTGAGCCCATAAGACCGCCTGAACTGACATTAGAAGGATCCGTACAAAATTGACGCGTTCACGCACCAAGCAATACGACGTCCCATCTCCCAGAATGCTCGGTGACAGCTGGGTTGTAAAGAAAACTCCGGATGTACGAAACGAAACTCAGCGTTCTAGACAGAAAGCCGTTGGTATCAGATACCTCTCGCTGCAATGCCTGCATTAGCCGGAGAACCGCAACGACTGTAAGTCCTTACCAAAGTATACCATTCTATCAACCGAGGAAACAAAGGCAATGGAATGGTGAATGCGAAGAGGTCGAGAACCAACGAAAGAAAAACAATTGTTTCCACTCTGGCCATTGGCGCAGATGGTGGCCGAAGAAGAGAATACGGGACAATCCAAGGAAGAAGGTCGCAGTTTTGTTATTAAATTTACAGTCAACGTGGAAGCTATGTCATTCGCGTTGACTTCGGCTATGGATCACCGGCAACGGCTATAACGGCAACCTCGAGTACTTTCCCACGAAATACAGATACGTTAATAAATCTATTCTTCGGCTATCGCTTCAACCACGTCGCCTTCAATTGCAGCTTCACCCGCTTCCGCCTCTCCTGTTCCTCGGAACTTTTGGTCTTCAGACGCAGCGGTCAAGCCTGTCTGGAAATGAGAGCTCGTCTCTGTTTTAGTGATCTCCCTAAGGGCCATGGTAGCATAGGCTGCCGTTCCAAGGGTGAGTTGTATTTGGAGGGCCATGAACTTGCCGTCTTCGACAGTGATTGGAGCATCGAATCCAAGCAACTTGTCTTCGTCTGCTTGCGCAAGAGGCACATCTGGGTCCGTGTACCGCAGAACAGACCAGGACATTTCTTCCGGAAGGTGCAGGATCTTTCGGTACGACCCGTTCAGTGTGTAGATTCTACGTGTCCAGGGCATTAGATAGAATTTCGCTGCTAGATGCACATAGTTGTCTTACCTCTGCTTCCTAACAAAATTGTCGGCATCAAGGCCATCCATCTGAAGAAACTCTCGGTATCGTGCACCAAGTTTCCCACCGGGGTAGGCGACATCTGTTCCCGGTAGAGGCATGATAACATCGAAGATACTGTACTTGTCGAGATCCTCTTCCGTAAGGGTCTTCACTACTGGAGCCACGTAAGGCTTCCTCGCCTTCTTCCCACCCCGAGATGAAGTGGGTTCTTCTGCAAATGTGTAAATACCACTGAAAATCTCGCCGAATTGAGAAAAAAAGAATTACCTTGTTCTTCTTTCTCTGCGCTAGGTTCGTCGGCATTACCATTCGCTTCCGTGCTGGGAGTATCAAACACCAGGTCGCCAGGAACAGGCTTGTCCGCTCCATATGTTCGTATACGTTCCGACATAATGGCATTCCATACGTATGACTGATATGCATGGACGTACATCAGACGAAGATTCTTGGGAATCTATGGGCCCGTAAGCAAACGGGACACGTATACATTTCCTTGGCTTACTGTGTCTAATGCGCCCATGGCATTCCTGGTATCACCTTTTTGGGTCTTGAAGCTTTCTAGTAGACATCGTTCGGCGACAACTCGTCTCGGCATGAGTTCAAGAGCCTTATCCAAGTCACGATTGATGAGCCAAGCATTCCGAGCAGCTTCAACGTCAGGATGTTCGCCATGCCTTGGTTGAAGGATGAGGGATACGGCCTTCTGCCAATCGGATTGCAGCAATGCAAGTCCAATGGCATGGGTAGGCACTGATGCTGTTCCAAAACGTTGCATGCCTAAAAATATTTAGCATTGTTTATTAAGCGCTGAGGAAATGATTACCGTAGTAATTGATGAACCCTTTGTTCTTAATGACATTCAATGCCTCGTTCATGCTTTTCTCCGATTCGACGCGGACATTCCTGCGGTATGTGTTAGATCAAGGTAAATCGTAGACGTAGCAACTTGAGCAGACATACCTCAACGTGATTAGGAATGCATTCCCTTTCAACATCCCCAGTTCCAAACTGGCTTTGCGATAGTTGAAGTCGGAAATCCTCAGCCCCCTTTCACCACGGTACTTGAGTACATCTTCAATCGTCCGACGCCCAGTCAGACCATTAGCGAGCTTCCACACATCTTCCACCGTTTTGTTGCCCCTCTTAAGCGACACTCGCTGGACGGTCACACCGCGCTTGTCCTTAGTACCTGCGACGGAAAGATCCTTCACACTGACGTGCAGAGAGCGAGAAAGGTGACCAAGAGCATCCTGAGTGTCACGGTTAGTCTTCTGGAGCGTGAAGTGGATATACGGAGGGTATGTCCCTCGTGGAACGCGTTCTCCTCGACCTCCTAGAACAAAATGAACAAGGGGCAGCGCATCGGGCATACAATAACTCACCCCTACCGCCGCCGCGACCTCCACGGCTCTTCGACCATTTGATCACAATTCTTGATCCTTCATCATTATCAGGAGCGGTAGCATCCGTCTCACTGTCAAGCTTTCCACTGAAGAGCTCGCGGATGGTTTGATGTAGACCAGTTCTAGTAGCCTTTGAAGCAATCGGCTACATTGAAGACTCTGAGTTATGTTGCAATGGAAAAAGTATGAACATGAGGGGATACAGACATCCGACAAGACTCTTCTGGTATCCTCTCTTCCTCCTCCTCTTCCGCCTCCACGTCCACGCCCACCGCGACCACCTCTTCCGCCTCGCCCTCCGCGTTTACCACGAGATGGGGTGGACTCTGACTGCTCGGGTTCCGGCTCTGGCGCAGGGGCAGCATCGGCTTTGCCTTCATCTTCAGTTGTTTTGGGAACTCGGCCAGCCCAGCCAGAGTCGCTGACACGCGGGGGTTCTGGTCCCTGTAGATACATTTCTTTCACTGCAGCAATTGCGCTTTCCGAGAGGAAAGCGGAGAGGTGCGTCGTGAACGATTCGGGCCAAGGCTCATCGGAGGACGCTTCGACAGGTTTTTCTTCTGGCTTTTCTTCCTTCTCCTTCGAGGGGAGTTCTTCGCTGACTACATTATCTTCATCAGCTACCGGCTCGCCCATCTGAACGTCCTCTGGAGGGGGCTGCTCGACCGGTGTCGATGCTGCTGGTGCAGATTCAGGTTTGGATTCGGGCTTGTCAAGTGATTTCAAGTGGATTAATTTGCTATCCTGGTCAACTTCGAATACCAGGAAGTCAGTGAACCTATCGACAATTATCAGCATGACTTTTCCCGGTAGTGAATAAGAAACGGATTTACCTCTGCTTGATGATGCCCTCGATTTTAGGTAAACCATGTCCAACGTATTCAGAAATTCCGACATCTCTTTCCAAAAAATTCATCGCGCCTTGCTCAGTAGCAACAGGAAGAGGAACGCCCAGAAGGGCATGACTAGGAGGTAAAATGTGTTCATGCTTTTTTTCTACCGTTGCGAGATCTTCAGCATTATCCGTCACTGCGTCTTCCAATTTTGTACGCTTCGAGGACCGTTCCAAATCATCGTTATCGTCCTCACGTTCACGGACGGCCGCGGCAGATGAAGACATTGTAGGCGGAAGAGAGAAAAGGTATCCTAATCGGGTCGTTACATCCTACCATCATGTTCCGCCAAACTTACGGTCAACGGGCTTCAAAGCACAGCAATCCTGCAGCAAAACTTCTTCTAGAGACAATGGAGAGGAAAAAATCTAACCTTGCCCTCAGTGTCGATGTGACCAAGTCCAAGGATTTTCTTGCCATCGTGGATGCTGTCGGGCCTTTCGTTTGTCTGATAAAGGCATTAATTCCTTCAACAGTTTTGTGCCTATTCTCATCTTAAAATTCAAGACGCATGTCGATATTATCGAAGATTTCGAGCCGCTTCTTATCAATGAGCTTCAAGCCTTGAGCTCCAAACACGATTTTGTGATATTCGAAGACAGGAAGTTCGCCGATATTGGTTAGCTGAATCGCAATTTCCAGGAGCAAATAACTAAAGTCAATCCCCAGGAAATACGGTTGCCCTGCAATATTCCAGTGGCATACACAAAATTGCGAGTTGGTCTCATATCACCAACGCCCACCCTGTTCCTGGACCGTCCATTATCACTGGACTTTCCTCTGTTGGTCTCCCTCTGGGCCGCGGCCTGTTACTCTTGGCAGAAATGAGCACCAAGGGCTCGCTCGCCACAGGAAGCTACACCGAAGACGCCGTTCGCATGGCACGAGCACACCGCGGTTTTGTTATTGGGTTCATCGCACAGCGACGGATGGACGGGATTGGTGCCTCCGAGAATGATTCTACTGAGGATGAAGATTTTCTTGTTCTGACTCCCGGCGTCGGATTGGACACGAAGGGCGACTCGATGGGCCAGCAATACAGAACCCCTCGAGAAGTGGTTCTCGAGTCCGGATGCGATGTGATTATTGTCGGCCGAGGTGTCTACGGCAAAGACTATCATCTGACTGATAAAATTGCGGGACAAGCGAAACGATATCGGGAAGAAGGATGGGCGGCTTATCTGGAGCGAACGACTGCTCTATAACGATGGCTAAACAAGATGATGGTACATAGTAGGAATATCTGTTGTGAATGGTTTACATACGTGTAGATGATGGGTACGTCAATTAGAATACATGTAAGTCCCACAACGTTCTCTCTTCATATAATTTTACGAGTCTCTAACCAAGTGCCCAGTACTGTCCTAGATGTGCATGTCTCTTCTGCGCCACACATGCTTGAACGGGAGCTATAGATGTTGTCGCAGGTGCAACGGGTGATGTGATGTGGCGACGGGCGCTCAAAGTGCTTGCGCCTTCAACAACTTCTTCAACCTGAAAACCTTGGAGAATGCGAATTTCCTCTGCTGTCCATATTCAACCTCCTGATACGCGTTCGATGGACGCAAGATGCCGCGGAGGTCTTCGTACATGATATGGGTCTCTCGTGGAGATTGGTTTGGGATGAAGAGGGTGAAGGCATTGGCAGACGACGTCGACGTTGCAAAGAATGAGAACGCGTTAAATGAGGGAGACTCGGACGGCATAGTATTTGGGTAGATGAAGATTCTGGAATTGCCGCAGGGAGAGAGTAGAAAGCGGCGCTAATATTGAACATTTGATGTTGATACTGGGTCCCTTATATACGCCCGAAGCGAATTTCAACCAATTCTACAGAAGCTCGACGCATCTTCCTAGTCGAGCAAGTATTGTCAGTGACCCACAAGGCCAAATGGGAGCATACAAAGTCACCGGGAGACATCTACCATGGCGACGAGTCAACGTTGCGAAATAATCTACAAATACGACATTCTTGCTGAATTCGGTTGAAAGGCATTTTCTCCGACTGTCGCTGGCTGCCTTGTACATTGTACCATTTTAGGCCTATCCTTTCAAGTGGTGGGATTTTTTTAAACGGCGACCTTGGGGATCTGCAGTCATTGGCGGCTTTAACAAACTTCTGGTATCAGATATTATATTCGCGTATTTCTCTTGTTCTCAGCTAAGCGCTATCACTCAAACTTGATGCCCATGTTCCCCTCTGGCGCTCCCTCAATATCTGCGAATCCCAGCCTTTCGTAAAACTTCCTAGCCCCATCGTTCCTCAGATCCATCCCCAGCCACACCCCACCACCATCTACGTTCTCACCCTTCAGGTAATCCAGTGCCGTCTGCATCAGCTTCCTTCCCCATCCTTGCTTCTGGTACTCGGATAGGATGTCGATATGCAGGTGGGCAGAAGAAAAGGCAATATTGGCAGCAGGCGCGGTGTGCATGTTCCTCAGCAGCTGCATGTACTGCGCGTCGGCAGGTTTGGTAGCTGATTCAGGTGGGTATTTCTCTACAAGGGCGGGCCACCAATGTTCGGAGGCATACTGCTCGTACGCACGGGTATCCTTGGAGCCGATAATATACCCTACGACTTCGTGGGTCCCATCGACCAGTACAAAGCCCCAGGTTGTTGGGAGCTTGACGTACGGGACTGCATAAACAAGACCTGGCAGTTCGCCAAAGTCATGGAGATGCTCTGCCGATCTTCCCGCGTCTGCGGTGAGAAGGCAGATGCGAGACAAGGCAGCTTCGTCGGCTTCTGTAGCTCTGCGAATGATGATGGAACCCATTCTTGTGCCTTTCTTGAACGAAGATTGTTGAAAGCGATATCGATAAGGAATTGATTCAACGTTCCGAGTGCACTAAACAGCTGACCAGCAAGACATTAGTAGCATGTACTTATTTACAACCAGACAGACAGTCCACCAATAAGAATACCGAAAACTACAGCTCTTCATTTGAGAAAACTATAATAACCCGGCTGCTCTAAGATCATTCTGCAATCTTCTCTCACTTTCCAGTGCTTCACGAATTCTCTGAGCACGGTTCGGGTCATCGGCAGGAATGTCCAGCAAGACAGCCAGTTCTTCCTCTGCCCGAGCTTCTTCAGTCTGGGCCTGTGCTGCCGCCTCCTCTTGGCCTCTCCCAAACCCGAAACCTTGACGTAGCAGATCGCCGCCGCTTGCCAGGCGATGCAGGCCAAATGCCCTCTCGAATTGGGACATACCACGCTGAGTATCCTGATCACTGCTGGCGTTCGTATTGTTATGCTGCTGTGTGGCTAGGATCCCACGCTCCCAGCGCTTAACACGCCAGAAGCCCAGGAGAGAGGTCAGTAGTATAAACCATCCTGATCAATAGTCAGCATATGACCAAAACAAATGACACAGGTACGAACCAACTGTCATAAGGAAGAAGGAGAGCCATTCTGTCGTAGCGTCCGCGACAAGCATGCTTGCTTGCTCGTCGGTAAGAGTAGCAGGGTTGCCCTGCATGCCATTCATCATACTGGACATAGTTGAGTTTTGTTCCTGGTCATGATGGTTATAGTACGCATCAGCCTCCGCTGCCGTGGCCATCGTGGGTACCGGCTCATCTGCTCGCCACTGGCCCCATCCGCCATCGCCGTCGGTTGAATCTAGGCGACCGCGGAGGGCAAACCCGTATTGTATGAGCGTGACACCGAGTCCGGCACGTGAACCAAGACGGGCGGCATGCGTCGTGTGCAGGAGGTATGTCAGGAGGAATCCCACGAATTGGAAGGAGATTGATACGAGCATGTTCCAGAGGAAGGAGAAGAGCGATCCGGTGGGGAGTGCATCGATGATCATTTCGCCAAGCGAGTCAGAAGAGAGGGGAGCATGGACCGTGGTTTCCCAGTATGGAGGAACAGCGTCCGCTTGGGCTGTTGCATACGACGGCGGAGCTTCTGGACGGGCGTCTTCCGAGACTATCAAAATATCGTCACCTGAAAAGTAGTCAGCGATAAGCATCAGGAAAAGTGGAAAATGACATACCTTGCTGTACCGTCGTTGCTCTGGACGGCTTCGCAGTCACATTGGCAAAGACACCATCATTATTAGTTCCTCCGCCAAACACACCCTCTGGGCGCTGGGGGGTCCGATTAACGTAATGTGAAGGTAAGATCGCCCCAACAGTTCGTCTGAACCATCCTTGTCTGGACAAAGGTCCTCGAAAGCCGCCAATATTGAACGAAGGTATGGCTCCGTTGGAGTTGCCAATGTTGTTGGGAAGCGCAGTCGACGACGGAGGCGGTGGTGACCCCGGAGGAGGGTAGTCGTAATCGACATTCTCGAAATCATACGATCCAGGTACGGGAGAAGGCGTGGTTGGCTGAGGGGCGCTGGTGGTCGTGCGAGATGTGGGATTCAAAGGCTGGGACTCCGTGGTGTCTTCGTCATCCGAGTCGTCAAAGGCAGCCTCCATCTCATGCTGTGCATCGCGGTCTGACCTGGGATTTGGGAGAGGCGCATAGCGGTTAGACATAGATTACAGAAGAAAGCAAAGACAGAAAGAGTGGATAATCGGGGGGTTGTAATGAGAAAAAAAATTGGGTAGAAAGGCTTGGATGGCGAGAAGGAGAGGCGCTGCCAAGGGCGAATCGTAAGCGGCATTAGCACGTGCGTGGCTGTGCAAAGACGGGGTTCTGACTTTGTGGGCTGGCACTTCCTCGCTTTGTATGATTGGAATAGACTAAATAAATACATGTTCAGGACTTTGTGAATGCTAATGATGGAGGCGCAATATCTGATATACAGTAGTGAAGAGGCCAGAAAGCATGGAATGGAGACATCATTCGACAGGACTCTGGCTCCAATATGGAGCTTGCGTTTGCAGTGGAGCAATAGACTGGGAAGGGATAGCAGAAAAATCGTCCCACTGAGATGTGGAGTCGGCGTCGCCCGACCTCTGGGAAGGATTGGCTTGGACTGAGCCAAGATGAAAATCTGACGACGGTGACACAGGTGATGCGTTGTGTGATAGCGGTGACTGGGCTGCGACTGATGTTTTGGAACCACGAGACCTCTTCTTCTTTGGTGTTCGTGTCTGGTACCAGCTTTGAGCGGGACGCTGAAAGGACATGGTATCCGACGGTGACACCGGGCTGTTGGGTCCTGTGTCTGACATGCGCAGCTGTGGAAGATGGGAATGCGAAGATGGCAAATGGTCCGCATAATCGTTCCCGGACAGCCAATTAGTGTACGTCGGGGAGCTGGCTGGCGCGTCCAAGTTTTCGTTTTGCGTCAGCTGCTGCTCTACTACATCGCAAGACTCTGACGATGATGTAGAATCTTGCGAAGACTGGGAAACTCTGCTACCGAGGTGCGAGCTCCGAGACTTGGGAGCGACGGCATCTTCAATCATGGAACTGAAAGAAGGCGATACAGGAATTTGTTGTGCAGCAGGAGAGGGTGACGGGGATGAGAGTGCAGCAAAAGTTCGATACTCGTCATCAGAGTGATACCGTGGAAAGGGAAGCGGCGCTGGAGGAGGAATGGGAGAAAGATTTGGAGGTGTCGAAACGGGGGGTGATGGCAATGATGAGTTGATCGTAGGGTCCAATTGATGATTCGCTGGAGCGCCAAAAGTTTGAAGATCAAAACAAGAGACACAAGAAAATCAAAGAGACATATCATCAGCTTTGGAAAACCATGAACCAGAATTTAAAAGAGTACGAAGAAATAAGCTTACCCACTACGTTGCCCAGAGTTTTGCCGCCGGTATTCCCTGCATGAGGAAAGGTTAAACTCTCTCCCTCTCCCTCTTCAATTTTCCGTGACAGAGCATATTCCCTCCGTGAACAAGGGACTGAATTTTGTACGTGATTGTCGAGGACGTGGTGGACGAGTTCGTCTTTCGAAAGGAAGGTGTCACTGCACCACTTCCATCGACAAATGTGCAGGTCCACAGACTGAGACTCTGAGAAATCTGCCTGGGACATCGCAGTGACTGGAGCGCGTCGTAGACAATGACAAAGGATTTGGCCTGTGCGACCCGATGCGACAGACTTTGTGACATTGTCACGTGATGTGACCCATAGGCAATGTCCCGGCCCAGAACCGTCGACCAAATGTCGACTGCAACCGTGTTCAACGAATGGGCAATTCTTTCCTTCATTGGGCTTCCTTTAGATGGAACTTATCATCCATCTCCAACTGCAGAGCCCATAGATTTTTTGAAACGCCATCTACACCATCTACCTCCACATCTTGTAGCCCATTTTTCATCAGTCACCACCCCCAAACAACGCGCTGCTATACCTACTGTACGGAATAGGCGACTAAAATACGCTGAATCTGACCCCGCAGATCTCTCGTTCATGGCTGCCCGAAGCACCTGGCCAACGCTGTGGGAAGGCAGGGAGCGGCGCGGTATAGAGGAAGGGAAGGACGAAAAGGATTGGGTGCAACATGAATTCCTTCATGGCTCGACGAAACACGTCGGAAAGTTGGGAGATCTACTCGGTGGGTATGAGGAGGAAAGAGAGGCTGAGCGTGTCAGAAGCATTAGGCGGGAAGAGGCAACAAAGGAAGAATTTATCCCAGAAGAAGATGAGAGTGATAGCGACGAAGAAGAATCAGAACAAGTCTCAAACGCAGTAGCCGACCTTGATTTTGAGTCCGAGGGAGATCAAAGGATATCTTTTCTGAGGAGAATCAAGGAGCGATTCATCTATGGTTTGCTGGAGGTAAATTCCCTCGTTCCATGTTCGAAATTGTGCTGAAGGACAATTAGAACGTAGATTACGACGCCGTTGACTGGGATGAATCTCTGGATACAGAAAATGACAGAGAAGTGGAAGAACGTTGGTTCGATGATGAGGAAGAAGATTAATTAATCGTAAGTGGCCACTTGGAAAGATTGTACATTTACTCTGAAATATAACAGCTAATGAAACTGGGGTTCTCGCTGAGGGAGTATATCAATCCAGAACATTTGGAAGAGCTGCAGATAACCAAACGAACGAGGAAGGGCTTTCTGGAGGAGGATAACATCTCTCTCTGCTTCAACGTTCTGTTCATTCTGCAAGTCAAGAATACGCAACCTCCAGAGTTCGGCCCGACGGTGAGTAGGCGTAAAGCGTCAATTGAACTGTGGATGACAACTTGTTCGTGTTCTTACATTCGTATTTCTGTCTTCAAGGAGTCGTTCCCTACCCTATGTGTCAAGATCGTCGAATTGCAATCGATTTTTTTCGACCCGCCAATGCTATTTTCTTTGACCAGAATTCTACTGCCCCTGTCTCTGCCTTGAGGGCGCCATTGAATTGAGCGTACAACACTATACGGCAGCATTGGTCTGCTTGGCTGCCTCTGAACTAGACGTTGACGTCTACGATCAGGGAAATCAAATAATTTGGAGGGTGCGAGCAGTTGGCGCTGCACTGGAGTCTGTGATGCCGCTACCGGGACATCCCGCTCTTGCCTTGGGTGTGGTGCGGTTCAGTACGCATCGAGCATGAGGAAGGGACATGAAGAGAATGCATCCCGCATCTCTCCAGCGGTGGGGAATAGTTATGAGGCTTACACGCCGCTGCCACTGTTCCTCAGGCTAGTCCCTGTCAAGGGGTCCGTGCGGATACTGACACGTGACTGTACCTTAGTACCACGGTCGTCCCGTTCTCTTCGTCACTGCGCTCATGTGCGCGATGGACTGCCGGTATTTCCGTCCGCCTCCTTTCCCTACTGACAGCCCTGCTGGCTGCTCGCTACTGGGAGTGTAATGGCCCTGTGGCTGCCCTCCGCTCTTATCTTGATATTCGAACCCCGACCCATCGTATTGCATTGACGCGAGTGCTCACCGCCTCCCACCACCTGGCCGTTGAGCATGGAAAGTGGCACGGCATCGCGAAGGAGTGGCGACTGTGTAGGATATGCTGGGATGATATTGAAGATGTCCCGCATGTTCTCTTCCTGTACCCGTTCCTTCCCGCAGACTCTTCGTAGAGCGTTCCTGTCATCTGTGTGGGACCTGTACCCCGGTTGGAAGAGGATTGTGCGATCCCCGACGCACCTCCTTCTCCTTCTCGTAGGGACTGACAATCTCGTGGCTAGCCTTAGCCGTTTCGTACACGAGACGTTTTCACTGTGGACTCTGTCCCCTTACTGTTTGATCACCAACCTACTGCCGAGGCCGTGAGGGAGTCCTCATGAAGGGGCTTGACCATAGCGGCAGAGCGTAGGTATGGTTCGGTACCGTAGCAGTTGTACTTCTCACCGGGTACATAGTTAGATACACGTAACTAGTTTGAATGTACGGGCGGGGAACTGTGGTACGGACACCAGCACGCTTCCGATGTTGAGGAGCACCGTCGGTTAATAAAACTTCCTTCCTTCCTTCCTTCCTTCACTGGTTCAATTTTGAAGAACGGCACATTTACCTGACCGGGTATGTCTTCCAGTAGATAAGAAATATGAAGAGCCATCGGGCGACAGATTCTAAAGGGAATACAATACTCAGTCAAAGTCGGATTTTAATTAGGGGAAACCATCAGGCTCTTTTCATGGTATGGCGTGGGCTCTTACTTTTGTTTTGTTCACTTATCGAAGAATAGGCCTATTTGATCCCACGAAATTTTGATTCTGATATTTATCACTTTTCGCGGAAAAGGGGCATAATGCCTTCAATCAGTCTTCAAAATCCTTCCACAGGTTTGGTAGAGGATAGCGTACCTTCACGTATGCAGAACGAACCTAGGGTTTTTACCGGTCCGAAAGTGTGGTTCTACTTCATCGTACAGGGTCGGGCCCATCCACACCGAGGATGAACGAAGACTGTAGATGGGCCGAAAGAATGGACGGAGTATGCTTCTGCGGCGTATTCGGCAGGAGCTGTGAGCGCTTTACCTGTTTGTACAGATGTCGAAAACTTATGCCATCATGTTCACACGAAGACGTCGCATCAGTCTGGAGTTGAATTCAAGCTGGCTCTATTACAAACGACGTCTTGCAATATCATCCCAGGAAAGTATTCCTCGAGCGAGTAGTACGAGATCCCAACTTTTCGGATCAGCCAGAAAGCTCAGACGACTAAAGAAAAGAAAGAAATCCTTGATACCGTGATGGAGAATATCGTGAGAATTAACAAACGTACTGATTGCTCCAGCAATGAGGCGCTCCAGAATAAAGCCACGTTCATCCTGCAGCGCGGATGGATGATAAACAAGCGAAAGAGACTCTCGCATAATCACCATGTGCTTTCATAGGTCACACTGGTCAAAGTATTGGGGGGAGACGATATCAAGATACAACCTTTCCAGTGCCAGTAGCACTGCATGATAGTCTTGATATTTGAACCTCAAATATTGAATTTGAAAGATATTTATTTTTATCATGTTTAAGTTTATAATACAGTGAAGAAACTTTGAATATATTTTTAATATTTGGGAAATTTGCCTCAAAACTCAAGAAAAACAGGAATACTGAAAAGATATTCCAACTATTACTTCAATATTTTGAGTTGAAACTTTGTTAAAAATAAATATCTTCCAATTTCAATGTTTTAGCCTTAAATATCAAAGCTATCATGTAGCGTAGACGTGCAAAGAAGAGCTTTTCGATGCACAATGCAATAGGGTAGACCTTGCTCTGAACACAAAAGTGATGGACAGGTGTGCCCTCGTCTGACGATCATCGACCTACATCCTACAGCTGTTCTTGCACTCAGCAGGACATCTGCACGAGCTTGGTACAGTAGACGTCAATGTTGCAGACTTTGGGAAATACCGTCGTGATGTTGTCGTGATGTCTTCGAAGAGTTCCGAGAGCTGATTTACGCAATCAGACCCAGTTGGACTCGGAATTTAGGATGAAGAGTGGAGAGAAGGCTTTATTAACAGCCATGATCGGATAGTACATGTCAGTGATACCAACGTCGTGGGGAGAGAATGTCTTCATAGACCTTGGATTTTGCGGTTTTCGAAGACTCGTGGTACAGCCTCGCTGTCTCCGCCCTCTTCCTAGTCTGATTCACCTCTGAGTTGGAACTCTTTTTAGCCTCCGATTCCTGCTGTTCATCTTATCGAATGCTCGTCATCAATCCCTATATGCTCCTGCTCTGTATTTGCTCTGTATTGTGGCCCAGTATTGTTTTGTCCTTGGTGTCATAGTCGGTAATCTCTCTCGATAGACTGACGGTTTGGAGAATTGCTCCGGCCAGTTTAAAGGATAAGCTTAAATTAGTCGGATTTCTGGAGACACAAGTGGTATATAGACAGACGATATAGAAGCATGAATGTAACTTTCCCCATGCTAACAAGGAGAGATGCGCACACTAAAACGAAATTATTAGTCAATCGTTACATTGAGGTGCACCAAGCACGAATAACTGGCTATCCATCATGCCCATACTTCATAGACAACGACCGCATCCCGGACCACCTGTCAATAGCAGGCGACAATGTTCACGTACTTAGATTAGAATAGAACAATCGATAAAGTGAAGGTTCTAGCCCAGGGAGCATATTATCGAATATTTCACATTATCATTTCATTCTTCATACATTGCGAAACACGTCCAAGTTCAACGTTCACCCCCGGGATCGGACAAGTTTTATCTTCTTTCACCAAATCGAAAGCTAATTCTCTGCCAACGAAACGTCGGGTCCTGAGATAATGGCCTTGATGAGTGCTTTTCCGTCAGCGCTCTTTCCGGCTTTGGTCGTATTGAACGCAACCAGGGCGTCTTGGAAGGCAAACCTGAAACAATTATCAGGGTTGGGTGATGCAAAAAACAAATTAAACGCCAATAAGGACGCACCTATGAGTCACCAGAGGCTTCAAGTCGATTTTTCCCTGTGCTACGAGCGAAATGGCGAGAGGATAGTCTCCAGGCTACGAAGATCTGATCAGATACAGTCGGTATAATCAGCATTGCCAGCACTTACGCCGTAACGGAAGGAGCCTTTGTAGGTCAGCTCCTTGTTGGCCAACATACTCATGTTGATAGGCACGTCAGGTGTCCCCATCCCGACCTGTTCAAGTGATCATGGGGCTTAAATACGACACGGGCGACGAAATTCAAAGACTCACCTGAACAACGGTCCCGCCTGATTTGGCGACCTGGAATCCGGTTTGAATGGACACTTCAGCGCCACTGGCGTCTATAACCAAATCGAGGCTGTTCTTTCCTCGTTCGGTGATACCCAGGACGGCTTTCAAATTGTCCCCATTTCTCTTGCTGTATTCAATTTTGGTCTCCCCCGGATTGAAACGGGGAGGAAGATAGACATCGGTAGCGGCGTAGTTCTTCGCAAAGTCGAGACGTTCTTGAACGATATCGACGGCGATGATTCGAGCGGCGCCAAGAGCCTTCGCGACGGCAATACATAGTAAACCGACAGGACCGCAGCCAAAGACAATGATGGATTGCCCAGAGCGGAATCCACCCAAGTTGGCTACGGAATGAACACCCACAGCCAATGGTTCAATCTATAATTGTGCTCAGAACAACGAAGGGTATGTATGTGAGAAGGCCGAACCATTGCACCATCTTCGAGACTAACTCCTTCAGGAAGCGGATAAGCAAGGTCAGAAGGAACCTTGTAGTATCGGCAAAGAGTGCCATCATAGGGTGGTGTTGCCGCGAAAATGATGTCGGGACACAGCTGTAGAATGGATTAGCCCATTGTCAAGCAGTAGTTTCAATGACAAAGTACCTCATAACGGCCAGATTTACACGCTTCACATGTGCCTGTGTTCAAGACAACGAGATTGATCAAACAATTGAGTAATTAGAAGATAGGACACAAACGGCATGTTGCGCCTGGTTCGACCGCGACTCGATCTCCTACGCTGATATTCTTGACGTTTGATCCAACTGTTAGAGTTAATTAGGCACAAAGCGGAGAGAGTTGTGAAACACTCTGGCAAACCTTTGTGGATGATACCCGCGGACTCGTGACCAAGAACCTGCGTGATACCAGTTAGTGGTTCATCGGGGTGCACAGACAGAGATGTCACACCATAGGGTTGGTGACTACGAAGTCACCAATACGACCGTGTACGAGATAGTGAACCTAATGCTAAATCAGCACACGAAGCGTGAGGATAAGCAATGAGACTCGCATCAGATCCACAGATACCTGCGATGAGATCAGATTGTGAAGGAGCAATCGATGATAGAAGCACCCACCAGTCTTCATCACCTTCACCAAGACATCGTTCTCGCCGACTAGAACAGAGTGAGCATATGTCGTCTATAGACACCAAGACGTACTGTCTGGGATCGGGCGCTCCTCGTAGGAGACGTTCTCGATGGCGTTCAAGACAAAAGAAGGGTTATCGGACATGGTAGAGACGATGATGGTATGTACAGAGCAACGCGGCGCAATTTATAGGATTTGGGAGATGTCGAGACCGTGGATCTGGAAAGTCGGTCCGGAACAGCCGGACCCTCATGATATCAATCAAGATTTGCTTAATTTGCTATGCAGAAAGCTTCTGGGAGTCGATGCAATCGTCGGCCAAAGGGCGCGTTGACTTGATTTTGTATACTATTGAGTAGACCTTGAATATCTGGTCCATAATCCTGTATCGAGTGGGCGAGCGCCGAGCAACGGTGAACAAACGGGGTGGAAAACCGTGACAAAGGAGCCCAGGTTGGTTGCGCACGTGTTCTGGGCAATATAGCCCCCTTGATGGCCAGGGATTGGAATTGGCTATCGACGGCTTGCAATGGGCACCCGCGTTGAAACGGGCGTACCGCGGAGGAGCATGGAGGACAGCGACTCACCCAACGTTCAAGATGCCAAAGCACAACAATTCGGGATTTCGGAGTTTGGTACCGAGCCACGTGCCATCGACATACAAAAATTCGCAAGATTGCGAATCCATCTTTCCATCGTACCATCACCATCTCTTCACTTTTTTCTATTTTACGAACAAAAATGGTCGCCTCAAGCGTTCTTGGTTTCCCCCGCATCGGTAGGCATCCAAATTTATTTTGCCTTTCTTGCTTTTTGCTAACCCCTAGTTGTCTAGGTGCCAATCGTGAAGTGAAAAAGGCTGTCGAAGCCTACTGGGCTGGCAAGATCTCTGCAGATGACCTTACCAAGGCTGCAGCTGACGTCAAGAAGACAAGCTGGACCTCTGTCAAAGCCAAAGGTGTAGACTTTGTCCCAAGGTGAGGTGATCTTATCTGATCTTGGCATGTTTGTCTCATCTTTTTTTTTTTCGCATGACAGTGGCGAGTTCTCCTTGTATGATCACGTCCTTGATCACTCTGCTGCCTTCAACGTGATCCCCAAGCGGTACACTGGCCATGGCCTCTCCCCTCTCGATGTCTACTTTGCCATGGGGCGTGGCCGTCAGGCTGATGGTGTCGACGTTCCTGCCTCGGAGATGAAGAAGTGGTAAGCATCTGGTTCATTCTCATCCATTCATATAATTCAATACAATTTAGGTTTGATTCCAACTACCACTATGTCGTTCCGGAATTCTCGGAGGAGACTGACTTCCAGCTGAAGTTCAACAAGGCACTCGAGGAGTACCAAGAGGCTAAGGCCGCTGGTGTCACCACACGCCCTGTCGTTTTGGGCCCCATCTCTTTCCTCGTTCTTGGAAAGGCATCGAAAGAGGCCAAGCCTGGTTTCCAGGCCATCTCTCTCCTCCCCAAGCTCTTACCTATATACAAGACGCTCTTGGCTGACCTCAAAGCCGCCGGTGTCGAATGGGTTCAGATTGATGAGCCTGTTCTTGTTCTCGACGTTGCAGCCAACTTCGAGAAACAGTTTGCCTCTGCTTATGCTGAGCTTGCGCCTGTTTCCCCCAAGATTTTGCTGACCACCTACTTCTCTCGTCTCGATTCGAACCTTTCATATGTCGCTCAGTTGCCTATCGCTGGCCTCCACATTGATCTCGACCGTGCTCCTGGTCAACTTGACGACGTTATTGCCGCTATCAAGCCCACCCCCATCGTCCTTTCTTTGGGATTGGTTTCAGGTCGCAACATCTGGAAGGCCGATTTCACCGCTGCCCTTAAGCTTGGACAGAAGGCTGTAGACGCTCTCGGCTCAGATCGTGTCATCGTTGCAACCTCGTCTTCTCTTCTTCACACCCCGGTCACCCTTGCTTCGGAGAAAAAGCTGACTGAAGAGCAGAAGGACTGGTTCTCCTTCGCTTTGGAGAAGGCGGGTGAGGTTTCCACCCTCGCTGCAGCCCTCTCCGGTTCACAGGATCCCACTGTGGCTGCAGCCCTTGAGGCTAACCGAGTTTCCATTGTGAAACGTCGTGAGTTCGAGACTACCTCGGACGACACTGTACGCAAGCGTGTCGCTGCCATTACCCCCGATCAACTTGACCGTAAGAGTCCTTTCGCTGTTCGCAAGGACATCCAGGCAAAGCACCTCAACTTGCCCAAGTTCCCTACCACCACCATTGGATCGTTCCCTGTACGTTTTCCTCAAGCATTCTCTAGGCAGGTGTCTAATGGGCGCATATAGCAAACTAAGGAAATTCGACAAGCCCGTGCTAAGCTTGGCAAGGGCGAGATCACCGAGGCTCAGTACGACGAGTTCATCAAGAAAGAGATCGAAAGCGTTGTGAGGTTCCAGGAGAAGATTGGCCTCGATCTTCTCGTTCACGGTGAACCCGAGAGAAATGACATGGTTCAGTACTTCGGAGAGCGGCTGTCTGGTTTCGTTTTCACTCAGAATGCATGGGTTCAGAGCTACGGATCTCGGTGAGTTTCTATGGTCCAAACGAAGAATCTGTCCTAACATGTGCGTTACCTTAACAGCTATGTCCGACCCCCCATCATTGTTTCTGATGTCAGCCGCCCCAGTCCTATTACGGTGCAATGGAGTAGCTACGCTCAGAGTTTGACCAAGAAGCCAATGAAGGGAATGTTGACTGGCCCAGTCACCATCCTCAACTGGTCTTTCCCTCGTGCCGATGTCTCGCGCGAATTGCAATCCAAGCAACTTGCTCTGGCTCTCCGAGACGAAGTCATTGACCTCGAGAAGGCTGGCATCAGCGCTATTCAAGTTGACGAGCCTGCTATTCGTGAGGGTGTGAGTGAAATGTTTATTGTTCCCAAGGACGTTCGCCTGACCGTACTTCTATTTCAGCTGCCTCTCCGTCGTTTGGATTGGGACGCCTACCTCAAGTGGGCCGTCGATTCTTTCAAGTTGTCGACTGCTGGCGTCACTGACCAGCTACAAACTCACTCTCACTTTTGTTACTCTGACTTTGATGACATCTTCCCCTCGATCCAGCGTCTCGACGCTGATGTTATCTCAATTGAGGCCTCGAAGAGTGATATGAAACTCCTCAACACTTTCAAGACCTACGGATACTCCAACCAGATTGGGCCCGGTGTCTATGATATCCACTCCCCCCGTGTCCCCGGTGACCAGGAGATCAAGGACCGACTCAAGGCCATGCTTGACATTCTTCCCGACTCCCTGCTCTTTGTCAACCCTGTAAGTAGGGTGCATTTTTCAAGAAAGCTTAGACTGACCCAACGATCTTTAGGACTGTGGTCTCAAGACCCGTGGCTGGAAGGAAACCGAAGCCTCGCTCGTCAACCTCGTCTCTGGCGCTCGCTGGGCTCGTGAAAACTACGCTTAAATATCCCCTATCATTCCGCTTCAACAGCGCTCTTTGACTGGTTAACTTATGGGCTTCATCAGTCCTGTGACCGTTGGGTAGTTGTGGCGATATTGTTGTCTGGCGTTAGGACATGCATCATAGGGAGGCAGAGTAGATTGCTGCACGCTCACTCAGTGAGAGCTTCCGCTTTGCGGGGCCGTGGCTGAGGAGGGTTGGTGTGGCAGTAGTTCATGTATTCGGATTTCAACAATCCCCGAATCTGTATAATTAGTATCAATCGCAATCGCATCTTGGCTAGTCACCGCATTCGCCCGCATACATGAAGTAGTACATAGGGTAGCTACGTGTCTTTCTCTTCGACGTTGAACAGGAAGGTCCATTTGTCCGTGAACAGCTTTACCTCCTCTCCTCCCCACCGTAGATCGAGGGAATTCTTGCCGTAATTCCACATTTTTCGGGCTGTAGGCATGAGTTTCTTTACGAGCTTGCGGTGCAGGCGACTTACTTACTTCCGGTCAGTTTGTATCCCTTTCCACCTAGGGTGATCTTTTGCGGCAGCGGGCAGAAACTTTGACCGACAAAGAGGCGCTGGATGGCTTTCTATCCACTGAGTTGAGCCATCCTGTGGATGCGCCGGGTCTGTGCAGGCTCACGTACTGAAATATCGTCTTGAGCATTGTAATACGCGACCAGCTCGGATACAGTAGGGTTTCTTCGAACTGGTCAGTATCATCATGAGGGCTCAGCATGCTGTTATAATGTACTTGGTTCTGGTCTCCACAGTGACTTGGCCGACATGGGCGCAATCCAAACCGACTTGTTGTGGGAAAAAGTACAAAATGGTCTTGTTGAGCGACAGGTGTTCTGGAAGTAAATAGGTCTTGGCAGGCATGATGAGGACGCGTTGTTTGGCACGAGCCGAACGCGCTGTGTGCGCCTCGAAAATTAATTAATTAATTAATGGGTTGACCTATCTCCGCGGTGGAAATGGTCCTCCCAGTTCGGATGGGCGCTATTGCTGACGCCAGAGTAAAGATATCCAAAACCAACGTCGTCCGTGATTTAAAAAATTATCAGTTGTTACAACATGTGTCGTGAAACTAGAGTAGTGGAATAAGTCATTCGTTCATAAATTTATGATGCCTGCAGGTTATTCTTTCTTTTCTCTGCAGCAGCCGAGATTGTCATTTCCTCCTCAGCGATAACTTCCGGAGGGCCTGACGGGCTCCACGGGCTCTCGGGGTCTTTCTCCGGCACCGTGGAGTGCGAATGCGAATGCGAATGCGCGGAATCCGTTTGTCCGCCTTGTGTAGGCCCCGCTGGCAGGTGGTCATCATCATGATTTTGCATAGCTAATGCAGCCCGTAACCTCTCTTCCACCACGCTCTTTCGTTTCGTCTTTGCACTTCCTCGGGCGATGAAGACGGCCGACATGATACCACACAAGAAGCTTGCCGGAATAAGGGAGCCCGTTGTCCATGCTGGGCGATCAAACCTTTCAGAGACCACGTTATTGCACTGAGAGAATAAGATATCATGACTACTGACCGATTGAGTCCCCACATACAACCGCAGAGGATGATCTGAAGGCGTAGACGGTGAGGCGAATGATCTTAATACATAAGGCAGATTACTTGCCTGGAAGAAAGAGTTGCCGTCGTTAAATAAGCAAATCAAAAGAGCGGTGCTAAATGAATGTCAGTACCGACAGCCCGGTGTAAGGCGGCAAGGTACATACTTAATCGGAAAAGCTCGATGTGTTGCAGTTCCGTGAGGCCTGTACCATGTCTGATGATGCTTAAACTTGAGTTGTTCTGAAGACAATAGTCAGCCCAAGTATATACTGCAGCGAGAAAATGACACCAACGTCGATGCAAGTCATCCTGCTCTTTCTCAGTTAAAACATGGACATAATTTGGGTCATAAGCAGGATCAGGTAAATCATCTTCATCGAACAGTGGTGGAAGACCAGCTTCCCGACGGAGCTTCCGTGAACGGCGTTTGTAATGCCATATAAAATATACCCCTGTGTTGGTTGAGAGGGGACCCCAGCATTTGTGTGATACTGCTCACGATATGTGTCAAGGGCGCGCGAGGGGATTAGGCCAATGCCAGTGACAGTGAAAAGGCCTGAAAGGATATTTAGCAGGTGGTCGAAACACTGCAAGAAGATGAAAAGCACCATTTGTAACCTGAGAACTGACTTCGACCCAAAACCCTTGACGATCTGCATTATGTAGATTGATGATTTTTGCGAGAAATAAAACAATAGCGGCTCCCCAGAATACTGAAACATAGCTAGTTCAGAGCAGGTATCTTTTCCACTACAAATAACCCACCAACGCAAAAGCCGTAAATGCCCGTGACGATCTGTAACACAATGAATGTTTTATTTTCTCGGCCTCAAGACGGAAAGGAGTGATGACTTACACCCATAGCTATACAACGGCTTTAGTTCTTGTTTATACGGGAAGATGGATTAAACTCACGGGTCTTTAAGAACGACCATACACCTTTCAGAGAGCGCCTAATTTTTGAAGGCCGACGTAGTACATCATCGACATGTCTATCTAACTCATCGTCGAATTTCCGCTGTCCTTTCTCTTGGTCGATTTCATCTTCTCCGAGAGGCGGATCGAGAACAACAACAGGTTTTCTGGAGTACCATGAAAGCGGGGGTCTAGGTGCGCCGATAAGTCACAGTTCAGGAGGGCATAACTGTTGAAATTACATTAAAATGGAGTTTGCGGCATTCGTGAGATTTGAAACGGTAGCGACTTGGGGATCTACAAAATACTGTCGTAAGCTTGAGGGAAAAATCTGGGGAACAGTACACGCACCAATGACATCCAAATGCTCAACGATATCGTCATGGTGGTGATCGTCTAATGGGTGGTATGATTGGTAGCTGGCGTTAGCCTCGTCGGAGCGGGGAAGACTCAAAGCGCTCCCAACAAGACCTGGTTCTCCGTCATCGGAGTGAACTTGAATGTCCGTATTGGAACCTTCGATGGTCAGGACTCCATCAATGGCGCTGAAGTGAGTGGGCGATGTCGTTCGGTTTGAACTACCGAGCGAACTAATGCTGGCCTGACTGCGCAGGGGGCTCCCACTCCCGTGACTGCGAAGTGGTATAGACGATAATCGGGATAAAAGATGGTCCTGGACTCTGCTGCCTGCTCGCGGTCTGCCCCTCCGTAGTGTGGCTATCGGCTGGTCGACAATGATAGCTGGCAGTGGGGCCGCTGGTGAACTCGTGAGCAACGGCGAGCCGTGATCTGAGGGCGGGGTTATCACTGGTGAGCCCGGCGGCGACGTTGCAGGCTCTGGGGTATCGCTAGAAGGCTCCGAGGTTGGACGTCTGAAAATGTTGGTCAGGGTGCGTTGTTCGTCGGGAGCAGGCCTGTCGGTCAACGACGCATACTGGCTACGCCTGACACGAACGGAAGGCATGGTATAGGGCGCGCTTTGACGCAGCGGCAAGCGACAGCGAACTAGATGGCGGTCAAAGGGACAGCAGTCGTGACAATTGGAAGCAGAGTAAATCCACGCTTATAATAGTCCTAAATTTAGTTTATTGCTGATATCATTCCACAAACGTAAACACCGCCGCTGCCCTTCCAACAGCGGCTTCCGGTGGCATGACCGAGAACACAAAAGGAGCACCCCAATAGAATATAAATATGCCATGCTATGGTACAGATGCGAGAGAAATGATCTATCGATATTCTAAAGTGTTCTGTCTCCTGATTCCGTAGATCTAGTGGCTGTGGAATTCGATGACGACGAACCCGTAGTCTTTGGTGTAGCCTAGAATGCCAAAGTCTTTAGAGGAGGACAAAATCAAAATACATAAGCACTTATTACATTGCCGGATTTGTCCTTTTTCTTGCGCCCCAACAATGAAAGCATTCTATTTCTACTGCTGGGCCGAATGGGCTCCGCCGGCAAGGTCTCTGGCTCCTCATAAAGGCGCGCATTCGTCAATACGCGTGGAGAGGTGTCAGACTTCCTCTTTGACGCTTTGCGCCAACCTCGATGAGGTGAAGGTGTTCGCAGGCGTTCGCGAGTATCGTGGCTGTCGTCAGAACGGTTAGTGTCGTCATCAGCTGGAAGTAGAAGATTCTGGCGAGAAGAGTTCGGTAGTGCTGGGTGGTGGAACTCTGGTACCGCCGTGTTCTTCGTAACAATCCATTTTGTTTTAGAAAATATTTCCCGAGCAACTGGAAGTATGGGGACCAGAGGCTGATGGAATGCCATCTTGATCCAACCTTTCCAGCTTGTATCAGACGGGATGAGCTGATCGACAAGCTCTTCAAACTATATGGCTTGTGAGAAATAGCAACAGTTGATGATCCTGAGCCACTTACACTCCATGTTTGATTCCTATACTCCAGGTCTCTCGTTGTGATGCGAGCATCGCGACAAACAAAAGATTCCTCTTTCATAATACTCAGGAGGAGGTGCAGGCTGAAGATACAATTAGATATGATCATAATCGCCGCACAAAACACTTGCCTTGATATCTTGACCAGCACGAATGTCTTTTGAGAAGATCGCGTCCTCATCTCTGCTGCATCGCCTCGCCGTGGTACAGGACCAGAGTCATGCCTGCTGTCTCCCCTGCGCAGTTTACGTGGTTCGATAGTATGATCATTTGAGCTCTCCCGTTGTCCCAAAGCCTCGGAGGAACGTGTTCGTGGCAGCGATCTTGCAGGTGGCGGAGAGTCTCTCAGATTCGAAAAAGATCGCGATTTGCCGAACCTTCTTAACGCCATTGGTGGTACAAGTCGAGATGTATTAGAGTCAGAAGATTGTCGGGAGTTCGTTTTCCTAGTTGCATCGAGGGAAGCTCTGGAAGATGGGAAGGATCGCTGCAGAGGTTCAGCGACAGCCGGAGAAGAGTCAGAAGGACTATCTTGGATAGCCTTCTTTCGGTCTCTACGCCCAGGCCACAAGTACTCCATGATACGACGGCCAACCCGAGCATCGATCTGCAAACGCATGGGATGCAGATTAAGCTCAAAAAATTCATAGATGCCAATTCCTCCGACCGGTGGAAGAACAGACCACTTCGCTACAAGGAAAAGTCCGCGCTATAAATAAGTCAGAACGATATACAATCAGAGCCAGAAGAAATAAACCTTAAGAAGAGGGTGATTGGGTGGCTCATTGTACTTCGAGAGAATCTCTGTCCACACAGCGTCTTTAGAACCATCAAACGCTTGTAAGCTACCGATCGCAAGGTCGTTGTAAGTCGAACTGTCTTGTCGGCTAAGCCAATAGTAATCGATGTCTTGTACAACATGCTTGGCCAAAAGTTCCTGCTGTTCATCCATCATATTCCAAGATATCTCAGAGGAAGAGGCGTTCAAGAGAAGTGCCGATTTTCGATCCGTCTGGTCGTCTAACCGGTCCTGTGCCTGTTTGATAGCATCAAATATGAAGTTGAGCTCGTCTCCTAACAGGTAGATGTGGGCCTTGAGCTTCAATAGCTCGATTTCATCCTCTTGGGTCTGAATCTGCTGTGTGTGCACTGCCAATTCCTCCACCTCTATCGACTTTCGCAGTCGACCCTGAAGATCGGTGATCACCCTGGAGGCAGAAGCATAATCAGTGAAGTCGTAGGTAAATAACAAGGTCTCCAGCCTGTCAACACGGGTCTTGTGGGTTGCATCGGAGAAGAGTAAAAGTTTCGTCACAATGTTGGAAATGGTCTTGAAATGCTGGTCACTAGCTGACACGGTGAATCTTGGTGTAATGACTTTGATGAGGTCCTAGATATATGCTCAATAAATATGACCGGTGGTAATTATATTGTATTGGACATACCGTCTGGTCCTGCAAGTGTGTATGCCCCATACTTGAACGTTTCGCAGAGGATTTGGTGACCACGGAAGTAACGTTATTTCGCAGTCGCAGTCGGTTAAATTTGTCATAATGGAAAGTGGCGTCGGTCTGGGGTACTAGGCGATCGAATTCGTCGCTCTCGCATCGAAAATCGATGAGGACTTCCAAGGGAACAGAACCATCACCACTCAATCTGGCCGTAGGAGCAAATGTTTGCATGCCGGACAGAACGGCATAGGTCCTTGGGTTTGAGTTAGTAAATACGACGAACAAGTTCGTGGGACGCTACCTGGACATGACTTTGCCGCTGATGGGATCTTTGGCGTTAGAATCATCCATGATGGTAAATGACTGCAGTTTGGCTTGCAAGGCGGCTACTACGCATGTCTCTTGTGGTTTATCCCTATTTTGTAGTACGACCTGCGGCTTTAGAAGAAGACAGCAATGACCTTTTTTCAAAGACACGCCATCGGACCAGCCATGCAAAGGGTCCAAATTTGAAGACGAAGAATCAGAATCAACGATGTACTCCGTGGAGTCCTCGGAGTCAGAGTCGTCGCGGACGAACATGTGCTTTAGTGCGCTCGCGGCAGCATGGGCTGCATTCTTGGTAGACGATTCGGTGGTACTCGGAGGCTGTGATCTCAACAACTCGTTTGCTTGGTCTCGTACAAATTTCACAGCACTAAGATCACTGAGAATAAACTAATGACATATAAACAAAATGCTTACCGCGACGCCATATGGTATTCCAATCCTTTGCGATCACGAGAACAGTAATAATACTGCATCATGATCTGGTGAGAGTTGAACAAAACAAACTAAGTAGAAAATAAGGTTGACCCACGTCACGAACGGCGGCATCCATGAAGAACTTCGGGCAATGTATCTGGTAAACATTATCGAACTCAGCCCATTCGTCCGGCGAAACACTGTCAGATGGCATCTGATAATGGGAGCTGGTATCTTTTCCAGGATTGATATGAGGCTCGTGAAGGCGAGATATATATTTTTCCAGCAGGAAGACTTTCTTGCCGGAGGATTTGTCCTGAAAAACACAATAATGAGATTTTATAGGCGGTGAACTTGCATGTCATTCTGCCTCACTTGCCTTATTAAAGTTATCCCTTCTCATGAGACCTTTGAGCTCCTCGATTCGTGACAAAGTCAGAGCAGCTTGGACCTCAGGCACAGCTAAAATTTAGAAAAAGGTCGAATGAGCGACAAAATAGAAATAGGAACGAGACATATACGTACATGGTTCCTTTCCGAGCAGGCAAACATGACTGTCTTCATTGCCGAATTTGCTGGTCTCCGACGGACTCTCGACGAGAGCATCGTTACGTTTGAAGAACATGAAATGTGAGCACGCGGCGACTGGCAAGACATGGAAAATAGGGTCGAGTGATGACGACCAATCGGTTTCCACAAAATCATCTGGATCATACCAAGCTGAAGGTGTAGGTGTTGTGGGATAGTCGTTCCTTGTCCTATAGTTGCTACCATTTTGAGGGGCATTGACTGGGATTAATTGCTTCTTCGGGTCAGCAAAGATTCCAAGAATGGCGCGAAGATCCAAGCCTTTCAAAACAATCTCTGCGGCATAGAAAGGCTTCCTTCGTAAGACCTTGGTAGAGTGAGGTCCCAGAACCGGAACAACGGTTTCTTGATCCCGTTGATGCATATCGACTTGAAATTCATCGATCTTGCCTTTGACACCAACCCAAGGAGTAACTCCATCTGCCCAAGCTAATCCAAGTTGAGAGCCCGACCAGAAAAAAAATAGAGAATTTCTCACTTTCTCTACTGTTATCTATGTAACCATGCATGATAGACAGCTGATGGATTGATACGCGATACTTCAGAGTAGCGATATGGCGTCCAAACTTGGGAGATATTGTACGCCTTGGATAATAAGAACCCTGGCGAATTGGTAAAGACATGACAGAGTCAAACAAATACCACCATGACCAGAAATGAGCAAAAGCTTTGGGTGTAAGGTATAGACCACTCGTGTCATGGTCTTCAGTCTTCGCACTTCTCACTGGCGAAGTCAAAGAAACCGACAGGTGAATGAAATCAGATCGGAACCCGTTATACGAATCTTCTGGTCCCTAGAAACATCATCAGGACTGTGATTGAGTATCGTTACTAAGCCTCGCTGACCTTGATTTCAGGCGGTTTCCTCTTTTTCTCCAGCTTAACACTGTAATGAGGTTTGAAATCAAAGAAGCTGCATTTCCGATGGAAGGCGGAGCCACTGCAATGTCGGCATTCGAACCCACAGGAACGTTCAAGCACAAAACCAACACCAAAACGGACACCAGAGAGAACTTTTGCACAGATCTTTTTGAACGGCCGAGATTCAGGGACGAAGGCGAGTGATCCAGAATTGCTCCGATGAAAGCTTGCACTGATAAGCAACAAATATCAGGTCACAGGAAGAATGATGCTCACTTCGGTATCACAATCATCATAGAATCACTTATAACCTGTACGAGTTCTCTGTCGTCATTATGACGTCCAATCAAAAGCTTAGCATTGCCCTGCCAAGATAGGGCGAAACCGGCGCCCTTCCCAAGTATCTCGTGAGGATCTCGAAGCCCTGTTTGATTGTGAGTGCCATTTTTCACAACAGAGACCTAGTCAAACCTTTCATATGAAACCGTACTTCGCTCTTGAACGACGTTCTTACGCTCCAATGAAATATGAGCCTCAACTATGGGAAGTCTTAAGTAGCGTCAAGGCGCAACCCTGAAGTTACTGACCTTGTCCCAAAAACCTAGGCCTGGAGAAGAATCGCGGGGTGTGCTAGTGATGGTGTCCAGAATCTTCATTAGATCTTGAGTCGCGGGTCCATAGCTCATACCCCAAGAAAAAACTGTCGCATGAGGCGTCGACACTAGGATTTCTGGGTTGGCGTAGCTCTTCACGGGCATGATTGTCTTGGGAACTGAAATGGAAAGGGGTGCAGCACCATGGATGCCATCGTGAGCATACGATACCGGACACAGGACCCAGTCAATGGAAGCACCCCCGGCCAATTCTTCTGCGATAACTAGATCGGTGTCGAAAGTCAAAGCTGTCTGATCGGGGTCTTCATGAGGTGGAAGGTCGAATAACGGTAATGCATAGTCTCTGATTGTCATCCTCAGCGACGAGAGGGTAAAATTCAGATGGAATGGAAGTAACAAGGTGAACTCAGTGTTCTGAGGAAGACTGCCTTGCTCATACAAATATTGCGGAAGTGAATTGGCCGGAAATGAAGGCGGTGCAGTAGACAGTGATAGACTTCTGATTAAGGCGCGAAACAGTGGTGTGCATGAATCGTTGGGAGAAACGTCAACAATATTTCGGCTGTTACTTGCTGATTGAAACGAGGAATAGAATTCGTTCTTCACGGCATCTTCACTCCTCATTTGATCATTCTGGACATAGCTAAGTCGCGAACCCCAATCTATTGAATGGACCTTATAGAGTCGCTGTCGTGCATCTTCGATTGACACAGAGTGCTTCGAGGAGAATAGATACTCCGCTCGAAGTACAGTGGGAGATCCGTCTTGAGTGATATCCGCTTTAATAATAGTTGCTACTTTGTCCTCATAGGCTTGCTCTCGGTCCACGCGAACTTTAGCAGCCTCAAGTCCGGCTCTCCAGGCTAAATTCAACCGCCCTTCGAATGGATCATCAGCGATCTCGACACAGAAAGACGCGACGGTCAAAGTCATATGCGGCATGCACTTGGGACCTTCGGCCTCCGGAGAAGGCATCTCACTGTAAGTACCGCGGACAGTCATATGGTATAGATGCTTCAGCGCCTTCAGGGAAATAGTTGCATCTTGGACCAGATTGCTGAAGACGTATCCATAGGGAAGTCTAAAGCGAACCGATTGTCCTTCCATGTGAACAGACGTCAACATAGCGGTGGATGAATCCCACACGCGCCAACCCCGCAGGTACACGATCTCTTTCCACTTTCCTCCTTCGTCTTCCTGCCAACGATTCGCCGGAGACGAGAGATGCACCCAAGCAATTAAACGCTCAAATCTTATCTCAGACTGAACTTGAGGAGACAGAGTGGCCATAATAGAGTCAAGTCGAAGGGCAATTCGCTCATGGGGAAGCTCGCAGGACAATTGAACTGTGTCAAGGGTAATGCGAACGCTGATGGAAGGCACAGCCTTTGAGGTGCACTGGGGAGCTTTATAGGCAGTAGGTCTGTTGTTCAAGAGAGCTAGACATCGATTGGCGAGGAGTATGTGATAAGCATGAGATAGGGAGAAGGTGATCTTCGTGTCGGGAACATGGAGATATACTTGGAGACTGTAAATTTCATTACTGTCGCGGTCACTGGACCAGGACACTTCTGTTAGAAGGCGAGTGTTGAATAGCTTTCGCGAAGAGAGTGTTGGGTGGTCTCGTTCTGCCATGAATGGATCGTCGGCGACATATTGAGTGGCCAACGCGTCACGGATACTTAAATCCCCAACTTGAAAGCATATAAAACCGGATATACTGCCCTCTAGCCCATCGGATGCCTCAGCATCCAGCACAGTCTGAGCGGAGGTCCTTTCCGGCAGATACAACTTGTTTCTCCTTTCTGACATTGCAGCATCTGTGGGGTAGCATGCATCATGGTGCCGAATGCAACGAAGTTGTAGTGCAGTACGCTCTGCTCGGCACGCAATTCCACGGGATAATTCCATTGTATCGTCTGGATTGATATCGGGCGATGTTATAAATAGTATCGACCGCCCTATAAACAGGGTTGCGTTTATTCCAGGTGGCAGACGATGTAGAAGAGATCGTGAAGGATCTGCGTCACGTTTGATCGGTTTTGGAAAGAGTGTGATCAAATGGCTGATAGCATCCTGGACGGATAAGTGCCACAACTCCGCGACAACTGCTTCTGTGAAGAAAGCGAGGTCAAGTGTCAGAGTAGACATGTTGATAGTAGCAATGTTCCTTGTGTCATCATTGATGGTGCCGAGCAGTGTCCCCCCACCACTCAAGTCGAATGATTCCACAGAAAGGAAGACGGGATCCTCACAAAAATCATCATCTGAGGTTGTCAAGCTAGGCAGACGAATATGTGAGTTTTGGGAGTGCCGAGGCCGAATTCGTATGAAAACGGGCTGAAGTGTGACGTTAAACGTAAAAGCCATGGAAAGAGGGAATGTGTCGAAATCTCCCTGTGGAACTGCAGTCATGGGAATAGGAGTGTAGAGAGAGGTGCAAGCCACTGAAAAACCATCCGTGCGCATCTCCACTGCTTTGGATGTCCAGGTTTCCTCATTTTGATAAAGGAGGCGCGCACTAATTATTCCACAGCTGGCTTCAAACATAAACCGAGGCATGCCGACTGTAGCTGGTGATGCAGAGGTCGATTTGAAAGGACGTGGTGATGGAATCCCTGTAGAAAACAGTGCAGTCAACGCATCAGCGCGTTCGGTGACTTGTATCCCGCCGATATTCAGAGTTATCACAAGGAGCGGTCCATTTGGATCGCCGCCGATGAAGGGCGTAGAAGCCAGCCAAGGCGACGGAAACTGGGAAGCAAGCGCACGAACATCAATGGAATCCGTAACAAGAATCCGGAGATAATGCCGTGTTGTATAGCGATCAAGTTTGACACTCTCGACGTGGAATGAAAGAGAGTAAACGTCCGCATCGAAAACATCGCTCTTGACAGATTTTCCAAGCCACTGGCGGTGTAACCGATTCGACAGAGGATTGCTCAGCGCAACCGAAAAAGATATGCTTTGGAAGTTCATCTTGTAAATTTCGTTCTCACTTCGGTTGCGACTATTTAGGGTAACACCCGAAATGTTGGCGGTGAACGAACAGAGAAAAGACATGACGGCCTATGAGTCAATGAATATCCGGTGATCGGAGCATGGAAAAGAAATTACCGGGTTTTTGGTCTCCCTTAACTTCATGCATGGAGGGTAGAGATACCGTCGACGTAACATTGATGCTCTCTGCTCAAAGGAATGTCAGCGTACATTTAAAGGAGAGGTCACACAACCTTACTGAAAACGCTTTCATGAATGGAGATGTGGGCGTATCAGAAATGATAGATGGAGCGGAATCTGACGCCGAAGCTGCAGAGGAGAGAGGAGATGCTGGCTGTGACCCGGGCGGGAACAAGTAAGAGGATGAAAGCGGGGATGTAGGAGATTCTTTCTTCGCCTGGATGACTTCGAACAAAGATCGAAGACGGTCCATTTCAACAACACACTGTCGAACATTGAGCGTTGTGTTCGAGCTATGGGTGACGACGGTCCAGTTTTGGGGATCAAAAGACAAGGTGGTGGAAAGATCGACAAGACCCGGGAAACTCAGAAATTCACCTTCCGTAACATCTGCAGATGGAGACCGTTAGCTTGTACATTGTTCAACCAAAAATTGAGCAGAAAATACCTGTGGTCGAAGTTCGAACAGGTATCGATCCAGTGATATTTGTGAGGTGCACCGAAAGGATGGCATGTCCTTGGGTCTGCTCAACGACTCGATTCCAGGACCTGCGAAAACTGTTACCGAGCCGGTGTTTCCAAGCAGACACGCTATATGACGCCTGTAAAGGCTTGACCAGTGGAGTCATTCTATCGCGGGACGCGGTGGAGTGCTCTTTCTCGTGGTTGTCCCTCCTAATATTAGCAATTTTGAGGTTCGTGTGCACATAGACTGTTTCCGCAGAGACCTTCGCGTTGCCGGCATTGGGAAATATCAGTGTCGCAGGTTGAAATTCTAGAGTAACTTGTTGCGTGATGCTCGGCAGCCAACGAACAAATACCCCGAGACACGACATAACGCAAGTACGCATGACTGGTCGGACGACAGGATCTAATATCGCATACAATGCGGATAATCCATTCCAAAACTGCCGCCGAACATGAGAAATGGTCTCCACTGTAGCAGACCTCCGATGAGACTGACGCGGTGTTGGAGTCCTGTCGTGCTGGTAGACTTCGACGTTAAGCCCCTCCACTTTGATCGTTATGCCTATCTCGAAACCGTACCAAACATAGCTGATGCGTTCTATACGGATGGTTTGGCGGCCACGACGGAGGTACAATCCTCGGATGGATCGGAGGCTAATGCTTCGAATTCGTACGTGCTTGGACATACGCGCCAATGTCCACGGTATGATGTACGTCCGCAAAAGTAGACCAAATGTCATGAATCGCGCGACCCATAGCAGCATGATGACCCAAATGCCACTTCCCTCTGGTGTTTTCAGTAGCAGCATCGATAGCGGTGAAGAGACAGGGCCGAAGACGCTAGAAACTGACATAATCTGCCATCGCATTAGCGTTGTGAAGATGACAAGACAGGCGTCAAGTAGTACTGACGAGTATTGTGGCCCGTTGACAATAATGTTCAAGTTGGGACGAAAGTATGGAGTGAGTATACGGAAACGAAGAACGATGACAGAGGAGCGTAGGTTGTTCCGAGGGGTACTGTAGGTTATTATGGTGCTGACAACATGGTGGTTAGTGCCAAGGTGGACCAATTCCAATGCCGGCGATAATTCTAGTTGCCGACGGCTTTCCAATTGCTTTCAATTTAAATAATTTCATGGTTCGTGATTGTCATTAACAGTGTTCTACGCAGCTGCAGTGGCAATAAGCAGTATTACATACGTTAGTTCACTCCTTCTTCTTGTTCCAGATCCAGAACACTGCGTCAGGGTCAAAAGACTGACCAAGGAAAATTGGAGATAATCTTACCACTCTTCCGAATTCATTTCGGCCGGTTTATACGTTGAAAATACGAATGAGTTGCCGACAAAGCTGCCAGGGTTGAAGACGTGGCATCCGGTGTATGTTACCTTGTACCTGTCGTACTTGTCTGCGAGAATGAGCTGCACGAGACTGACATCAACACGCGTTCAAAGAATAACCAAAAAACCGGTACCGCAGTGGGGAGAGGATACAGTCGCAAAGAATGATCAAAGTCGGATAGGATTGGCTGTACATTATTAATGAGTGGGCTAAGGTGTCCTTGGTCCAAGATGGATTGAACCAGCTACGTCCCTTCATGAGCAAAATACCCTATAGTTTAAGATCGGTCAGAACTTACGAATCGTTTTAGGTCGTCACTACGCGCATCTGGTTTGACACCGACAACGTTTCTCAACATCTTCGACATGCAATCTTCCCTGAAGATTACAATTTCCTGGTTGAAAAACTTGATTCTACAAGGGTTGGTGGCGAAATGAACATTTGGAATCTTAGATTTGAGCCGCGAAACAAAGGAGGAAACCAGGGGTCTTCTGGGCAACACGGAATTTCCGGTTATATCTCGAGGGCCTGGAACGAACACAAAGTGTGTCGTCCTCGTCATCGAGGGGTAGGAAGCAATCAAATCAGCAAGTGCATCAAAGTTGTCTAACAGAGGTGTCAGGGACAAACACATAGAGCAGATGGGAGGCCACCTTGATATCGCTGTATGTCGCGGCTATTGCCATGGGATATGGACTGACTGCTAAAATTCCCGCAAAGAACGATAACTTTTGGGATGAAGCTATTCTCTATGCAGTTGTCGAACATCTTCTGTAGTCCAGGAAGAGTCTGCGGATGATCCAAACACACATCTGACAGAAAGAAAAAATGGAGATCGGGCAACTCGTCTCTAATACGAATGGCAAACTGGCCCTGAGGAGAACTGTCTAGTTATGAGTATACCAAATCAAAATGTGACTTACATCTTCAAGAAGAGATGTAGCGCCTTTGCCCATAAAATCAATATGTCCATATATTGATCTGAGTTTTCGGCAATTAATAAGGTTATAGACGATGTACGAGAGAACAGACCTAGCCATTTCACGGGGTTCGCAGGGAGGTTGACCGATAGCAATAATCTCCAGGGTCGCGTCCTCGGTGTACTCGCCTTCAACAAGAGCAAAGCAACCTTCGGTGAATAGACCTTCACCAGGCTCGTCCTGTCAAGGGCTTCCGTTTCTCGGTCTGTAAGGCAATCGAGTAATAAAAGACGTGACTTACCAACTTCGAGAAGTCCAACTCAACTGAGCCATCTGCGTCTTCTATACACAGCTTCCCTTCCTTGGAATGTGTGAGCATCCCTAGTATCAAAAACCGTTCCCCTGCTCGTCCAAGCAATTGTTTTGTTGATTTAAGCTGCGCCGCACAGATTCTGTGATTATGGATGCATCTTCAGACATAAATGATAACATACCGTGACCAACCGGTCGCGATCTCCCGAAGGCAATGTCGATGGCGCGAAATGCTCGTTGCGGAGGACGCATTGCTTAATGATATGTAGGCGGTCTCGCACAGCCGAAACGCGCGATTCAGGCGACGCCGACACAGTCAAAGGTGTGTTGATTCTACACTTCCATTAGTCGAAAGCCAGAAGCTTGTACAAGACGCGTACCGCTCAAAGGTTCCTCTCTCCACCGACCAGTGCCACAGTGGCATCTCGAATGCATCAATGACAAAAAGATGCCCTTCTGGATCAATGGTATCGGCATCCGCCTCGGATCTCTGGTCTTGATCCTGGAAAGATTCGTAGACTCGACGTAAGACCTCAACATCCACTTTCATTGCCGCATCTACGCCCGGACCGTCATTGCAACCGCTGTAAATGCCGGTGCCTTGGACTTACCATCCTGCTTATTGTACTCCTTTGCTATTGTGTCAATAGAAGACTCGATTTCTTCCTCGTCTATCTCGTTCTCGTCCAAAATCAGCTCTAGCAGGTCCAAGGCATCTGGTCCAAGAGAATTGCTGTATTTGCGAAAAACCTTGAACCTGGATTAGTTCAGAGCTGCGATACAAAATGACGATTTCGCACCTTGATAATTGCTCTCTGTCGTGGATCCGACATGGAGCGCGCTCTGCTGACTGTGGGTGGCCGTGAGGGTAAGAAGCAAAACAGACGCGGCAGCCTCACGTGCTACGCGTCACAAATCCCTTTACGGCGATCCAGGACTGTCCTCTTACCACTATGTTCGCTGCCCTAGATATCGATATTCAACCGGGAATAGGACTGGGTATCTTTGAGATTGGTTCGTCTTCTTCTTCTCCGCAATGGCCGCCTTTGACTTGAGGATACAGGCTCATCGCTATGGACCATCCTGGACATGCTTCGGAGAATGCAGACTACCTTTCCACAGGTTGACATCAAATACGACCCTGACAGCTCGTCTACAACGCCAATCGTGCTGCACCTACGGCCCCACTTAGATCTCTTGTTCTCTGGAAAGCACCAACGTCTTCGAACGATCTGTCTACGTAAACTGCGAGACCCTAATCCTCCCTTGACCCTTCGCTACAAGGATGCATCAATATCCTCCTCAGAGGAAGTCCTTCGGAAAGTTGATGTTCGACGCTTCTTTGGGCCTACGTATCCCGGCGATGACTTGCGATATCCGGGACTATGGTTTAGTTTTGACGAGGATGGAATAACGGAAGGAATTAAAGGTGTTCAATCCGACGATAAGATGCGAGAGGTGAAGCGAGTCTTCATTTCTCAGAAAGAAGTGAACAAAGATCAAGCCGATGCTTTGGACGAGGTTGAGGAATGCTCCGCCATGGATGGCGATGTTGCTTTGGCCGTCGTGAAAGTAGGGCTGACTTGACTTCTTCGCCTGCCTTTCTGAACTTGCGGCCAGGTAAAAGATGGTGTTACACTTCGTTTTCATCCTTTAGGTTCAAAAACATTGCACGTCCGGATAGGTCAGACAACTGCACAGGACCTCAGTATTGGCCTTGGGTCGCCACTTCGCGTACACCACAAGGAAGATGAGCGGATGTCTATCCATTCAAGTAACCAAGGCTCTGATCTCGGTACAGAGACCGGATGTATGTCCACCTCTTATACACGTTAGTCTATGTTGATTTCAATTCAGATTTCTATAATTATTTCCAACACGGGCTAGACTTTCTTATTTCCAGTACGAGCCATGTCGTTCAGAAGATTGTCTTGCACACAAATATTGTCCGTCGACCGACTGTGACCTTCTTCAGTTACTCATTTATGTGTCTAGCCAGGAACACCCCTGTTTCAGCGCTACAAGAGATGTAATTGGGAAATTGAAAGCTCTCCAGAAGATGACGAAGACGGTGAACATAAATAATCTTCGGTTTCTGTCTATGTCTGACCCTGGTCCAGACACCCCGCCACGAAAACGCTTTTATGACAGGGTAACTCCAGTGCGATATCTTCTTACCACACTTGGTCTAACAATGTTGACCAGTTTGAGACGATAAGCCACTTTCTCAGTCCACATGAAACTCCGCCTTCGATGCTGCTAGACCGCACGGACGATGAGGAATCCATCACATTACCGAGCTCAACGACCCGTCGTGAGTACAGGCTTGCAATGGCTATTGTGATCTTACTAACATCTTCAGTTCATGGTTATGATGGTATCATTTTGGAGGTGACCGAGTCTTCGCAAATTGTGTCCGTCATGCTCTTTTGAAACCAAGGTCCTTCATGATATCTTATGTACTTGTACACTTCGTTACTGTATCCATATGTGTAACGTTGCCTATATTCTGAGGGAATCGGGATGCAATGGCATAGTTATTTACAAATGAATGCCGCCATCGTCGTCGCTCTCCGCTACTGCCTCATTCGTCGGATCTCCAGCGACTGGACCCGTGCTCCTTCGGACAATGTCGCGTTCAGCAAGAACGCCATCAGAAGGAGATACGGCGTAATGGCTGCCTGGATTCACCCCTTTCTCAGATATGGCCATTTTCAACATGGCTACGCGCTCCTCCTGCGATCCACTAGGAGGGCATGTCAAACCCACAAATCTAGCCGACGATCACAAAATAACAACGTACATGACAGTCTCATTCTCCTTGAAGGCATTCTCTATGTCGGCATCTTGCTCGTTAGGGTTCTCTGCGATGTGCTGCCCAAGAAGTTCTTGTGTTTCACGGAGATGCTGAAGTGAATTCTGAAGCCGGGCGATTTCTGCATCGATCAAAATGGGCTAAGCCATAGTAGCACATAGTTGTGAATCAACCTTCAGTCATCACAGGAATATCCAGCTGGATGGCCTGGTTTAGGGTGAACGGCTGGGCGTAACGAGGTGTGTACTCCATGGAAGTGAAAGTGTAAGACGCGTCAGTAGTACCAGTAAGGAAGGAGTGTTACCGTTTTCGGAAACCTCCAAGCAGTTCTCACTATTGCTCTACAGTTTAGAGAATGGTATATATATGTATATTTACGAGGTATTTCAAAAAACAAATATTTCCGGCCATACTGCTCTTAATTCCTTCAAGTCGCTTATAACAACGACTCCATTGTCTGCATCGCCGTTTCTGCTATTGCTAATTTCCTGGACCTTGCCTCCTTCGACGTGGTTTAAACCATGTTCGCAAAAATGCACACACTTTTTCCAACCGAGAGCGCGTGCAGCATCCACATTGCGTCTATTGTCATCTACAAAATAGCATTTAGAGGGGTCGGACACGTTTGCCTGTCTAAGAGCCTGTTGAAGTTACTATGAGCGCAGGCCTTGATCAACTCGTGATATCTCGTACCTTGTGGTAGTATTCAGGCTCCGGTTTGCTAATAAGATCTTTCTGCGCGTAGTCGCAATAGACCAAACCCTCTATTTGGTCGTGGAGATTGAGAATCCGAAGAACACGCTCTGCATGCTAGGAAAGGAAAGGAAAGGATATCAAACGCCATCGGGATAGCGGTAGGATGCACCACTCACTGGACGATATGCATTTGTTAACGCCCACACACGTGCTTTGCTCCGATCTATGTCTTCAAAGAGTTTGCGAAGCGAGGGGTCCGGCTTTATCATCTCTTCGAGAGGCAGCGAACCATCGCACTTTTCGTCAAAGTCTATCGGGTCTGTGCAGCATAAGCCCATGTATCTGAGGCCCGTCAGAAAAGGCACAAACCTACGTCGTGATGCCGCACCAATCCAGCCAGTGCAAGTCCATATTGTGTGTAATATTTTAAATGTAGCTCAGAGGCCTCATTGTCGTCTAAGCCCAAGGTCACGAAGTAAGCTGGTATACATGTTTTAGACTTGTATCAACGTTCCAATGAGCCGGAAAACATACCGTGAATTCTCTTGCCCATGGCCCGGGACACATCTGCACTGTAGAAGTGTCAGCCTATCAAAAGGAACCACAATGTGCACATAAACGCTCCTAGTGGAATACAAGGTATTATCTATGTCAAACCATACAATGTAACGATCGTCTGCGAGAAATTAATGATGATCATGAACAAATGCATGGATGGAGGTGGCTAACGCTTACCTTGTGCAGACATGGCTACTAGGGATATAAATGAATATAACTGAATACACGGAGGAGATGATTTCGCCCATTAAACGGACGACTTGCCTTTCAAGATGATGGTTTTCCGTAAAAGATCTTTCGTGCTGACTCATATGATCATCCAAGATAATCGCGGTATGCGCCTTAATGAGGTTGCCACGTTTACGCGCGGGGCAAGTGGTCCTTGGTCATTTCCTCTGAGGAGAAGTACAGTGTTCAATTCTTGATCAATGCAAACAACTAAGATTGTGTCGGGGTGCATGTTCGACCAGAGGTCTCGTCGAATTACTGAGGTACGACACGGTAAATTTCATGCTGAGTCTGCGAGAATGCAACCTTTGTGAAAGCATGTACTTTACTGATACATCACCGGTGAACGCTAACGTTTGTCGTTTATCCAAGTATTTGCGTCGCTTGAGGTTGGTGTCACGTGATCGAAGTGTCGGTAAATTCCGCAACTGTACAGTTATCGGATGGTGCCGACTTCCCAGCGGACAACAACAGGACTACAATTATCGGCATCGGCCTCAACGACCTCAAGACAAAGTGCGTATCCTTCAAGACATTTTATTGCCCTTGCTAAAGACATTTCGTTGCAGATGGCCAGAAGTAAAGAACTCGTCCCCCATATCGGCCGTCTCTCGCGCTCAAAACTCGCTGCGAAGCGGGGTCTGTACAAGGGCCTCAAAAAGTCGGAGAAGCCTGCTGCTGAGGCTATCCCGGAGGTCGTGGAGAAGACCATTGGCGGTGCCAAGAATGGTGGAAAGCGCCTTGTCCCGACATCGAAGGCTCCTCGCTTCTACCCCGCTGAGGACGTCTCGCAACCCAAAAAGAGCCGCAAAACCCCAAAACCCACACAACTCCGTGGCTCCATAACTCCTGGCACCGTTTTGATTTTGTTGGCTGGAAGATTCCGGGGGAAGAGGGTTGTGTTCTTGAAGCAGTTGGACAGCGGACTTTTGTTGGTGACGGGGCCATTCAAGATTAACGGTGTGCCATTGCGACGGGTCAACCAGGCATATGTGATTGCCACATCTACTCACATTGATGTTTCGAACGTCAAGGTTCGTTCGCGTTAATCTGCTTTGTTGAAAAATTTAACCCCCCTCTTAGCTTGACGACAAACTCAATGACTCGTACTTCGCAAAGACCGCTTCCAAAGGCGCTGTCTCTGCTGAGGCCGAGTTCTTCGAGGAGGGAAAGCCCAAGGAGAAGGAGCCTCTTCCTGCATCAAAGACGGCGGACCAGAAGGCAGTCGACGACGCCATTATTGCCTCCGTCAAGAAGACGAGCAACCTCGCCAAATACCTGGCGGCAAGCTGGGGTCTGTCGAAGGGCCAGTTCCCTCACCAACTGGTATTTTAGATGTAGCGGGGATTGAGGCTGTCGTTAGGGACGGGCGAGGGCTTTAAGACTTCACTATGTTATATGCTACATCTATGATGATACACGCACGCCATCTGAAAGTCACATTCTCTATCCCCTCGAGAAAAATACAAAAACTGAGCAAGTGGAAAAGTGCAAGTCTTGACCGTTGTGACGTATGTGACAGGCGTGTTCCATGTTTCGTACATGCCATCGCCTGCGTCTCGCCAGTCATTCTCACCATGGCTTTCGAGTCGCGACACCCAGGTGCAACCTGTCCTCTGTTGCCAACAGTTTTCTTGATTTAGCAACAGCCATTCCATACCCGACTTCCTTCCCGCCTTACTCTTCAACAATCATCTTGGTCACCGTTTTAACGCGTATCGCGTTGCTGCCGATTGCAACATGGGTATGGGAGTCCACTCCCGTTTTTAACCGACAGAAGTAACAAAAATATACAGGGAAACAACCGTATGCTTCGTTACCAGCAGCTTGTACTTCCGGAAGTCGAAAAAAGGAAACCGTATATATGGCAGGAAGAGTTGCTTAAGATGAGAAAGGAGGGCTTTCGTGGAGACAAGGAGGAAACTCGCAAGGCTCTCTCCAAACGCATACAGCCCATCGTGAGTGCCTGCAGATTCTGGGTTGCAGCGTGCATTGACGTTGAACAGTTTAAAGGTCTAGAAAAGCAGCTGTGCAAAGTGTATCGGTGCCAGAAAATACCCACCATGGTCGTACCTCCGTTCTCTCAGATGGCAGTCTTCTTTCCCATGTCCATTTTCTTTGGCGGCGTCGCTGCCGATCCGTTTTCTGGCTTCGATGCCGAGTCTTTTATGACACTGGCCAGCCTATCGCGTCCCGATGAGACCCTTACAATACCCATCCTGGTCGGTCTCATCACTATGGCCAATGTTGAATCCAGCACTTGGTTCATGACGGCGACGGAGAAGCAGGCTGTGGCGCAGCGGGAGCAGCGGCGGAAGGATGCAGCTGCGAAAGGGGTCCATCATATCACACCTGCGAACGGTATCAAGCAGGCTTTGCGTGTTGTGTCTGTCTTGCGTATAGTATTTGCTGCGCAAGTATCGGGTGTACGTGTCTCTTTTTCTACATCGTTGTAACTCGCGTACTCACATGTTGTCGTAGGCCATTGCATTATACTGGGCGACTTCTTCGCTGTGTGGTCTGTTCCAGACGTGGTTCATGGAGTCCCTTCGTCGACGCAAACTTGGTCCGTCCCCACCTAACGACAAGGGAACATAGTCAAATGTTGAAAGTCCTGCGCGCAGTTTGTGAATGTGAGTCCTAGGACCTTACCTTTGGGGATGAAAATAAAAGTGGTATAGAGGGATCCGCTTTCTGGTTTACCGGAAAGCTGGAGCCTCATGAGAATCTCTTGATCTAATATGACCTTTTCCTATTTTATAAATTGAGGTGACTATTCTCTGACACTCTGCATCAGGCCATCTGCTATCGTCTTTCGCCGAGTGGAGAAAATTGAGCTCAAGGTAGCAAGGATACAGTTAAGTGTGACTAGATTGAAAATAGGTATAGATAGAGATACAAATCTAATACAAGGACGTCCGTCCAGCATACATTTAAGCCATGCCACCCCACGGACCGCGTATCCGCCGTGCCAGTTGGATGTCTCGTTGCATGATGGTGACTCGCTTAGCATGAAGTGCACACAAATTACTGTCGAGAGAAAGATTAGCAGAGATTGTCGCTAAGATGTGGTCATTACTGACGCATCCTCAAACAAATGGACCAGAAAAGCCTCTGTGGCTTCTTGAAGCGCCAGTAAAGCAGTAGTCTGCCATCGAAGTTGGCCGGTGTCATAATTGTCATTCAAGTCCGTGGTCATATCAAGGGCAATTTCCCGGACCTATATGTTATAAGAACAAGACAGCACACAACGGTGCAAGGACGCACCAGACGAGAAAACGGCAGCTTTCGAATCAAAAGGTCTGTGCTCTTTTGATACTTTCGTATCTCCCGCAACGCGACTGTTCCAGGACGGAACCTATGAGGCTTTCGTGGGGGTTCTTGGCCTACCATAAATCAATGAAATTTCAATACTGACGCAGAAAGGGCACTAGACCTTGCCCATCACGGGGGGCTTTGCCACCTGTACTTTTACGCGCAGTAGCCTTCGTCCTCTTGGACACGGGTTCCGGAGAAGAGCCTGATGGTCGAGCTTTCCGCTTCGATGACTGAGCAGCCGGAGCCATGTTGAAAGAAAAGACAAGGGAGCAAATGAGGAACCAAGCCAAGCCACAGTGACACTTCGATCATGGTTGGACTTGGTCCTAAAAAGGCAACAGAGTCGCGTCTAATATGCGGTGATCTTCTTGGATTTGTACCACCATCATCGCTTGCAATCAAATCCATTCCATACATATTCTTCGAACACAGATGCCTCCAGAAGTTCTGACAGAAGGATACTACCGATACACAGATATCTGGTTCGACTGGTAAGATCGATGGACTCGGTGATAGCGCCAAAGAAAACCTTTCCCACAGGGCAGAGCAAGATCCAACTTATGGTCCACAATTGAAAGCGATCTTTGGTGAGCAAACTCATATCTCTCGGACATAATTCCTGATGCACGGATAGCTCATGATTCCTTGGTGAGCCCTGATCACCCGTTCCACATCGAGGGTGTCAAGGGTGCACAGCTCTACATGGGTACGTATCTGCAAGTCTGGACCAAGAGTATGCTTCTCATTATGTTTAGGCCAACTTCGCAACGGGGAATCACGTATTTTGTTCTCCTCAAAGCAGGTCGATTATGCGCGCTACTGGCTTGTGAGTTGCTACATTACCCTATGCCACAATCTCACTTCTTTGATCCTGCAGCATGCCATGAAGTTCACCGAAAATCTAATTCCCCTTCCCTACTCCAATTGTCTTCTTACCAAGGCTGATCTCCAAACTGTGTCGCCTGCTATCTACGAGACTGGTGGGGCTTTAAAACTAGCTCACAAGGTAAAGCCACGTGCTCCTTCTCGAAAGGAGTTTACATAGATGGTTCTTAGAGTATGGAAAAATTTAACAAGAAGCTCAAAGGCTCAAACCCGCTCTTGATGTCGCGGCGCCTTGCATTCGAACGTATCCGCACTTTCTGGGCGAAGAACAAGGGTGTTTGGTGTGCAATTGATTTTGAAGGGTGGGAGCGTGAACACACCATGATAACTGAATTCGGATGGAGCATTATTCGATGGGAGAACGGTGAAGAAGTTGAAGATCACGGGCATCTTCAGATAAAGGAAGCTCTCGGTTACCGAAACGGTACATATGTGGCTGATAACCGTATGGTATACCAGTTGGTCTGACTCTTTTTTCTCTGTTTTAACATTGCCATCAGAATTATGACTTTGGTGGAAGCCAGGTCATCTCCAAGAAACAGCTCCCCGAGTACATTGATGAGATGATTCAAGATTTAGCGCAATACGGCCCCATCTTCTTGGTCTTCCATGATAACTCCCAGGATATCAAGTGCGTATATTCTTTTACGAACATGCCTCTTAAACGGCCCTCGTTTTTGTCTTCAGGTATCTTCAACAGATCAAAGCTCCGATAGACGGTTACTCACATATACTTCCCGACGCCATTCCTGATGCTGGTATCTTCGTGGTTGACACAGCGGATCTTTTTGGTGCTTTGTTGGGTGAAGACTCGCCGGGTAACAAACGTGGTCTTGACACAATGTGCCACCATCTTAAGGTCACCACGAAACATCTTCACAATGCCGGAAACGATGCTTATGTGAGTTGTTCGTCTGGATACATCAGGAGTCCTCCTGATGCGCCTCTAGTACACTCTTGCCGCCCTGAAGGTGATGGCAACAGGAGATCCTCTTGATGCTCAGAGAGAGCAAAGGTGGCCTAACCACACTGGCCCCCGCGGAGGCGTGAAAGTTGAGTTTACTCCAGAAGAAGAGGACAGTGATTCCGATTTCTATGATTGAAAAGCTCAAACCCGTATCTCGCTCGACAAATATCTTTGTATTCCATCCGCTGTATGTGAGTTTTCAATTGTTTTCGGAGTGTTGTATCGCAAGCTACTGGATGTAAGATCTGAGATGTACTAGTCCTCCTTGGTATCTTTTCCGTCGTCTTCGTCGCCGTCCTCATCATCGGAACGTACATCGTCTGTCACTGATGTCGTGATCGTCCTGCATAAGACAAATCATATCTTCGAATCAACAAGAGATAAGAACATCAGTTACCTGTATAGAACGCGCATGATGAGATAGTACCAGAAGAGGTTGAGGAGCTGAAGTAGTGCAAGGGGCATGAAGATCTGATACTTCATCCACCAAGGCAACCAAACACCTTGCGAGGGATCCCATACCCTCGTATACTCACTTGAAACACAAAAAGGATAAGTAAAAGGGTCATTGAAGAGAGATTCTACGAACGGAATAAGATCGAATTCGGTCCATACCGAAAACAAGATTATTAGGTTTAAGATATGCCGGAAGTATCTGATTAACAAATAAACGTCTTTCCCGCGAGGTAGAGAAAAAAGGTTTACGCACGTCCAAATGCCGATAAAAACGACGAATGAGACGACTTTGGCCCGCTCCCATTGCATGTAATTGAGGAGCTTTGAGAACTTGTAAAAACGTAAGTACGCAGGCAAAGATGACATTTGACGAATATCCTACGGCAAATGATGTGTCTGGAATATCCATACTCATGTAAACAGCGTTGCCGATCAACGTGAGGTTAACGAGGTAGCTCCATCTTTAGAAGTGGCAGAAGTGATTTAAAGATTGTGCAATACAACTTACCCTACCAACCAGATGGTGACAATGTGGTGCGCTACTAATTCGTTATAATCTTTCCGCGGCTTTTCGAGTTTGAGAAGCATAACCAGTAGCTGCTGAGACCAATATGCCATCTGCATGAGATAGTAACGCTTCAGTTCCGGTACCATGTCCCAATGCGGGTAATCTAGAAGCATGGTTAACTTCGGAGGTAAATCATGGTCAAAAAAAGAACCAACCAATCCAGAAGTATTCCGTTCGATACCACCAGGTTGGCAGTTGGGACATGATGCGCTGGCAAGGGGTAAGCATAATCGCTTCAAAGATCGTACAGATGGGGACTAACCAAACCCCAACACCCCATGATGAAGAAGTAGAACACAGCGTATCCCTGTTCACCGAAACGGTCAAATTTAGCCTCTTTGCGGATTCCATAGTATTGAGCGATAGGTCGGCAGATGTTGATTGTGACAAATTGGCGAACCATGGACCAGAAGACAATGTAATAAGCAATGAAGGCTAGGTCAAACCAGCCTTTTTGGTACCGTGGATCGTCAAGTGTTGAAGTGGGTATATAATGCGACAAGAGGAAGAACACGCCAAAAGGATTTGCGCTTTGGGCATCGGGGTATGGCCCAAGAATGGAGGAAAGAATGGGTTCTAAGGACTTTCCTAGCCATGGGGCCAATACTTCCCAGTTCACGTATAACACCACAGGGACGATTAGTAGCTTGAATGCCTCCACTGAATAGTATAGAGGGTCAGTATGAGAGAATTTAAAGGTAAATAGCTTGCCTGGTTCAATTGCCCACCGCAGCCACGGAGACACAGGTTGGCGCGAAAAAGTACGGCCTCGAAACGGTGACGTATTCCGTTCTTCCACAGGCGTCAAGCTACCCAACGGTCTGTGCATCAATGTTAATATTAAAGAGATTTTCAAGGCTAAAGGTATACGTCTGAGGCATAAAGGGACCGGCAAGATGGTGGGCAGGATCATGTCTAAATGACGGTTAATCATTAATCCCTGGGAGATCATTTGCTTATGAGACCCACTCGATTCGGTCGGTAATGATTGTGAAGGAGTTTCCCCGTTTCCTCTCCTTCACTGATGACGGCGCCATGAAGGAGGGAGCCTTGCTGGCAGTGATGATGGTGAGGGGAAGGACGCGGTCCGGATGAATATTTGTCCCTGCACGACCACGGCAAACCGCGGCATTTTCCGTCCCAATGTTCTCTTCATAACATCTCTTTCAGAACATGCAGTGTCCGGAATATCCCAGCTATATGCTTCAGAATTGCATATTTTCACATCGTGCAGACCTACCATCGCCACCGCCGTTGGTTGCACCGAGCAATGAAGCAAAGACAGCAAGCACGAGTACGCGTGAGTGCTGCAGGCCCGTCAGTTACGGGTCTCAGTCTCGGTACTTCCTCGAGTGCTTAGTGACCTGACAGGAGAGCCATCGAAAACTGAAGGCAGTTTAAACTGGCATTGGCGAAGGGCGAGAGCAAAATTAGACACCTATAACGGCCGACTTAGCCAGTAAGAAGACCCTAACTTCGAAGATCCCGGGAAATTACTGGGCACGTGATTGGTACACCCGAACCGGCTATACTACTAGCAGTTGTCGGTCGACGCCTCCAATACCTTGCTTAGCGGTTGGCACCCTTATTTGCTTTGGTGTTGAATGAAATACACTTGCCCTGACTAACGAAGCCCCCACAGACTTTCTATGAATAAGATTGTATTTTCGGCTTGTTAAATTTTGGTCTGATTTCACATGTATGCCATATTGCTATTACAGATTTTTTCGCTACCAGTGCATTATCAGAACCCGCCAGTCGAACTTTGGGACGTATCTCAGGCTCCTCCACTAGAGAGCAAAATTTATGTTATCATGGCCCTACGCTCCTTGTATAAACACGGTGGTAAATGTTCAGAGGCGCCGGGTAAGCGGCATCCAAGAGCATTTACAATTGCTGACTTGGTTGTACTTTCCGAGTCGAGGCTGCACTCGATGTCGGATCCGTCAACAAAATGGGGTGCATCTGCCCGGCAGACCTTTCAATCCTTACACCATAACGGAATGAAGTTACCACCATGGCAGAGGCTCTCAGAGATTCTTGCAAAAAAGAATTACAATTGCCTATGAAGCAATAGAAATTCTGCCATGATTCGGCGATGAAATCAGCCTCTGAAGTTCTCGGAGAAGATATGCTTACCCCACGGTCCTCCAAGATGTTATTAACATTTTCTATGTCAACATCATCCAAAATGGACTCTATACTGGTGCCCTCTCAAATGACATGACATTTACGGCCGTCGTCGTAGCGTTCAGTGACCAAGTGGCAAGTCTGGCGTGAAATTTAGCCACTCACGTGAATATCACGAGTTAGGTCCGGCGCACGGTTTCGACCCCAAGAGACCTTAACAAGCAAGGTAGGGTTATGTTTGTCAAAATGCAGACTGAAAACTGTCCCTTCAAAGAACCAGAAGAAACAGTACGGCGGACTTAGTGTAGGCTCGTGACCAGCTCGCTTCGCACGTCCTCCTAACTAGTGGTCGTCGGTCGACGCCTCCAATACCTTGCTTAGCGGTTCGCATCCCTACGTACCTTAGTATTGAATGCAATACTCTTTCCCTGACTAACGAAGCCCCAGTGACCGACTTTCTATGAATAAGATTATATTTCCGGCTTGTCTGATTTCGCAAGCGGCGCCGAGTCTACTACCACGGGAGTATTCGGTCCTTCATGCCTTCACTCTGGATTTCTTCGCTATCGATCAGTTATCAGAATCCGCCAGTCGACGCTTTGGACGTAACTCAGGCTCCTCCACCAGAGAGAAAAATTTGTATATCACGATCCTACGTTCCTTGTATAAACACGATCGTAGATGTTCAGAGATGGATGAGCGGCGTCCTGGTAGAGCATCTACAACCACTGGTTTGGTTGTCCTTTCGACACTGCGCTCGATGTCGGATCTATCAACAAATCGGGGTGATACTGCGTGTACCTGTCAAGTGTGAAGCAACTCTCAATGCTTGATGCTGAGGTTCCGTTTACTGGCGGGCGGCGGGCGGCAGGCATGGTCTTCACCCTCGTTCCAAATCCACGGGTGTCTGCACCATGTTCTGCCATCTGGTTTAGAGCACTGGTCTCGGAGGACACCGGATAAAGGGTTTGAGTTTTACTGTCCATGGCGACCCAGAGCAAGTAGCACATCCGATTTGCTTGTATTTCTGAGGCTGCGCTCGATGTCTGTTCCGTCAACAAGATGGGGTGCATCTGTGTGTACCCGTCGGGGGTGAAGCAAGTCTCGTAAACCTTGGTGTTGAGGTTCCATGAGCTGCCGTACATGTTTTTGCATCCCCGTTCCCGATCCATGGGCGTCGACATCATGTTCTGCCATATTGTTTAGAGCACTGAATGACACTGGATGTTCAGATTGGAGATTTTTTACTTACCATTCACGCGTGTTTTCACCAAAAAGGCAAGAAAATTCCCTGGCAGACCTTTCAAAACTTCCAGGGTAATGGATTTAGTCACCACCTTGGCGGACGCTCTGAGAGAATCCTGCAAAAAGGAATTACAATTGCCTAAGAAGTAATACAGATTCCGCCGTGATTTGGCAATGAAATCAGAGACTTGGACCTGTTATATGAGTTCAGCATGTTGATCCTCTCAGGCAAGAGATGCTTACGCCATGCTCTTCCAAGATTTTAATGATGTTTTCCATGTCCATGTCATCCAAGAGATACTGTATACTGGTGCCGTCTCGAAAGGACATCACGTCGAGGCGGGTCGTCTTAGTGTTCAATATTCAGTGAGATTGCGCCATTCACGTGAATATCACGGCGCACGGTTTCGACCCCAAGAGACCTTGACAAGCAAGGTAATGAAGGAAACGATGCCGATCCTGCCAACTCGTCTGTACAGGGGTTGTTTTGTACTTGTTTACTTTCCTTAAAAGGTGCTCGATAAGATAGGCCGGCTGTGTTATTCAGCATGTTGCAGCTGACGCCGTCGTGTTCCGGGTGCGTCACTTTCTATAAATTCGATGACCACGGGTTTATTTTCAGTTGTTTTCTTTCTTCCACGGAAAGTGCAACGTTGCATTTATAGATGGTCTCGCCTTGATCTCGAATGTGCACGGGACTTGTGCGAGGTTTCGGAAGTGCTATCGACGTCAGAGCGCGGAACAATCGGTGAATTGCGCTACGAGTCTGGCTGACTTGCGATATGTTGTCGCGGTAGCGACGAGGATACAATGAGATAGATACCAAGAAGTGCCAAGCGTTGGGATCAAATGATAATTTGATGTCGAACCGAGATGCTTGTCCACAGCGCCGACCAGAAAGAGAGACACCTGAGTCGAAATGCATAGCCACACGGAGCGGAAGAAGGCGGAACGATGAAACCTTTACAATTTGGCTGCGCAGACAAATCCTGTGGTGTTATACGCTGCCTCTAGTCTGATTTGACGAGGCACTGCGTCTATCCAGCATATCTTGGTGTGTACTTAGCTTGTTTGATGTATCTTGTTACTGAATAGTTTTCAGATTCACACGAGCTTGGTTCGCTGCTGGTGGTTGATAAATTGTTTCTTGTTCTCTTTCAGGGGCCTGCGCAGACAAAACTAATCTGATTTAGCGGGTCTCTGCATTTACTTAGTGTATTCTGGTATGATTTTAGCTTAATTAACGTGTATTGTAGCTTATACTTTCCTTTCCATAGTTGCTCGGGCTTGAATTCGAGCTCGTGATATTTTCAGAGTCAGGTTCTTCTTTTTGCCTTTACTGATTGGGACCTGCTCGGTTTCTCTGCTGATTTTGTAATCGAGAGACTGTTGCTCAGCGACGATGCTTTGCGTCACCTTTGTTTGCTCCTTGGGAGCTTAGGTTTATTGTCCTCGCTTGGCGTAGCTGTTCAAAATGGCTTTTCCCTTGCTGAAACAGCCTTGCCATCGGATGTGAATTCTGGATGAAGAATTAGATCCATCATTTGGCGAAGAGCACTCGGTTTTTCAGTATCCCATGTATTATGATCCTTTGTATTTTCCTTATCTTCATCTAGACGTCTTCTAGTCGTCTGAAACTGTTGGTGCGTGGCTTTCTGAAAATTTCGGTGTGGAAAGTGGATGGTCAGACGTAAAGGTGACTTATTCCAAGGGCAGGTTTTTGGTGGAGGATGTTTCCTATGATATTAGGGTAATTATTGACCATGACGAGATTGCGCACGAAAGCTTCCATCCTCGGACGTACTATAAGCTGGATTACTATACTTTACATACTAATCCGTCTTGGTTATATCGTACAGAATGCGAGCTAAATGATGCATTTGAAGGCATTACTGTTAGGGAGATTGCAAAGGTTCTTGGGTGTACACGAAAACTAAGACTTCATGATGATGCTATAAAAGCCTTGGTAGTTTCCTTCCGAGATTTAGCATGGAAGCTGATGTGGATGTCAGATTTTGAACTTGAACGATTGTGTGATGAGCGTTATCTTAAAGGCTGCCCCGAGATCAATAGTAGGCGATGGATGTGCTTTGAAATCTTTTGTAACATCTATGGAGACAAGTTGTTTCCTAAAATTATTAGGCCGATGTATAGTTCGTGCAGGGGTTGTGCTTTAAGAAGTAATGGTTTACTTCGCTGTATTGATCCTGAATTGGACGACAAGACGTTTCGATTACGGTCGAGAGCCTTGCTTGGAGATTTACTGAAAACTACCTTAGCGCGTTTGCATTATTCGAGACGGTTCTGCTTGCCCTCGGATACGAGAACGGTTAAGCTAGAAGGACTTCGTATGAGTATATTTAAGAGATGGCATGAGCTGATACGTCTACCTTCCTTCGTAGTTGGAGATATGATGAACATGTATACTGGTGATGTATGTGGGTTTATTAAATTATATAGATTTATTTAATACATACAGAAATGAGGCGGAGAAAGAATCGGGGACCCGGTGCGTGCACCGCTACGATCTGGATACGTTACAAGTCCTCTTGATACGCTTCTAGTACACCTTTGCCGCGCTGAAGTCGATGATAAAAGGAGATCCCCTTGATGATCAAAGAAGCAGAGGTGGTTTAATCACACTAGCCTCCGTGGGGGTGGGGGATGAAAGTCGAGTCTACTGCAGAAGAGGAGAATAGTGACTCTGGTTTCTACTGAGATTTGAAAAACTGGATCCTGTATGTTGATAAACATCCGTGTAACCTATTTCTATTCATTGTATGTTAGTTTTTAGCTGTTTTTGGAACCACAAGTGTCGTATCGCAGACCACACGATGCAACATCTGAACTATACTAGTCCTTCTTGGTATCTTTTACGTCGTCTTCATCGCCATCCTCATCATCGGAACGTACATCGTCCGTCACTGAAGTCGTGATAGCCCTGTGTAAGATAAGTCAGAACTCGAAACCTACATGAGATGAGCGTATCTGTTACCTATATAGGATGCGCATGATTAGATAGTACCAGAAGAGGTTGAGGACTTGAAGTAGTGCAATGGGCAAGAAGATCTGATATCTCATCCACCAAGGCAACCAGACACCTTGTGGGGGATCCCATAATCTTGTATGCTCACTTGAAAGACAAAGGATAAGGAAAAGGGTCACTGAAGAGAGATATTTACGCACGGAATAAGATCGAATTCGGTCCATACCGAATACAGGATTACTAGATTCAAGATATGTCGGAAGTATCTGATATACAAAGAAACGTCTTTCCCGTGTCGAGGTAGGTGTAACAAGTGACGCACGTCCAGATGCCAATAAAAAGGGCGAATGAGACGATTTTAGCCCGCTCCCATTGCATGTAATTGAGGAGTTTGGAGAACTTGTAAAAATGTAAGTAGGCGAGTGTGCGTAGATGTCGTTTGACAAATATCTTACAGCTAGCGATGTGTCTGGAATATCCATACTCATGTAAACAGCGTTGCCGATTAGCGTGAGGTTAACAAGGTAGCTCCACCTTGAAAAATGTCAGCAGTGATTTAAAGATTGTTCAATACAACTTACCCCACCAGCCAGATGGTGACAATGTGGTGCGCTACTAATTCGTTATAATCTTTCCGCGGCTTTTCGAATTTTAGAAGCATAATCAGTAGCTGCTGAGACCAATATGCCATCTGCATGAGATAGTAACGCTTCAGTTCCGGTACCATGTCCCAATGCGGGTAATCTAGAAGCATGGTTAACTTCGGAGGTAAATCATGGTCAAAAAAAGAACCAACCAATCCAGAAGTATTCCGTTCGATACCACCAGGTTGGCAGTTGGGACATGATGCGCTGGCAAGGGGTAAGCATAATCGCTTCAAAGATCGTACAGATGGGGACTAACCAAACCCCAACACCCCATGATGAAGAAGTAGAACACAGCGTATCCCTGTTCACCGAAACGGTCAAATTTAGCCTCTTTGCGGATTCCATAGTATTGAGCGATAGGTCGGCAGATGTTGATTGTGACAAATTGGCGAACCATGGACCAGAAGACAATGTAATAAGCAATGAAGGCTAGGTCAAACCAGCCTTTTTGGTACCGTGGATCGTCAAGTGTTGAAGTGGGTATATAATGCGACAAGAGGAAGAACACGCCAAAAGGATTTGCGCTTTGGGCATCGGGGTATGGCCCAAGAATGGAGGAAAGAATGGGTTCTAAGGACTTTCCTAGCCATGGGGCCAATACTTCCCAGTTCACGTATAACACCACAGGGACGATTAGTAGCTTGAATGCCTCCACTGAATAGTATAGAGGGTCAGCATGAGAGATTTCAAAGGCAAATAGCTTGCCTGGTTCAACTGCCCACCGCAGCCACGGAGACACAGGTCGGCGTGAAAAAGTACGGCTCCGGAAAGGTGATACACTCCGTTCTTCCACAGGCGTCAAGCTACCCAACGGTCTGCGCGTCGTTGTCAATACTGGAGTAATATTCGTGATTTTCAAGGCAGAAAGCTTACGTCTGAGGCATAAAGGGACCGGCCAGATGGTGGGCAGGATCGTGTCTAGATAACGGTTAATCCCTGGGAAATCATTTGCGTATGAGACCCACTCGATTCGGTCGGTAATGATTGTGAAGGAATTGTCCCGTTTCCTGCCCTTTGCTGAAGGTGGCGACATGAAGGAGGAAGCTTTGTTGGCGGTGATGTGAAAAGGACACTGTCCGGTTCTCCCTGTACGGCAGACCACGGCATTTTCCGTCCCAATGTTCTCTTCACAACATCTCTTTCAGAACGTGCAGTGTCCGGAATATCCTAGCTGTACGCGTCAGAATTGCATATTTTCACATCGTGCAGACCTACCATCGCCTCCTCCGTTGATTGCACCGAGCAATGAAGCAAAGGCAGTAAGCACGAGTACGCGTCACTTGCCGAGTGCTGCAGGCCCGTCTGTAGTTCCCACCAAACGGGCCTCAGTCTCGGTGCCTCCTCGAACGTCTAGTAACCCGGTAGGAGAGCCACCGCGAAAGCTGCAGGCAGTTGGAACTGGCAACGGCGTAGGACGAAAGCAAAATCATACACCTATCGCTTCCACTTCCTCTGTGAGTTCCATTGTCGTTGTTCCTCATTCAGATTTGACCTTCCATCAAGCCGGCAGGCCCACCTGTTCTGAGAGTATCTGCCGCCGCCTCTCGTATCGCGGTCCCAGTGCGACAGACCATGCTCCGAACACTCTACGATCATTTTACAGTGCTATACGAGAAAATATTACCCAAGAATCCGGATATTGCTTCTGAACACGCGCTGCGACAGGAGGACGAGGTGTACCAGAATTCGACCAAAGCATCGTATCGTGTTGTGAGCATATAGCACCTTCTACAATGTTTGCCGTTCTCATAACTTTAAGGCTGTAATACATTGTGCTGCTTCTTTGAAGCGACGTCAGATACCCGACTCCATACACCATGCCTCCGTGGGTACTACAGACGATCTTGCGGCGCGTGCGGCGGCTCGAAATTCCATCAAGTCTCTTCGTCTTACGCGTGCACATCTGGAGCCATACCTTTTGTCTTTGGATGCTATGCGTACTTGGGGTTACATTGTAGACATACCCGAAGGCGAAGGCAGTTCTGAACCCAGTCGAGAAGGACATACCGTAGTCTGTGAGCGGTGTCGAGAGCCGTTTCGAGTAACACCCCACCCCGTGAAGGACGAATGCCTTCATCATTGGGGTAGGCCGTATTCCAAGAAGACCAGTGGTATGACTATCTTATATGAACTTACGAGACCTTACCCTGCGCACAGGTCAGCGTGAACGATTGTACAGTTGTTGTTCGAAATCTGTTACAGAGAACGAAGGCTGCATTCGGGGACCACACGTGTTCTACGAATCGGATCCCAGTGCTTTACACGCCCGACATTCGTTCTCACTTCTGAGCTCCAGTTCCTCGGCTCAAGAGATTGTCGCCCTCGATTGTGAGATGATCTATACCACAGGAGGGATGCGTGTCGCCCGTGTTTCTGTGGTTGATGGCACGGGTGCCGAAGTCTTCGACGAGTTAGTCCGGATGGATGACGGGGTCTATGTGCTGTCCGTACCTTCTTCTTTCTTGCGTGCTCTGATTTCATCATCTTTCTAGGGACTTTAATACTCGGTTTTCTGGTATCACCGAAGAAGCATATGTCAAGGCGACTCGGCCATTATCTGAGATTCGGCGTGCTCTAGATGCGATTATCAGTACACATACTATCCTCATTGGCCACGGCCTCGAGAACGATTTGAGAACGCTACGCATCGTACATCATCAATGCATCGATACCGCCATCATGTTTCCGCACCCAGCTGGTCATCCCTACCGGAAAGCATTAAGAGACCTGTGAGCCTTGAGTAACAGTATATGATGTCCTGTCTGATGATCTTTTGTAGTGCCCGCGAACATCTCGGCATTAGAATTCAGGCCGGTGGGAGTGCCGTAGGACATTCCTCAATAGAGGATTCGGTCGCTACTCTAGATCTCGTGCGGTGGTTTGTACTGGAGAAGCAGAAAATGCCATCATCGAAGACAACCTCTCCCGCGAAACCCAGTTGATTCCGCGGACTCGATAGCGGACTTTCCTCTTTACCATTTTTCGACATTACTGGACTGCTAGCATTATCGGGAAGAATAATGATACCTCTAGCATATCATCCGTGTAGAACTGCAATTGTATCTGTAATATGTATCATTTCCTCACCGTTTCGCCGATGACTTTTTGGTCACCTTTCTTCTCCGTCCTCCGGCTTTGCTAACAGGACCATATTTTGCGTTACCATTGCTTGGCGTTACGGTGCCACTGCCTCCCGACTCTGACTCGTCGTCACCAACAATATAACCCTCATTAGTACTATCTCCATAAGAATCACTAGCATCTGTCGATGACCGGGCAACCACTTTGTTATAGGCGCCACTGAGGAGCGTCAGGAACCATGTTCTCATGATATGCGGTGACGTTGCGGCTGAGGAATCTAGTAATTCCATATCCCCAGAAGGGTCAAGCTGCAAAGGGAGGACATAAGACCTGTCAGAAAGGTTCAATCTGGGCCGCCTTATACACGTACGATAAAAACATTCATCCCTTCAACAACCATGTCAATAGAGTGGGCATCTCCAGGGGTTCCTCCGAATAGATTGACTTTGACCTATCATCAGTACGAAGAGGTGATGAATATTGATAGAGAAAGCAGACGGCGGCCGACAGACCTTCCTTTGACCTTCAACAGGTATCATTTTGGGTCCCCATGCAGCTGATCGAGCATCTTGCCGAATGCGTTCTATGCGCTCTAAGTCCCTTCTATAATTCATCTTTTGGATAATGTATTGCAAAGACGATGTCAGAACCGTCAAGAACACCAACACGCTCTGATAAATGATACATATGAGCCACACCTATTGCATCAAATGGAACGATCGGTACTCACCCCAAGCCCTGGCCTGAACCGTGAATAGTAGTATCCCGTTCCTCTCCACTTAGGTACTCCGTTCTTGTAAAAGAAGTCGTAACTTTATACAAGCAAATATGATCAGGGGTGGCACCTGGTATGATATCAACGGTATAACGTTACCGTTTTCTACTCTCAGCATTCCTCAAGATGGTTGACACGACACCCAATCGGGCGAATCGTTCGTGTACCTTTTTGTCGTTTGGATTCTTGTCGGGACTGGGAGATATGGCCGATGAGAGACAGTGCGATGTAAGGTACAGATATGAACGCACTGAAGCTGCATGCTCATTTTTCTGTATGCTTTCGCGATCTCCGACGTGGTAGCAGTATTCGAGACATCGAGCCACGAGTAGAATGTTGTCCCTTTACCCTCAGAAGCTTCTACCGCGGTGACGAGATCGAAAATTTCATGGTCTTCCTGTTATTACATGAGTATATGCGAGCCAGCTACGTGTCGTCGGACGCACTTTTTCCCATCTTCAATAGAACATTCACGTTAGGAAGAGCAGCTAGCACATATGAGTCACTCACGCAACAACGGTCGTTACCAGAACAACTAGGTATGCGAGGAAAAGAGCAAACCTCATTTTGGTGGTCCACAAAGCGCCAGCAAATGAAATTCTTGTTCAGGCGCGAGTTCACGTGACTCCATTCCTACTTTCCTCCAACACTTACAGAAATTTTACAGAATGGCGCCTCGTCGTCGTTGCCCTGTATGTCGGTCGCGTCAATGGCATAAAGAGCCTTCCAGCGGTCTGATTGCGTGTAGCGAAGGACATATCCTTCAGGTAAAGCAAAATTTACACAATTTATCATGCCGTATTAATATTGGGGCGTGTAGAATTACCGCAATGAAACTACTACCGAGGCAGAAGATCTGGGTGGTGCCCATGCTATTCTAAAACGTACCATAAAGTCAGGGCGAAAAAAAGCTGAAGATCTGGGTCTTGGTCGCTCGAATCCCCAGTGTTCGTCTCAGAAATACCGAACTTAAACATAACTTAACAAATTACACTTGCAGTGTATCATGGCGCGAGAGGAACATACCTTTACTATCAATGCCTTCAACTTATTTTCCGGAAACAGATTGCCGCCTTGACCAGGCTATGGAATCTGCCATCGGAATTTGAGGTAAACCGTTTTCTTGGCTTTGATCAAACCTTGGACTCGGTTCTGAAAAGCACAGCTAGTTTGCAGGGACATCTGGGCCTTAAACTTGACACTCCTACCTGAGCATCCTCCGCCCGAGCCGTATCATTACGTTCATGGTGAAAATGCGGGCTCACAAGACGATGACGACCAGGCTCCCTCGTCTGATGAGAACGACGAAGACGGAGATGAGGACGGCATCCTCGCTACTCTTCAGGCGGATACGAGCTCTGAATCTGAGCCTGAAGGTGGAGATGGAGACGGACTCGGACTCGGAGAACCAAAGCAGACACGGAAGAAACGTTCGCCTGATCTAAACAAGTACAGATCAGTGACTAGTACCATTGCGGTACTCATGTTGGCATGTTGGGCAATGAGAATTCCGGTAATGTTTCGTGACTTCATCAGGTCAGTGTATTCGCTAGCCGCTGGAGTCTCGTTGATTCTTAGACGTCTTAAGCGCCATCGAAGCATACGATCTGCCGTATTTAGATCCAGTTCGGCTTTTACCTCCGACCATGGTGGCTCATTTGACGAAAGCTAAGATCCAATCATTGTCGATGCAGGTGAATACAGTTGAGAGCCGGTTATTTTGGTGTTACTAAATAACGAATTCAAGAGACCACCCCGAACGTTGACTCTCCATAATCTGACGTCAAGATTAGCCAAGAAGATGCATGCGTCATTTGATGTTTTCACACCAGAACTAAATGCAGCACCATTGCTATGGCGTATAATAAGGGTTCTCGGCGGAAATCGTAAGACTTTGATATTATTACAATTTTTGTTTGAGACTCAAATGCTTCGAAGCGACATTGTATCAGTTGACCAAGCAGCTTGCATGCATACTTTCCCTTCCCCTGAGCGTCAGTTACATGTTGGCGCCAAGCCTGGAACGCTTCAAGGCAAACGATCCCGAACACCATGTGTACGACCACGTGCCAGTGGAAGTTGGGTTTGTCGCAGTGACGATAGTCGTGCTGAAAATGGTGTATGGATTGGATGGGGAAGACAGGTCAGTTAATACTTGGCAAGAGAAGAGAAGGTCATTGATGGTAGTTATGCTTCCAGAGTCCATTCAGACCCTGGCGATCCCGGTTTGAGCCTTCCGGCTATCGATGAATATCTGGAATACGTAGGCAGGTTGTCTGAGAAGGACATAAAGGAGCGAAACACGATGTTCAGTTCAGAAAGTCAAATGTAAGTAGACTGGCAAATGACGTTGGCAAGGCAGTTGACGACAGGAATGGCGAAGGTCGGCAGGTGATCTTAACGATGTAATGTTGGATGAATATGTTTCATTCTGCGAACGAGCGCTGCTGGGAGGCGAGAATGGTAGGTTATTGCAATATGACGTGAGTGAGTCTGATTTAGAATCAACAGATGGTGATGGCGTGGTGGCAAAGTATTTTCCCCTAAAGGGTCGAGAGTGGAAAGATCTACCGGACTCTCAGACAGCAATACCATGCGGAAAGATGCAGGGATCAAGGCTAGATGAAGATGGGAAGGGTGCTCGGCCCGGGGAAAAATACAAAGTTTTTATTGGATCGGATAGTGGTGGAAGTGTGGCGGCCGATCTGGAAACACTTGTACGAAGGGGTGCCGGGTATATCAAGGTGAGCGAAGAGGATATATTCAGCGTGACTGAACGGTGTGAACGGCGACTACTGAGCTGGTGGAAGAAACAACAGAAAAATACCCGGAACCGCACACGAAGTCAGATTCGGACAAAACATTAAAGTTTGGTGTTGGTACCTTTTTGTACCTAAACTGTACAGTAATCATGCTGAGTCAAAGGCGTAACGTACGGCACTGCTAAAATTGGAATGAGACAGTTGCTTTTTTGTCCGATCCTTGTTTCTCGAATCCGACCGTCGTCCGGCCTTGACCATTGACGACAGCAAGCGCAGCAGCCCCGACACAGTGACGACGACGAGAGTGCGTGACAGCAGTGAGCGCCCTTGATACTGAACCGGTACGGCGTACTGATGATGGCGCGACGGTGATTCAGCACTGATTCGTCGACTTGCTCCTTGGACCGTCGCTGCCACCTGTTGCCGGCTTGCTCCCATCCGACGCTCATCAAACTACCTTTTGTTTACATAAATCCCGGTCCTACCCTCCACATCCAAGTCCAAATGCTCTTTTGATTCTCTCCGGCCATGCGTCGTTTCACTGCTGTTTTCTCTTCCAAGCGCGACAAGGGCGACTCGTCCACCACCAGCCATCATTCTCACAATACAGTACCACCCGCGACCGCCAAGAAGACAGTGAAGAGGGCCAATACGTTCAACTCACCTGTATCTTCTTCGACCTCATCGTCGCCTCACTTCAGTCACGGAAGTGATATTGCCCATTCGTCTGCTTCTTCGTCAGGCTCTGCTAGTCTTCAAACTCCAGATGACGTCCCATTATCCTTAGAACGGACTCCTACGAAAGGCAAATCTTGGATCTCATGGCTCGGGAAAAAGCCTTCGGTCATCAGGGCGAGGCAACCTGAAACCCAGGAAATTAATCGAGACTGGCGGCCTTCTTGCCCGCCGCCTCTTCTCCGCCAACCGCCTCCCGGTATCAGATCTGCCGCTCCGGTACGCAAATCTGAGGAGACCTCGTCCGAATCCGACGACGACGACGACGACTCGTTTCTGTCCACTCATCTCGTCAAACCTTCTTTCCCTTCTTCCGCTGTGCCGATCTCTCGAAAATATCTCCACACTCTCATACAAAACGCCCTTGTATACCACCCTTCTCTTTCACCTTTTGTCCAGCTCGATTCCCAGGCTTCTCCACTTTACCCACGTTCGTGTAATTCTTCACGTTCCCTGTCACATCAAGAGTCCCTTCGTTCATCAATGCTCAAAACACACCTCTTACGGCGTTTGCTTGACCCCGCAGACCCATTGACAGGAGCAGAGCAGGATACTATACTACCTTTTAGTCTCAAATCACCACCACCTCCCGTACTTCCCGGGTCTTCTTCGGACAGCGTGGATGAAGTCGCCCTGCTAAAGTCTGCCAAGGTTGTAGGCTACAGCGAAGGTCTTCGCCGTTGGATTAACCGTCCTTGCTTCGAACACCGATTCGTTGTTTGGATTCACACCGACAACGGTATCGCACAGTACCAGGTGACTGGGACACGTTTTGCCGTGGCCGACCTCGAGTACTCGGAGGCCCTCGAAGCTATGGCAGATTTCAGCCAGCAGCTGTATCAAGAGCTCTCGCTTCCATCACAGCATGTTCCATCACAGCATGCAGTGGAACTGCCATCCCACGCAGTAGCACCACCGCCTCAGCCTTTGCCTGCACCGGAGCCACCGGAGCCAGAGTCGGAGACAGAAATGCCTAGTCCAAGTTCAGAGGCACCGCCGCCGTCACCGTCTAGCAGCTCATCACATACATCTCGTAAGTCGGTTATACGCTTCATTAACGTCGTGTCAACTGACCTAGACCTAGAAACCAACCGAGTTGCTCCGTACCTCGCCACGCCGTCACCGCTACGCAATCAGCATGCCGTCCCCAAATCGTTACCAGGGCCGTCTTCAGCCTCTGTACCACCATCATCTTCTGCCCCAATTAAACGTGGCGTTAGATTCGCCGAAGATGGCAAGGAGGATCAAATCCCCATTGGGTATGTCATGCGAATGAAGAAACAACGGGAAGCAAAGGCCAAGTTTTTGCGCGAACAGCAGGAGAAACGACAGTTTGAGGAGGAGAAAGCAAGAGTAGAGGAGGAAAGAAGAAAGAGAGAGCAGGAAAGGTTGGAGTGGGAGAAGGAAAGGCAGGCATGGGAGAAAGAGAAGCGGGCCATGGAGGAAGAAAGAAAGAAGAAGCTGTATGCGGAAGAGCTGGCTGCAGCTAGAATGCGGCGGGAGAACCAGCGGCATGGCGGAAGCAGCAGGGCCATTTCGAATTCGAGTTCGTACACGTCTTTGAGAGGTGACGGAAACGGACTCGAACGTAACAGGCACGATTCAATGAAGCAGCGGCCTACGCACGATCAGCTATATGTACCGCCTTCACCACCACCTCGGCTTCAAGGGTCGTCCTCGTCATTGGTTAGTTCGCGACGGTCGAGCTTTGTTGGACAACCTGCTATGTTTTCGCCTGTGCAGCAATTTGGACAACTCCCACTTCCAGTACCTGGCTCTCGTCCTTCGTCGCTATATTCATCCTCATCTGAAGACGCCGGAATCAGTGCTAAACGACATACCATGGCTTCGACCCCCAGCAGTTACCATAATGTTAATATGTGGTCAGCTAGCAACACTAGCCTTCTTCCACCTCCAGGATTCGACATGCCCCTTCTACCTCCTACCGCGCCGTTTATGCTTCATCAATACCGCCCGCGTCAACAGCAACCGTCGTTGAGCCCTTCTCCATCCAGGCAAGGCTTTAACCGCAGCACAGATCGCGTCAACCGCCCCTCCACATATGACAGCAGTCTTTCGAATCGTTCGAGCTCCTCGTCGCCTCACCGACCTGTAAATCATCAGCGTCGGTCAAGTGGGGATCACCAACCCTCTCCAATGCGACCGCCGCAACAGAGGGGAAGAGCAACAGAACCTGCCGCGTCTAATCGCCTATCTACTGCCTCTTCTCGATCGAATGTCAACCTTGGATACACTGCTCCAAACATACAAAGAGGGGTACCGCCTCGTCGGCAGACTTCATACTCATGATCACTCCTTTTGCTCCTTATCTCACGACATCTGATGGCCAATACCCTCATTGGGATCTCGCAACATATTGGTTTCCACCTCGAATTCTTTTATTGGGTTGTACGTATCATTACACTTCAGCATGTTCGATATGCTGCCGCACACGCTCGTTAAATCTTAACTAAATAATGCGCCTCTTCCGTTCGGAACCTTCGGTCGTTGGTCTTATACGTACCAACGGACATGGAAACCAGATCCAAACAGCCGACCTCCCTCCCATCTCACTTATCGCGCACCAGTTCTGCAAGGTCGTTCATTTACATTATTCTTTAGCATAATGCATCCACAAATCGGACCACAGACAGTTTTCTGGACCTAGCACTACAATCGCACGTTATCATACCTACAATTTCATTCTTGTTTACGTTTTGAACTTTCTGTCTTCAAGCCCTGCATTTTTATGTATTGTATTCTTTGACCATTCATTTCCTCGACACGACAGCATCTTCCACCAATCCATAGCACGTTTTATCGTGTCATTCTACATACCATTGTTGCCCTCCTGCCATATGCTTCGTGTGACGGGAGGTATTATGTGTTTGTCTTTTCCACTCACAGCGACAAGCCCTGAATACAGGAGTATTGTTTATGGTACCACTGACGCCGTCTCAGTCTGTGTAGGCCGCTGCTTTCTGCAACGAGTCTGCTTCCTCTATCCAAGTCTCATCGCAGGACTCAGTCCATTGCAGGACGGCCCAGTCTCATGTCGACTAGCCCACTTATTACAATCCAAGTACTAGAATCTTTAGTTCAAATTAATGTAAATCTGACTACTCCCCCTCCACTGCATATTTTGTAAGCATATGGACTCGTTGATCTCCACACGGTATAACCACCTTCCTTATTACTGTCCCACCTGCTTCGTCGTTTCTCTACCGTTTCGTCATGTCTTCTTCTTTTGAAGTGCCTAACATGCTAGTAATTCGAATCCCAAAAATAAAATCATACAACACTGATAAGTTTACTCTCTAAAGTACCGCCTGCTCAGGTACATCGAACAGCTTAGTAAAAATCCCATGAGCGGTGAATATCGGCAGTGATCTCATAATGATTGAATGATAGGTCCTGACCGGTCAGCCTTTGGGTGTCGGATACTCTTGAACCCGGTCGAGACATTATAAAGAGACTGTTCCAGCGTGTTCAAGTTGTCTCACGTCATCATGCCCTCCGTCCTCATTGTACTCACTTCGGCCGATAAAAATCTTGTTGGCGGACAAACTGTAGGCATGGACCAGCTTGCGAATCACATGGTCCTCACCTTCGCACACTAGGGCTATTATTTGCCAGAAGCAGCGCATCCATATTATACGCTCGCACCTCATGTCAGCATCGACTTCGCCTCTCCTAAGGGTCCAAACCCTCCGGTTGATCAAGGAAGCGTAGAGGTACGAGATTCGCTTCTTGTTGATAGCCTATCCTCAGCTTCGTAATAGGCCTTCAAAGACGACGAGAGCGTCAAATTCCTCACCGACGAGACCGTAAGGTCCAAGCTGGCCAATGCGAAGCAACTATCCACTGTGAACGTGAAAGATTACGATGCCATCCTTTATGTTGGCGGTCACGGACCGGTCATGGATCTTCCTACTGACCCAGCGAACATCAAACTTGCATCTGAGGTTCGTGTCATTTACGAAATGTCAAGATGGCATTAAGAGTCTGTGCAGTTCTACCAGTCAGGAAAGATTGTGGGCGCAGTGTGTCATGGACCTGCGTGAGTTCCTGTCTGTTGTATCGCGACGAACGTTGAACGTCAATCGTGTCTAGCGCCCTCCTTAACGCCGTAGATGCAGAGGGGAAGCCTATTTATGCAGGAAAGGAGTTCACTGGTTTCTCCAACGCAGAAGAGGAGGCCGTGCACAAAGTTAACGTGAGTGCAGTTTCATGTACCATCCAGTTTATTGATTATAGCAGGCGATTCCATTCTTGCTTGAAACCGAGTTCTCCAAGCGCGGTGGAAATTTCACAAAGGCTGAGCAGCTTTGGGCGGTAAGACCATTCGGAGACTTTCATTGTACATCACTGATATTTTCATAGCCAAAGGTGGTGGTCGATGGTAATCTGTACACCGGACAGAATCCGGCTTCTGCTAAGCCGCTGGGAGAGGTGATTCTCAAGGCATTGCAAAAATGAGCATCTAAGCAACTGTAATCGAGTCTCGTTATCATGTACATCACATACTGTTTTCTGCAATTGTTTTCTTCAAACAAGGTTAAAACATCTTTATGAGGAAAAGGCTATAGATGGTACAAAAGGACGCACGCGACGTGTTAGATATACGCCACCGACATTTTCCATCCCTTCTTCAAGCTAAACCCGTCGAGAGCATTCTTGGCCACAGTTGCCAGCTCAGCAGTCTCAAATAGGACCTGTGCAAGTTTTACTTTCGCGCCATCTGCATTGGGTGTCGGTGATTGGGCAACCTGAGTAGCTTGGAAGCCTCGGTACCTGAAGAAATAAGTTAATGTCATGCACCACGAATGTGATGAAAAAGCTTACTGTTGGAATAGCACAGCTAGTACATCGTCTGTCACTTCTTGCGGGAGATTCGTACACAGTAGTCGCGCTGAAGGCTGGTCGACTTGAGGGGGTAGCGCATCCGCTTTAGGTGGAAGAACGTGAAACAGTTGTATATTGTATGCAGTGAAGAATACGACGTACAAGAAAAAGTAGGCCGTAGCGGCGTGTCGTCGTCGTCGTCGTCTATCTCCATCTCCTCGTCATCTTGGTCCTCGGCCTTATCCCGTTTCGCACTAGGCTCCTCCTCCGCTGCATCTGTATCTCTACGCCGCTTTTTGTCTCCATTGACGAACGCACTGGCATTCGCAGATTTTGGTGGCACAAAGTCGGGGTCTTCTCTACGGAGAGTCGCATACGATTTGGTCTTGGCATAGTCGATGTGCTGGGCGACAGCAGATGAGAACGCGAGCGCCAAGAGACGGGGACGGACGAACCATGGGTTTGTCATAGAACATCATGCCCTCGCACGCACGCAAGGCCGCAGTTGCTCCTGCCAGGTCGGTGAAGACAAGGAAAGCCTGGCCTCGCATAGCTGGACTTTTAGACGCGACTATGTCGACAAGCTTGCCGTATGTCGTGAACAGAGCAAAGAGCTGGGTACGAAGCTCATCCTTGTTAACTTTGTCGTTGAGGTTGTTGATGTAAAGGGTGGCATTGGGCTGGTTGGACGACGACGACGCCATGGACGGTAGAAAGCAGGAAGAGACCACCAATATTTCCTCGAAAAATATATATTCCCACGGTCCGAGCTTGTCCAAACGGACACATTTCCTAGAAACACGTCAGGACGACGGCGTCGGTGCTGCCTTGGTTATTCCTGGTTTTTCTGCGTTCTTTGGTGGTAAAATTGGGGTAAATTGGGCCCCTAGACGTTCATCGGTGGTAGGTCCGTTCGCACCTTTTTTTGAGGAACGTGGGCCCATTATTTTTCATTGTTGCATTTAGATAAGGGGACCCTATAAATCCTTTCTGCTTCGCTTCCTGCCTCTTGCCGACGCATACCCGATGCTTTCTCTGGACAGTACAGGATGGCTGGCCCCATACATCGCCCCCTTTGTAGCTCTCTCCTACCCAACCGATACCCCACCAAACGTAGATTCTTTCCCGGACGCTGCCTACTATCAAACGGGACCAAAAGATTTGTGTTTAATCATAACATGTATTGCTATAATGGCCGTTGTTCGTGACGCGTTGAGGCTCGCCCTGTGCGAGCCCTTTGCCCGGTGGAAGCTAACAACGGCCTACGAGGCGCGGTGGGCGCGAACGACCAACGGCGCCGCACACGCCAAGGCAAATGGTGTTGCCAACGGTCACGGCAACGGCCATTCCACACCACGTTCGCGCAAGAGGGACATGCGAAAAATTCAACGAAGCGTGATGCGATTCGCGGAACAAGGATATCAGGCAGCGTACTATACCCTCATGTGGTCTCTTGGTTTCGTACGGTCTCCTAACACTTCCCTGTCTACTTGTATTGACCGCACTTTCAGTACATTCATCTCAATCTGCCAACCACTGTCTCCAACCCCACCGAGGTCTGGAAAGGCTATCCTCATATGCCCTTAGCTGGTCCTTTGAAGATCTACTACTTGACCGAAACTGCGTTCTACCTACATCAAATGCTTGTCCTCAATGCAGAAGCAAGGAGAAAAGATCACTGGCAAATGATGGCCCACCACTTTATCACCGTGTTTCTCATGGGTACCAGCTACTACTACAATTTCACTCGTGTCGGTTGCTTGATCATGGTTTTGATGGACTTTTGTGACATCTTCCTCCCTGTGTGTATCTTCCGCCCCCCTTATCGTCGCTGGTTTTCATATTTCTCAGATGGCCAAAATGCTCCGTTACCTGGAAGTCGCACAAGTTGTCTGTGACACGCTGTTTGCCTGGTTTATGATTTCATGGTTTGTTACGCGCCACGTACTATTCAACTTTGTTATCAGGTCATCATTGTATGACCTTCCACGACTTGTCACGTACCAATGGGACCCGCCATCTGGACACTTCATGACCAGTGGATCCTATGTCATGTTCAATGTGTGCCTGATCACTTTGCAGGTGAGTAAATACATGCTTCCTCTTGAATGTCAAGTGACACTGTCTTTGAAGATATTGCAGATGATATGGTTTGCAACCATCTGCCGAGTAGCCTGGGGTGTGGTATCAGGCAAAGGCGCCTCTGACAGTCGGAGTGACGATGAAGAGTGAGTATTCCATTCCCTCAGTAACTTCCCAAATAACTTTTCACTATCAGCGATGGTGACATGGAGTCTAAGGACCAGTAGCATACATCAGAATTAGTTTGTTGCGGAGCAACTTGGTTTTCCGTGCCTATCTCTGACAACAGAGGATGTTATTTCCTCGTGTGACAACCCGACAGTCAAAAATGCGCAGTGAACGTTAGACCGGATTTTGAAAAAGCGCACAATAATGACTCTTGTGTCGTGATACTGATTCTCGGGCCGTTTCTCCGTAGATAAATTTCCTAGAGTCATAAGCGGAATCCTGTTGTTGTAATCCTAGCTTGAGTTCAGAATTTTATTTTCCGTGTTGTCGAGTTCGTACACGAGAACTTCGTAAGGATTGCAAGGCCTCATGGGAATCAATTGAATGGGGTAAATCATGAGTCACGTCTGTGACGCTGTAACTGCCTTATCGAGAGCATCTGCCGCCTCTACCGCATCTTGTACACTCTACCTCACCAAGGGGACGTAGCTTAAGGGCATTTATACCTCTAGCTCGTCCTTTCTTATTTTTCAATTCGCCTTCCATATAGCACCAATGATGGCCAGCTTTATGAGCTATTTCGGCACCCGACGGGACCCTAAGCAGCCAGCGAGGGATGCCATAGTCACCCTGCGGCAACAGCTGCAGATGATAGAGAAGAAGGAGGAATACCTACAGAAGAAGATTGATGAGGACCTAAAGAAAGCCAAAGCAAACGCCGTCTCCAACAAGCCAGGTGCGCCGTCCAACCACTTGTTGTTCCCCAGTCAGAGCTCATTGACTCAGCTCAATTCAAGTGGCTACACAGGCGCTGAAACGAAAGAAGGCGAGCGAGCTCGAGCTGGATCGCCTTGCAGGAACACGACTGCAGCTTGAAATGCAAGTTAACACTCTCGAGTCGGCGAATTTGAACGCGGAGACGATGGCGGCTATGAAGAAGGCGGCCGATGCGTTGAAGGTTATTCATGGGAACATGTACGGAGCCTTGTGTTGTTGTGGATCCCTTGCTTATCGCTTAATTAGGAATGTGGACAAGGTCGATGCGACGATGGCAGCTGTGAATGAACAGAGAGCGGTGGCAGACGAGATTGCTGATATCATATCAAATCCTGCGTATATAAACGCGGACTTGGATGAGGTATGTAACCTGTCTTTCTTATTGGTATATTGGCTGATGATCGTTGTGTTTCCAGGATGCTCTCAAGGCAGAACTAGATGAGCTGGAGCAAGACGAGCTGAATGAACGATTAATGGGTGCTGATCATGTTCCGGTGCATCAACCAGAGTCAGCAACAGCACGGAAAGACGGTGCGCGCTTCTGTTCTCGTGCATTCTTATTCAGTCGCTGATCTTACATTTTCTATAGCTCCAGTTGCTGTCGAGGATGACGAGGAAGCTCAGCTTAGACAGCTACAAGCAGAACTCGCAATGTAGCTCCTTAAATCCCTCTTCCGTTCAGTTCTATCATCTCCACTTGTTCTATTACTTACATCACGAGTCTTGTAGTTTTCTGTTGATTCCTGTTCCAATATTACCACGCCATTGTATATTCGGAGAACGCGAGAGGCCATATTGAAGAGACGAATTCAGACAAGATGAAGCAGATACATTTTGATTTACAGGATTTACATAAGTTAAGAAAGTTGCTGTCTTTGCTATTGGTATCGACGATGAAGATGCCCGAAGTACGCTATGACTGAAATGCGAAGGACGAAGACTAGCATCCGGATAATAATTCTACAGAGCTAAAATGATTAAAGCGTCATGTGGATCCGTTTACACAGCGGAGACCTAGCACACGACGAACGTCCGATGTAAATCGTAGAGAATCAAGAACAGGAAGGAGGTCTAGTAAAGCCTCATCTGAGGGATCGTGAGTCCATCCTTCTATCGGAATTCCATTAGCTGTGAGAGTAATACCAGTCAGAGCGTGAAGCGGATGAGCACATGCAGACGAACCTTCGTTTACACGATAACTTATAGGCGAGTTGTCGACAAGACAGACCCGTGCTAGGTCACCCTCTACAACCGAAAGGTCTTTCGTGTAGGAACCATTAGGCAGCTGAGTACATGACTAAATGTGGCGCCGATGTCAGGGCAACCGGAGGGCAACAAGACGCGAAGAACGCACGTCTCTAAATAACCGATTTGAAAGGATCCCCCGGCCAGCATCTAGCCAGTCGATTACGGGATCTGCGTATTCTTGCATTGATGCGGTAAATATCACGAGCGTGTACCATCCCGAGACCTGTGCAGTATGCATGATTCCGGCATGTTGAGCACAAGAAACGAATACTGCGTACCGTGCGCAAGAAAAAGTCAACAAACGGCCTCTTGTACACATGATATAGGGTGCTGCGCCCACCCATAACCACCTCTACCACATGCCCGGAGCTCTTGTTCCGCCTGGTAAGGGCACTTAGACCGAAAAACCCAGAGCCAGTCGACGAAGAAGGTATAGGGCGTGATGTAGAATGAATCAGAGTCTCATCAAGATCAAGAACGAGAGTTTTGGGGAGATGGAAGGGGGTCTTTCGGGTGGTAATGCTGGGCGTTGATGAACGGGAATGAGTGGCGGAAGGTATTTCTGGAGGCGAAGACGACGACAAAGACTTGGAATCGAGAGTGACCGACGGAAAGAGGTGATCTTGAAGGAGAGGTGGAGCTGGCTTCGCTGGCAAGAGAGAGGAATCATCCGTGTCTTCGTCTGTGCTGTCCTTCTCCGATGAGGCGGCAACGACCCGAATGGACATCGCCTGCCGACCCTGGGCGCCGCGAGATTCGATCCATGATGTCCAGACAGACTGCAGGGCGTCCCAGGCGAGGACGAGGACCCGAACGAGGAATATGCGGTTGAACGTGTGGAGGGTCTCCTTGGGTACGACCTGCATGTCTATCGAGACGGTGGGCGACGAATCTGGATGAGGACGGGCAGCAGCGCGCTTTGCAAAGGATATGAAATGCAAAGGAAACGAATACGAACGTTTCGTTGGGGCAGGGTTTGGCTGGGGCGAAAAGAGAAATGACTTTGTAGACCAAGTCTTTGCATGCGGCAGCGGCGTCTCCGTAGCGGATGGACTGCGTCGGTCGGGATGGAATGGCTGTTGCTGCTCGGACGTCGGGGTCGACGGCGGCGTCCTGGGCGAGGCAAGGACATCGAACTGGCGCGACAGGTAGGCAAGAGAATTCATCCTGCAGCTGCCGGCGCCGTCAATGACGAGTAATACTTGCGAAGAAAGGACACAAGAGGAATAAAAAGAAAGACTGGGATATCCGTTGGACGGACCTTGATGGACCCAGTTTGTGATGATAATGGGGGATGGCTTCAAGATGCCAATCACGCGCCGTGTCAAGTTTGCAGTTGATTGGCAATTTACATTTTATTATTTGCTACATTACTCTCTACACTTTTACATATATATAAGCCACGACTGCAGGTTGTAGAAAAACTCCCTGTCCAAGTCCACGTCCGTTCTTGAACTCCGTCGAACGTTCGTCCGACCCGACATGCCCTGATTTCCTCGCATGATTCCACTTTTCCCGGGCCCCATCCTTTCTGGTACCGTGGTCTTATCTGCGTGTCTGCGGAATGGTCAGCAGGACAATCTACTTGTCGTTAACCGGCACTTACGCGACGTCCCTGCCGCTTACATCGCCAAGGGCTGCTTCTCTGATTCTTGACGGCTCATTGCTCTGCATTCTTCGCACTCCTGTACGATCTCCACGCCAGATGTTATATGCAGTCTGTAATTACGGGGTAAGATTGGCATCGCATCAAATTCATATTTAGACTACGCACATATGCAACGACCATCGCTCCAGCACAAGTAATCACGCCCGTCGATACGGGCCGTCCTTTGATCCCTTCAACGTGGGGCAGATGGATGTGCATTTGCCGAGATGATTGAACAGCGAGAGATCGAGACATTTTCAAGTTTCTGATATGTAGTGTAGGTAGCGGGATGTATTGGAGCCCCACCCTTTTTACCCCGCCTTTATGTGCTGCACCGAGCAACTCGAGATCCTACCTCTGTTGCCTAGAGGGACCCGGACCTATATAGAAAAAAGTCATACCATTCACAAAGTCCTTCTTATCTCTCGCTTCTTACGTCTCCATCACGAGTTACCTAGGACAACGAAGGTTTCCAGACAACTCGAGAGCAACGTTTATGAAAACAGGACGTTTCTCCCGTGCTCCTCCGACCATTATCGGATCTAACCGCTCACTCCTTATGGTCAGCTGTGCCACCATGCTTTCATTTCCTCAACGACCTAGATGCTCGTCCTGTGCAGTCGCACCTTTCAACTCTGCGCGAACACCGCCCACTCCTATATTCAGCTCACAACATATACATTAGATCATGTACCTAAAGCCGGGGGCATCCCCTCCCTTCTCCTCCTCGGCCTTCTCCAGCTTCTTGTTGAGCGCAATGAGATATTGCCTGAATATCCAGTTCATGATAATCGCCAAAGCGAACACCGATATGCATATGTAGTACGAGTTGTTGTATGTGGGGTCCCACATAGGCGGCCATACATAACTGCGGAAAAAACAAAGGATGAGTCTCAAAGTCGCAAGAATAAACCAGTGTCTCCTTACGATCCAGCAACATTCCCGAGTTGGGAGAATGCATTCGTCAGAGCGAGCGCAACCGCACGCTTCGAAGGAGGCCTTGGGAAGCAATTGCTGATCCAAGCGTACATCACGATGAAACCTGCGTAGCTCTGAGCCATTAAGAACCTGTGAAGACACTGTAAGCGGAGATTTGAGCCATCTCAGAAATAACGCACAGAGAAACATATCGTGCAGCAGTGTTCATGGTGGAGACAGCGATGATGAATCCAATGATACCAAATCCGAATGGAATGGTTATGTGATAGAATCTCTCATGTGTCTTGTCCGAATGGCTATATTAATGTCGGTGAGAAGACGCGTGTATTAACGAGTGAGGCGTTCACTGACCGAGATACAATGAACGATAATATAGTTGTAAAAATGAACGGAGGAGCACACAGGAGCAGAGTTACCGTGCGATTGAATCCCATCGTCGCACTGTAAAGTGTGTTTAGTCAACACATACAGTGATTGGGACTTCACGAACCTTAGCGTCGGGAAATATTGATTGAAGGAAAGCCCGATAACTTGAGAGGTCAAGGCAACGGACATCCACCAAATCTTCCAATCCTTGAGCGCAAGCCAAAGGCCACCCATAGGACTTCCGTCCTCCGTTTCATCTTGATCACCAACGCCGACATCCTCTTCCATTCTTTGGATTGCAAGTTCGCGCTCCAACGGTGATAACCATTTGGTTGTGGCGGGGAAGTCAGGCAGGATAAATATGGCTAGTATGGCGACGAAGACGGTGAGAGAACCCTCGATATAGAAGAGCCATCTCCATAATAAATGCTACTGTGAGTGCGGTTACTTTGATGTGAAACATATGCTTACCTCCATGCAGCATGTCCTAGCTTTCCTTCCATACCACTTAGAATACCTGATGCTAATAGGTTGCCGAAGGCATTACTGATAATGTTACCACAGTACAAGATAGCCGTTCGAAGACCAATCTCGTCCCGTTTATACCACTGAAGATCCGTCAGAAACGAGAGGGGAAGAAAGAGAGAGATGTACATACTTTCGAAATCAGGAATAAGGCTCCTGGGAAGAACGCAGCCTCTACAAAGCCGAGGAAAAAACGGGTCAACAACGCCCCAACAAAACTAGAATTTCGCTATCAGTGATGACGATTCAGAAAGGAAATAAGATGCTTACTTGTGCGTGATGCCTAGTGTCCATCACTCCAAGTCAGATGGTACATTTTTCGGAGAAAAGTTTACCCACCAGTAAGGCATGAGCTGACAGTACAGTAGTATTTGTAAGAGAAAGAAGAGAGAGGTGACGAGATGCGAACATGATGCCCCACACTATCATACATGCAGGAAGGTAGAGAGACGGCTTCCCAATCCAATTTAAAAACATATTCCTGTATTACCGATGAGGTGATGGTATAGACTGATAAGAGACGATGCTTACGAGGGTATCTGCATAATGATATAGCCGACGTACAGAATTGACAGCAGTGTCGCAAACTCTTCGCCTTTAAGGTTCAGGTCATCTTCAAGACCCCGTAGACGGGCCGCGCTTGATAGGACGATTTAGAATACCCCGCCATAAGTGTGTTCGATTATAACTGACGCAGCATTGTTTCTGTCGATCTGATTGCAACCGTTATAGAAAGTACGAGCCAACTCGAGATTAGCCAGCCAACTCACATAGTTCAAGATGTATATGAAGATGAGAATGCTCATCCGCAGGTCAAGCTTCCAAAGTAACTTCTTCTCCAGCACGATGCGAGCTTGGTGCCCACCATACTTCGCGTCGGGATCCACACCACCTTGTTGTCCTTCCTGTGTATGGATGTAATCGTCAAGACGTTTCTCGGGGTCGCTGAGATTCTGCTCGTGAACCGGTTCCATCATGAAGGTAGGAAGAGACAAAGAGCCGATGCGTGCCCGGGCCTTTATATCTGTGCAAAATTAGCTTCTCACCGGATTGCATCGTGATGGCGTCTGGGGGAATGTGAGGAGAAATCTCGGGCCGGGAGGATCTAAATTGACAATTAAATAACACGTGCACCAAACATGACGAAATGTCTACACGTGACTGAGCGCGTCGTTGAACATGGACCGCCATCAACAGGTAGACGAGCTCATCGACGGACTCGCCGTTCTCGACAAGCACGCAGTACCACTGCAGGACTCGTGCCCTATCTGCCTAATACCCTTTACTGATTTCTTCGACGACGGCGGTGATAATCTGACCCCTGATTGCGGCGTCACTAAACTCGATGGCTGCGGGCATATTTTCTGCAGGAAGGAGTGAGTTAAATATTTTATCTTCCTTACAGTGCTTTGGCTGAGCAGATTGGTAGCTTGATAGAATGGATTCGTACTTCGGTTAGTACTTTAGGACCACGCATGTCCAAGTGTTCTGATACATGTCACTGCAGCATGGTAGCTGTCCCACTTGTCGTCATATGTTTCTTGACATACGGCCTCCTTCCGAGTCGGATGACGAGTCTTCTGATGGTGGGGAGTACATTCCGAATGACGACGACGACGACGAAGCCTTCTATGGTGAAGCCGAATTCGAAGAATTTATCGAGGTGGAGGAGGACTTGATTGATATCGACCCGGACGACTACTCTCCTGTCGACGAAATGGATCTGGATATGTACAGGACCTGGCAGATGCAGGAACAGAATGACTTTGAAGGCTCATGGGGCCTTACCGACGCCGAGTCCGACTCGCCGTCTGAAGGTGACATGAGCTGGAATGAGAGCGACAGAGACAGTTCTATGGGTATGTTTGCATTATATCCGGTCTTCCATGTTCTTACCTTACCTTTAATTTCCTAGTTGGCGAAGACAACGTCACTGTCAATGAAGCCGGCAACGAGGCCGATGACGCTATCAGCGATCTCACCAGAGACGTTGACGGCAAGTAGAATTTATCTCTGCATTAATTAAGTTATCCCGCAGCATTCGCATCCTTCACTGTACAGTCTAGTAACATCATCATTTATTTCAAGTCTTGTACAAACTTATATACTAGCTAGCACAGCCTCCGTAGTGGCGTTGTCCCTGTCTTTCCATACGCCAATGAATTTACCGCTCCATTTCAATCCTTTACCGCCACCTTTCACCCCTAACTTAGCCCTCAAGATATCCCCCACCTCCTTCACTAGTTTATCGTCGGAGCCAATGGCCATCACAACAGTAGTGCTTGAACTAGTCTGGGAAGAGGGTGACGATGAAAAGATAATAACAAATCGTCGTACAGCAGTAGTCTCTTTCAGCGCGTCTGACAACGTGACACTGATCATTGATAGAAATCCCAAAGCGTTACTAGAGTCGTCAGTGCGATGTATGTGTTTTTTGAATACTCCAGCATCGGCAGAACAGAGTTCTTGACATAAACCATGGCTGACGAAAGCTGCCAACTCGCTTTCGATGTCTTGGACTCGTTTCTCTGCTCTCTTCCGTTCATCGACAACTTGATTGACGCGTTCTGGGACCAACGGGGCACCGCAACTCAGATAAGATGCGGTACTTGCAAGGAGAGAATGTGTCGAGGATAAATAGGTGATAAGGCGAGGTCCACAGAGAAAATATAAGCGCGCAGAAGTTGTGGACGAGCGGGCTAGCGCGTCGGTATGAGGTAGAAGAAAAAGCTGGAGGTTCTTGATGCTTGGTAGATGGGTACCACAACAACTAGCAGGTATTAGAGAGGATCCTCTAAACGCAACCGGCCACTTACGGATTCTTATCAACACCCTCAATCACAACTATTCGTTTTACTCCTCCAGTGTAGTCATCAGGTAGACCTCTGCCTACCATGCGACCGCTCTCTAGCTTCTGGACTTTAGCTTCTTTCCCTGGCTCCAACTCTTCGACTTCAATGTGGACGTTTCTTCCTTCAAACACTAGTCTATTAGCTTCATCTTGGATCGACTGAATCTCCTCAACCGTCATGCCTCGAGGAACTTCGACGTAACAAGGAGCGGGATAGTTTGTTAGAGACCAAGAGAGTGTGGGTAAATTCAGACGAGTCTCCATTAGTGCCGAAAGAAGATGCTGAGATGTATGCATCGACATCTGACGTGGGTATTAGACCGATTCTGTCGTGGATGAGAATAATGACTTGCATGGTCATATCTTCGATCATATCCAGCTTGATCGAGGGCAGCAGTGACCTTGCTACCAGGCGAAAAGGCAGTCAAAGCAGCGTCCACGCTGCTTTGCGGAACGTGGACGTAGTGAACAGCATGACCTCCGTGTCTTTTGCATTGTACGACGCTCCAAACTGTACCATCCAGAGTGGTAATGATTCCCGTATCCGTAGGCTGACCTCCCCCTTCCGGGAATATTACAGTGTCGTGCAAAACGACTTCCAACATAGGATCATCTGGTAATGTCGGCACAAGGACAGTCTTCTTGGATTTCTTGCCTGGTGGTGACAGTGCTGGCTGCGATACTACACAGTTTACAACTGTGGTCTCTATTTCTCGCAGGAGAGGGTCGCCTAGGCCAAGGACAAACGAATTAATGGAGATTGGTCGCGATACGAGGAGATGAAGTACGTTGACAAGCCAAAAGGCCCACGGGAACAGGAAGCCGCGGGTCTGTACTGATGTGCAGTGCTGGCGAGATAATTCTGTGGTAGTCGGGTGGTGTTATCGGCGGCAGGAGAAGAGCAGTGGCAGCCATTCTTGAGGTAATATTTGGTTGGGAGAAGGAAAGCAGCCGTGAGAAACTGGCTGACATCTCGCTGTTATGCCACGATGATGGTCAGTGGACACCTAGCTATCTCCCTTATCTGCTGAATGGCCTACAATGACCAAAATCCTCCTCTAGAGGACGGTGAAGACCTGCCGTTACTGCTATCGCAGCACTCTGGTATGGCCTCTCATGCAAGTCTCTTCAGTATCAGCTTTAAGTTGCTTGAGATATAGATGGTGTTCTTATCGTGGATCCCGATGTCGAGTTTGGTGGCAAAAAAGCCAGGGAAGTGCTGGAAAGAAATCTGCTGCGCAAAATCGATAGACGAATGTCAATTCTGGTACTAATATACATCCTCAATTGTACGTCTCCATCTAATTTCACGTTGTTGTATTGAATCCTGACTCTTTCTGTCAGATATTGACCGGAATAATGCATCGTAATGATCTCAGCGTACTTAATCTCATAGGGTCGTATTTTAAAGCAAGTTTATTGCAGTGCTGCAAGGCTCCGGGGTTTCGAAGAGGACCTCCATCTCCAGGGTTCACAATTCGCGAGCATCCTGTCGGTGCTTTACATCGGATACATCATCATGCAAATACCTTCGTGTGTCTCTTTGCTAAACACTTCGCATCTACGGACTCATTGCACCCAGGAATATGTTTCTTGATTACGTCGGAAAACCTTCTTTGTACTTGCCTGTATGCATGATAGTATGGGGTGGAATATCAGTCATGACAGGATTCACGACCGAGTACGTCACCCAGCCCGCTCTCTTCCCAGAAAGTACTAACCATTACAGCTTCTTTGGGGCACTTTGTACGCGATTCTTCCTCGGCTTCGTGGAAGCCGCTTTCTTTCCTGGTGCTTTAGTTAGTTTTCAATATTGGATTCGCCAGCAGCTACATGTTAAACTCTACCATAGTTTCTCATCTCAAAGTGGTACAAGCGCACCGAGCTCTCACAACGAACTGCCCTCCTTACATGTGGAATTCTTGTCAGCAACGCTTTTGGCTCCTTGATTGCGTCCGCCATTCTTGACAGCATGGAGGGTCGATTAGGCTATGCTGCATGGAGGTCCGAAAGCCATTTTTGCTGCCATTTAATTCTGATATCTTGTACAGGTGGCTTTTCTTTATTGAAGGCGGCCTTACCGTAATCGTGGCTATATGTGCAATATTTATTCTTCCAGACTTTCCTGAAACCTCTTTCGGCTGGTTGACACCTGCTGAACAGGCCCTCGCAGAGAAGCGAATGCAAGAAGACCACGAGTCGGCTGAAGATGTAAAGGAACCTATCAGTGGACTTCAACTGGCATTGACGGATGGCAAAGTGTGGTGGCTGGCCATCACTCTTATCAGCATCAATGTATCGCTAAGCTTCAACGCATTCTTTCCGACGGTCATGTCGACGCTGGGGTACTCCACCACGATAACGTTACTCCTTTGTGTTCCGCCTTGGATGTTTGCTACCGTAGTCGCGGTTTATCTGTCCAGGTACACAGGTGTCATATTGAACGCGCCTTTATGCTTCTGATTCTTCTCCAGACACTCAGACCATTGTGCCGAACGATTCTGGCACCTATCGAGCTCTTTCTTGGTTGGAATTTTAGGATTCCTCTTGGCCATGTCGACAATGAATGTCGCGGTCAGATACGTATCTTTGTAGGTCGCCTAGACTGTAGATTCGCCCTTCTACAACCTCTTTCTTCTTAGATTTTTCCAAGCTCAGTCATATGCCGGGTTCATTTGTTTTCTTGCCTGGTCTAGTGGATCAGTGGCTCGACCACCGGCCAAACGAGCCGTGGCTCTCGCATTAATCAATACTGTAGGGTCTTTGGGCAACGTCTCCGGATCGTAAGTGCTGTCCCTTCCTTTTCTACATCTAAGTGCGACCATGAAACAGTTATTTGTGGCCGAAACCATGGGAACCGACTTACTCGAAATCGTTTACCGTCTGTGTCTTGACGAGTACCTTGGCATTGACGATGTGCTGGTTGTTCAGACGACACTTGGCAGCGCTGAATGCACGCGAAGAGAAACGCGAATTGGAGATAGGATCTGATAGAGGATATAGATACCTGCTGTAGTGCGTTAGTGCACATACTTAATATCTGAGGAAATGCCAGGGTTAGCCAGGTGAATGACCACAAGCAGGTCACCTTTCTGTCGGAACCTTCCGAGGTTTACTCATCAGTAAACACTCAACATTTCTCAATGGACTCAGCCGCGTATGTACGCGGGGAAATTGCTTTCCTGCTTGAAAGTCTTCCAGGGGGCGATGTCGGGGACGACGTATGGGTAGAAGCCATCTTGGAAAAACACAGCAAACCACACCGCCACTACCACACCCTGACGCACCCCGAAGCCATGATTCGCTGTCTACAGGCATACAAGGAACACATACATGATCCAACATCACTTTCCCTTGCCATCTTCTTCCACGACATCATTTATGACCCCAAGGGACAAAACAATGAACTCCTGAGCGTGAAAATGTTCGAAAAGGTCGCTACGGACAAGGGCCTTTCTGGCGAGCAAACCTCCAAGGTGTCTCGTTACATTGAAAGAACCATCACGCACATGTTATCGGAAGAAGCAGAGGAGGGGAACTCGTCGGACTTGCACTTTTTCTTCGATCTCGAAGTTTTGTCCCGTCCTCCGGATGCCTACCGCGCGTATGCATCTCAGATCCGCAAAGAACATGCGCATGTTCCCATGCATGATTATCGTGCAGGTCGTATTGCCGTGCTGCAGAAGTTTCTAGCCAGAGAAAGGATTTATTTCAGCCAAGTGTTCCATACAAAGTATGAAGCAGCGGCTAGAAGAAATCTACAACAGGAGATAAATGATTTGACGAGTGGTTAAAAGCTGACAGACGATAGTTGTATATTTTGCCTTGCTTATTTTTTTGTTAGTATTGCTGCGTTCCCTTGCTGTTTGTCATAAGGTGTGTATAATTACATTCGGGGAAGTCGGGTAATCAAGCTTCCTTCTTTACTTGCAAGGGAGAATCTTCCTTCCCTCGCAGCGGTCATTCTTCGACGTCGATCTCATTCGCCATGCACACCGATTTGGATACAGAACCTGCGACCACCAAATTCCATCAGTCTCTGCCGTACGCCTACCTCGCCGTCTCACCGTCGCTATCTGCTCTTCATGCGACGCGTATCAAGAACCAGCGCACTGTCGAGAATCCGGATTTCTGCTCGAGATGTGGTACTTTTCTTCTTGATGGCCTCAGCAGCTCGCTGCTGAAACGCGTCAGGAAGGGATGCAACAAAGGAAGGAGAATCAAGGCAGTTCAGTGCAGAGGTTGCGGATTTACGAATAACACAGATGTTCAGAATGGGAATGCTGTCATTTATGGGAGGCGAAACAAGCGTTTGGACAGAAATTCTGTCGCGGTCATCCCAGAGCCACAGCCGGAGCCGGAGCCCGTTACCAAAGTCGCCCTTGTTGTCACTAAAACCCCGACTTCAAATCCGTCGACCCCTGCACCTAAGCAACGTCAGAAGAAAAAGTCTGTTTTGCAGGACATGCTTGCCAAAAATCGCACACGCGAGGAACGGGACAGATCTACTCAAAGTTCGACTGGATTGGCTGCCTTTCTTAGTGGCCTTTAAGTGAGTATACCCATTCTCTACTACAGATTGAATCGAGTTCTAATATAAAGGATAAGCAAGGAAATGTAACTACAAATTACCCTTCCCATCCACGTTCTGTCCGTCCATTGACTCCAGTTGTGTTTTGTACTCCACGGGAATCGCAGGGATGAATCTTCCGGGCCAAAATGGAACGTATATCACAACGGCGATGAGTAGCGGCAGCGTGTCCAACCCGTAAAAGAACGATTCCATCGTTGCCAGTCGTCCCTCGAAGCCTTGCGAAAGTTCTATTGTCCGGTACACAGATCGTATCTGCAATTTCTCAGTATGCGAGTATTTGACGCGAATCTCACATACCAAAATGCCAATGCGGCTGACAAAAAGCGCCTGCTAGAGCGCGCCAGTCATCATACCACTTCTTCCCTCCTGCCTCCCAGATGTCGGGTTCATGCGCGTATGTGCGCCACAGGAACGTCAGGAATATGCATGTGAATATGAAGAACGACCCGAGTTGGAGTGCCAGCCCTACGAGGAAAATCTAGACGAGCCTCGGTTCTCATTCAGCTCGTATCGTCTGGGGAGACCACTTGCACGAGATCCAATCCTCGCCAGGTGCACTTGGTCAGCCGCAGTTGACACTGCTCCACCGGCAGCCTGCTACCGTTTATCATCACCCATGGACCTTGCACCAATACGGTGCTCACCTGAATTAGGAACGTAGTAACATTGGAAGAGATAAAGACTGCCGTGATCCATCGTGGGTCTACCAACAGATGTTGGGTTGCCCCCAGGTACCGTGACAGGCGACCTACAGGACGTAGTTGGCTGCGATGGGCGCGCATGGCTATGACGTGGTCATTGTTGCAGACAGGACCAGGAGAAACAGAGCCTACCGACAGTACGACGAAAAGATACTCCACGATGTAGTGCGTGTAGGCCGAACCGTGTGCCTATGCCAAACGCGAACGCTATATTAGCGGTCAGATATCACCATATGGAGGAACGTAGTGGTTAAAACGCACTGTATGCACCGATAGTCATCGACAGCATCCACTTTGCGCCCCATCGTCGTATCCAGTACGTTTGCGTAAGGGCGGTCATTAGTATAAGGCCTTTCAACAAATCTTTGAGACTTGGGTGGTGACTATTGTTACAAGAAGACGTACTGAATGCGATTTCAGTGAGGACATTAGACGCGATGTACCGAAGTGGGTTGTTGGGGTCATTCGCGGGGTCTGCGTCCGGGTCTGTAGGAGAAGGGAATTCTCGTCCTTGGATAGTTGACACGGCGAGGCTCAATGTCGACATTTAAGTAGATGGAAAAAAGTCCCTGTACTAGTCGGCAACAAAACATGTGCCTTTCTCATGTGCGACAAGAGATCCCGACTGTGTCAAAGTTTCTGTCGCTCCGACTTCGGCGGTGAGTGAAAAGTCGCACCCAATAAATCGAACGCCGACAAGACGGAGCTCGCTGATGCCCTGCCAAAATTCATTTTCAGATCACGAAAGGATAAGAAGCATGTCAAAGTGATTCCATATGCATATGTATGTATAGTAATTTTTTCAGTTTCCCGTACGTCAATAACAAATCTTACATGTCGAAAAAATACAGTTTACCACCTGGCACTAACACCAGACATCATTTAAAGCTAGGAAGACCGTAGTCAGTAAGGGAATGCCTTGTTGTAAAGAGAGAGGCGTGTAGAAGAGAGAAAGGTAAAGGAAGAGAACCTGGCTAAAAGTACACGTATTGCAGTCCGAACGAAGATTGTTTGCTAAAGCTGTTCATTTCTGCTCGACAGCGTAAGGGTTGACACTGTATACTTTGATCACTGGTGGAGACTTTGTCAGGTCGGCAGTGACAATGACCTGTTTATACTTTTTAAGTATGCAAGCATCGGCGTGGAGAAAATACGCTTACAGGGACGGTCATAAGCTCCCTGATATCTTGAATCAGGTGTCCAACAGGCGTCGTCCTTAAGCCTTCGAACTCGGGCTTCATCTTGGCGATCGATAATAGTCTTTGCTTCGACGTTTCGTTCTCGTCTGCCATAGCTTCAGCACGCCCTAGGACGATCTCATCGTCATCCGCCTCGTCCTCGTCGAACAAGGCCTTCTCGTCATGAACAGAACGTGAAGCAACCTCCATCTTAAGCGCATGTTGCTCGGCATTCTGCTTGACCTTTTTCAAATGCTCATCGTCACTGTTCTCAGCTAACCAACTGATGACGTCCTTGGTTGACCAGTAGATCTGTAATGTGTGGGTGTGCTCCTCATAAACATGATTCTGGGGGAAACATCAGTCATGTTATCAGTATATAGAACGAACTTCTCACGTCAATGGGCATCTGGTCAACATGAACGCGCTTCTCAATGCCGAATTCAGGCACAAGGACGTCGAAGGCGGCGTCTAGAACACCAACAACTTTAGCTTGACGAACAACTGGACCATAACGCTGGGTCAAGTCAGAAATGAGAACGCAAAGGAACAGGTGGGCTGATTGCTCCTGAGCCAAGATCGCAGAGTCGCGTTTACTGCAGTGGAACATAAGCTGTGTAATACATATATCTGACAACCGGTACTTACATATTACACTGTTGCGCCACTTTGGCAACGGCATCGCGGTCCATGGTGAACTTGGGTTCAGCTGCAAAGGAGAAATCTATCAAAATCAAATTATTAGATAGAGAGACATCACCCACATCCAGTTTGCAAGACCGACTCAAGTTGACGATGAACAAGAACGTCGGCGTAGCGTCGAATTGGAGACGTGAAGTGGGTGTACAAAGGCGCGTTAAGAGCATAGTGATGATATTTCGCAATATCGAGCATTCCAGAGCAGAAGTACTTTGCGCGATAAGTCGCTTTAAACGAGAGCAATTCGAGAAGCCTGCGAGCAGTAGGATCCTTGATTACTTCAAACGATCGCATGAGGGCACCTGATGACGAGGTGTCCATCTGGTAACCTAGTCGCTCCGCGCGTTCTCGGAAGGTGTTGAGGCGGCGCTCGATAGGAGTATCGTGGCGACGAAGGAGTGCTTGCTCAGGTAGATGGAAAGCGATATGCTGAGCTACCGAGATGTTACTGAGGAGCATGAACTAAGGGTCGTGAACAGCGTCAGGACTAACATAACCAACAGACGGATGATTCATACCTCCTCTATCAAGTCATTTGCATCAACACGTTGATATTGCCAACAATCGACAGGCAATCCAGTATCGCCTAGCTTGAACTTCAAGCGCAGGGAGTCAAGGCTTAAAGCGCCATTCTCAAACCTCTGTGCTCGCAACTTCTTGGCCAGATCATCTAGAATCCGGATGTCATGTTCGATATCACTGGCATTATGCTCAGGAGATACAACAACGCCACCCAAAACTTTGCCTTCGATCACGTTCTGAGCGTCCAAATAGCTAAGTTTACTAGCGGATCTGCACACAAGATTAGCACCGGTTACGTTTGTTATTCAGTATTGAGCGAACCTTATGATAGTCTTGCCAAACCACTTGCTCACGACCTTGGCCTCTTTATTCATGGTGAAGATGACTGAGAACGCGAGGCGATCTTGTCCAGGAACAAGACTGCATAGCTGCTCACTGAGAGAAGGCGGAAGCATTGGCACAGCACGTTGAACTAGATATACGCTGGTCGCGCGCTTGCGAGCGTCACGATCGAGAGCAGTGTTTGGCTTGACGAAATAAGAAACATCAGCGATATGAACGCCGACGTCGTAAGTACCATCCTCGTTGAGCTTAATCGAAACAGCATCATCCAGGTCCTTTGCGGAGTCCGGATCGATAGTAAAGATACGTTCGCCACGAAGATCCTTGCGTATCTCAAATTCTCTTTCGGGAATTCTAAATGATTGTGAGCAAGGGTTAGACGAGATAAGATCTGACAACTTACGACCAAGGCATCGGTGGTAGACATTTAAGGACATTTTCCGTGAAGTCTTCTGTAGGGAAGTTGCAGTCCTTTAGAAGAGCACTCGTTTCCACTTCGATATCTCCAATCGGACCGAGTTCCTCAACCAAAGTACCGAAAGGATGTAATGAGCTTATAGGCTAGATAGACAGACAACTGGCGATCAGTCACATTGTGATATTCCCAAGAAACCACGTACATGACGCTTAATGCAAGCAACGAAAAGCTTGTCAACGTATACCTCAGAGTTCTGAACGAAGTCAGGTGGGGCTTGTTCGGTGGGAATCGCGATGAGAGGTACGCGCTTGTCTGTAGGCTTGAACCAGACAATCTTAGGACGTTCAATGGGACCGCGCCTAGGCTCATCTCCGCGATCACCTTCGCGTTCCCGACGCTCTGCTTCCTGTTTCTCTTTTGTGGCGGCGGAAGAAGGACGAAGGAGGCCAAGAGTTCCGGAGAACAGCTGACCAGGCATCCTTTCTACCACTGCAACAACATGGCCAGCAAATTGAGGCTTGACGTCGTCGGTGACTCTGAAAAGGAACAGGTCAGTTCAGTTATAACACTTTCCAAATCAGGCGTACTCTTCATCTTCGAACAGGAGAAGACCTTGGCCTTCAACTTCAACATCATCCTTCTTCTTATCGTCTTTGCGGCCGGCGCTCGACTTAACGTCGTATGCAGAGTTCTCTTCCTTCTTCCTCTTCTTCTCTTCCTTCTCTTTCTTCGTCCCCCAAACCTCATCAACATCCAGGAGCTCCACAGCGACAATGTCACCTTCAAGAGCCCTATTACGATCTTTCGAACCGCAAATATAGATGTCTGCATCAAGAACCTCGGTAGCAACGTATGCATCAGATCGATTACGCTTGTTCACTCGCAAAATTCCAACAACCAACTTTCCAGCAGCAAGCAAAGGGGGCAAGGACGCTTGAGGTAGATATGGCGCAAAGAGAGACTTTCGTTGGGGTTGGTTAGATTGCTGCTGGAGCTGGGATTGGAATTGTTGCTGTTGTTGCTGCAGAAGATTGATACCGCCAAGACCCATACCCATCATATTCGCTGCCATCATATTGGGGAGCATATTTGGAAAGCTGAATGATGGCATTTTGTGATGATGACCTCCAGCGGCCGCTCGGAATTGCTGTAGGCTCTGGAGTTGGGCTTGAGCTTGAGCGAGGTCCGCAGCAAAGCCATTGTTACTGTTAGTAGGCACACCACCGACACCACCGTCTGTAGAACCTATTGTAAGTATTCGTTTAATCGTTTTACAAATGTCGACCTTACTGATACGCCAACTTGAGTCAGCTCTAGAAACCTGACGAGAATGTCCACCAAAACTGGGTGGAGCGAAACCATCATCAAACCCTTCTGGTTGTTGCCCATAAGGATTGTTATTGTAGCTAATAGAGCCACCCGTGCTGCCCGGCTTGTTGACAACATTGACACTGTGTCGTCGCCCGTGCCCTCGGGGCATACCTTGGGCTTGACCGTCCATGCTAACGCTGAGATCGCTGTAGTGACCGAATTGACCCATGGTAGGCTGTGGACCTCCAAAGCCACCAGCACCACCCATGGGAACAGTACTGTGTACGCGTCGATGAACATTAGCCCTGTTCGGAGCTAATCCAGCGGTCTGGAACGAAAGAACCTGGTTCGACGCAAGCTGTTGCTGGTAGAGTGCTTGTTGTTGCTGTTGCAGCGCCTCTATTTGATTCTGAATAGCAATCTGAACAGAGGTATATGCATATAGTCGAATACGCAAAGGAATTAGTAGCCACGTACCTGCTCAGCCATGATACCTGTAATCTCACCGCTGTCTGACTTCCTATGCTGCACAGGTTCCTGAGCAGGGACTTCGGGCGCGTATGGTTGCTGTTGTTGAGGAAATTGAAAACCCACGTCTTCTTCATCAATCGGTGGCCCCATCAACCCTCCGCCGCGTTTCTTGGCACCAAACATAAAATTTGGCGCGAGCTGAGGACGGCCGGTGGGACCAATGGCCTCTATCTGCTCCTGTTGTGCCAACGCCGCGAAACGAGGAGCAGTAAAACTCTGAGACTGAGAACGGGGCTGGTGTCCCTGGGAGGGGTAGAAGGTCTCGTGAATCTCGCCATCTTCCAGGGGCACACTGCCATCCTCCACGTCTTCCATCATCGCCTTCAGGCCAGGTGCAAAGGAATTGAAATTCCCGGAGAGACCAGATGCGCCCATGGATGCAGCCTTGCGATGTTTGACGTCTGAAGCGCTCAATCCTGGGTACGCAGCAGCTCCCGGCTGGAAGACGGGAGCGTTAAGTGGGAGAGAAGAAGGAGGTGACTGAGAAGTAGGCATTGGGAAAGAGGTGGTGTTATTACCGGGTGGCTGGGGTGACGTAGTCCTGAGGTCGGCGATGACCCTTTGCAATGACGACAGAGCGTCGCTCGACTCCTTGGATTGAGATGGCGTAGGCGTAGACTGCTTGGACGACTGATCCTTGGACCCGTTGGGACGCGCGTTCTGAGCTGAAGGCTGCGCTTTGCGGTGCGCTTGAGGACGACTGCCTGACTGGTTCTTGTTTCGCTGGTCAGGCTTCTTCGCTGTCTCAGCGATCTTTCTCGTGGCCGAATCCGAGCCGGACTCCGTTGCAGGAGTCGATGACTTCTTGTTGCTCGTCCTCGAAGAAGGCCTTGGGCCACCTTGGGTGGTAGCAGCAGCTGGCTTGCTGATGAGAGTGTTCCGCTTTGCATTACGACCATTGCCTGACGCGGCAGGCCTCTTATCGTCCTTTCGCGCTTGAGCTGGTAGCGTTATTTCGTCGGTCATGTCGTTCGTAAAGAGTTGGAAACGAGAAAAGCGTTATAAAGTCTTTTTTGGGTTTTTTGTTTTATGTTGAAGTGAGGTTTAGCTATGTCCCGGTGAGCGCTGAGACAGCGAGCGTGTGTAGGGGGAAGAAATACCTTTAAAAGTTGGCAGGATCTGTGAATTGGATGGCTTTGCCCTGTAGGGCGAGTGGGGGGAAAGAATGCGAGGTGGTGCTTATCGGGAGTGAATGAGCGCAGCCCTTAAGTAACTGAGTGTCCGTGACGAGCTGTGATGGTCGTATCTTCCCACGCTCGATCCATTACTGGTTCCCTGCGGGACTGTGATTTATTCGTGATGCGCCATTGTTTCCAGTATCCTCATCAATGTATTAGCCGGCCGTTTCGAATAATGTACTTTACTCTATGATCCAGATGTATGTACATGTACTTCTGCTCGACTACTGGAGCTTCTGGATGATGGCCGCAGTATACTCCTTTGTGGAAGCTTTGCCACCCAAGTCACCAGTGATCATCTTACCTTCAGCAATGGTCTGCAAAGCGATGTTGAATCGAGATACATACAAAGCTATTGGTTGCTTACCGTCAAAGCAGCTTTTTCGATTTTGTCGGCGTGCTCATACAGATTCATGTGCCTTCACGACCAACAGATCAGCCGGACTTCTCTTTTAGAATTTCCAAGATAGGCGTACCTTAACATCATCAGGGATGACAACAGGAGAGCTGTTGGATTAGCGAGTCCTTTTCCTGTAATTACGGAGTGATGTAAATATGACCGGGAGGAGGACAACGATCACCGAATTGCATACCAGCGATGTCGGGAGCAGAACCATGAACCGCCTCAAATATAGACGCGTCCTGGAAATGGAGATAATTGAGAATTTGTCAATGGAAGTGATCCGGTGGGGACCTACACGACCAATATTACCCGACGGCGTCAATCCCAAGCCGCCAATAAGGCCGGCACACATGTCGGAAAGGATATCGCCGTAGAGATTAGGCATAACCATGACACGGTCCGAGTAAGGTCTTGGGTTTTGCACGACCTGAACGGTATGAGCAATGCACGTATGATAAAAACTAATATACCTGAAGACAAACTCGATCCAGCAGATCTTCGTCATAGGCAATGCCGGGGAAATCCTTGGAGACCTCTCGACAAGCAGACAAAAACATGCCGTCAGACATTTTCCTGTGCCACTTTTAGATCCGGTTGTGGACGGCAACGAAGCACTTACATGATATTCGCTTTGTGAACAGCAGTGACGCGTTTGCGCCCACTAGACTGCGCATAATGGAAGGCATAACGAGCAACACGCTCAGAAGCCTCCCAGGTGATGAGCTTGATGGATTGAACAACGCCATCAATAACCTACCGGTGATACGTCAGCTCAGCACCGCATAACGACTTTGTCTCTCACCTCATGCTCTATACCTGAGTACTCTCCCTCGGTGTTCTCTCGAATGAGAACTGTATTCACGTCGTCATACGGAGTCTTGAAGCCTTGGATAGAGACACAGGGTCGGACGTTGGCGAAAAGGTTAAACGTCCTTCGTAACGTCAAGTTCAGCGATACGTGGCCCTTTCCAACTAATCCACCGTGTCATCCGAGTTCAAAAGTATATGACGCGTTTGATGCTTACTGGGGGTCGCCAAAGGGCCTGAAGACAGGATGAATGGAGCAGCCACGTAAAACGTCTTGAAACGCACCTTTCAATGCAACAGTATTCTTCTTGACAGAGGTGATGGCCAGGTCTGGGATGACCGTCTTTCCGTTCTTCAGAATCGGTGTTACGTCGACTTCCTCCCATTGGATGGGAACCTGATATCCATCAAGAAAGGCATAAGAGAGAGAATGTGGTACGTGAACGAACGTTGGCTGCGACATAGATGTCCTTGATCGACTGGCTAATTTCGGGCCCGATGCCTACAGAACTTATATGTTGAGCCGGGAAACAAGATGAAGAATGGAACTGACCGTCGCCAGGAATGAGCGTAACGGTATATTTTCCCTGTCAAGAGTACGACGACCTACATGAGTCCTAGACATGGAAGCTGTCAGTAGTAAGAGCGCACATTACTGCCCTTTTGGCCAGCAAAACCAGCTGTCGGCGCGGCGGCGGCGTAGCGTCTAATGCCCTGCTACGCGATGAGTTTGATGTAGATAAAGCATAGTGGTGAGCATACTTGGGAATGTTTGATTGCTCCCTGGGCAATGCCAGCGAAGGACCTAGAAGTAAACATGTCTGTACGAAGGAAAGAATATTGATGCGAGCCAAAGTTTTGCGTTTCTTTCCGATGCCACGTGGTGTGGAGATAAGATACAGCGTCGGCAATGCGTAACGGCCATTACAGCATTCTCGCCGGATAATGTACTGTACATCTAACCAGGTATATATTACACAGATCCAGTTCCAAAATCACCCGCTTAGAATACCATTGAGTTGCTGTCGATACTGCTCCATCGTCCTTTCTGTCTCTGCTTCCTCCAGTTTGTTCTCCACCGACTTGTAAACATCCATGAACACTATACAATTCATCCAGTCAAAGGAACTCACCGGAAGCTCTGTTCCAACGGACCCAGCTTCTCCCAACTTTCCATTCGTAAGTTCGAAAAGAACCTTTTCGACTTCAGCATCAGCTTCTTCCTCCAACTCTTCGTCCTCATCCATGTCTAAAGTGTCGTCCAGCATTTCTTCCATGATGCCAGCCTATCCAATAAATGTCAGGAGATGATACAGCTGGAACCAGTCTCTACACAGACTTTCGTCATCTCCATGCTCATCTCTCGCATCGTTTGGCTGATTTGTGGCAGTTTTATGAGAGAGTTGGACAGCTTCATGATTTCAGTAGATTTCTGCAATGACCCAGTCACTTTGATCATAGCTGAAAGAGCTCCTCGTTAGAGCGAAATGTAATTATCATGGAATATCTACGCACCCATTTGCTGAGTTAACTGCGTCTCAATGGATCCTAGTCGTGCCTTGCTCACAGACAAGCGGTCCTTCTGCTTGTTGCTGCGGACGACCTCTCGGGCCAACACACGAGCATTCTTAACATCTCCTTTCGATGCTAGTTGCTTCACGCTCTGCCTAGCCTTGTTTGTCGCCACATCTAACTACACACCTAGTCAGCCCTTGCAGTGTTACGGATCAAGTAACAGGCCAACCTGCCTAATCTCTCGGTCAAGGATACGGGTCTCTGACCGAAGTTTGCTCTTCCATGCCCTAACTCGTTCTTCAGGTGTAGGTCCATAGAGGAATCGATTTATGGTTTGCATCGCAAGGAGCCCGCGGTAGGCGATAGAGGATCGAGGTGAGGTGCTACGGAAATTGCCGCACCGGATATATTGAGTAATTGACTCGAATAAAACATTTCTTCGAGATCGACATACCATGCCTTCCTTCCTGCCACTCCTAGAGCACCCCAGTGGGGGTCTCTTCCCTATTCTTCACCGTATAGGTCCTACCATTCTATCTTCGCCTACAGGACCCCTTCCGGATCGGTCTTATGTACTTGTCGATCGCCCAGCTTTTGATTTACAAGTTATCACCGGGTTTCTAGACGACGGCGCCGAAAAAGTCATTGTACCTCTTTCATGGGCCAAGGAGCTCATAGGAATCATTCCTAATGACAGAATTATCCTTTTACTTGACGTCGGGAGCGTCAGTGCTGTTTCTGACAAAGTTCGGAGCGCTATATCCGGGGTTTTGCTGAAAAGTCCAGCAGTCGACCTCGATTTGATTGCCTCGATATCCAAGTTCTTTGCCGCATCCGATATCTACGTTCTATCTGCCCCTACTTTGCCATCTAAATCTACCATTCGCGCCCTGTTGGGCATCAAAGCAACGCTGATCATTCCAAGCGATCAGCTTACCCTTGGAGTAACCTCCGGCTCGCAGATAAACGTCGGGGATGCGTTCATTGCTCCTTTGATCTCAGATCGTCCAGATGGTCTCTTCCCCACCGTGGTTTCCAGCCAGAGTGGACACTCGCTTGGTTTGGTATACTCCTCCGCCGAATCAGTGAAAGAGAGCATTTTGACAGGAAGGGGTGTTTATCAGTCACGAAAACACGGCCTTTGGCGCAAAGGAGAAACATCTGGTGCAACTCAGGACGTAACCGGTATCAGTCTTGACTGCGACTCGGATAGTTTGGAATTCCGGGTCGTGCAACACGGTGCAGGATTCTGCCACCTAAACAAACAGTCATGTTTCGGCGAGGCACAAGGACTGCAGGCATTGGAGACCACCCTTCTTTCTCGCCTCGCATCTGCACCTGAAGGATCGTACACGAAACGTTTGTTCAATGATCCTCAGCTTTTGCGTTCAAAGATTATGGAAGAGGCGGATGAGCTATGTTCCGCTGAGACGAAGGAGGACGTGGCTTTCGAAGCCGCCGACCTGATATATTTTGCACTCACAAAATGTGTCGCAGCTGGTGTCACAATCGCGGACATCGAACGGTCGCTGGACAAAAAATCGAAAAGAGTTACGCGTAGAACTGGAAACGCAAAACCTCAGTGGACATCCACATCACAGCCGCTGAAGACCCGTTCTACAGGAAAACCGCCGCCACCCGCCCCATCAGTATCCCCGGCAGATCCGGACGCTCCCATTCGGATGCGGGCTTCAAACCTTAGCACAATCTCAGCGCGGGAGCGCGCGCAGCTTCTCCGTCGGCCTGTGCTCAAATCCGACGAGATGATTGAAAAGGTCAAGCCTATAGTCTCTGAAGTGCGTGCTCGCGGAGATGCGGCTCTGCTCGACTTTACAGCAAAATTCGACAGAGCCCGCCTGTCATCCACATGCATATTCTCACCCTTCTCCGATACAATGCAAATCGACCCTGATATCAAAGCCGCCATTGACCAAGCGTATACCAATATTCGTAAATTCCATGAGGCACAGTCAAGCGGATCTCATCTTGTGGTAGAAACGATGCCAGGTGTTGTCTGCTCGCGTTTTGCGCGACCTATAGCAAGAGTCGGACTTTATGTCCCGGGGGGCACCGCCATCCTTCCTTCCACCGCTCTCATGCTCGGTATTCCGGCCCAGGTCGCGGGTTGTAAGGAAATCGTTTTGGCGACCCCACCACGAGAAGATGGCAGTATCTCTCCTGAAGTCATGTATGTAGCCAGTCTGGTTGGTGCTTCGACTGTGCTGAAAGCCGGAGGGGCGCAAGCTGTCGCGGCTATGGCTTATGGAACTGATACAGTTCCAAAGGTGGATAAAATTTTCGGACCTGGCAATCAATGGGTGACTGCCGCAAAGATGTTAGTTCAGAATGATACCGACGCCCTCGTTAGTATCGACATGCCCGCGGGACCCAGTGAAGTTCTCGTAAGTAGTTCTTTCTCTCGATTTACTGTTACAACGTTGATATCTCTGCAGGTCATTGCTGACCATACAGCAAACCCTGCATTTGTCGCAGCCGATTTGCTTTCTCAAGCAGAGCATGGAGTCGACTCGCAAGTCGTCCTCGTCGCGGTTAACCTGACCGAGAAACATCTCAGTCACATAGAAAGAGAAGTCGATTCGCAGGCGCGGGCTTTGTCCAGAATTGACATCGTTCGACAATCCATCGGTAAAAGCATTATTGTCAGGGCGTCGTCTGTGGAGGAAGCCCTCACGTTCTCGAACGACTATGCACCCGAGCACCTCATCTTGCATCTTGAGAATGCCGCCAGTCGAGTCGATCTAGTTGAAAATGCCGGTAGTGTTTTTGTTGGTGCATTTTCACCCGAAAGGTTCGTTAATGGCAGAACTTGAGCTTCCATCCTTTCTCATCGACCTCGACAGTTGTGGAGATTATGCTTCTGGGACAAACCACACGCTTCCCACCAATGGTTATGCACGGCAATTCAGCGGTGTTAATACACTGTCCTTCCAGAAACACATCACGTCGCAAGAGGTGTCTTCGGCAGGGCTCAAAGACCTCGGTCCTATTGTGGCGACTCTGGCAGACTGTGAGGGCTTACAAGCTCACGCAAATGCGGTGCGAATCCGCTTAAGCACGCAAGAGACAAAAATGTATGTTAATACAGATCGGTAGTCCTTTGATCTTCGCTAACCGTTTTAGCCTCAGGCCATAGAAATGTGAAAATGTAGTCAAATCTCCGATATTTATGGGAAGCGTTATGATACAATTATAGGTAACATTGGAGGCAGAAGTAGCGACATAAAATTTGTAGAACACAAACCGTCCCGCAAAACACTGCTGACAGGGTGATAAACTTTCCCTGAGCGTATGTCAGCGATGAGAGTATTGATGTCGACCTGTGACTTGCCTATCGCGTACAGTAGTTCGTCATAGGAGGACCTCGTCTGAAGAAGAATCCGGTATGGTTGGCCGGATCTGCCGTTTGACGAGTTCCATGAATTTGTCGGGAATAGGATAGTTTCTCGTGCGGTACTTTGTCTCCGAGACCGCATCACCTACAAGCTCCAACGCCGAGTAATCCTCCGTGAATTCCTCCGGAATAGGTAGCGGCTCGGCTTGGGAGACGATAGTCTTGGTGTCGTCACGGGCACCAGGATCCCGGTCGGCATCCTGCAAGAGGTCCAGACCAGGATACCTGTTGTACAGCGGATCACTCGTGTCCACACCGTAAAGCGCCTCGACAATCCTGACCTCCCTTTCCTCCATAGCTGGATTCCCAACAGCAATCTGAAGATCCCATTCCCACAGCTCCGACATCTCCTTCTGTGCCAATCTATGTTTTCTCAGATTGTCATACTTCTTGAAGGAGTTGAGTGCGGTATCCCCGACAGATCTGAAAAAGGCGTCGTCGATACGGTCTGAGAGATTTTCGAGGGTGACGAAGGACTCAGTGCCATGATAGACTGAGATGAGGGCGCGTAGTTTTTCGGGAGGAAGTGTTGGGACTTGTTTGGTCGGTTTTCTCTCGATAGACGAGGAGGAGTGGCGTACTCGTTGGGCCGTTAGATGACGCAGAGGACGCGCCAGACGATGCGACATGGCCATCAACTTTTTCGATGCTCCGGCATTTGCCGAGCTACCAATAGCTCGTACCGGGCCGGATGGCCCTCCTTTACCTCTCACAACGTTGAACGTTCTTCATTTCTTTTGTGAGACTTTGACAATCTCTACATACTATCGTTCCACATCACCTATCTGCAATGCCTTCCTTCTTTCACTCTCCAGATCTTGCTGGTCGCTTTCTCGATGACGGTCGTTTGCAGCTGTTGGATTGCATCGGCACCGGGGTCCATGGGGTCGTCTATCGTGCACTTTCTATCTCATCCAGAGATCAACCATCTGAATATCGTGCTGTCAAGTGTATCCGAAAACTGACTAACGGCGAGACACGATTAAGCGAGTTTGCGAATCACGCCAAGGTCTCCAATCACAAAAACATTATTACTTTACACCATATATTCCAGGATGAAACCTTCATATATGCAGTGCTCGATTTCTGCCCTGATGGAACTCTGCTGGATGCGATTAACAGACGACAAATCTTTCACAACCAGCCCGACCTTGTGCGCGCAGCTTGTCTACAACTAGTCGATGCTGTTCATCACTGTCACGAGCAAAGTGTCTTTCATCGCGATCTGAAGCCAGAGAACATACTGTGCTCTTTTGATGGTTCATATCTGCGCCTGATTGACTTTGGGATGTCTACAGATACTTGGGTATCTGAAGATTTTGGGTGGGGTAGTGAGTGCTACATGAGCCCAGGTGAGTAAAATCAATCAATATGTAGCGTTTCTTTGATTTCCGCTTCTCAGAATGTCTAGCAGAGGAATTTAAGCTCCCCGACTATTCTGTACGATACAGTGACATCTGGTCTCTCGGGATTCTTATGATCAACATCCTCTGCGCTCGGTCACCTTGGGAAAGGGCAGCGTCCTCACACAAACATTTCAACGACTTTCTACAAGACCCGGATTATCTGCGGACTGTCTTACCTATCTCCTATGAAGTTCAGACTGTAGTCAAGTCCATCCTTACTATCGACCCCATGTCGCGCATCTCTCTTCCAACACTCCGAGGACGCGTTGGCACTATAGATAGATGGTACATGTCTGATGAAGACCTGGTCCACGCGGCGCCGTCAGTTCAATGGGTCGCACAATACTATGCCTCTGATATCCCGTCGTCGAGCTCTGTACCTTACATCAGTGTAACGTCATCCGCAGGTAGTACAGGCAGCCAGGGTAGCTCGAACTCCCAAAGCTCTGGGGAAGAAGGCTTTTTGTATCCAAGTCCTGCTCTAGGTCTGGAGCCCTTGGGGATGCATGAACCACAACCTATTCTCGCTCGGATTGCACGATCTCTGAGCAGTGATTCCTCGCCAAGCAGCTCAGATGAAGAGAGCGAAGGCCCCATCACACCGTATTCGATACCTGTGGATCTGGATATCGAGGTGCCGGAACTGTGCGAAGAGGAGGGTATCGGTGCAAGCTTGCGGGTTCCCTTGTTCAGTCCCACAAAGGGTGTCAATGGATCGCGTGGTTTCCGTTCGGCATCGTGGACGTCAAACGGTGGAAGGAAAATGCTTGAGGTTGAGCGTCCGCGGCCAAGGGCGATATCAGGGTCCAATGCGAGAATGGACAGGGAATAAGAGGTTATTTGCAAACATACTATGTTTCCGTTCCCATGCGACGAACTATGCTCGCACAAAGAAGATTGATTTCCTTGGTATCTGAACGTTGCAAAACGGATATGTACTACAAAAGGGTAATATACGAACATATAAGATACAAGCAAAGGGAATACAGGCCTAAAATAAGGGTCACATGGCAACATCGACGTCGACAACTGCATGCGCTGGCCTTCGATTCTCCCGACCCAAGCCCGCTGCTCTCTCTGACTCCTCAATTGTATATGCCGGTTCTTTCAGCTGTTTACATCGCCGTTTATGAACCTTGCTTCTCCAGTGTGACCTCAAAGCGACGTCGGTCTCGTAGTACCTGCAAATATGTCTCAGCATCTTTTTCTTGGAAGAACGCTCGGGACGTACTTTGCACATTCAACACAATAGTGCTGCGCCAATCCAGGCTTCTCAAAGTCCAAAGGCTGCGCTTCGAGAGCTGCACGGTTCTACACACAAGGTATTGTCAGAGAGTGACGTCTTGTGCTGCAGGTAAGGCGTACTTTGGGGTCAAGGTCGATTAATTGAATGATATCCAAATCTTTTGTTCGAACCTGGATTGACATGAGTGAGATCCTTGGAGAGTGACACACGGACATACCCGAGTTCTTGTGGCTCTGTGGACGTCTCTTTGCGCTTTGTGGACTCTTGAACGACGAAGACGACCCATGATAGTGAAAGGAGAGAAATATGATGTGGCTGTGCTAAATTTGAGTCGTGGTCTAGGTTGCAGATGTATATATGTACCAAAGAACAATTTGTATATGTAGAAGAACGCTTAGGCGGCTTTACTTTGAATCATGTGCCGTCGCTGATAAGGGACTCCTCCAATTTTCTCTGCGATTCTTCAAAATATCAGCAGCAGCTTCTCCGAACTCCCGTATATATATCCTTCTCCATAGCATCAATGTCGGGGCAGGTAATTATCCATTCACTATCAAGTGTCCTTAACGCCCCCCTACACCAAACTCGAAAGGAGAACCCAGTTCTCCTTTCGACATCTATAGTAGGCACTACCATCGGTATCTTCTTTAGAATATTATCAAGATGTTCCGCCGACTTCCTCTTCAAGTTATCATTAACAACGGCAGCAGCTACCCCGGAATCCCGGCCACTGCGTCTATCCTAAAACCTGTTCTGTCGTAACTCCAACCTGTTTCAGTTTGTTGACCGTCGGTGATGGTGCGGAACTTGATCCCACAAAACGGAATTGAATCACTCGGATCCCCAACAAGTATTGCTCAATGGAAACGCAGAGGAATGGTAGTAATAAGGATGTCGGTAGATGTTGGTTGGGGAGTAATCATGATGGTTACTTGTCAAGTTTCAAGATCCAGCGCAGTCATCATCATGATGGTCCCACTGCTAACTCCTTGTCGGAGTCCTTGTCTTCTTCCTTACCTAGATGGACATAGCACGTCGGAGATATGCAACATTCTTAAAACAATATACACTCCATTATAACAGGAACAATATCTTTCCTATTCCAAGTGTTGGGAATCCGAAAAAAGCATCTATTATGAAACAGCAGAACAGCAACAAAAAAGACAGTATCCATCATAAACATCAGTTCGTGCGGTAAAGCGCGCGCTTCGCCACTTTGACAATCACACTAGTATCAGGGAAAGCAAGAGCTTCCAGTCTCGTGGCGTACTGAACAGTCGCATGAGAAAAAATTGAGAAGGAAAAACAGAGTACATACCGGTGTGGGTACATCAGCACCCGTAACCCGCTCAACAGGTGCATCTAGGTAGTCAAAGGCTTCGCTTTCGACGATTTGCGCGCAAATTTCACTTCCGACACCGAAAGCTGGGAAACCGCCCTCAACAATGACGAGCCTAAGGGATCGGGTCAGCATAATTGTTGTAACACTGCGTGAAAACTACTTGCCGATTTGTCTTCTTGACCGAATTCTTAATCGTGTCTATGTCTAGAGGCCGAATACTTCGCAGGTTGATGACTTCTGCCTTGATACCCTCCATCGCCAATTCATCCGCAGCTTCAAGGGAGTGTGTTACCATCTTGCTGTGAGCAACGAGAGTGACGTCCGATCCTTGTCGTTCCACTTTACATTTCCCGATAGGAATGAGGAAGTCTTCCGACATGGCCTCGGCAGACATGGGAAATGAGATACCATACATCATTTCATTTTCGAGGAACACGACAGGGTTAGGATCTCGGATAGCGCTCTAAGTACGAATCAACAGTTGCTCGGATAACGGAAAGCAACAGAAACTCACCTTGAGCAGTCCCTTGCAGTCCTCTGCATTCCATGGACTAACCACTTTCAAACCAGGAATAGATCCATACCAAGCTGCATAATCTTGTGAGTGTTGAGCACCCACACCTGCAGCAGCACCGTTAGGACCGCGAAATACAATTGGGACTGGAACGTTTCCGCCAGACATATAATACGTCTTGCCAGCGGAGTTGACAATCTGGTCAATTGCTTGCATAGCAAAGTTGAATGTCATGAATTCGCAGCTAAGTATCGAAGTGAGCATTTGGGTCTGGAGAGAAACAGGAGAAACATACATGGGCCTCAATCCAGCCAAAGCAGCACCTGTAGCCAAGCCTGCGAATCCCATCTCTGTAATGGGCGTGTCGACGACTCGTTTTTCACCAAATTTATCGAGTAGGCCCTTGGTGACCTTGAGTGCTTATCGTCAGCAGTGCGCACTACCCAAGGAGCATTGCAGCTCACCTTGTAGGCACCATTGTAACGAGCCACTTCTTCTCCGAGAATAAAAACGCTGTCGTCGCGAATCATCTCTTCCTCCATCGCGGCATTGAGAGCATCACGAACGGTCATCTACAAGAACATAAGGGTAGGCCTCGTATTAAAATTCGCCAGGCGCACCGTGTGTTCGTTGTCGGCTGTCGCATATCCGCGCACTGACCGCAGAGCAGTGCGCGAAAGTATTGACGACGACCGGGTATTGGCCAAGGCAGGCGCTAGACGAGTGAAAGCCAGACGGGAGACCATATCGATGGAAGGACGAGGAATAATGGCCAGCTGGCTGGCAGAGCCGTTCGTAAGACGCGTCAGAAAATATGACTTTTGGGGAGAAATTCCAGGTTCAAACTCCGATTCTCCATTTGGATGACGACTCCCGGCCCGAGCGGACCAGGCGTAATCCTCGCAGTCCTCGCCATGTCAAATCGGAAACCAGTTGTCGTCGTCACTGGTGCATCCAGGTCGTGGAAAATGGCATGTCTATGTATGGCTTACTTATCTCATACTTGAGCCTACAGAGGAATAGGTCTCGCCGTTGTCAAGATACTGCTCGAGACATTCAATGCCAACGTGACGGCGATTTCGCGAACACCTGAATTAGAGGCATTGGCGTCGGACAACCTTCTACACATTCAGTGCGACGTGTAAGCAGGTAGTTTTTTTAAATTTTATATAGGTCCTTCATCTTCATTTTGCAGGTCAGATGAACCCTCGCTGGCCCGAGCAATCTTGCAGGCGGAACAACATTTCAGCCATATCGATGGCCTTATCCTGAATGCTGCCATGTTGGAGCCCTTATGCCGCATTGGAGACTCCACGGCTTTGTCTGCCTGGAAAACTCACTTTGACGTCAACTTTTTCTCGTTGATCACTGCCATCAGATCTGCGCTGCCCGCACTGAGACGGAGCGATATTGGCGGTAGGATCGTTTTTGTCAGTTCCGGTTCTGCCGTCAAAGGTACGGCGGGTTGGGGTCCTTATAACGCGTCCAAAGCTGCGATGAATAGCTTGTGCAGGTATATATTCCGACTATAATACGATCGATAACTGAATATTTTCTTTTCAGAACTTTGTCCGAAGAGGAATCGGAAGTAATTTCAGTTTCCCTGAGGCCTGGTGTAGTCGACACGGATATAAGTGGACCAATGACAGTCATGTACAATCTCTCATCGTTATGGCGCCAGATGCATACTTTGCTGAGGACCACTGGTGGAGAGAGCATGTCTGCCAAAGACTATCAGAAGTTCCTTAATTACCAAGCCAGGGGCGAGCTTCTGTCTCCGTATCTGTCAGGTCGTGTAATAGCCGCCCTTTCTCTGCAAGCACCTGCATCTTTGAGCGGCCAGTTCGTCACCTGGAATGATGAGTCGTGCACACCCTTCAGAAGTTAAATTTGACTTGGGTGGGTAAGGTCATCGTCTTCTGATACACTTCTTCTGCTAATATACCTTCCAGAGCATAATGCTGATGGATGTTGAAGCCTCGGAAATCTGTCGTATTTTTAACCTGTACACTTCGTCAAGTGAAGGGCACTATATCATTGATATAGTTGACTCTATAATCACGGTCTATTCAATAGACGTCAGATCTTCAGAAGCCACCATAATTTGTCAGCTGCTAGCTTGCGCATACATAAGAGAAGCTCAGCGTATGCCTTTGACCATCACCGCTCATCATGCCTCGTATCGATATACACCACCATTTCTTCCCTGCTGCTGGTCTCATGAAGCAGCGCTCAGTCGGCTGGACATTACCGCCTGAAAACTTCCCATGGACACCTGCAATTAGCCTGAAATTCCTCGCAGATACAGGGACCGACGCGGCAATTCTATCTATCCCGGCGTATTCTGAGGGTTCTGTCGGTCCAGATAATCGCATGGTGGCTAGAAACCACAACGAGTATGCGGCGGAAATTTGCGCACGCCACCCAGGAAAGTTTGGCTTTTTCGCCAACCTCCCATTCTTGGACGATGTAGAAGGTAAGTATATGCGCATCGAAGACGCGTGTTTATATTGTTTGTTAGGTGCCTTGATAGAAATCAAGTATGCTTTTGATGTATTGCACGCAGATGGAGTCGGTCTCTCGACCACTATTGGCGAAGGACCAAATGGGAGTGAGAACCTTCCAACTCATGGTGAAATTTTTCTCGAATTGATCGTCCTATTCCCAGGGTACTTGGGTGACGATAAGTACGACCCTATCTGGGAAGAGTTGAATCGGCGCAAAGCCGTGGTATTTGTTCATGGTGCTCAGAGCCCTTCGTCGACGCCTTGGCCCAACAAGTTCCTAGGTCTTCCTGTAACTGAAGTAAATGTGTCGTTGTTCCTTTCATCGCCATCAATAATCCATGGTTTATGCAGGTCCCAAACGAGACTTATAAAGCTGCCGCGCATCTCGTCGTTACAGGTCAGCGAGTATCTCGCATCTATCATAAGAATGCGTTTATCTTTCACCTCCAGGGAAGAAGCGCAAGTATAGTGACACGAAAATCATATTATCTCATATGGGTGGAAGTACTGTCATTCTTGCTAGCCGGGTTGCTGGTCTTTCACCCTACATGGGCTGTACATTGACACCCGACGAGATAATGGAAGACTTCAAGAGTTTTTACTTCGACACCGCCTTGGCCTCTTGCGAAACGAACCTGATTTTGATTGAATCATTTGCTCACCCGGACCGTCTTCTCTTTGGCACGGATTTTCCTGGTAGATGCGTAATATTTCTATGCAATTCTTCTCTAATAATATTTTGAGTAGCAGTCACTACTGAAACGACAAAATGGTACACAACTCATTTGGAACGCTTTTACTGCGAGAAAGAAGCGAGGTTACAGGAGATAGTATCTGAAAATGCGCTGAAGTTGTTTCCAAGGTTCGATGGCACCGTCTACGTCTAAATGATACACGGATATACTATACACGATACCCTATTGTGTATGGCTGTCCTTGCGTACCGACAGTCCACACCTTCGCTATTAGCCTCCTTTCCGGTATATTATACTCCCCAACATTAGATCCAATTGTCGTTATTAACATTAATTATCATCATGCCAGACGAAGCCAACTAATGATTTTGTCGTAGCTTTCACCGTTAATTAAAAAAGGCTGTCCGTGGTGACCCTTAGGATCGAGGTATAAATTCTTCTTTATCCCATGCGAAGTGAGGTATTGTGTGACGCGCTGTTGTAGAATGAGCGTTTGATCCAAAATTTAACAAGAAAATCTCAAACCTGAGCTTTCACAATGATATCGTTTCCACCCAAAACAAAGAAGGTTTTGTTGTAATCACCAGCGTTGGGTATTTCTTCATACCAAAGGGCATTTGAAGACCAATCGTATTGCCGCTGCAGGAGATTTGCAATGCCGATCTCCGTGCCTACAAAATAACGCATGATCAAGTCGATACCCTGGCATTGGGATTGTGAGAAAACGGCACGGGAAACAAACTTGGAAAACTCACCGTAGTACACGGCCGGTAGAGGAAATTGTAGCAAACGTCTGCAACAAGGTCAAGACGGTGAAGAAAACATCACTGGAAGAAAGTACCTCCTTCCCAACAACAAAATGCTACGGGGTCAACAAAACATGACCGGGTAATCATATGAGGATAGTCCTTAAGCATCCAACCATGGCAGTATGTACCACTGTTTTCAACTCAGTGTTGAGATCCGCTATCGGACAATAACACACGTACTTTGAGTGACTCAGCATCGTTACTCCTTTCCTGACCTCCTTGTCTGTCAGTTTCTCCGATGAATTGACCGACTCGGAGTTGGTTAGGTCAGCCCAACCCAGGTGATCCAAAAGACGAGCCAGCAGCTCGGTCGTTCGTTCTCTGGTCATGGGATTTAAAAAGTTTGGGTGAAAGATATCCTGACTGACGTGAGGCTGCAATATGACGAGAAGGGGGCGGTCACTGAAATGCTGAAGAAGACGAGATAGCGCAAGTTTGTACTGAGATATTCCAAGTCCGAGTCCGTGGAAGAATACAATTGGCCTAGGCCCAGATGCAGGGTCCCAGGTATTTGGAATGTGAATGCCATATCTATAACGTGTTTTATTAGAATGGAAGAAGTCGGCAAGTGGGCGAACCTACTCCAGTCTATCAAAGGAAGAAAACTTGACACCATACTTGTTGCGCAAACGGGATTTTGCCATGTAGTTCAGCACGAAAACGAGTACATACACCATAAATGGACGACAGCACGCGTTAAATTTGTCGACACTTAGACGCACAGTCTTGATGTGAGGGGAATGCCCTTCGGGCACCGGTTTACCGACGCGCTTCTGAAACATTTCGACCACTGCATCCAAAGCGGCACGACGGTCTTCAGGTAGCGTCTCCAAAGGAGGCAGTGCAGCATTAAAGAGTGCCCAGTAAAGCCACTGCCGAACCTCGTGCAACCGGACTTGCGACCAAGGAACGAAACCAAACCAGCTAAATGTCGTAGTCAGCAAAGAAGACAAAGAACATGGCGTGTGACACACGTTCGGAAAGAGTTGCGAAAGTCAATCGCTCGGGGATCATCATGGTCGAGCTGTATGATGTCCTCTTCTGGACTTCCGGGTCTTGACTCGTCTAGAGACTCCGTGTCAAAGTCGTCCTCGGAAAGATTGGCGAGGCCCGACTTGATGACCCGCGTCAAAGCAACCCGTAGTTCCTCTACGCCTCGTATTGGCGTCGTAGTTGGAACGGACAAGCGCCACGAAAGATAGCTGTAGTAAATGCTAAAGAACACCTGTACGACGACCGGTCAACATCGGCTGTATATGTCTTGATTAATTAGATCCGAACAGACCTCGAACAGAGCAACAGCGAAAGCGGTGTTTGCTAGCCATTCAAAATCCCAGAAGGCAGAGGTAGCCGTCGCATAGATGACAAAACCCCAACAAGCTGGGACGACGAGCCAGACGGGGCCAACAGCGCCGAAGAGGACGAGGTAAAAGGTCCAGTCACGAGAGCGGTGCTGGTGGACGACCTCTGAGATATCGTGAGCCATCTAAGGGGGTCGTTGAGGGTCGTGAAAAACGAACGAATTGGTCGGAATGTTAGGTCTATAAGTAAAGCCAGGGAACGGACCCAGGTTTCCCCCCAGAGAATTTATTTAATTATAGTACGAACTGTCATTTTCATGTGATTCTCTCTCTGATAGATTGCTGCCACACGTCACGTGGCATATTTGTTTTCGGATACGGTCCCATCCGACCACATCTTCACCTCTACCACCTTCATCGACGTCTGCGATGTTCCGCAACGCGATTGCGGCCTCTGCACGCCCTGTGGTTTCTCGCGTACGTTTGTACTGTCTTTCCAGTGCATTGGACCTCATCTTCATGTCAGAGAACTGCCACGACACTCTCAGCCGGTTTCCCAAAAGTAACGCAAAGAGTATATTAACCTTGTCATCTTCTGTTCGCCTAACACTGACAGCGTTTCCTAGTCTCCGACGAAATACGGCGGCGTATATACCGTATGCTTTTCTTCATTTCCGTCGTCGTTGTGTCTGCCGACATATGAGCCGCTCAGGTTACACTTATACCCGGTGATGGTATTGGCCAGGAGATTACCGACTCAGTGAAGGAAATTTTCGAGCATGTCAACGCTCCTATTGAATGGGAACAATACGATGTCTCTGGCATGTCCTCGTCCGGCGAAGCTCTCTTCAAGCAGGCCATGGAGAGTCTGAAGAGGAATAGAGTGGGTTTGAAGGGTTCGTTTCTTTTCTCTTCCGGTTTCTCGCGCTTCCATGTATCTCCCTTCAGGTATCCTCTTTACCCCCATCTCTCAATCCGGCCACATCTCGTGGAATGTAGCTATGCGCCAACAACTGGACATTTATGCCTCCGTTGTCCTTTGCAAATCCCTACCAGGATTCCCTACCCGTCATTCCAATGTTGATTTCGCTATCATCCGAGAGAATACGGAGGGTGAGTATTCCGGCTTGGAGCACCAAAGTTATCCCGGTGTGGTTGAGAGCTTAAAGGTCTCCACCCGCGCCAAGGCCGAGCGCATTTCGCGTTTTGCCTTTGACTTTGCCCTCAAGAACAATAGAAAGGTATCCCCCTCGTTTGGTTCAGAACTGGCCGCATAATCTTACAACAATGCAGAAAGTCACTTGTGTGCATAAAGCTAACATTATGAAACTTGGTGACGGTCTTTTCCTCAACACTTTCCGACGCGTCGCAGAGGACTACAAATCGTCGGGCATTGCGTTCAATGACATGATTGTCGACAATACGTCAGCTTTCTTTCCTCTTATATATTGTCATGATACCATTATTGTGTGTAGTTCAATGCAACTTGTCGCCAAACCCGGACAGTTCGATGTCATGGTCATGCCAAACTTGTACGGCGCTATTGTCTCGAACATTGGTGCAGCCCTTGTTGGTGGCCCTGGCATTGTCCCAGGTTGCAATGTTGGAAGGGTCAGTATATATTGCGTAGGCCTAGGTTGAGATTGCTGACTGTATAGATAGGACTACGCGCTATTCGAACCCGGATGTCGCCACGTTGCGAGTGATATCATGGGCACGAACAAAGCCAACCCTGCCGCTATGATCCTGAGTGCGACGATGATGTTGAGACACCTGGGGTTAGTCTTGTCAATGAAATTCCTTTTGAAAAATGCTAAAAATGCATGATACTGCTAGACTCGACTCCATTGCCAACAACATTGCAAGCGCGACCTTCGGTGTCATCAATGAAGGCAAAGTTCGAACCGTCGACATGGGAGGTACGCTAGTTTCTTTCGATGTGTGACAAGAGATAGTAAACCTGTTTCAAGGATCTGCCACAACCTCGGAGTTCACTTCAGCGATTATCAAAAACCTCTGAACGGGCCACCATTTGGTCGTTTGAACATCGGATATGTCGTAGAATACATTACATCTAAGCCTATAAGGCCGATCCTACAATTTGCCTACTCGCTTCCTAAGCCAATTGAGTTTTCATCTAATCGTCTTAACTCTTCTGTCGTTTGTGTGCTTGCTCGTCGCTTGATGATGCACCTTCATCATAATGTACAACCTGTACAACGTCAGGTGATGATACTTCCTTCGATGTGCCAGCTGCTTCCGCGGCTTTCACGGCTGGATCCCGCAGGTTTAGTATGGTTTCGCATCTGACTTCGGATCTCTCTCCCCACGCGTTTACCGAGGGTCGAAATTCGGTATACAGTGCCCAGCCCTTGTTATTGAGTTCCTTCGGAGTGAAGCTTCCTGCTAGCAGTCGTAATGCCCCAATGATATGGGGCGTTGTTTGACGGAAGGATCGAGATATGTAGGAGAAAGGAGAACTGGGTTGAGCTGGTTTGCTGTTGAGCAGGGCGCGCCATTGATTGGACTGAGATTGATAGAGGGGACTGAGTAAAATTTATGAGTCCAGCCCCTGAGATAACAAAGAAACGTACATTCTAGTGTGATTGTCAGAAACATTTAAAATTTGATAGTACCCGGGCACGAACCTTCTGCCCATCAACTCGACGTAAGGCTGTGAGCCGCCTCGTATTGCATCCAAGCCCTTCTGTTTACCCTCCTTGTATATGCCTAGTGATACGCCTTTGGAGAGAGCATTCATTTCGGTGTATACTGACGCTTTTTGGATCACGGTCCTGGTAAATCAATGGAATTCATTCACGGTCGTCTTCACGTGCAACGCACCGATGCTCAGAGCCTCTTCTCTCTGAAACCCAAGTCGTTCAGCGACAATCATGGCCCACGCGGCCATCAGAGGTGCGCGATTGATAACAGTACTCTTCTTGAGGAGGATCTGCGTATAATTGAATACGATAGTAGGCTGTAGAGATGAAATGCTGACCTCTGTATCCAAGACTTCGTTGAAATCCAAACTACCGTATTTCGCAGCTTCGTCAGTGGGGCCGTTCGGTAAGAATTCGTTGACGTCGTCAGCTTCACGTTTCCGCTTCTTCTTAGTTGGTGTGGACTGGTATGATGGAGTAAGACCTCGGAACTCAGAAGGCTAAGGAGCATCGAGGCAGACCAGCTTTTCAACAGTGGTCATGGGCTGGTCACTAGGGCCGGCCTCTTGCTGAGAGTCAGAGTTGAACCCAGCCTTTCGAACAGCCGACAGGACATTCTTGCAGTCATCCTTGTCGTTAATACCGCACGCCTTGAGTTTGAGTTCAGTCAAATATGAAAGCTGGGCAGGAGTATTGAAAGTCTTGTATCTGTGTGAGCCTTATGAGTCAGTCCTGTGCCCAAACCTGGATTGAAGTCCAAGTCGTACATTTTGCCAGATATTTGCATTGCCTTTTGCACGGGCAGGCCGTGAGTAAGGATCTTGAGGTACTCGGGAAGGGGAATCTTGGAATTCGCCATGAAGGTGCTTAAATAAGAAGGAAAGACAACCGCCATGTTCTGGATGACGACACAGCTTGGACCGGAACCGTGATCGTGTTCTCTTTTTGCTCTCCATGTCACCCAAAAACGAAGACAAGGACGAATATGTAGACGGAGAAGAAGAATATGACGAAGAAGATGACGACGACGACCCCGATACTTTCAAGATCATTGAACCCCATCCTGAGCCCACGACGGAACTATTTACCACCATGGACCTGCATGGTGCGAGCAAATGATATTATATGCATCTCTTTGACTGATGTATCCCTCAGACTATATTCATGAAGGCATGGTCGATCTGAATCCAACCTGGCAACGAGGTATGTGGACTACTGTCATTGCAATACTGCTCTTTCCTCATGTCCGACAGACGTCGTATGGTCAGAAGCAAAACAAAGCTTATTGATAGACTCAATATTCCGAAACTTCTACATTCCGCCTGTTGTTTTTGCTGCAACCTTAGATGATGATGGAGAGGAAGTACGGGTCTGCGTGGACGGCAAGCAGGTATGCTCTCAAAACTCTCTACCTTTTGCATCATTCTGAATATCAAATCTAGCGTCTAACATCAATACAAAAGTTTATTGATGGCCAAGTAGGCTTTTTTTGCTTGTGATCAACGAACACGTCTGAATGTTCGTACACAGATACCGTGTACGCCGGACAATCATACCCCGTCGCTCGTTGCTGAGTATAATTAGGTAAGGACCCAAGGTCCAGGAAGAATTGGTGGTACACAACGTCGCAATCGACGAAGAGTTCGCGCGCAGAGCTGCCCGAACAATACAAAGAACTCTTCGCAAAGAAAGTGATGCCATGCGGTGAGTCTGACAATGACCTATCTCATGCGCATTCATTTATAGGCATCTCCTAGTTCTTTATACCGCTTTGACTGAAAGTGCTGTCAGAGACATATTTCAGAGGGTACAACTAGGTGTAGCATTGACGCCAGCTGGTATGTTGACTGACTTGCATTCTAGGTATCTCATGAGACTAAACATGTTTATCAGAGCGGCTACAGGCGATATCTACACCGTACTCCGAGTAAGTTCTTTTGGTGCCCGTGTTATTAATGCCACTGAGATGCGCATCAGATGGGTTGGGGATCTTGTTCAAAAGTTCCTTCGTGTCGACGGCGGCATATCCGACTACATGGTCTGGGACACAAAACGCAGCCGCGATTTTTCCAATCTTGCCTACGCCATGTTTTGCTGCGATGTCATTCAGACGCGTCCCATGTTAGCAGCTGCGAAACTTGAAAACTGGCTTAATCGCCAGGATCCTCCACGCGAACAGCTAAAGAACGAGATGCAGACCTTACTGAAGAGCCTTTGTCAGATTGTTTCAGATAAGCGATATAACAATGCCTTCAGCAAGGTGTCCGAGCGAGTAGCTCCAGTTGAATTCGTCTTTATATGTGAGTTCGTATCTTCGTGATCAATTTTTTGAGTGATTCGAATAATTGTAGGCGTTTTGGTGTATGTCATGGCCTCAGATCCCTTGGAGGAAAAGGCGAAGGCTATACACAACCTCCGCTCTGCTGTTCGTTCTTCATTTGACGATATACGGATGCGCAATGACATCTGTACATATATGTGGGACGCTGTCTACTCGTTGAAGCACAATCCATCCGCAGTACCGCGACTGTATGTGGGATCTCCCTCAAAAAAATCGAGAAAGAGGAAGTCTGAAGCCATGGGTGGGGATGACGATGATTTTCGCCCTGATGGGTATGGAGTTAGAAATCTTCCTAAAGCTGTCAAGACACGTTCCAGAGCACGGTAGCTTGTTTTTATCATGTAGAATTCTTTGTGATTGATGCTATCACTGCATTGAGCACTACAATTGCTATGTAAACTACCATCTGTATCCGAGATAAGATTGTGATAGTGAAGGTCCTTTCACGTAGCATACTTGTGTGACGCGGTAGCTTCCCCAAAGGATTGAGCGTCCCCATTGACGCGTCGTTTGGCTCTCTCGTCCATTCTCCCACCTCGCTCACCGCAACTTCCAAGGTCGTTTCCGCATTCTTTTTCGACCCACCCACCTACTCCCTTCAGTGCATGGTGTTTCCGGATTCGGTTGTCCCGTTTCTGGCCTACCGCGCGCTCCAGACTTGACATGCGACACGTCGGTATCCCGACTGTTCTCAAGGTCTCGACTTCCCTTGGTACTTCTACCTTACCGCACCTTCTCTTGCAGCCGACTTCCTCCTTTCCTCGCGCCGTCAAGTCTCAGACAAACCACCAATATACAGTAGTATATTGGTGTTCATTCATTCATTCATCCTACGCTAATTACATTCAGAACTAGAACGATAATTAGCTTATTTTTCCAGTTTTGTCGGTTCTAAGACGTCTTAGTATGAATCTATACCTGCTCTGAAGGGTACTAGTGTGTAGGAAGTAAGTTCAGATGTCGTATTTCAATCAAATTTTCCATGAGTTCCTCGAGACTTCATATGCCGTGTCAGCACTTCCATCCGGCGGAAATGGTGAGCGGCAAATGCTTCCCTCCTTCTCTTACGGGAGACGATATGGCTATGCTGCATTTGACACGGACAGACGTCTCAAGTAAATTAGAGAACATGAATTCGAAGAGAAGCGTCCCTTTCTCGAAAACGGACACATTGCCGTAAGATATGTCCTCGATGAAATATCGTAACAGAGCAGCGGTGACTGTCCTTGGTACATGCACGGCGCTGGTTGGGATACCAATAATGTAGTAGCGGAATTAACGACCGTATCTTTAAATATCCCTTAATGAATGTACGAGTTTGCCGACGTTAATGTGTCCCAGAAATTGCTGGATACTCATTAGGTAGTCCCGTTCAAAGTGGCGGAAAAGTTAGACTCGCTAGCCAGTCGACGTTCACAAGCTTACATCTCACGTGGCTAATTCCTAATGTGGTTGTTTGGTTGATTGGTTGAGTTTGACATGGTTTTCGGTTGCGGTGAGCTTGTGACGAAGCCACGAGCCACGTGGGCGGAACGCCGGCTGGTAAACGAGCCTACGGAAAAGTGTCTGAACTTATATTTGGAGCCGGCCTGTGCCACAAACAAAAATCTTGTCTGCTCCTACTATCATCATGTCAGAATGCGATTTATATTTTTCCACGTCGTCCAGTACAGAATCCAGCTCATTCAAGCTCATTGAGCTACCGCCCGACCTTTGCAAGCTAATTGAAAGCGCCATCGAAAGTTCAAACCCTCTCCGGTAAATGACAATCGAAATTCTTCTGTCAACTCAATTGAAGTTCTCGCCAGGTTCACAGTTCGAGGCCAGACAGGCGATGATGCTGTCTTATGCACAAATGACACGACGTACACCATGCGCTCGGTTGTTCTGTCCAATTCTGTTCTGGTCGTCACCCCCCCCAACGCGTCCGATCTTGGTTTCTCCGACGACAGCATCGTTATACGCGATCAAGTAAACGAGATCCTTGAATTGGTGCCTACTGTTCCCAGATTGCATAAGCTTTCGGCTATGCTGAGAGGAAATGAATACGATGAGCAGTCAGCCGAAGAGGATATGGATGACGACCAGGAGACAAATGTGAGTTGTCTGCACTGCTCGACGTGTTTTTCTCGTTAACGCGGCTTGAAAGAGGAACAGAGTCATGTTTGAAGATGCACGTGGTGTTATTCAAGCAAGCGATACGGAACTATCGCGTGGACTTCGAGATATGCATATCCTGATCGTCAACGGTAAGTACATCTTCACACCCTCTCGACAACTAGCTCATGCCGTCACAGGTGAACTAAGACCCATCGCACCTACTTATCTCAAGAGTATACTAGAAATGATTATCAGCCTTTTAGTCTCCCATTCGTTATCCCACGCTGCAATAAGTGTCGAGGTTCTCTCATCTGCACTCGCGGATGTGCACGAGGTTCCCCGGACCGTATCTACTCAAGTCATGGGCTGGTTCGGTGAGATACGCCAAGGCATCTGGAAGATGGATGTGACGAGTGTGGTACGAGAAGTTGGACTAAATATATTACGGCCGTTCAAGGTTTGTGCTCCACTTTTACCGGTGTAGTGGTCTGACCGCAGTCGGGCAGGACAACCCAATTCCCGAGGACGAACTCTTGGCGACTTGGAGATCTGTCGTCGGTGATACTTTTGAATCTTTTGTGTCTGTGGAGCTTCTATCTGTGCGGCTATTTATCAACTGTGTCTTCATGTTTGTTCATTTTCCTTCAGGGTAATTATCTTACGGCACCATCAAGTAACGATCTCCTCAAGTATTTTCCATCTTCCGCTTTGCCCGTAGAACCTGCGCCTCGTTTCGCGGATCTTTTCCTCTCGCAGTCACGCTGGAAAGCCGAAGACATTGCACCGTTCCTTGCCGACATTGCTGTAAATTCCAAAGAGAGAGATAAATTACTCCTCAAGTACGCTAGGTCGATAAATGACTCCGGGACGGTGTGGTACACATCTAGAGCTCAGTATAACGGATGATCGCAAAAGATTTTAGATTAATGCCCTCATTTTGATACAATAGTTGGTCGAGTGAAGACCGTTGTTGATTCTGACACGCCAAGCCTTCCACCGCTGCTCTTCAGTGACTCACCTTCTCAAATGTTACGATGGTTCGCACAGTGGCTGCATTTCGCGGCCGGACCTTGTGAGTAAAAATACCCCATTTGTTGTGTCCAGGTCCTGTCTCGTAGCCGTGCTACAGATTCTCCTTGAGTGGCAGAAAGAGCTCAGTGTCAAGGACTAAATTAAGTTTGAAGATCGACAGATGAACTGTCGCATGTTATACTGTATCGCCTCATGGCCGCCATCTGGGGACTTGTATGAAATAGTGGTTGTCCACGAGACACAACAGTGTTCGGGGCAAGGGAGGTCGTATGCATTTAGTAGGTTGAAATAGGGTACCCTGAAATGTTCATGCAGTGGCTTGCGGTGCTATTAATTGTGCGGTCAGGCGCAGAATGGGCGGGCAGTAGCTACTTTAGATAAAGACCTGGGTTAAGTGTGGTTCTGCCATTAGACAATTCTGCGGTCGAACGAAAACTGTAATATAGGGGATGCATATGCACGATCAGTCCTTCCATTATGAAATCGAGGATACAACACAACACAAAGCGTAACATTTTCTGTACAAGTTTCTACTTTAAGTCTACCGTCACATATCTACTTGTCAAGGAGAGTGGTCTCAACAATGATACCGGTGACACGGTAAGGGTCTGTTCCAAAAGATCATCAGCATCAATCATTTTCAATCAAGAACAGAACACACCAATATTGGATGCAGGACGCCTGTCCTCGAGATAACCATATCCCTGAGCGGCAACATGACGAGGAACACGGATAGAAGCACCACGGTTAGCAACACCAGAGCTGAACTGACTGATGTGGCCCGTTTCATGGCGACCTGTCAACCTGAGTTCATTGTCCTCTCCGTACACAGCGATGTGCTCGTTATGCTTCTTGCTCAGCTTCTCGATCGCAGCCTCAATCGCCTGCATTCCTCCGGGCTCACGCATAGCCTTCGTGCTGTAGTTGGTGTGGCAACCAGCACCGTTCCAGTCACCGGCCAGGGGCTTAGGGTGGAAGGAAACTTTGATGCCCCACTGTTCAGCAATGCGCACTAAGAGGTAACGAGCCATCCAGAGATGATCACCCATCGAAATACCCTCGCAAGGACCGACCTGGAACTCCCACTGCGATGGCATGACTTCAGCGTTGATACCACTGATATTGACACCGGCATACAGGCATGCGCGGTAGTGGGCTTCAATCACATCACGGGCAAAGACCTTGCCGGCGCCTGTTATTAAGATCAGGTCACAATGCCTGCGATGCAGATATGATAGGCGTACCAGCACCGCAGTAATAGGGACCCTGAGGTCCGGGGAAACCGCCCTTGGGCCATCCGTAGGGGTGACCGTCGAGGTCGAAAAGAGTGTATTCCTGCTCAAGACCAAACCAAGGCTGGGCGTCTTTCGCCTGATCCATGGCCTTCTTGGCGTGATGACGGAAGTTAGTTTTGTTGGGGGTTCCATCGTTGTTGTAAGTCTCGGCAAGAACGAGAATATTGTCACCGCCACGGAAGGGATCCTTGAAGATGGCAGCCGGACGGAGGTAGACATCAGAGTCATGACCAGGGGCTTGGTTGGTGGAAGAGCCGTCAAAGTCCCAGATACGGAGGGTGCCAATATCGGTGACCTTCTTGCTCACGGTCTATATAATAACGATGAGCGGAACATCCGGGTTAGTGGTAGCACCACACTGACCGTAGTCTTCGAGCGAAGACCACCGTCACCATCGATCCAGACATCTATGGTACGATTAGATATGACTCGAGAGGAAGGAAGATGCATACATTCAGCCTGGACCTTCTCGCCTTGGGGGAGGGCAAGGTAGGGCGCAAGGAGATCATTGTGATAGGCAAAGGCCATGGCGAGCGACGAGGACGAGGAGATGGTGGTGGTTGGGTAGAGGGTTATAATGGACGGGATTTGTACCGAAAATGGGGGCCTTTTATTTAAATGTGATCCCGCCAGGCACCGCCTCCGATTGGATGATATGGGAAGATTTCGGCCCAATTTAGCCTGTTCCGGTTTCCCGCTTCGTCGCGCTTGGCACTGAGAAGGCAGCAGAGAGACGTCCTTACTCCGTCCACGGCGTCCGTGCTGCTTCGTAGCTTCAATTCAAGTTCCATTTCAGCCTGAATGGATCAGATTTGCATCCGGTACGAGCCTCGACTCGGCCGAACGTTGCGGCCGGACTTCCGATGGTGGCGCCCGGCCAACCACACCTTTCGTATTACTGCCTTCCGTCTTTTCCGAAACTCCTCGTGCATATATATTACCATCGAGAACTTCTTGTAACAGTATCTGCATAGTCCAACAATTATGAAATGGCTAGCTCCTGCGCTACATCATGGGACCTTGACAAAAAAAAATTCAAGATATGCCTTCAATTCAATCCAAATACGAAGAGGGTCCTAACCGACGCGTGATCCCAATCGTCCTATCGTGTCTTCCGAGTTCTCCTGCTCCTCTACAGTGTCGGATTGTGTTACCTGAGAAGGGTGTCAGTGTCCACATGGAACTGGAGCTAGCTGCATACCACACGGAGCACGGATTTCTTTGATGACTCCTGTAGCTCCCCAGAAATGATCAGCTCATCCAGTATCTAAGCAGCACACATTAGCTGGAGTCACACAAGATGTCTCCCACCGACGTACAGCATAAGCTTTCTGAAAGTTGAAGATCCTGGATGAACGTTCAGCAACGTTGTTATCTCGCAGTCATCAACCTACAGGTCCAGCTCGCAAACCTAACAAACACGGTCAGGCAAAGATTCTCAGTTACGGAAATTTGGTCTCACATTCCCGAAATACCGATCCAGCACTTCCACGTATCGATGAATGATCTCCAGAGTCACCAACTCATTGTCACTTGAACCAATTCCACACACGAAGAATAAAGACGCATATCGACGGTACACCACCTTGGTATCTGCAGCGACAATTAACATCTCTTTATCCTTTCTGAAAGGTTAGGCCAGCGTACCCTTATATTCCAAGAAATTGCACATCCTCGTCCGGCGAGCTAATACAAGTTGGGTGACATCTTTGACAATTTTTGCCTTTGCTTTGGGTGGCATTGTGGTAAACCATTTCGCTAGGCGAACTTTGCCTGTTTAATATATGTCAACTTGTCGTCAAACGATGCATTCAGTAAGTACTACCTTGCCGTGAAACGAGGAGGATGTAGTTGATCATTATGGAGGGTTTGTCGTCACGCCTGTCACGACTGACGTCAGAGCTAATTCTGCCAAATGCAAGTCTCGAAGACTTTATGTAAGTTGCCTGAGGAATAACGTATATTCGTGTGTACCGTATAATCATCCAAAAGCCTATTGGATGCCTCAAGATGGTCTTGCAACAGAAATAAGTCCATGTACAACAAATATTGCAGGATAAAGAAATCGAAAGTACGCAAAGATTATCGGAAGGTATTACGAGGAAATCACCTGAAAATGGCTGCAACTCAGCTCCCTACAGACAAGGCAGCGGTCGATGGCCAACAGTTCAGATCGCCGAGAGAATCCATTACCGTCGAACCTTGATCACCATTCTCTCATAAAAATCACCGTTCAGTGCCTTCCAACGCCCCCCAGCACGAGCCTTAATTGCACACAGCTCTCGCATAGCCATGTCCCAAGGAAACCTTGTCCACTTTGTTCCAGCCCTAGTGCGCTGCTCCACGTCGAATAAATACGCGTACGAAGCCTTGATCATAGTCGCCTCCGTCCCCGTTACGGCCGCCAACGATGAAGGCTTTGCAGCAAACTCCTTGGACAGTGCCCTCAATTCATCTTGCCTGATCTCAATCGGCAAGTCAGTGAACGCCGCCCCCTTTTTCCTGCCGTGGACGCTGTTAACCTGGCTGCGATGTTTCTGGTATACACTTTGCACATGCATTTTGATAGCGTTCAGATCTTTAAGTCTATCCTCGTTCTGCGACCTTTCTGCAAGTGACCATGCTGCGTCCCATGGAGCAGTGAGTTCCTCGTCCGCAACGAAGACAGAACAGGCGTTCATCTTTTGCTCCACCTTGCTCAACTGAATTTCACCTTGCTTCTTCGCGTAATCCTGGATGATATCCATGACAAATTTTGTGCCAACAAGTGGCCTGGCTCTAGCAGCGTTGGTTTCATCAGTATACACTTCCTTCGGATTCTTCGAGAATTCCTTCCATTGAAGAAGTTTTTGAGCGTACTTCTTCCGATCTTTGGACAGCACATGTGGCGAGACCTTCAATCCAGTCTTCGCCCCGTCAAGAATGAGACTGAACCTACGAAGGGATTGTTAAAAAGACACGTAATTGGAAAGAAACCCCTCACATGTGAGCCAAACGTAGAGTTTCGGGATGAGCATAGCCCTTCGTGTAAGTCGAAACATCATGCATGTTGGAATACGCTCCAACGACAGAACTATCGGTGAGACCTCGAAGAAGAAACTCTTGCACTTCATGAATGTATGCTGCCATACTGACCGATTCACGAGGGACTCGAACCAGAAAAGCCCCAACTTTCTCGTTGGTCGTCGTCTCGAAATCCTTTTCCAAGTCGTCAGGTGGCAATGACAGGGTAAAAGATGGGTTCACAAAGGGCTTCACAAGCTCTGGCTGGAAGATGAGGACCCCCTTGTCACCATCATAATCACCTTGGAAATTACGGTCAACAGGTTACCTTTGGGAAGGAAGCAGTACAGCTTACCTCCTGAAAGAATTTCAGCTGCACGGTGTAAGCCTTTGACCGATAGAATAATTACATCCGTCCTGTTTCGCAGACGAGGTTTGTCCACACATCTCCACTTCACCACATCAGTCGGAAGCTTGCATGGATGGCGCGTTAGTAATACATCTCCAAGAACCATGTCGGTCTCTAGCCCGTCAGGACCTATCAGATTGCGCCTTGAGCTTTTGAAGAACACTTCTCCTTCCTGTAGTTCCCCGTCTTCATCTGGAAAAACCATTCAAGTACATCCCTATACAAAAGGAAGCAGTCACCGACCTGGGACAATGAATGCCGTGACAGACATTGGTACATCGATGCGATATGATCTCACGTAGTTATCAATGGCTGATTTGATGATTTTGTGTAGTTTGTCCTTCAGAACTGAACAATTCTTTGGAGTAAAGCCTGCGTCAAGCAGATACATAACCTGGGAGGGAAGTATAAATCATCTGGATAAAAGCAAAGGAACAAGCAACTTGCTGTCTCCTCGAGGACCGAAGGACATCCCGAGACTTCATCATTCCACCACGCAGTGGATCGCTCACTACTGATTTGCCAAATACCATCTTCATCTTCATCATCAAAATCTTCCGTTTGCCGATCGCCATAGCCTTTCACCCTTGACATGCTTGTCTCCCGCCGGGCAGCGCGCGCAGTCATTACCCCGCCCCGCTTGCACAAAGCGGACCATAGATCAAACATCGCATCTTGCCCATCCCATGTCATTAATGGAGTGACAACACTGTCCTCAAGTCCCTTTTGGAGCAATGTTTCAAATGCTGATGTTGGTATGCCATTGTGCCATAGGTTAATGATGACTTCTGTCGAGAGCTGACAGGAGACGCGGGCATGGGATGATCGCAGAACATCTATAACCCTTAGGGCGGGATCTGACAAGGCTGGGTATTGTATTTTCGTCTGAGACGGTCGAATCCAGACGCAAGGTTCATGGCGGTCGTCGCTTGGGTCATGATACAGCAGGCCCTTGTAACAAATTATTGTGTCCCATCCGTGTGCAGATAACTGAGAGTGATACCTTGTTCCCGTTTATTCGGCACTGGATGGCCGTGGGCCAGTCATCCCAGTCGAACTTCTTCTTCAGCTTCAATAGGGCGGCCTTGTTTATCAAACCTGCGCCGTCTGTCATGTCTGACCCCTTGGACGATACTAATGGAATAAATCATTATCCCATCCCCGGCATTCGGAAGACTATGATTGCTTACCAACATCCTTTATCTGCATGATCTGTTTAGCCTCAAGTAATATTCCTGGGGCCGAATTGGACAACCCTAATGCGAATCGCGCTGACCACTTGGTCATTGTCTAGCAGATGGTTACCACTGTCGAGGAGATACAAACCAGGAAAAAAACTTACTTGGGAAGTATTTTCAATGATAGGATTATGCCAGTCCAGAAAATCAACTAGTGATATTCTGTCTGGCCGAAATCTCTGTGGAGAGATTTGGGAGCCCTCCACAACCTCATTGGTCATGAACAGAAAAACACTCTTGTCCTTTTCGTAGAATGCACGAAAGACGAAACCATTCAAGATGAATGGATGCTTGAAGAATGAAACGAGTTCCTTCTCGTAAGAAAGACATTCTTTTGTGACTTTGACCCGTAGAAATGATTTGGAGCCGAATTTTCGAGCGAAGCGGTTAGAAGGTCCTAGTTCTGCTTGTTCTAAGACGATTTTGAAGGAAGGTGAGGATCCTTTTGCAGATGTTTTCTTGAGCTTTCCTCTGAAGTTTACCTTCCCACCATACCAGTGATCGTTAGCTTGGTTAAAACCAAGACAGCCGTTAGTGTCTTTCTTCAAAGCCTCTTCCTCTAAGTCCAGTTCCTTCCCCGGATTCTGAACAGTGTTTCAGCTGAGTTGAGGAAAAGTTAAAAAAATGTTACCTTCGCCTCTTTTTCTTTGCTAAATGCTGTGCTACCAATAACCGTGCTTGTGACTGAAAAAATATAAGAGCCCATAACACTGATGAATCATTGCTTAGCATTGTTACCTTGCATGAGAGCCTGAGCGACAAGAGGAACACCGTCATGGTTCGACTTTCCTTTAAGTTGATCAAGAACGTCGATCAAGATATCAGAGTATTCGATAGCACCCGTAGAAACGAGACGCGCTATTTCATACTGTATGCCGTATTGAAGGTTGCGGGCTTGAAAACAGATATGATACCGAGGATTGTGAGCCTAAGTGTAGAAACGAAATCAGCACTGTATCAATACGCTGGACAGCACCTCACAATAATGATGGGCTCATCTGGATTCGCGGCGGTGTCAGCAAATGGGTTATCAGGGTCATGGGGTGGGGACCCTCGCATCCGCTTTCGCGGAGTATCTTTAGCAGAAATATTATGGTGCCGTTTTCCAAGCGACGATGCAGACGGTTCTCCTGCTGAAACAGGCTCTTGAGCTGCCTCAAGACGTTGTGTAAGGTTCGATTTCTGCTGGCTGCTCTCTCGACTGTTCAAATCGTCTCCATCATACTCATCGATGAGGTCTACAAATACGTCGTCGTCTGTATAGGTGGATTCCTGCTGAGGATATTACGGCGAGTTATGAGGCTCCAACAGAAAAGGATTACCGCATCCGAGACACCGTTGGCTCTCTCGTCAGTTCCCTCGTCGTCGCCACCTATTTCGCGATGGTCAGAACGTAGTGTCACGAGAAATAATCATCAAACCATCATGGTCTTCGTCCAAAGTGTCAGCGACACGGTCCACTGGATGCTGGTGGCGGTGGGGCATCAGAATAGTTGGCAAAGACCAATTTCATAACGTACACAATATACGTTTCCTCAGGACGAACTGTTCAAGCGCTTCTGTTATGATGCGATCCTTAACAAGCGGTCGACTAGAAGTATTTGTTGCTTCTTGGCTTCTTGTGTAGCGTGCTGTGTGATTGGATGTACCAGGGCTTGAGCGACGTCGTGGGTTCTGCTTCCCTTCGGCTTGTAATCAGAGCATGGCTGTCTAAATAACTACTGCAGGAAGCGATCTGAGTATCTCTGTAAGCAGCGTCTTCACAGCAAAGTTCGAATTCGAGCAGCGCGGATGTCGACGACTCGGATCAAAAACGCTAAGCGCCACCTCGACCACGTGCTCAACTCCCTCCTGCTCTCATTAGTGTCCTACCATCATGTCCTCTTTCTTTGGCCTGTAAGACGCTCGCAATCTCGGTATTCTCAGCGCTGATTTATCACATCTAGTGGGAAAACTCGTACATTCAAGCCCCGGAAGGATGTCCCTGAGGGTACTAAGCAATATCAGCTGAGAAAGTACGCCGAAGCTACGCTAGTCAGTATACTATTTTCTTGGATACACTTCAGCATTAGAATATGCCTTAGGGATCTGGAAACCTCAGGCTCGCAGTGCAGCTACCCGAAGGCGAGGACACCAATGAATGGTTAGCGGTCCACGGTTCGTGCCTTGCGGTCAATATCGTTTGAATCCATCTTAATCGCCCCATCAGCCGTCGATTTCTTTAACCATCTGAACATGCTGTATGGCACTATTACAGAGTTTTGCACGCGCGAAGAGGTGAACCTGCAACCAACCGCCCTGCCATCGTCGTACTGAAAGCGATCAGTGTCCCATAATGTCTGCAGGACCTAGGTGCTTCTGATTTACTTTCCTGAAAGTTGGCTTTACTCATAGCGTCTAGATACGAATATTTGTGGGAAGATGGCATCAAGTACAAACGTCCAATAAAGCTCACAGCCCCTGAATATGTCGATGCACTGATGAACTGGGCACAGAACCTGCTCGAAGATGAGGCGATGTTTCCTAACAAGATTGGTATGGAGATGAGCACATTTGATTCCAATCTCATTGCTTCCAGGTGTCCCTTTCCCAAAGAATTTCCGCGACACTGTGCGGACCATTGTCCGTCGCTTGTTCCGCGTGTATGCACACATATATAGCAATCACTTCGATCACATATGCGCTCTCGGCATAGAAGGTACGTGGAAACTCGTATCGTTTGACCAGAATTAACGTTATTATCTGTTAGCCCACCTCAACACGAGCTACAGACATTTCTTCTTATTTATCAACGAAGTAGGCCATGATCTGGTCAATTTACGGCACTCCTACTAATCTTTCTCTAGTTTGACCTTGTCGACAAAAAGGAGCTGGCTCCGTTGGACGAACTCAATGATGCCATTTTAGCAGAGGACAAGGCCAGGTAGATGTAATGTAAATGCTTATACCCAAGTTGCGGTTTGGATGCTTGTAAGCTAATTTGAATCGATGAGAGATAGTACGTCATATTTGAAAATGTAATACAGGTCTATTCGTGTATCATTAGACGAGTGAATTTGGATACAAACAAATATGCGAAAAGAATAGTGTACAACCAGCGGTTGGTTGGAAACTGTAAAGAGGAAAGGAGTCCCTGGAAAGAGAAAACCCTGATAATCGATAGCGTAAACAGAGAGTAATACAAATCAGTTTCGAGTGGTATCGTGGAAATGAGACTTATGTGGTGTCAATTGCGTTGATAATGATGACCCACAGAGAGCAGAATAATGATACAGGTACTTGAGAGTGGAATGCCAGGACGTATAGTTCAGAAATCTAAAGAGCAGCCGTGGGTGTGATCTGTTTGGTTATCGTGGCGAGGAGAGTGAGGGCGGTTGCAGATAAGGCATGATAGAGTGTGTGTGATGCCTTAGATAGTCCGCTTAACTATACTCCACTGAACGACGAGATCTTTGACGCGCACAGTGAGTGCCTCCTTGCAAGCAGAACACGATAGATGCTCCGCTAGAGGGCTCAGGGCGTTCTCTAGGGTGCTTGTGGCGAGATCTAAAATAGATAGAACATGAGCATGTCAAACAAGAACAAGTAACGTAAGATATGCATACCAGGCCGTGCCTCCCATGCGAGATACGCAGAGGCAAGCGCCCATGCTCGAGCCAACCTTTTCTGTTCCTCAAAATCACACCAAGGGGTCGGAGGATGGGGATGAGGAGGGGGGAGTAATATCCGTTTCAATGCATCGGCACGCCCCATATGCAGGAAGAATAGTCGCTTGAGGTATCGTGGACCAATTTGGTCCACGAGTGAGTCCGTGAGACCCGGAAGGTGATATGAAAGCCTGTGAGGAAAATTAGAATCTGTACGAGAAAAGAACTAATACTCACAAATGGGACGAGGTTGATACTGCAAGGTCATACAAATTGTAACACGCCGCCAATGCGTATAGGTCAATGGGGACGAGAGGGGCATGTGACAGCAGATGGGAGTAAAGTGGTGTCGATGGTGATATAAGAGATATGACGTCGATACCATAACCTGGGAGCTGATGGACCGCAGCCACCAAAGTTTCAAATGTGGGTGAATAGTGCATGCAGGACATCCGATACGCAGTGTGCAGGATGACATTGAGGACTGGAGCTGTCTCGGGCGCATGCACGACCACATTTTGCTCCTTCCCATCGGACATTACAGATAGTGGAATCAAAGATTTGAAACGATTGTTTGATACCCCAAGTAATACGTGGGTATGAACGTAGAAAAATACCGAGTCCGAGGACAAAAGCGTCATATCTGGTGGTAGGGAATCGTTCTGCGCACCGGGATAGAACGTTGTCGAGACAGAAACGAGGATGCTGTCTTCTGGAGTATCTTCGGCTGTCGGAGAGCCATTCATCGATTCCTGTCCAGTGTGAGACCAAAGATAATAACCATTGAACCATGTAGGCGTTACCGGGGGTGTTGGGACCTGCGTCGGCGACCCGTCCGAGCGGTGATCTACGCGTCTCTTCTCTTCATACGTACTGGAAGAGCCAGGCGAGCTCAATGCTACTGGCTCCGACGCAAAGGAGAGAACCGAGTCCCAATTGTTAGTGTCCATGGTACTGAGACCAATCGTGGCGGCAGGTCTGGAATGCTCGAAATAAACAAATATTTCAAGAAATAACTCTCTGTCAGAATCGGGATGAAAAGAGGAAAGGTCGTAGGAAGGAAGGGTATGGAAGAAACGATAGAACGGGCAACGATGATGCCCCAGTTCAGTGTATTGATTAGCTAATCTCAAATGCTATACGCGTGCGTCGATCACGCGGTGGACGGATTCCTTAGAATAGTTATATCAAGTCAAGACTATAGACGTCGTATACCGCAGTTCTGAGACCGTTACTGTAATTTTTTTTACCGAGTGGAAAGCTCATATTGGATTAATCAGCACTTAGCTATCAGCGTCACCGCAGCGGCAGTAATCTCACTCCACTCGATCATATCCTACTACCCGTGATCCCTGAGTCGGACCGGGTATCTCCCTGTTTTATTTTGTGTATTCTCTCGCGTTTCCCAAAGTCAGAGTCATGTATCTCCTGTGCACAGGGTAAAACCTTCATGATCTCGCACATGTAAGAAGTACTGACCATGTTCGCTAGACGTTTGGCCGTAGACACAGCATTTAGTTTCTCTAGCACTTGAGCCTCAGGGATATTCATCTCGGTTAATTGCATGTCTACGGAAGCTGTCAGATGCATGCAAAAGTACAATGGCACCAATAGCTCACTGATTCGACCCTCTATCCGCAATACCCGGTCCTCGTCACGTTCAGTTACAAAACTGATAGCGACACCTCCTTTACCTGCGCGCGCCGTTCTACCAACTCTGTGCGTGTATTCCTCCGACTCCATGGGCATGTCCCAATTTATTACTAGCGCGACATCTTCAATATCGAGACCACGACTGCCCACATCCGTTGACACTAGAACGGGTACCACCGATGACCGAAATAACGAAAGTGATGAAAGTCGTTCCCGCTGCGTCAGCCGCGAATGCAAAGCCGTACTTCGTATTGATAGTGTCTTGAGTACAAGTGTCAGATAGGCTGCTGTTCGAGGACGATTGCAAAATATAATTGTTGGTGGCGGTTGTTCTGGAATAGTCTCTTCATCCGTCGGCTTTTTCTTATCTCGTTTGGTCTTTGATGATTTTCCGAACTTTTTAACTGGCTCAGGCGGTGCACGCCTCATATGTAGTGTCGACTCCGGAGGATTGCATAGCAAGTAATACAGATAAGATTCTCGGACGTGCGATGGCACGAGAATATAGAGCTGTTTTAGTGTCGCAACCGTTTCAACCCTATAAAAATATGAACAACAGCGCGGAGAAGGAAACAAAACACCTACGTTTCGGACATTCTATGTACAAATGGCTTCTGTTTCCCGGGTTGTGGTTCGGCATCAGCCAGATTTTCGATAGAATCGGTCATGGTCGCGGTGAATAAGCATGTCTGTCGTGATTTTGGGAGAACACCAAACAGATGGGCCAACTCTGGAGCAAAAGTTGGTGTAAGAAGACGGTCCGCTTCATCCAAGACCTAAATCCTATGGTATTAGCCTCGAAAGCTTCAGAAAACTTTGAACTTACCAAAAACTTCACCCGGGACAGGTTCCATTCCCCACTTCCGCTGTTCAGATGATCAACAAGACGGCCTGGTGTTGCAATGATAATATGGGGGCGGTTTCCAAGTTCCAAACTCTGAGCCATCATATCCATGCCTCCAACAATGACGGACGTGCGAATATTCAACGCAGCCCCAAGCACTGCAAATTGTTCCGAAATTTGGAAGGCCAACTCTCTACAGGCTACGATGAATAAGAGAACGTGAGCACCGAGTAAGCACAGAGAACTGACCGGGTGGGTGTCAGAACTAGTGCAAATATCCCGTAGGGATCTATGGCAAGCTTTTGGAGTATGGGCAGGGCGAATGTAATGGTCTTTCCTGAACCCGTTTTTGCGTTCCCGATACAGTCTCTGCCTGAGGCTTGTGGATGAATATGCGTGCAAGTAGATATTTGACCAAGGTCTAACCTGACAAAAGGGGAGGTATACATGCTGCTTGAACTTCTGTTGGCGTTCGTATTGACATGGAAGTGAGAGCCGCCTGCAATGTTCGGGATATTCCCAGGTCTGAGAATGAAGCAGTTTTGGAAGTCACAGCTGCCAGAGCAGAGCTTGGTTGTGAGGGACTTTTTTCTTTGAAGCGAGATATGCTGTTCAGTTCTCCAGTAGGTATTTCTTCATCGGAGTTCTGATCCATTTGCCGAAGATCGTATCCCGCATCGCTATCGTCACTGCCAGTGTCTTCATCATCATCCAACACTCTTGATCGCTTTGGGGGGGCCTGAAAAACTATGTCGGACCTGCGCTTCATGGTAATTCGCGGAGAGTAAAGTACGTCACATAGGTCACACCCTTTTTCCGGCAACTTGCTTTTGGCATGTCAAGCTCACACTGCGATTTTCCGTCTCTGGTTTGGGCGAGGATACCACCGACGCTCTCGCATGGGTCGGGCCAATTAGTCATTCACCGAGTAGTTGAAAATGATCACTTACTACTCGGTCCGAATCACGTTAGAACCACATCCTGATCGCTTTAAATACAGAGGCTGGAATGGAAGCGCCTATCGCACCCATCATTTTACTGCTTTGCTATGTCGAAAACAATTACTCCATTTACCGCTCAGCTTGTTACATTTACCACTCCTCTACCCGTTTCTGATGTTTTGCGCCGTCTCGACGAGGAAGTCCACAGGGAAGAATCCGCTGGATTGATCCCCTTTCTCAGATCTGGCGTCACTAAAGAAGCATTTGAGGAAGGTTTGAAGAAAATGGCCAATGGCAACGATTTTTTGTGAGTACTAAGCATTCCGTCTCCGCCACCTTTGAGTGCTTAGCGCAGTTAGATTCTTCTTCCAACTCAATCATTCCGTTTGGATGAAGACCTATGATGACAACGTCCCGACCGCGATAGTGTACACTATTGGAAATCCGATCATCGCCGAAACCATGATGAGGCATGACCTTCGAGCTTCCCTTAACATACCCCCTCGTCTTCTAATCCTGGAAAAGGCGGATGGTAGTGGAACAGATATCATATATCACCTACCATCCTCTGTAATGGCGTTGGGGGGTAACACGGCGCTTAAAGCTGCTGCTCAAAGTCTCGACGACAAAGTTGAAAGGCTCCTCACGAAGGTTACGGAGCTGTAAATGTAGGAAATTGCATGCGTAGTCCTCGGAGCTAACCTAATCGACATCGACAGGAACGCGGTACTATGGAATATTCCAAGATGATAATTGACATGATGATTACTGGAGAGTTCTGATCAACACTACATATTTGTCAAGTCTAAAAGGTTGAATTCTTCGTTGTTTTTTCCCGTCGCGGCCCCCTTGAAAGACATCTTTCATGTCATCAACAGGAAGAAACACTGCAGGCACATTCTGTATGGCGCAATAGAAATATCACTCTACTTTCGATATTTTCCCAGGCTTTGCACCCCAACCTCTAAGTTATAGCCAACAATATTGATTACGTCTCCATTACGCTGAACCTATTTACTACATACACCCCCTCACTCTCACTCCAATTCGACAAACAGAGATGATAGGAACGTTAATGCAGATAAGATGATAATCATCCAATTCTTATTCTTGTCCAATTTGATGATTATCCTCACGCATCACCGAGCAGATCCACATCCTTATCCCACGGTGCGTCGACACTGGGGAGGGTAAAACCATCTCCTGCTAGGCCAAGGGGCCTGCTCCACGTATATGGATCCTGCATTCAACGGAGTCAGCATCATGAAACTGGATTCAAGGGACCAATATCGCAAATAAGTGACGAACCATAACATGATCATGAACTGTTGGGAGTTGAGAGACTGCAGGGACGGTAGAAGCTGAACGAGAAATGATGTCTCCGCGTTCGAGATGACGAAAGAAACCCTGGGAACTCGAAGGACGTCGAGGCGCGATAACGAACGGGTGATCGGCGGGGTAATCAAACGAATCAAGCAATGTATGTGGCATGGTTAACCAAGGGATGAAGGGGGCTGGTGTAGGTCCCAGCTCAGCAGCGTCATGACTGATGGGAGAGGCAGGGGCGGTAACGGGCAGCGACGCCGCATTGTCAATTTCGACGGTGAGTGAGGTTTGAGGCATACTCAAGAAAGGGGAGAAGGGACCTAGAGTCAGTCCTAAGCCAGTTACATTGCAGTCGGTGGAAGGGGCCTGAATGATGGAAGGAAGCGAAGGTGCCGTGATAGTGCAGGTATCAAGAGGTGAAATGTGTTGTTGAGTCACACTCACTAAATCCAGCGGATGCGGGTTGAAAGCTGAAGGATTTATTGGCCCCAGCTCAAATGCGCTGTAGCCGGTGGCGGGCGATGCAGGGGCATTCGCAGATTGCAACGGCGCAGTGTCGAGTTGGCTAGTAGGTGCCTTGGGGCGCCGAGGACGACCTTTTCTACGAGGCTGAAAAGGTTTCTCTTGGATAGCCTTACCTCGAATACCGAGGACATTCTCCACAAAATGACTGATCGACGCAGCATCGTCCGTCCGATCGCTTTCGAGGCGGCCTTTCACCTTGGAACCCTTGTGTTGCGGTGAAAACCTATAGTTGGGATACTTTTTAAGATGATCGGCTCGCGCCTCCTCTGCCAAATTATTGAAGGCCTGACGCTCCTCAGGAGTGATACGCCACCATGCCTCCCCGGCAACTTGACTAAGAAACCGCTGCTTTCCCGTCTTGTTTTTTGGGTCTTTTTCGCGTAATTTTTTGAGGATATCCGAACGAAAGAGAATGAAAGCGTTGGGTGGGCGGGGGATTTTGGGCTCGGCTACGGGATCAGGCGCAATGTCTGCCTCCGTTCCCGACGCTGGGGTCGATGATGAGGTCGGAAGCACGCCACCCGGTGTCGGTGTATGTGTATGATAAAAGCCAAGACTGTTATCAGTATTCTGAGGAGCTGGGGTTAATACCATCGAACATTCATCTCCAAGTGGCGGAGCGTGAGTGGCGGATGGGGAAATATGGGGTGTCGGGGGATGTGCGTTGAGAAATGTAAAGGGAGATGTCATCGAATTATTGTCTAAAGCAGGTAGAGTGGCGCACGAATGAACGTAGGGCGTCGAAGTGCAGGAATTTGGTATAGAGGCTACATCAAGAGAACCAATGCTCTGAGCAACGTCCGACGCGTCACGAAGACCGTACGCGTGGATGCCCCGCGCAGATCGTGCCAAACGAATCCCCGACAAAGAAAGGTCACTGAGTTCTTCAGTGGGAGGGAAGCAAAAGTTTTGAGGACGTTGATACTGGATGGACCAAGTGGGGTTGGAAAGATTCAGCATGTCTAGTTGATACACAAAGGAACATTAATTTCTTTCCACATAAAGATGGTCGTAACACGTACTGCTGCCCTGCATCTTGAGGCTAGGGAAGAAAGCAGACGCAGATTATACTTTGTGAGTGGGATGAAGTGCACACGAAAGATACTTCTCTTTTATGTTAACGGAACAGGTGACCTTTATATTCCGTGCCAATGACATTGACCCTTCGGGAAAATAGGGTTGGACTGATCCAAAACAAAAGCTTCAGCAAAGGCCCGGAACATGCGATTAACTGAAAGAGATTTTCGCCTTTCAAGTCACATGAGAAAGACAAAGCAAGCCGGCAGAAAGCGCGAACACGCGTTTTACTTCGCCGCGCCGTACGGCATGGAAAGTGTCGATTAGGAACACGAGGATTGATTGGGACAGGCTATGGCCCCTAGCGTGACACAACAGTGAATTCTGAAAGCGAGTACAGGGATCTACCTGGGTCTACATCTACTTTGTTCGTCCAGATATGTTTCCTATAGATCGAAACGTGCATCAGTAGAAGTCCCCAGAACAGCGAAAACTCGACTTGCGATAACGTATCGGACCTCTAAAAGGTCAGGTATTTGAATTCACCGGCCGCTTTCCTGACGCGATTCATCACAGCTAAGCCCTCTTTGAACTCCTCTATTTCCTCTATGAGTATGAGGTCGACCTTTTCCTCCTCTAATGTCAGCAACCCATCGAACAGCTTTTGAGCAGTTACCGCAGGATTGCTAACAGGTCCTAGGAAAAACCGACGCCATTCTATTCCATTGGGTAACGTGAACGTCCCGAGAACGGAATCAGTCGGCGTTAATAGTCCAACCTTGATAGGGCGTGAAAGATCACTCTTGAACGACAGCGTTGCTAGATATTCCGAAGCGCTGTAGCTTTGTTCTCCAACTGGAGTGGGAGAACGTGTGAAGAGTAGCGTCACTGGTACCGATGGGGAGTAATGCCTATATTTCATACCCGGAGTTGTCGGTGTTTGCTCTAACTCCTGATCTGCATAGTCGCGTCGATGTACTAACACTTGTGGTATACATTCCGCGCCATCCAGTTCTCGCCGTAGAACTCGGGATATGTCCTCAACGGTAACTCCTCCTGGTCGGAGCACGCGGATATTGCCATCAGATTGTAGGCCATCCACGACTGTGCTCTCGACCCCTACGTCGCAAGGGCCCCCGTCTAGAATAATACCAAGTTTGCCATCGTGGTCGCGTAAGACATGTTCTGCGCGAGTGGGACTGGGTTTTCCCGAGCTGTTTGCGCTGGGTGCCGCCAGTGGAGCATCGGCAATAGCTATCAAGGCTCTGGCGACGGGATGTGAAGGCATTCGGACAGCGACTGTGGAATGATTTGCGGTGATTATGGGTGGGATAACATTAGGATCACTGGGAAAAAGAAGGGTTAATGCACCAGGCCAGAAATGTCTCATGAGAATTTGATATGTGGCTGGAAGCATAAAATTGGATGGAATGATTGAACGGAGCATCTTGAACGAAGATACATGTACGATAAGAGGGTTATCCGATGGACGGCCTTTGGTAGTGAATATGCGGGACGCTGCTGCCGAATTCAAGGCGAGAGCACCAAGGCCGTACACAGTCTCGGTAGGGAACGCGACTGGTTGAAGATCATGGAGATGGCGGGCGGCGATTTGTAGAGAAGCTAAAGTATCTGGAGAGGTTATTGTAGGCTGTTCTGATACAGAATCAAAAACAATCGAAGCAGCGTCGCACTTGAGCACTTTGGTGGATGTAGCAGCCATTCTGAGGTATCGGCAACCGATTTTGAGGCTCATCCGAGTCAAAAGATTTTTATTTGTTTTGCCTTGTTTGTCAAGTTGGAGTAGTAGCGCAGGAAAGCCAGGAGGCGTTACAACATCTATTCGGGCTGGTGGGTCACAGGCATATCGAGGCCTACTCGCCGAGCGGTAGCATGAATCCTCTCTTCCGCCGTCAGGTCTATCAACGGATTGTATCTGTCCAAGAGGAACTGGCAAGACCATGAATATAGAGAAATCCTTGACGATACGGAGACGCACCTGGTGTTGCCTTGAAGCCTGCATAAGCGTTACAGCATTTTGAACGTCCTCCAAGACGCGCTCGTTCCCAGATTGCTGGTATCCTTCTAAGATGGACCGAAAACTGGACGACAAGGGATTGACGACATTGCGTTTGAAAGGCGCCTGTAAGCCCATTAATACTGGAACCAGATTCAGATAAAACGAGCTGACTGATTTTCTCAATTCACGAAGAATAGAGCGATACGTTGAGGCGACGACATGTTGGGAGGCCATGAAGAAAAGTGTCACGCTGTCACAGAACTCACGTGCCGTTATTTTCTGAACGACGTGACTGTCGCGCCAGTTAACTTTGCTTGAAGGTCTTGACTTTGTTCGACATTGTCCTTCTTCCGTGTGGCATCTAATCGACAATGGTAACAAACTTTATTCTTATTCTGAAATGGGAAATTTGTCTTGCTTCTTTGCCATAAACCAATTGTTTGCGAAAATCAGGGCTGCTACATAGAACTGGTATAAAGGGGAGGCAATCAAGTTAGATTGTTGGTTGTCTTCAAGTCTCGACTCTCGTTCTAACTGATCAATCTTTCCGTGTTGCTTTGATTCTCACCATCCCTAACCCCTCTCATTTTGTGCAGTGTCTTCCGCGTCGTTGCTTCAAATGGTTCTCATTCACTGGTCTCTTTTATCCAAGGAAGGAGCAAAGAAAGCTGCGAACTTACTGATTGAGGTTAGTGCCACATTACTTCTTTGTCGACGCCAGCTAATTTTCTGAGGAAAGGGTTATATGTACACGCCTGGAGTTCCGGCGCAAGAGGCTAATCCAGCTGAGGAACCCAAACCACGAACCCCCACGAAAGCGGAACGCGACGAGATTGAGAAAAAGCGACAGGTCGATATGATTTATAGCGGTCTCAAAGTTCATCCTGTCATCTTTGTCGGGAATGTATGATTTCTTTACAATCGATATGTGGACAATACTCTGAAAACAGTTACCAGCTCAATCCGGATCTCACTGATGATGACCTTTATAAATTCTTCTCTGATAATTGTGGCCTGGTTCGTCACGTTGAGATTCGTTGCAGCCAAGGATGTCCAGCTCCAACTCTGGCATCCCTTGCATCCAAACATACTCCGAACATCTACTATGCCACTGTCGAATTCGACAGCCATATTGCTGTTCATAAGGCACTCACGCTGTCCACCAAATGCAAGGGCGTGACACTGCAGGTGAGAGTCTTGAACCTCGTTTCTTTGGTCCTCTCTCATCATCGTACTGCAGATTTCCGTGTCTAGAAAATTGCTGCCCGAGGTAGACAAATGCATTGCCAGTGCGTTCTGAAATCTGTAAGCAAGAATTCTTACCCACATTTGACCAGATATCTTGAAGAAAAAAGATGCAAAGCAGGCAAGCAATGTCCATCCTCGGCGTCCTATGTAAGATTCTTGTGTGTGGTACCGTTGTATTTCTGACTCTGTTTACAGAACTTACCAACAACAAGGGACTCTTATTCTGTCTGACCCGTCCCCCGATGTGAATATACTGGCTGGAGTAGGACTGCCTAAGACTATTTTGTAGAAGACGGTAGCATAGAATAATTGAATATATTAAGGAGTTTCCACATGACGGTCCACACAGCTCCCGAGCGTGCCGAATTGGGACCTTCCACTGTCTTACCTTTCACAAGAAGTATCCCTGTCGCTGTGCCCAACGTTGAGCAGTTATCCTCCCTGCATGGGATCACCCTAGGAAACCCTAGCACGACGCCAGCGGCGAGAACGGAACTCTTGCCACATCATATGCGCCATTGTCTCGACATCATCCGCTTACAAACCGCCATCCTCACCAAATTGGCCCTATTGGCGCCCTTTCTGGTTCGTCTGTGATTTGATTCCTGCTAGCTCGAGTATCAGCGTCGTTGACGAGTATCATGGCGAGGAGCGCCGCGCTCAATCCTGCCTCGATGCCCTTCTTCCCAGGCAACCTCCGTACCAGTGACGACGAAGGCGACTTGACTTTTCGACGGCATCCTTTTCGCTCCAACGAACCCAGCCGTAACTCGTTTTCGTCAGTATCCATTTCGTCTACAGAATACCGCACTGCAAGGTCTTCTCCTAGCCCGCCACAAGACGACCTGGCTAACATGCAGAGCACCTTCAAGTCTCCTTTCGATTTACCGCGACGGTCTCCTTCCTTCCACCAGGTGGAGGCGGGAAGACCATATCCTGTCATAGAGAACCGAGTATCTCGCGAAGCCAGTCTGTTGGGCAGTCTGGAGTCATTGCCAGAGGGGGAAGACAGTGTTACTACCCCTGGGCCTCTCAGTCACGACAGCAGTGCAGCCGTTGGATCGCCTTTTTTCCCCATGCAACAGCATCCTCGAGAACGTTTTTCGACCCCCCCCACTGTTCCTGGCCTCAACGGATCATCTCACACCATCATCAGCGGTCCCACCTCCTCTTCCCCCGTGTCGTCGCTGGATTCCGGCAGCCACCTTAACTCTGGTTCAGACGGACAGTCGTTTGAAGCGCAGCTCAAGGCTTCTCCCATGCTTCACGATATACTGGATCGCCTCGTCCGATGTGAATATTCCACTCGGGAGATTCATAGGGATCTCGGTGAACTACATCGCAAGGTCAACATACTTGTGGACCGCTCCACTGCTACTGCCAACAACATGCAGCCCGAATTTAAAGACCCTTTTGCAAGCAGTAGTCGTAGGCCAAGTTATGTAAACTCTATGTTGGCACCGCGCGCTTCCTTGGGCAATATCGCCCCTAACCAGGTCCCTCCTTCTGACGATATCACTTCTATTTCTCAACGTCTAAACACGCTCACTTCATCCGTTGGTCAGCTTATTGCGCTCCAGACACAACATGTCCAGCCACAACCAATATCCGGCTTACCCAACGGTGGTCTTATTGGCCCTCCCAAGGCTCATACGTCCAACCTAGACTTCCTTTCCCCCCAACAATCCAATGCCAACTCACTCGGCCACGGGTTACCCAATCGTCCGGACATGCGGCCTTCGCCTCGCATCCCGAATCCCCCCATGCGCACTTGGTCTACCGGGACCCTTGATCTACCCGTTCGACCTCCCGCTATTGTAATAAAATTTATCCTATTTTTATAAATAATATCTCTGAACTAATGCTCTCTCTTTGCCTGCAGGAAACGACTATCGGGCGTCAGGAAGGGTTCCCTCGTGACAAAAGACGCTCCGTTTCCAATCTTATGCGCCGTGATTCAGCTGGGGTCTGTTATTTTTTTTCACCGGTTCGGTTCTTCTCTGATCATATCTTTTTTTCCATAGATGTTAGATCCAAATGATTCGAACTCTCCACGCGATTCTGGTCCAATGATTACCAAGTGGGAACAGCTTTCATTGGCACCTGAGCTCCAGGTTTCATTGAACTCTTTTGGGTAATCATTTCCCATTTCTCGAAGTCTTCGTACTTATAATGTCCTTATCACAGCGTGGGTCCCCCAAACAAAATCCAGCAGCGGGCGCTACCGTTCCTCTTGAGGGGATCAGATATCATTGCTCAAGCGCCACCAACCCAAGAACGGATTGCTGCATATGTGATTCCGGCTATCCAGACCGCGCTGACTCATTCCGACAGTTTGAAACCGGTGGTCCTTATGATATCTACCACTGTAGATCAAGCCACGCAAGCTCATCGCATGATCCGTGATTTGGGGTCTGGAATAGGTGTCCGGTCCGTGTTGGCTGTAGGCGCCGTCAAAGACTTTAATGCCGAGCTGCAGCTAGTCCTCTCTAATAAACCACAAGTTGTTTGTGGCACACCCCAGAAATTGCATGCTCTGTTCACAGCCTCGGGCGGTCTCGACGGTTCAGATGTCCGTTTCCTGGTGCTCGACGAGGTGGACCAGCTAATCGCGCGTAACATGCACGAATTCGTATTCAATATTGTCAAACTGCTACCTCCTGCCCGTTCGCGCCCGCCAGGTTCAGTGACGCCCACTCCTCCGGGTAGCTCGTCGAATAACTCGCCTGTTCCGGGCCCCCCAGCCAGGAAGATGTCTACTTTGGGGGGCACACCGGTCTCAGACGTTGAAGGACGTTCTAGCCCTCAGGTTGCAGAGGGTCAACCATCTGCCGAACGCCAGACGGCGCTGTTCTCTAACACTGTTCCTCAGGACGTGTTGAACTTGGCAACAGCCATTCAACTAAAGGAGCCTGTCAGAGTCCTTGTACGCCGGGATGGCACGGTGACTAACATCGAGACGTCACCCAATTTCCGCGGTCTTCGACAGTTCTATTTGTATTTAGCGTTCACTGCTGGTGGGCGGTCCGATCCTTCTCATGTTGAAGGCGGCCTAGGAATAATTGGATCAGGGAGAAGTACTTCCAGTGCTGAGAGCGTGCAAGCTCGCGAATGGAAGCTAGATGCGCTCGCTGATATTCTCGATGATGTTGACGTTGCACAGGCTATCGTTCATGTCGGAGGTGTCACCGCGTTAGATGCGGTTGTGTATAAATTAGCCAGTCGAGGTTTGGAGGCAATTCCTCTGGTACGACAGCTTATTCCTCGTACTCTCACAGTTTTATTCACGTTGTTCATAGCATGGTGATATGAATTCTACGACCAAGTTGGCTGCTCTGAGCAAGTTTAAGAGCTCGCCATCTGTTGTCATGAGACAACCGGTAACAAAGATTCTTGTTATCTACGATGTTCACGTTCAAGAAATATCTCAAATCCCATTGATTATAAATTATGGTGTGACCAGTTTTCTTCCCTGTCTATCTAATCTCATCTTTCGCTCCAGATTTACCGAAAGCCGTCGAGGAGTACACTCATCGGTAAGTGCTATAGATCTACAGTCAGATTATCTCTCACTGCGCTCATTGGTTAGCATTGCCCCTGCCGTCGCACCTAATAATTACTCCCGAGGAGGGGTCATAATCAACTTCGTAACTGCTACAGGTGGTGATGTCGAGATGCTCCGATCCATCGAGTGTTTCCACAAGTAATGCACTTCCCCCACATCTAAGTAATACAGATACTAACTATCTTTCACCTTTCTAGAATCAAATGCGTACGTCTAAATTACAATCCTTGATTTTCTTTCTAATGTTTGCTTGCAGCCTGAAGTCCCTATCAGTCTCCGTGACATTGTCTAAATCATTCAACATTCTGTGTTCTTGTATCCCTATCGCACAAATGCTCTATTCGTCTTATATCGTTGTCTGCTACGCCTATTATACTCGCATCTCACAGTTCGATACCCTTATACTGCACCCTGCGCGCTTCTCCAGATTGTTTCATTACTAGTTTCATCCCCTTACTTCTCACCACTGTATAGCAGCTCTCATTTCATTTCATTTGGATGGTTATCAATCCATACTCATGTGGACGATCACTATTTTCAATGTACCATCTTCACTACAGCTAGCGAGCTCTTTCCGAGTGACTTCAACAGGGGATGGTCGCCAACTGAGGCGGTGAACATGATTGACATGCGCCATTCTACAAATGGGTCAATACTGTATGGGTATGTGTCAAGGACGAAAATTTCGCACCCAGCATTCACTGTCAGTTGATGCCGCCAATCTGCCATTAAGACCGTGTTTGAGTACACTAGCATTTCTCCGGTTTCAAGGCCGATAGCAAGGTACCGTCTGAAAATGTACATGACATGATAATAGTGAGGATGATTTCAAAACAGAACCGAAATGACGCACCTATTTTGTTTATCAACAGTAGAAATATCTACGGCCGTTGCGGCTTCCGCCACTTTGATGTTACAGATAGCTTTCCAAGTCCCGTCAGTCCCAGACTGCCATATTTTAACCTACACGACATCAGTGCATCGGAAGAACAGAAGACGCAACCTGTACCGTCTTATCGCGAGAGGCCGTAACAAAAACGTCGCCTTCATGAGCCCATGCACAGTCCCAAATGATTCTGGAATGACTCTTGTCGGCGGCCACTGGGCTATAATCTAGGCGTGCTGTGTAAGCCGTGGCTTTTATTTCCAAATGCTAAAAAATAGCTTACACTGCGTCGAACCGTCCCTTCTAAACAGTCGCCATGTTCTGTCCCTGGAAACAGAAAGTAAAAATTGGTCGTCAGGACTAAATGCAATCCGCGTGATAGTCAGCGAATGCCCAGCGAGAGGTTCTCCGAATGGTTGCCATGTTTGTGTGTCCCATATGCGAACGACAGAGTGCTCTGGAGATGTTGACTTGCAAGCAGTCGCTACCAGATGATGCGAGTTGGAAGTAGCAATGGTGATAGACTATAAGATAAGGTAAGGACCTCACCCCGTGTACCAGCAACAGCCCTTACCTCGTATCCGTGTCCGAATACCTTCTCTACTTCTGGCCAAAGTGTAGTGGTAGCAAGTTCCCCTTCTAGAGGCCGAGTGGACGATGAAGGATCATCAACGGTTATGGACGCTGGATAGAACGTAAGTTAAGCTGTCAAAACTGACAAGATATGTACCCGACCGTCAGCGGTAGCTTTGTTCGACAAACCCAACGGCGGGACACTCGCTCGGGATGGACGTTTATGCTGTTTTTATGAGCTTTAGAACAAAAATCGGAACGCAAGAAAGAAATATGACTAACGTCGGCATCGGAAAACCTTGCAACGCCCAGTGCTTCCACGACATCTATAAAACTCCGTGGAGCTTCGAACACCCTTGCAACCTTCTCATCCGCGATACTAACAAACTTGAGGTTGTCTAGAAAGCTTACTCCCAAGAGATCGTATCCATGGACTTGCGGCCTGGCGAGTTCATGCCATGTCGTGCGGCCATTTTGGTGAGATATAGGACCATGTATACGTGTAGTCTGATCCAATCTGATTCCTGAGATGTGAGGGATAGAGCAATATTCAAAAAAAAATTGTACACTGACCCGGCTGATATCAAAAACTGGCTGTTGGGGCTCCAACAAATTCCACGAACAGGCCCGCTATGCCCACTTATTGCGTGCGCTTCGGTCCAAATTTCATTTTCGTCAGCAGAGCACCTCCATCTCCGCCAGCCACCAGACCAACCCCAAGCAAATGCCTCAGAACCGTCTTTACCCCATAGACCCCCGACAAAACCACCCAACCGCTGTCCGCCAATGTCGCCAAATCGTTGTCGATTAATCCATATGGTGGTGGAAGCATCATTTGAAGAGACCAGGACTGTTGATGGAGACCACAGGATAACAGAGGAATCTGTGGAAGAAGATAGTAGAGTTGCCATTGACGACGACGATGTTGCTGGCCGCCAGTTGAGAGAGGTTACGCCTGCTTCATGACCAACAAGGAGTGCATCAAATGTGATAGTGAACTGCTGTGAACTGAGAGAAAGACTAAACGAAACAAAGAGGTATGATGCAACGCGTCTTACCTAGAGGCGGATGTCTTGACAGTCAAAATATGTCGCTTCAGAGAAATCTGTCGGCCACCCTCTTCAGCGTCAGCCAATTCACCTAGCGAAGCCTCGAAAGCATCCAAAAGTTCATCACTTAGAGTGTCTGTAGATGTCGCGGAAGATTTTTCGGCAACACGCTTGTAAGGTTCGATGTTCCACAGCCTAATGGTGGTATCGTGAGATCCTGACGCAAGGACTAAAGGTTCACTTTCTTGAAGTGAAGGCCGGAACGCAAGGCATCGCGCCCAGTCATCATGTCCTGAAAGTACGGCTGATTTTATGAACTGTAACGACAGTGTTAGCGTGATCTCATAAGATAGTAAAAGGGACTTGCTGTGTCATCGGACCTTGTCCAAATTTGAATGTTTCTGTCTGTACACGCAATGGCAAGGATAAGACCTGTTGGAGCACTTTCAGATATACACATGAATCCCAGTTGTTCGGTCGCATACCTTCAGACTGGGGAAGGAAAGAGAGGGCAATAGACAGAGGATATTTGTCCTTCAGTGATATGGATTGTACTTCAACCACCTCATCTGTTTTTGTCAAAAGGATATCATCTGCGGAGGATAAATTCAAAGTACCTGTTTCTATGTTCCAAACTTTGACCGAAGAGTCAGACGAGCCTGTCGCGAGACAGTTGCGGTGCACGCATAACGACGAGATTGCTTTCGAGTGAGCTTGAACTTTACTAGACCTCCACTGAAAGAAAAATTGAAATGAAGGATCGAGGCGAGGACACAACAAATAGCCACACCTGATCATGACATCCATCTCTTTTCCAATATATCACGACCCCCTTGTCGTCGGCAGTAGCGAACGTATCATCTGAGATAAACTTGACACTGGTTACAGTTCCTTCATGACCTGGTAACGTTTGGTAAGGGCCAGGATCAGGATCTGCCTGGGTAGTATATCAATGTCAAGGGCGCATTTAAACATGAAGTAGGTGTCCCATACAGCAATGTCCCATAGACAAACTAGATTCGCGGAGCCAAACGCGACGAGTGACGCGGATGAGATATCAGCGGCTTGACAGAACCGATTGGTGGAGGCCGCTATGTAGGCTGTCGACACATTCATCCTCTATGTAAGAGGCAAAAATCGAGAAAAAGGCAATCACCGCCTAATGCGTATCGGTCCGAGGTCCGATCTCGTACACGTCAACTTACATGATTTTCTGTCTCGACAGAGCTACAGAATCACATAAACCATGTGTCGAAGCAAGCCAGATCCACCGTTTCAACATTCCGACTTGCTACATTAGATTCGTCTATCGACCATTCAATTGTTCGCTCCAGCAAAACTTATTAATTCAACCATTTTGCAAGCTAATAGTCAACATTGCATCTCAAGACCAGCCATTGATTACCTTGAATGCTGTGAATAGATAGTACGATATCTGAGCCTGACAATGGCAGATAAGCAAAACCGTCTCGTTCAAGCCGAAAATCACGATCCAGATGTCGTTGTATTGAAACATTCAGCCCAGCCAGAATGGATGTTACACTTTATACCGCCTTCCTGTCTTAGTGAAGAATGTTTGTAGGACATAGACCTGGAATCTGAGGAGAGTGTGAGAGAAGCGGAAGAACGCTGTCTGCCAAAAAAAGACGTACGCGGCCATCGCGATGACTCCACAGCTCTCAAAGATGGCATACCAGAATAGTCGACTGGAGAAAACATTAGACAGTACAACAAGGGATGGGGATCAATCGTACTTTTGTGTGCTCTGAACCACAGAGAAGCCACGGCGTTCTTTAGTGTGGAAGCTACAAAGGACCGTTAGTACGAACATTATAACGAGAAGGAAAATTGATATGAACGCACTGCTTCTGCGTCCGTTTGATATTCATGAGCATTCCATTGAGCCGGAATATGGATTCTTCGAGTGCAGAGGTTTGTTCAGAAATTTGGCCTTTGAAACCGGTCAGCACGTACAGGCTGTGGAGCGGGGGATACTACGCGCCAGGCTTTGCTGGAGCCTCCCTCCTCGGTTCGCTCTCTACCATGATGTCAAAGTCGATGAGTTTTTCGGTGAGCGTTGACATGTCGTTTTCAAAACAGAAGGCATATTCTCCAGGAGTGTTCGCTGTTAAGACATAATCACCTGGCACGAATGTAAGCACGCAAGCGTCGACATGAAGGAAACAGCCCGGAACCTTGACGCTCGCTCATTCCAGAGAGAATCTCCTTGCTTGCTGGTGGTGGTGAGGTCACCGTGTAGGAGATATCGAATGAGCCTCCAGATTGAACAGCAAAGTAGAACTGTTGAAGTGTCATGAGGGATGGAGATCCAAAATAGAGGGAAGGAAAGCAGAAAACGGTTAGAGGATAACACAACCAGAACAGCAAGGTCACGCACGCCGATTTTCTCGCCGGCCTTGTCAACGTCTGCATAGAAACAGAGCCGCTCGTTGGCTGCAATTGGTGTCGTCAACGCAGAACCATGTACTGATCTTATGCAGGCGCAAAAGAAGAGGGAGAGAAGAGGTATAGAAAGAAAGAGGGAGGACGGAAGGACGGGCATCGTCGTGAATGGAAGAGGAAATGCTATTTCCTTTCTGGGATTGCAGACGTGTTGAAACTTGATACATCGGTTTATTTACATAAAATCTCGACGCTCACAATTAGACTAAGTAGCGGTATCGAGGAAGGACAACCGAACTCGTGTCTGTATATGAAACTGTAGTGCCCCCATAATACTAGAACGTGTCATACTTTAATATTGAGAAATTCGTAGTACAGATAATAGTTCAGAATGTTTCTTCAAAGTACAGTTTTCGCGAGATATCCAGTGCGATTCTCCTGATACACGGTATGGTGTGTGATGCACCAGCATAATACATAAAACCTGTGAAGACATATAAAACTCTACTGAAACATGTCATAACGAGGTAGAACGCACCTATGTGTTGCCTTGAGGACGGTTCTTCCCTTTCGATCTGACGAGGTCCCCGATCTCCCTCATAGAATACACGATCCGTTGATCAGGCCCAAACATATGCGGCCGCAAAACAGACTGAACCTCAGTCTCGAGATGGTCTATGTCGAAAACACGACCAAGCTCGCGTATCTCATCAGGGTGTATCCAAAGGCTGTCTCTATCTCTTGACTATCCGTAGCCTCGGTTACTGTAAGCCAAGCCCACGGGTTGTTGGAGAAATGTCCTGTTGCCTGATAGAGAGATCTGGTCTGTCACCAGTCCCTATAAGTACGCCAGCACTAATGGTTCTGGCTGCGAGGTGTCCTTCTAAAGGATACATTAAAAAGCACTCTAAAGCTTCCCGGATCTCTGCGTATTTCTCGGATGGAACAGACAGTAGCAGAGCATTATAGTTATCGATAGAGATATAGATAATGTAAAGATTTCACCTCAAGGGGGTTCTTCAACCCAACAACAGAGCACGATCGGCGTATATTAGCCAGAGTACGAAGCAGGTCAAAGACGCGACATCAAGGTAAAATCAGTAGTTAAGGAGTGAAAAGGCCGAAACGGCGCATACGTAGCAGTTTGAAAGGCATAGGTAAACAGCACACAATAAATTGCGTATGTAACCATTCTGTCAGGTGTCAGGAATTTGCATCCTTTACAGACAAGGTGACCTGATCGTTGGCACATTCTCTATATGGATGTTGAGAGGAGGAGAAATGAATGAATAGCAAACTCACCATGACATTGTGAAACGCACGGAAATTATTGATGTATACCTCAACAACATGAGAGAATTCATTGTCTGGGATTTGAAGCTCGCTCTGGTATTTCCAAATGAAACCGATCAATACCCACTGTATATAGCTCTGGAATAAATATGAAAAGTTATCCAGGTAAGAGCTAGAAAATGCAAAATCGAATCTTAAAACCAACTCAGAATGAGACTATCCATCCTTCATAGTCTGGTCCGATATGTGTGAATCGCAGTGTGTCCCCTGCTATGGAATGGGTTTGTATTTTTTTTTTGTGGCACATTTGAACTGGCTTTTCACACCTCGCTCTGCAAGGGCTCCCTCTACCAGCGGGGGGGGGGGCATGCCAAGGACATTGTGATCTACCCGTGAGTGAAACAGGGTCTGATGACCCCATGAGCTGTTAGAGTTGTTCCATGTCGATGTATCCATTTCCTATTTTGGAAAGGCAACGCTCTTATTTCGGTCCACATGAGGAAATGCTTTTATGCACAGGCTGCCGTTGCTCAAGCCAACCTAGTGTGGGACTCTGTCAGGTAGGCTCCGGTTAGGCATTACTGCTCAACCTTCATTGCCTACTTGATAATACCCACTAATACCCTGCTTCCCTTTGTTCAATTCTCTGGTAAGGACATCTCATTCAGTAGTGTTCCCCCCCATGTACCTAGGACAAGTGGTAGCTTAATTGCCTTCTTTTTAAATTTCTTATTGTCTGACAGTATGCAGTCTAGTCTCATTCTGCGATTCAATGTGTTCAACCATCTATGTTCTATCTCTTGGGTTGCATACTGTGCCCTCTCGTTTATGACATGATCATTTCTGATTTTCCATATCAGATGGGCTGATTCAGATACCAAGATGCATCGGAATCGTTCTGTTGCATGTTTGTTGGCACTTCTATGAGAATCTGGTGGGGGAATCCCACATGACATAATGGTCCCCTTTGTGATGACTAGGTCCAACATTGTTTTTTGTTTCCAGAGTGCACTCGCGAGGGCCCATACTTCCTTCTGGCCTGTGGCTTGGCATTCGGTGAGTATGTGGTTCATACTTTCCTCTGTATTGCATACTCTGCATGTTCCTCTGTCTTCGTAGCCTTGAATATGTCTCCAGTGTCATCCGACATTGTATCCATCACGGATCAACATCCAGAGGAAGAAGCATGCAGATCGATTGAAGTCTTTCCTCCTTACTGACTTCCACAGTTCTTCTACTGTTATGTCCATTTGATTCCTTTCGCTCGCTGCTGCAAGGGCCAGTTCTACATTTATATTTGTGTCACGCTGGTCCAATTTGTCCTGGTATGCCTCCATTTGCATTTTGATTCTCTTGATAATGGCATATGCAGTAGCTTGCGACATGGTTGCCAGCTTTGCTCCCCGAGTTCGGAGCTCAGGTGGTATTGTCAGGTCCACAAGGTCTGGCATTTCCTTCCTGCTTGCCAGTCCTGCGAGAGCGTCGGCTCCCTCGTTCCCGGGGTCTCCAAGAGTGCCCTTTCACCCACTGGAGTTGTGTGGGTGTGCTGCGTGCCCAAAATCTTGCTATCATAGTCTGCATCACTAGACTGTTTGCTATTAGGAAATATCCATCATCTTCCCATCTGGTGAAGTACCGACTCAGGCCATTCAGTACATGCTTCGAGTCACTTATTAGCTTTAGGTCTCGGTTGGGCGGCACATCTTCTGCAGCTGTTTTCACTCCTACTGCCTCGGATACTTGGTTAGTCATCCCCACTTCATTGGGCAGCCTTATGCTTTGATTCCTGATATCTCCTTCCAGGTAGAATACTCCGGCGCCTGCCACTGGCTTGCCTGTCTCATCTCTCACTGCTGACCCATCGGTGTACACTATAATTGGTCCATCCTGGTCATCTGGGTCATAGTGTGGGGTTTGGTATATGGTTTTGCATTTGTTGTCATCCGCAAAGACTCTGACAGCATCTGCTATCGTTCCTTTTGTTACTAGGTGTGGATGGAACCACTGTTTGTTTCTCTCATCATCTTCATCCTGATGTTCCGGTATTTCTGTTGGGGGATCTATCAGGGGGTTCCATTTGGGTGGGAGAGACATCAGAAGGGCCTTTGCCTTCTCAAAGCATTTCCTGGGTGACGTGCACCTGAGATGGCTTTTGGCATGTTCACATGCCTCACATTTGCATCTTCCACGGTGTGAGTGTTCTTCATGTTAGGGCCCGACTCTCATGTGACTCTAGATCGGGCGGTTGCTAAGCTGTCTCGCGTTTGGACAATCACTTAGACAACACCTTGTGTGATCTCAAGGTGGTGAAAGAGGCGCTTACTGGAGAAGCTCTCAGCAAGCGAGCAGACAAGTAAAGTTTATGTGATGTTAAACCTTAGCTCAAAGCTGAGGTTGTACAGTGAAATCGTAGCTACTTAAATACTAAAGGGTAAGTACTATTAATAGGTACGAAAGTTTTATCGAAGCTGGGGAGCGTGCTAGTTGGGCGACGAGCACACAATATCATGCGTTGTCCATCATGAAAGTTTTGTCGAAGTTGATATTGGTGATGGTGAGGTGATAATGCGTAAGCGTGATGACACCGATAAGATGCGATAAGACTGAGATAAGGAAAAAAGTTAATAAATCATAACATTACCCTCTCGTTAAGGCAGATGTCCCGACTGCCCTAGGGTTCGCTTGGTGGTTCCTCTTGTGCTTTTGTGTATTCTTTTCTCCAATAGTTGTCGATGTAATCCCTCCAATGTTTGTCGTTTGGGGAGGGGTTTTTGACCCAGAAAGTCCTTCCGTCTTTGCGAAGTACTTGATAGGAGATGACGTTGTTGACGTAGCGATGGTCAAGTATTTCTTTGAGCATCTTTTCGGATCTGTCAATGACTTTTCGTGCAGTCACGACAGTTCTGGTTTTGTAAATACTGTTTTTGTAGTCTTCAATGGCCTCTTGTGCATTGGCCATGTCATCTTCTTGCACCCATGAATTGTGTTCTCGGGTCCATCCTTTCCACTTGACAAAGTAGTCAGTTACGATGCATGATTTCTGTCCCTTCTTTCCATGGACTCAGTGCATGCGTGAGTCTAGGACTTCCTTGACTTTGTACTCCTCCTTGTCTTCGATGAGGTCTGGTGGTGGTGGTGGTTGTTCCTGATTAGGGAACACGGGGGTACATATGGGATTAACAATTTTTCATTGAAGCGGGGGTGAATTTTCCAATGAGGGGGAAGCGCCAGCTTTTTCCAGGATGAGGAATGGGCCGACACGTTTATTGTCGAGCTTTTTCTTCAGTCAGGGGAGGTGAAGGTTAGTGGAGTCTAGCCATACTCGGTCTCCGATGGCATAGTCCATGGCGTTCCTCTTCTTCTTGTCGTATTGGGCCTTCATCTTGCCTGCAGCCTCTTCGAGTGCCTCTTTGGCCTGGCAATGTACTTCTTGCATGTTTTCAGCGAATGACCTTGCCGATGGATTGGTGAATGTGGTTGTCTTGATAGAGTTGGGGAGGATGCGAGGATTGGTTCTGTAGTTGGTGAAGAATGGGGTTTGTCCGGTGGCCAAGTGGGTTCAATTGTTATGGGCAAATGCTGCCAACACAAGCCATTCACTCCAATCTGTTTGTCGGTGATTAATGAAGAGGCAGAGGTATTTGTTAATCTCCTGGTTGGCCCGTTCGGTTTGGCTGTCAGTTTGGGGATGGAAAGTGATAGATGCATTAGGTGTGATGTCGAGGAGCTTGAGAAGCTCCATCATGAACTTGGAAACAAACTGGGGTCCTTGATTGGAGATGACGGTTTTGGGCATGCCATGCCTGGCATAGACATGGTCTCGGAGCAACTTGGCCCATCCTTCCGAGGTGAGTTTGACGTTGCAGGCAATTGGGATGATTTCTTTAGAGAACCTGTTGACGATTACCAGGATGGCATCATAACCATTGGATTCAGGGAGTCCAGTGATCATGTTGATGGATATGTGACTCCAGGGTTCCGACAGGACTTCATTGGGGTGGAGAGGGGTGGCCTTCAGGTGGGTGTCCATTTTTGTTCGCTGGCATGCTTCGCATGCTTTGACATACCTTTCCACCGTTTGCTTGAGTTTTGGCCACCAGAACTCTCTTTGGACGAGTTCCTTGGTCTTCTCAATCCCTGGGTGACCGGCTGTGATATGGTCATGATGAGCAGCAATAATTTCTCCATGCAGCTTGTCGTCGTGGGGAACATAAATGCGTCCATCATAGTAGAGGAGCCCTTTCTTTTCAGAGATCCCTTGCTCGTGGTCAAGAGAGTTCTGGATTCCTTGGTCCCATTTGCTGTGATCTTGGGTGATGTCCTTGATATGTTGATGGGTCTCACTGGTGGTTGGCATGATCATGGCTCTGAAATGTTCGGGTTGGAGGACTATGATGTCATTGTTATCCTTCTTGCCCTGGTCGTGGTCATCCCGCTGGGATAAGAGGTCGGCCTTGCGGTTGGAGGCGCCAGGTTTGTGGTGGAGGGTGAAATGATACTCTGTGAGTTCGGTGACCCACCGGGCTTGTCATCGGTTGAGCTTTTGGGGTTGACGGAAGTATTGGAGGTTTTGATGATCTGTCCAGATCTTGAAGTCCTCTGCCGCACCCATTAGATAGTGTCTCCATTCTTCCAGTGCGAGCATTATGGTGAGGAGTTCCTTGTCGTATATCTCATAATTCTGCTCAGTGACGGTCAATGCCTTGGAAAGGAAAGTGACCGGTCTCCATTTTCCATCCTGTTCTTGGCTAAGGACTGCGCTGATTGCTCTGTCACTGGAGTCTGCCTCTACTCAGAATCTCCCTTCTTCCTTTGGTAATGCTAGTACCACGTCTTTGGCCATCTGCTTCTTTAGCCATTGGAAGGCCTCATTCTGGGCTGTTCCCCAGGTCCAGGGGGCATTGCCTGTGAGCTGGGTCATGGGGCACACAATTTTGGAATAGTCCTTTATGAATTTCTGATAGAAATTCGTAAAGCCCAAAAAGGATTGTAGTTCCTTTTTCTTGGTGGGTGTAGGCCATTCGGTAATCCCCTTGACCTTGATTGGGTCCATCCATATGGATCCCTCGCTAATAATAACACTGAGGTATTCGGTCTTGAGTACCTTGAATTCACACTTCTCTGCTTTCAGGAATAGCTTGTGCTCCCAGAGTTGTTGAAGTACCCGCTTGACTATTCGTCGATGTTCTTGGAGGTCTTTTGAAAAGATCAGAATGTCATCCAGGTAGATGGTGTTACGATTTATTCACTTTTTTCTTATCTTATCTTATCTCGCCCCACTTTTCCATCATGAGATCAGCATACCTTCGCAATCCTCACGCAATACGCTGCACGACCCTTTGATCCCATCTTCTTCATCTTTTCAGACTATTATTAGACCCGACATTTAGTATATAAGGACAATGAAGTCCACTATGTAACCTCAGCTTCAAGCTATAGTTTAATCAACTCTATCTTGCCGACTCACTCGCTGAAAGGCTATCTAATCGTACCTTCACCATACTCTGGACTATATCAGGATCTCTGAGGTGACTGCCCGAACGCGAGACAGCCTCAGACCTACCTTCGTCCTCTGAGTATTGGCCAGGGTCTAACAGTTAGCTTGAAGCTTCCCTACCAAAGGTCTCCTAATCGCTAGACGAAGAAGACCTATGCTCATCATAACTGACACCTCCCCACAAACCACCATTATAGTTTCCACCATATTAGGAACTATAATTCTTGCCCTAGCAGCCGTATTATTCATATGACCCCGTCACAGACAACAACCAAGATGACCCATCAGGGCTTACCACCCAAACCTCCCCCAATACTATGTCGGACCCTCCCGACCAACCACCCCAGAAGAAAGGATTTATGCAGACCTTGAAGGACAAGGTTCTCCAGAAATCCACCGATGACACAGTGTCCATGAGGACAGTGAAGACCCGGTCATCCCATTGATCTTATCGGGATCCCAAACAACCCAAACTGAGTCCTCTGATACTGCCACTAGAACCCCTCCAGCAGTACCCAGTAACAAGCTCTCATCCAACATCTCCTATACAGACGTCATCGAGGCCTACGCAATGGGAAGCGACCTCGCAAGAGATGATGGAAATATGCCAGAGCCTGGCCCCACAGGGCCAAACTCTGAGCTTACCAGGGAACGAAGAATTGTATCGCCCAGACCCATTCTCCCAATACAACCCCCCGCAGCTCTCCTTGCACAGACAAGAGGCCGAGATAGGAGACCCGCAAGAGGAATATACCCCAACCTCCCCTCCCAGGAAATCATCACCATATGAATGGAAGAGTCCTCATCCCAAGCAGTGGGCCCAGAGGATGAGGAGGGAGAAGAGTGAAGGAGACGCCGACGCGAGCTCGTTGACGCATACTACAGCACAGCGAATCATATTAGACTGGCAAGTGAATCGTGAGAAAGATACTGGGACCGACTCTGACGAGCCACGTGGGCCCAGCAGGACGCCGTCACAGAGCAGCTCCGGATCGAGTACCAGCAGCGGGAACAAGACTATTACCAGCGGAGGTTTGAGGAAAACCCTTTCCACTTCGAAGGACCCGAGATGGAGTGGACAATTCTCTCAGACAGAGATAGATTCGCTCTGGGACCCTGGATCACCTTCGCCTGGGAGGTCAGAGTACAGGACTTCATCCGAAGGGGGGGACCTCCGATCTCCACAGACGATTACATCCTGGGAACCCGCCCCAACTACAGAATGGTGGGAGGAACAAGGAGACCACTCACTCTGAGAACCGTGGGAAGAAGAATACACGAAGACCTACAATGAGAATTACAGGGCCCTATCCCCCATCCCTATGAGGGACCAGCACTCCATCCCAGAACCAACTCCGAGCAGAGGGAGCTCAAGACCACCCTGGACTGGGCTCTCCAGAACCTTGCAGCCAACTGGGAGGTGGCCGAGAGAGTATGGGAACTGGCCAAGAAAGCCAACCGAGAACGAGCCATGGCCGACGAGGTCCAGGCCATTACAGAGAGAACTAGAAACGTGGCCGAGCGGAGGGCCAGGAGGGTACCCACGTCCCCTCCCCGGAAGCGGGACCCAGTTTCCCAACACCCCTGTGCCGCTGAGCCACCCCTCCAGAGGCAGGACCGAGCACCCTGACCCGGAACAAGTAGGATGATAGCCGGAGCAGGAGGAGCAGAAGCTGGACCTTCAGGAAAGAAGCCAGAGCCGGTGAAGCTCAGCTCAGCCGAGCTACGAGCCAAACATGAGAAGGAACTGGAGAAAGCCAAAGAGCTACGAGAACAAAGGGAAGGAGCCGATCAAGAGCTCGAAGAACATTACTGAAAATACCCGAACACTCGTCTGCCCCGACCTCCGGGTGGGCCAGGAGGTGACCCAGATGATGACCTGTTCGACAACCCGGACCGATGGTCAATCCCCCGGCCACCCCCCGACAAGATGCCCCCTGGTCCCCCACCGGTGTGGCCCTCGGGGAATGCTGTGGATGATGCCCCCTTTCTGGGGATCAAGCCCACCCTCATTAAAGAACCCGCCCCGTTCGACAGTACTCACTCAGAACTCAAAAGGTTCCTGTATCAATGCAATAGCTACTTCAAAACCTATCGCACCTATTACCACTACGACGCTCAGCAAGTAGGTTATGTGACCTCCGCCCTTGTCGGACCCACCCTGGAATGGTGGGTCAACCTGGTCGACGACTTCTTCAGTCGTAACCTCAGAAGATTCCGATACCCCTCCTGGGATAGGTTCGTGGAGATGCTTGTCCGACACTTTATGGACCCAGCCATCGAAGATGTCCACGAAAAGAAAATGATGGACCTTCGAATGGAAGGGATGACCGCCTACCAATATTTCCAGAAACTGGAAACAGAGGCACAAATGGCCAACAGAAGGCACGATGAAAGCCCCAGAGGCCCTCTAGTCATGGCCGTACGACGAGGAATTCCATACAGCTATGCCCGTGCAATCGCTGACACTGGTTTCAACATTCTGGAAACCTATCCACAATGGAAGTTCCGAGTTACGACCATGTATGAGGAATGACAAAGGAGGACTCTCTTCGACCAAACACATGGCAGAGATCGGAGGGAAGGGAAAAAGACCGACAATCGGCCGAGGAACCAGGGGCAGGTCAGAAGCACAGCTACTGCTGCAGCCCCTTCTGAGAAGAAGACAGGCACTGGGACTACGTATGGGGGAAGCGGACAACCAATGGACATAGACTGACTCAAACGAGAAGGTCGGTGCTTCAACTGTGGCGAGAAGGGACATTTATCCAAGGACTGCAAAAAGGAGAAGAAGAGACAACCCCGCGAAGTTCGAACCAGAAGATTTACCTGGGAAGAACTAAGGGCCATGATCGAAATCGCAGAGGAGGACAGCAAAAAGGAGGAGGCACCAAAGACCTCTAAAGTCGAGGAAGTAAAAGACGAGGCCGACAAGTAAGCGATTCTACTTGTTCAGCCCAGGACTTTCAGATAGGGAAAACAGGGGTGAAGTCTGTGGCACAGCCTTCCTCTTCTTATGTCACATTATCACGTATTGTTCACATGCATTCGAATATACCCGAATTAACCACTTCCCTATCTGAACCTGAATCGCCTTCAAAAAACGATAAAAACCCCCTCGACGACAACAATACCTCCATCCCCTCACAATCGCTAACCCCTTCTGTTCCAGCTACCTCCTCTCCTACCGCCTCAGAAGCAATCCCTGGACCTCCCGCCTTCCAGTCAGGTAAGTGCTATGGGCCATGGGTGCCACCGACCCTCAGGAGCAACGGGGAATGCGGCATGCCCGACCAAACACGTACGATTCCCCAGGTGCTTCACCCCCTGAGACAAGTCACGAGAGACCCAACCCCGGAACCACCCAGCCCCGCCAAGGCGTACACCTTGCCTGGAGAAGCGACATCCCGATGACTCTCGGGATCAGTGGAACGGGGAACCGAAAGTGGCGGAAGATCGACACCCCCTAGTACACCCCCAATGGAATCAAGCGGCATCGGATGCGCAGTGCCACCACGAGTAACTATGGAAGAGATACCTGACAAAGAAGATGACACCTCTTATCAACGATACCTAAAGGCACAAGAGAAGTGAGACGAAGAAGCGCGAGAGGAGAGACAATCCCCACCCTCCCCAGTAAGTGTTTCCCACCCCCCAAACTTTACCTGGCTCCCACCGTTTGGTGTGGACTGGACCCTTTGGGCGGTTAAGGAGGCACAAACTGACGTGGAGGCATTATCCTCCTTATATCTTTGGGCACATAAAGATAAAGGGTCCGAAATAGATATCAACCTTCTGCATCTCCTTCAGAAAGATTCCCCGTTGTCCGCTATCGACCGAATGCATGAGTTGAGAGCCCCCATTCAGTATCAATGACGCGTAAGGACCTCGGGCATTCATGAATTATTTCTCGAAGCCCAGATCGAAACCCTCACCAATCGAGAAACGCTTAAAGTCCAAGCGCTCGTGGACAGTGGCTGCACCGGCAGCACAATAAGCGAAGAATACGTCAAGAGGAACAACCTAACAACCCGAAAAGCTGCCAGCCCCATTTCGGTATATAATGCCGATGGCACTCAAAATAGGGCGGGAAGTATCACGGAATTTGTAGAACTCCGACTCAACATCGAAGGGCATAGCAAACGAATCAACCTAGGTGTAACCAACCTGGGCAAGGGGGATGTCTTCCTGGGACACGACTGGCTGAAGTGACACAACCCGGTCATTAACTGGACAACTGGGAAAGTCTTATTCACAAGGTGTCAATGCCAGCGAAATCCCTTCCCCCTACCCAATGCAGACCCTGATGATCGCTGGGATGAAGAGCTAGAGGAAGGAGAGACAATCCTGATGGTCGATCTGGAGGAAGAGCTCAAGATTCGAGCTGTCCACCATGCCAATGACCTAGCAGCAAAGGCGAAATGAAGCCTCGAGGAGATGGTACCACCCCAATATCGGGAATACCTCAATCTATTCTCAAAAGAGAACTTCGACGATCTCCCAGACCAGAAACCATGGGACCATGCCATTGAACTTACCCCCAATGCCCAGGCGACCCTCGACTGCAAAATCTATCCTCTCAACCGGAACGAACAGGAGGAATTAGACAAATTCCTTGACGAGAATCTGAATAGCAGAAGAATCCGCCCCTCCAAATCCCCCTTTGTGTCCCTGTTCTTCTTTGTAAAGAAGAAAGATGGTTCCCTCCGACCAGTCCAGGACTACCGAAAATTGAACGAAATGACCATTAAGAATCGGTATCCCCTCCCTCTCATCGCCGACCTAATGGACAAACTGCACAGTGCCAAGTACTTCACTAAACTGGATGTGCGCTGGGGGTATAATAATGTTCGAATCAAGCAAGGAGACGAACACAAGGCCGCTTTCAGAACGAACCACAGACTATTCGAACCCACGGTAATGTTCTTTGGACTTACAAACTCCCCCGCGACCTTCCAATGGATGATGAATGACATATTCGCCAACCTCATCCATGAAGGAAAGGTCACCATTTACCTAGATGACATTCTGATCTTTTTGAAAGACTTATCGGAGCATCGTCAGGTGGTAAAGAGGGTCCTGGCCTGCCTCCGAAAACATAAACTTTTTCTAAAGGCTGAAAAATGCGAATTCAAAGTCCTCGAAATGGAATACTTGGGCGTGATCATTAGCGAAGGATCAGTCTGGATGGATCCCATTAAGGTAAAGGGAATCACTGAGTGGCCAACCCCAACCAAGAAGAAGGAATTACAGTCCTTCTTAGGCTTTACAAATTTCTATCGGAAATTCATAAAGGACTACTCAAAGATTGTTCGCCTGATGACCCAATTAACCGGGAATGCCCCTTGGATCAGGGGAGCCACCCAGAATGAAGCATTTCAGAAACTCAAAAGGCAGATGGCGGAGGATGTAGTACTCGCTCTCCCACGAGAGAAGGGCAGATTCTGGGTGGAGGCTGACTCTAGTGAAGGAGCTGTAGGCGCAGTCCTTAGTCAAGAGCACGAAGGGAAGTGGAGGCCAGTCGCATTCCTGTCAAAGGCGCTCACTACCATGGAACGTAACTACAAAATCTATGACAAGGAGCTCCTCACAATAATGCTCGCCCTTGAAGAATGGAGGCATTATCTCATGGGAGCCATGGAAGACTTCGAAATTTGGACGGACCACCAAAACCTCCAGTACTTCTGACAACCCCAGAAACTCAATCGCTGACAGGCTAGGTGGGTAACCGAATTAGCCGAATATCATTTCACTCTCCATCATAAGCCAGGTACCGCCAACTGAAAAGCGGACCTCCTTAGTCACCGAGATGATCACGACCAAGGAAGGAAGGATAATGATGACATCATTGTCCTCCAACCTGAACATTTTTGGGCAATGATCATGCCAACCACAAGCAAGATCCATCAGTGAATCAAAGACATCACTCGAAGTCATGAGAAGTGGGATCAAGGGATAGCCGCCTCCCTCAATCATGAACGAGGGATCTCAGAGGAAGGAGGGCTCTTGCGATACGATGGACGCATATACGTCCCAAGGGACGACAAGTTAAGAGGGGAAATTATCGCCAATCACCATGACCACATCACGGTGGGACATCCCGGGATCGGAAAGACCCAGGAGCTCATACAGAGGGAATTCTGGTGGCCAAAACTCAAACAAACAGTGGAAAGATATATCAAAGCCTGCGAGACGTGCCAACAGACAAAGACAAATACGCAACCCAGAGCCAATCCACTCCACCCCAATGAAATCCCGTCCGAACCATGGACCCATATCTCCGTTGATATGATAACCGGATTACCAGAATCCAATGGCTACGACGCAATTTTAGTAGTCGTAGACCGATTTTCGAAAGAAATCATTCCAATAGCATGCAATACGGAACTTACGTCTGAAGGATGGGCCAAACTACTCTGCAACCACATCTATGCCCGTCGCGGTATGCCCAAAACCATCATTTCCGACCAGGGACCTCAGTTTGTTTCCAAATTCATGACAGCACTCCTAAAGCTCCTTGACATCACTCCGAACGCCTCCACCACATTCCATCCGCAAACAGACGGACAAACCGAACATGCAAACCAAGAAATCAACAAGTACCTGCGCATCTTCGTCAACTACCGACAGACCAACTGGGACGAATGGCTCGCACTCGCTGCCTTCGCCCACAATAACCGAATCCATTCCGCTACCGGTCAAACTCCATTCTTCATGAATTATGGAGTTAACCCCCGCATACTACCAGACTCGATTCAAACGACACCATTTACTAATCCAGCCACTAAATCGTTTGCGGAACATATGCAAGAAATCCATCGACAGGCAAAGGAGGCACTTGAAGAAGCCGCTGGGAGGATGAAAGCGCAATACGACAAGAAGAAGGGTGTCGCAATAAACTATACAATCGGAGACAGAGTATGGCTCAACACGACCCATCTCCACCTTCCCCATCCCAAAAAGAAACTTGATGACAAACGAGTGGGTCCCATCCTAATCTTGGAAAAGTCCAGCGCCTTCGCATACAAACTCAAACTCCCCTCACACTGGAAGATACACCCACGCTTCAACGAGAAGTTGCTGACACCCTACGTACCACCCGTGTTCCCCAATCAAGAACAGCCCCCACCTCCACCACCAGACCTCATTGAGGATGAAGAAGAATACGAAGTTGAAGAAGTCCTGAACTCCCGCATGAGGCGAGTCCGAGGAAAGAAAGGGCAAAAATCACGACTCGTAACCGACTACCTTGTCAAATGGAAGGGATGGACATGCAAACACAATTTGTGGGTACGAGAAGACGACATGGTCAACGCGCTAGAAGTAATCGAGGACTATCAAAAGGAACTCGCCGAGCGCATACCATCCACAACAATGCGAAGAGTAATCGACAGATCCCAAAAGGCAGTCAAATGAATAGTCGACCATGACTATTGTGAAAACCAGACCACCGGTGGATGGAGCATGTTCTACCAAATAGAACGCATAGATGGAAGAAAGTTCTGGATCGAAGAGCCTGACAGAGAACGATGGAAGACATTTATTGACGATTACTGGGCACGAGAGATTGAGAAAGACATAACAGACTGCATCTTTTGCAATCAGGAGGAGGACGATGAGGAAGATGCAAAGGCAGTTGGGACGACTGCCTTAATGAGAGGGTAATGTTACGATTTATTCACTTTTTTCTTATCTTATCTTATCTTGCCCCACTTTCCCATCATGAGATCAGCATACCTTCACAATCCTCACGCAATATGCTGCACGACCCTTTGATCCCATCTTCTTCATCTTTTCAGACTATTATTAGACCCGACGTTTAGTATATAAGGACAACGAAGTCCACTATGTAACCTCAGCTTCAAGCTATAGTTTAATCAACTCTATCTTGCTGACTCACTCGCTGAAAGGCTATCTAATTGTACCTTCACCATACTCTGGACTATATCAGGATCTCTGAGGTGACTGCCCGAATGCAAGACAGCCTCAGACCTACCTTCGTCCTCTGAGTATTAGCCAGGGTCTAACAGATGGTCACCTTCCCCTTGTGAATCAGGTCGTGGAAGATATCATTCATCATCCACTGGAAAGTTGCTGGGGAATTTGTTAATCTGAAGAACATTACAGTAGGTTCAAAAAGTCCCTGGTTGGTCTGGAACGCTGCCTTGGCTTCATCTCCTTGCTTAATTCAAATGTTGTTATAGCCCCAGCGGACGTCTAGTTTCATGAAGTACTTAGTGCCACAGAGTTTGTCCATAAGTTCGGAGATAAGGGGGAGTGGATACCGATTTTTAATGGTCATTTCGTTAAGTTTTTGGTAATCCTGGACCAGACAGAGGGATCCATCCTTCTTTTTGACAAAGAAGAAGGGGGAGGCGAAGGGGGATTTCGATGGTCTTATGCGCCTCGACTTGAGGTTCTCACTGAGGAATTTGTCTAGTTCTTTCTGTTCATGTCAGTTGAGAGGGTAGACTTTACAGTCGAGGGTCGATTTGGCATTGGGTATCAGCTCGATGGCGTGGTCCCAGGGCTTTCGCTCGGGTAACTCATCAAAGTTTTCCTTGGAAAAGAGGTCATGGAACTCGCGATATTGAGGGGGATCCATCTCTTCAAAGGTCTGTTTGGGCTTTCCTTCGCTGGCCTTGGCTGCTAAGTCATTCGTGTGATGAACCGCATGGATTTCCAATTCTTCTCTCAAATTGACCATCAGGATGGTCTCTCCTTCCTCCAACTCCTCATCCCAAGGGTCTTTGGGATCTGCATCTGGGAGGGAAAACGGGTTTTGTTGACACTGGCACCGGGCAAAGATGAGTTTGCTGGTGGCCCAGTTGATGACTGGGTTGTGACGGAGGAGCCAATCGTGTCCAAGGAAGATATTGCCTTTACCGATATTGGTCATGGCAAAGTCGATCCTCTCTGAGTGGCCTCCCATGGTCATCTGCACTTCTATGAATTCGGTGATTTCCCCTGCCTTATTATGTGTTCCGTCAGCGTTATATACAGAGATCGGGGTGGGGGCAGGTCAGGTGATAAGTCCATGCCTCTTGACGTAGGTCTCACTTATGGTGCTCCCAGTACATCCACTGTCGACTAAGGCTTGAGCCTTGGGGGTCTGGCGATTCTCCAGCATTTCAAGTTGGACGTTGAGGAATAACTCTCGGATGCCCTTGGTGCTTACTCAACGTTGATATCATATGGGTTGACTTAATTCATATAGCCTTTCCTAGGCGTCTTTCCCTCCTGATCTCAAGGTGTACAGCAGGGAGTTATCGATCTCATTGATCTTCTCCTTGTGGGCCCAGAGGTGAAGGCAAATGCTTCCGAATCGGTGCATGCTTCCCTGATGGCCTGAAGGGTCCAGTCTGCACCAAACAGCTTGAACCAGGTGGACTTCGGGGGGGAAACACTCGCTGGGGTTGACTCGGAACACCTCGCCTCTGTTGCTTCTTCTTCCTTCTTCTCTTGAGCCTTGGCTTGTGACATCTTGAACACGGTGTCATCTTCTTCGTCAGGGACCTCGACAAAGGTGGTCTTCCAGACCCATGGGCGTCGCGCATCCGATGCTGGAATCCCGCTTGATCCTTCGAGGGTCGGGGGCCTAAGAGGGTCTCCCCTGGTTGGGGCATGCTCCTTCCCCAGAGGTCGCCCGCTGTCAGCTGTTTCATCAGGATTCGGGGGTTTGGGGAGCGGGTTGCTCCTGGAGTGACCAGAAGGCTCGTCATGACGAATGGAGGGAGGCATGAGCGTCGCGTTCTTGTCGCATAAACCGTGCTCCCATGTTACTCCCGGGTCCTTTGACACCTGTCCCGGATCCCTATCCTTTCTTGTGACATCTTCTTCCATTTGGGTTGGGGACGAAGGAGGTGCCATCTCGACTGATGTAACGTCTCGAGGAGATAGACAGGGGGCGCGATCCTTCACTTCTTCTCCCAGGCAGGGAGAGAGGGGGTTGTGATTCCGCGACAGTCCTCGAGCACGAGGCGAATCATTGCAGACAGAGTCGGTGGGCATTGACCTCGTGTCTCTGCCTTCATCTTGAGGTTCCCGTTCAGCGACGATGAGCTCGGCCAGTTCAGGGAGTACCTCCTTCATCACTAAGGACTGGGAGATCCCTGACATTGTTCGGATGAACTCTGGTCCCCATCGAGTCTGAAGGTCCTGGAGGGTGAGGAGTTCTGGGACAGAAAGTGTAAGCGAAGGAGGGGGATGAGTCTCACTTCGCTTCTGGGGGATTTTATAGGTCTTTTCAGGTGGAGCCTGAATAGGTTGTGATTCTTTTCAGGTGGTCTCGGGGAAAGCAGTAATTGTTGGTATATTTGAATGCATTGAGACAATTGTAGACATACGTAAAAATGTATTACAATCGGATAAGGTCCACGCAGCGGGATCCGATGACCGACCACCCCGAGAGGAGGATTGGGCCAAGGAAGTGGAATCACTCACTTCTCGGCCTTGCCTTTTACCTCCTCAATCTTCATCGTTGAGGGCATCTTCTCCTCAACTTTCTCTTCATGACTGTGTCCGTGCTCCTCCCTATTGTGTTCTTCTGCCTCCGTGAGCATCGCACGAAGCTGGGCCGAGGTATATCACCTGCTTTTCAGGTCTCTGGGCTGCTTCGGCTTCTTACAATCCTTTCCCAGGTGCCCCTTTCCTCCACAGTTGAAGCATCTTCCCTCCTTCTTGAGGCGGTCTATGTCCATTGGTTCTCCAGCCCCTCCGTAAGTGGTCTATCCCGAACCCAACGACCCTTTGCTGGTGGGTTTGTTGGCCGCAGAACTTGTTGCACTGGCAGTTCCTTTAGAGGAGCTTCTGGTGTGTTGGTTCTTTGGGCAGTTGATGTACCTGATTTTGTCGAAGGCTGTTTTGCAGGCCTTCTCATTGTATATGCTACAAATGCATCGCTTCCATTCTGCGTAAGTGGAAGGGATCATGATGCCCAAGTTTGCGATCGAGTCGGTGTAGGATTCAGGGACTCCTCGACAGACTGCTCTGATGATCGCACTCTGGGGTCCGAGGTCGGTGAGCTGGTCGGCTTGTCGGGCCAGTTCTTCGAGGCACCTGAAGTACTCGGATGCGGTTCCCATCATCTTGAGTTCGTTCATGCACCTCTCCATTACCTCCTGGAGGGCCGGATCACCGTATTCTACTTTGAGGGCTGCTTTGAAGTCTTCCCAGGAGAAGTATCAGTACCGGTCCTCGGTGGCGCTCCAAAACTGGTATCAGTACTGGGACCACCAGCCTTGGGGTTTCGTGCTGAAGAGTGATACTGTGAATAAGATTTTATTCGCATGGGTGGGGTAATAGGCTTTGAAGACTGCGAAGTAGTCTTCACATGCCCTGGTGAAGCGATGGATGTTGCTGCTCTTTCCTTCGAACTCTCCATGCATTCGAATCAATGTTGGCTTTACTTGGAGCCATGGGTCCTGTTTGGCAGCTTCGCCGGAGGGCCAGTATGGGGGGTCTGGGGGGTTATACCTGGGTGGTGGTCGAGGGACCGACCATCTATCGGTTCGATGGGTTGGACTTCCATACCTTCTGGGGGCAGGCACTGCAGGGCGTCCTCGGGGTTGAGGTTGATTGGGGACATCCTGGAGCTCTTTAGGGATGGGCAGATTGTGGGCTAGGGCAAATGCCCTGGCCCTTTCTAGTTGGGCTACTAACCCTTCTGCGAGGTCAGGGAAGGTGTCTTTGTCGGCCTGGAATTGTTGCCTCCTTGCTTCTGCTTCTCCAGCCTCTCGTATTTGCCATTCGTCCTTGGTCTCCATAGGCTTGCTGGGTCCTGCCTCGCCGGACCTGGCAAGCAGTTTACTCTTCCCTTTCCATGGATTCCTGTTCCTCCGCCACTCTCTAGGCAGCTTGTCGGGCATTGGCCTGGGCCATTCATACGTGGGCCAGGTGTTCCCACTGGTGTTCGTTGGCTCTCCAGGTTCAGAGTACATCCTCCAGGTTTCTCTGGAGGGTTTGTAACTCCTCCTCCATTCTTGGCCATAGTCCTTGTATATAGACTCCAGGTGTGGGACCGTAGTCCTGCTTGTGACAGTAGAGCTCCTCAGTTGGGAAGAGGTGTAGTCGTTGGCGATGTTCCTCCAGGGACTTGTCAATTCCTCCTTGTCTGATGTAGTCCTCTCTCCTATAGGCCCAGGCCTGGGCACGATAGGGTCCGAGTGCAATTCGTTGCTGTACTGAGAGGGAGGTCCAGGCTCAGGCTGGAGCTCCCAGGTAGAATGGATTGCTCTCGAGCTCTCGTCTTGCCAGTCTTCACTCATCCCTAAGCTCTCTGGGGGGCTGTTCTGGGTCCTCCTCCAGTCATCATAGGTGAAATGCATTCTCGGTCTCCCAAGCTCTTCTTCATCGGAAGTAGGAAGGTCTCCCGATATCGCAGATCTGAAGTCTTCCTCTTCAGAGGTTGGCTGGGTCGACCCATGTCGATGAGTGATTCGAGTTGCTGGCCTCGTCGAGGGGCTCAGCATCCTGGTGACTTCCTCGTTCTTGAGGTTGATTAGGTCGGGGGTGTTCTGGGGAGGGGGGTTCATCAGGGGAGGAGGGGGAAGAGGTTCGCATAATTGATATCGTAGGTGTTCCGGGAGGGGTCCAACCGAGGTCATAAAGGGGGTCCTTGTGTACATGCTCTGTCTGGTTGTAGAACGCGGTGCTTCGTGCTGCGATGACGGAGCTGTTTGCTGAAGGCAGAGAAGGGTTTGTAACTCAGAGGGTCAGGTGGGTAGGGGGTGGGCTAGTGGGACTGGGCTCATTGCCCTTGGCTGGAAGTACCTGTGTACTGCTTCAACGCGACTCTGTCTCATTGTATTCAATGGTTCTGGGCCCGATGTAGGCTCGGATAAGTTCTGTGATGTCTCCCTCGATAGAGGGAGACCAAGATGCTTGTTAGGGCTGACTCTCATGTGACTCGATATTGGGCTATTGCTAAGCTGTCTCGCATTCAGACAATCACTTTGGCAATGCCTCGGATGATCTCGAGGTGATGAAAGAGGCGCTTACTGGAGAAGCTCTCGGCAAGCGAGCAGACAAGTAAAGTTTATGGGTAGGTAAACCTTAGCTCAAAGCTGAGGTTGTACAATGAAATGTAGCTACTTAAATACTAAAGTGTAGATGTTAATAATAGGTACTGAAGTTTTGTCGAAGTAGAGAGGCATGCTGGTCGGGCGATAAGCATGCAATATCATGCATTGTCCATCATGAAAGTTTTGTCAAAGTTGATATTGGTGATGAGGTGGCGATAGTGCATAAGTGTGATGACACCGATAAGATATGATAAGACTAGAAAAAGGAAAAAAGTGAATAAATCATAACATTACCCTCTCGTTAAGGCAGGCATCCCGACTGCCCTAGGGTCATCGTCTTCCTCTTCTTGGTCACAAAGTATGCAATTCATGACTTCCTTTTCGCTCTCTCTTTTCCAGTAGTCATCGATGAATGTCTTCCAGACCTCTCGGTCAGGTTCTTCAATCCAGAACTTTTTCCTGTCGATCCATTCTATCTGGTAGAACATGCTCCATCTGCCTGTGGTTTGGTTTTCACGATAGTCACGATCGACTATTTGCTTGACTGCCTTTTGGGATCTGTCGATTACCCTTCATGCTGTGACGACTGGTGTGTGATTGGTAAGTTTGGTCTCGTAGTCCTTGATGGCTCCTCGGGCATTTTTCATATCGTCCTCTCATACCCACGAATTGTGTTCCCAGGTCCATCCCTTCCATTTGATGAAGTAATCTGTTACGAGTCATGATTTCTGTCCCTTCTTGCCTCGGACTCGGCATGTACGAGAGTCCAGGACTTCTTCGACCTCATATTCTTCCTCATCCTCGATAAGGTCTGGTGGTGGAGGTGGGGGTTGTTCCTGATTGGGGAATGCTGGTGGTACATAGGGCATCAATAACTTTTCATTGAAGTGTGGATGGATTTTCCAATGTGGGGGAAGCTTCAGTTTATAGGCAGATGCGCCAGCCTTTTCCAAGATCAGGAATGGGCTGATGCGTTTGTCGTCGAGTTTTTTCTTGGGGTGTGGTAGGTGAAGGTTGGTGGCGTCGAGCCATACACGGTCTCCAATGGCATAGTCGATGGCACCCCTTTTGTTCTTGTCATATTGGGCCTTCATTTTGCCTGCAGCTTTCTCTAGTGCCTCTTTAGCTTGTCGGTGTACTTCCTGCATATTTTCTGTGAATGACTTGGCTGATGGGTTGGTAAAGGTGGTCGTTTTGGTGGAGTCTGGTAGAACATGGGGGTGGACTCCATAGTCGGTGAAGAAGGGCATCTGGCCCATGGCCGAATGTGTTTGATTGTTGTGAGCGAATGCTGCCAATGTGAGCCATTCGCTCCAGTCTGTTTGTCGGTGATTAATGAAGATGCGGAGGTATTTATTGATCTCTTGATTGGCTTGTTCGGTTTGACCATCAGTCTGAGGGTGGAAAGTGGTTGACACATTGGGCGTGATGTTGAGGAGTCTGAGAAGTTCCATCATGAATTTGGAGATGAATTGGGGCCCCTGGTCTGAGATGACAGTCTTGGGCATCCCATGCCTGGCATAGACATGGTCGCGGAGTAGTTTGGCCCACTCTTCTGAGGTGAGTTCGACGTTGCAGGCAATCGAGATGATTTCTTTCAAGAATCTGTCGACGATTACCAGGATGGCATCATAGCCGTTGGACTCAGGTAGTCTGGTGATCATGTCGACCGATATATGCATCCAAGGTTCCGAGGGGATCTCATTTGGGTGGAGTGGAGCGGCCTTAGGTTGAGTGTTGGTTTTCGTGCGCTGGCAGGCTTCGCATGCCTTGACGTACTTCTCAACTGTTTGTTTGAGCTTGGGCCACCAGAACTCTCTTTGTACGAGTTCTTTGGTCTTTTCTATTCCCGGATGTCCTGCAGTGATGTGGTCGTGGTGGGCAGCAATGATTTCTCCACATAGCTTGTCGTCGTGGGGAACATATATCCATCCATCATAATATAACAGCCCTTCCTTCTCTGAGATGCCTCACTTGTGATCGAGAGAGTTGGCGATCCCCTGATCCCACTTGTCGTGGTTCCTAGTTGCGTCTTTTACCTTCTGATGTGTCTCGCTGATAGTGGGCATGATCATCACCCGGAAGTGTTCGGGAAGGAGAACTATGACATCATCATTGTCCTTTTTTCCTTGGTCGTGATCATCCTGTCAACTAAGCAGGTCAGCTTTTCGGTTGGTGGTTCCCGGTTTATGATGGAGCGTGAAGTGATACTTGGCGAGTTCAGTGACCCATCGGGCTTGGCGATGGTTTAACTTTTGAGGCTGGCGGAAATACTGTAGGTTTTGGTGATCGGTCCAGATCTCCACTTCCTCAACTGCGCCCATGAGGTAGTGCCTCCACTCTTCTAATGTGAGCATGATGGCAAGGAGTTCTTTGTTGTATATCTCATAATTCCGTTCTGTCACAGTTAGTGCCTTCAAGAGGAAGGTGACTGGCCTCCATTTTCCATCCTGTTCTTGACTAAGGACAGCGCCTATTGCCCCTTCACTGGAGTCGGCTTCCACCCTGAACTTCCCTTGGTCTGTCGGAAATGCTAATACCACATCTTCGGCCATTTGCTTCTTGAGACGCTGGAAGGCCTCGTTCTGAGCTGCTCCCCATGTCCAGGGGGCATTGCCAGTGAGTTGCGTCATGGGACAGATGATTTTGGAGTAGTCCTTTATGAATTTCCGATAGAAATTCGTAAAACCCAAAAAGGATTGTAATTCCTTTTTCTTGGTGGGGGTAGGCCACTCCATGATTCCCTTGACCTTGACGGGGTCCATTCGTACCGATCCCTTGCTGATGATAACGCCGAGGTACTCGGTTTCGAGAACTTCAAACTTGCACTTTTCCGCTTTTAGGAATAACTTGTGCTCCCTCAAGCGTTGTAGGACCCACTTGATGATCTGTCAGTGTTCTTGGAGATCCTTGGAGAAAATAAGGATATCATCCAAATAGATCATCACCTTGCCTTCCATGATAAGGTTGTGGAAGATGTCATTCATCATCCACTGGAAGGTGGCCGGTGAGTTGGTTAGTCTGAAGAACATGATGGTGGGTTCGAACAACCCTCAATTGGTCCAGAAGGCAGCCTTGGCTTCATCTCCTTGTTTGATCCTGACATTATTGTAGCCCCATTGGACATCCAGCTTGGTGAAGTACTTGGCACCGTGGAGTTTATCCATAAGTTCAGAGATGAGAGGTAGTGGGTACCAATTCTTGATTGTCATCTCGTTGAGCTTGTGATAGTCCTGTACTGGTCGAAGGGAGCCATCCTTCTTCTTGACGAAAAAGAAGGGGGATGTGAAAGGGGACTTGGAGGGGCGAATTCGGCCCGATTCCAAGTTCTCATCGAGGAATTTGTCGAGCTCCTCCTGTTCATGTCAATTAAGGGGGTAGACCTTGCAATCGAGGGTTGACTTGGCATTCAGGATTAATTCGATTGCATGGTCCCATGGCTTTCGCTCTGGTAGCTCGTCGAAGTTTTCCTTCGAGAAGAGGTCGTGGAACTCTCAGTATTGAGGGGGAACCATTTCCTCGAAGGTCCTTTTTGCCTTTCCTTTGGCAGCCTTCACGGCTAGGTTTTTTGCGTGATGTACTGCATGTATCTCTAGCTCTTCTTGAAGGTCGACCATTAGGATGGTTTCGCCTTCCTCCAATTCCTCATCCCAGGGATCCTCGGGATCGGCATCAGGCAGGGGGAAGGGGTTCTTCTGGCATGGGCATCAGGCGAATATAATCTTTCCGGTAGCCCAGTTAATGATGGGGTTGTGGCAAAGGAGCCAGTCATGTCCGAGGAAAATATCCCCTTTGCCGATATTGGTGACAGCAAAGTCGATTCTTTCCGAGTGGCCTCCTATGGTCATTCGCACTTCTACGAACTCAGTGATCTCTCCGGCCTTATTTCGTGTCCCGTCGGCATTATACATGGAGATCGGGGTGGGAGCAGGTCAGGTGATGAGCCCATGCTTCTTGACATAGATCTCGCTTATGGTACTCCCGGTGCAGCTGCTGTCGACTAAGGCCTGGGCTTTAAGGGTCTGGCAATTCTCCAGCAGTTCAAGTTGGACATTGAGGAACAATTCCCAGACCCCTTTGGTGCTTACTCGGCGCTGGTATCGAATTGGTTGACTCAATTCGTATAGCCTCTCTTGGGCTTCTCCTCCTTCCAATCTCAGGGCATTCAACAGGTGATCATTGATCTCATTGATCTTATCCTTGTGGGCCCAGAGGTGAAGCGAAGCGAAGGCTTCCGAATCTGTGTGTGCTTCCTTGACGGCCCAAAGGGTCCAGTCCATGCCAAACGGCTTGAACCAGGTGGACTTCGGGGGGGAAACACTCACTGGACTTGATTCGGAATGCCTCGCCCTCAACGGTTCTTCTTCCTGCTTCTTTTGCGCCTTGGCTTGAGTCATCTTGAATGATGTATCGTCTTCTTCATCAGGAACCTTGATGAAGGTGGTCTTCCGGGCCCATGAGCATCGCACATCCGATGCCAGAACCCCACTTGATCCTTCGGCAGTCAGGGGCCTTCGAGGGGTCTCCCTAGTTGGGGCATGCTCCTTCCCTAGGGATCGCCTGCTGCTGGCTACTTCATCAGGAATCGGGGGTTTGGGGAGCGGGTCACTCCTGGAGTGGCTGGAAGGCTCGTCGGGACGAATGGAAGGAGTCGTGCACATTGCATTCTTGTCGCATGAACCATGCTCCCACATTACTCCTGGGTCCTTCGGCGCCTGTCCTGAATCCCTATCCTTGCTTGATTGACTGTCTTCTTTCTTTTGGGTCGTGGACGAAAGGGGCACCTTCTCGATCGGTGTGATGTCTCCGAGAGAACTACAAGGGCTGCAACCATTTGTTTCTTCTTCCAGGCGAGGGGAGAGGGGGTCGTGTATCTGCGACGGCCCTCGAGCACGAGGCGAATCATTGCGGGCATGGTCGACAGGCATCGACCTCATACCCCTGCCTTCGTCTTGAGGTTCTTGTTCAGTGACAACGGGCTCAGCTGGTTCGGGGAGTACCTCTTTCATCCCTAGGGACTGGGAGATCCCTGACATTGTTCGGATGAACTCTGGTCCCCATCGAGTCTGAAGGTCCTGGAGGGTGAGGAGTTCTGGGACAGAGAGGGTTAGTGAAGGAGGGGGATGGAGTTCGCTTTGCTTCTGGGGGATTTTATATGTTTTTTCAGATGGAGTCTGAATTGGGTGTGATTCTTTTAGGGTAGTTTTGGGGAGCTGTGAAAATGCGGCAGGTATATTTGAATGCATAGATAACAATGACGTACATAAAAATGTATTACAATCGGGTAAAGTCCGCACAGCAGGACCCGATGACCGACCACCCAGAGAGGAGGATTGGGCTGAGGAAGTGGAATCACTCACTTCTCGGCCTTGCCTTTTACCTCCTCAATCTTCGACGTCGAGGGCGTCTTCTCCTCGACCTTCTCTTCGTGACTATGTCCGTGCTCCTCCTTATCGTGTTCTTCTGCCTCCATGAGCATTGCATGAAGTTGGGCCATTGTATATCGCCCGTTTTTTGGGTCTCTGGGCTGCTTCAGCTTCTTGCAATCCTTCCCTAAGTGCCCCTTTCCTCCGCAATTGAAGCATCTGCCCTCCTTTTTGAGGCGGTCTATATCCATTGGCTCCCTGGCTCCTCCTGTTACGATTTATTCACTTTTTTCCTTTTTCTAGTCTTATCATATCTTATCGGCATCATCACGCTTATGTGCTATCACCACCTCATCCCTGAGATCAACTTCGACAAAACTTTCATGATGGACAATGCATGATATTGCGTGCTTGTCGCCCGACCAGCACGCCTCTTGACTTCGACAAAACTTTTGTATCTATTAATAGTACTCACGACTTAGTATTTAAGTAGTTATGATTCACTGTACAACCTCAGCTTCAAGCTAAGGTTTACCAACACATAAATCTTACTTGTCTGCTCGCTTGCCGAGAGCCTCTCTGTAAGCACCTCTTTCATCACCTCAAGATCATCTGAGGCGTTGCCAAAGTGATTGTCTGAACGCGAGACAGCTTAGCAATTGCCCGACTTCGAGTCACGTGAGAGTCGGCCCTAACAATTAGCTCGAAGCTTCCCTCACCCTTCCATAATGCTAGACACAGGAAGGATTTCATATGCCCCTACAACAAACCCCCGACATTTCTGAAGGAACGACAAGTACTCTCGGAGTAATCGGAACAACCACTGCGGTTGCGACTATCTACTACAGAAACAGAGAGTGGTTCGAAAACCACAGAATTACATTCAGAAGAGGACGACTGATCTACCCACCCCTGACAGACCCCCGCTTCTACAACCCCCCTTATAATGTTCCGGCGTACCCCACGAGCTATGCCATCTATGGACAGGAGTCCTACGAGACGCCCCCAGAATCGCCAACCCGGGACCTTCAGGGCCCCTTCACCGACTATTTCGTCGAACGAAGAGGAAGAACACTGAAGTGCTGCCTGCATGCACAAGCTAGAAATGCACCAGCATCGATGACACTGATCACACCCACACCTAACACTACACACACAAACACACTCAAGTTCGTGGGGGATTCTGATGCGATAAAAGTAGCGAACCAATAAAACTGTATTCTCAATATTTCTAAGATGCACACGTAGCAATAGCACTCATATAAAATCTAGACTTCTCTAAGTCCAAAGGCTTTTCTCAGACAAGAGGTGCGACTTCCGTCGCCGGGCCTCAAGGCAAGGGTTGTATAACAATACTCAAACGTTGCCAAATGTAACCACAACTCTCTAGACATCGCTCGCAACTCAAATAGTCACCACAAGCAACAAACAACACACTAAACACGACTTAAAGCACCGCGCTCTAAGCAGAAACCGAAACACTCAAACAATCCACAAGAGCCACAGGGTTTGAACCTATGCGCTCGAGCTTCTAACCAATCATAGACCCACAGGGTTCTAACTTATGCGATCCAGAGAACACAAATAAACACAGAAAACCCCGTTCAACAAGCCAAAGGGTTTGAACCTTTGCCAACTTGTGGAATTAACACAAAGTGAGCACTAACCAGACCAAAGGGTTTGAACCTCTGCCGCCTGTAATGCCTCGCATCACACAGAAACCTCAAGAACTCGAAAGAGTGCCCTCCAAGACACTATATTCTTATTCTCAGTATAGAGTGCAGTCAAACAATCAATGAAACTGAAGTACAGAGTGCCTCACTAGCCTTCTTGGCCTCGCTCGCAACTCGGATCACTCAAATTTATATCAAAGATGGTCTATATTCTCTCGCTCAAAGCTACAAACAACTCCAGATGCTAGAGCGCATGGCTGAAAAGCTTTGCACTGTTACACCGGGGGCCCGAAACTTGTACACTACTTCTATCCTACTGTATTTATACATTCTATGATCTACAAATTAATACAACTGATTATAGTATTATTTCTTCTGCGGCCTTCTATTCCTTGCATCCCGCGCATGTTGTCTGAGCATGCCATCACTTGGCACTTAGTCAAACATCTGACCTGGACCCAGACTGGGTCTCACTCGTGGTTGTGGAGTTGGCTAGCACTGCATGCCATGTGTTGACACATTACTCGTTATCTCCTCGGAGTGGCAACCTATCATAAGGGCCGTATTTTCCTTTAATCTTATTATTCTAGGTTTTCTTAGTTGGTGGGGACCTGGGCCTCACGCTCCTCGGCCGAAGTCAGTTTTCTCGGTTTCATTCGTACTCAGACATTATTTCATCTCGCATGCAACTTGCTGGTCGATCCGTGCCTTGCACATCATAGATCAATGCATCACGTAGTTCTCTTAATATCACGCATGTCTCTTATTAATTCTTTAGAGTGCGTCTCCAGTCCATTCCTAGTGCATTCAGTATCAAGCACTGAGCTCTTATGCTTAGTGTGACCTCAGGTAGTATCATTCTAAGCTAGAGCATGCGCTCTACCAATCATCACTTAATATATTCGACTGCACAACTTTGTAGCTTCGCGCTCTTCCCTATTCTGCCTTGTCCTTGTAACGGGTTCTTGTAAAAGGTATGTATTGATACATTTTGCGAAATTACATGCGTAAACGCTCTGAGAGCGTGTCAACGCCAAGCCCAGTGGCTGGCCCTTCTGGAACCCGTCACTCCTCTGAGGATGACGGAAGCGCTTCCTCTCTCTCGAGAAGCGTTGATGAGCTCATTAGAGCCTATCATGGAATTGGAACAGAACCCCTGGAGGATGCCAGGAGAGAGCTGGAGCGAAGCCTCCGGCAGATACCTACGACCAAGGTTGCCCAGCCCCGACCAGATAGTGAGACCCTCCCCCAGACGACCCTACGGGTCGTCAATCCTGACAAACCCTCTGAGGATGCCAACACCACCTCACGAGCGTCATCAGAGAGATGAGGAACGTCTCCAGAATATGATTCGGAGGCGAGCCGAAGGAGGGCTCACCTACCAGGGGGCTTGCGACTTCACCGCCCCTTCCACACCAACCAGACCGACTACGACGCACCTGCATCAACAATTGTACTCTCCTCCTCCGATCCCGATTCCCCCGCCCCCAAGTCCCCTGAACTTGATACTCTTCAACGAAGAGGAGGAGAGACTCCCTTCGCCAGCCCTGCCCCCTCCAGCTCGCCCTCCACCCCGGCCTCGCTCGACCGCAATGACCCAGGGTTCTATAATGAGCTCTGGCGATGACGCCTATGAATCTGCTACATCGGACGGCCTTCATACCAGCGAAGAAGAAGACCTGGAGAATCCCCGCTCATATACAGCATTCAATGACATGAGGAGGACCCAGATGCCCCCATTAGAGATCCAAGGAGTGAACGACGCCTCGCTCTCCGAGAAATTGAGAGTAATCCCTTCTACCTGGGAACTCCAGATAGAGCCTGGCCATCCCTCTCCCTATCCCAGTGAATGGCCCATGGAACCTACCGGTCCCAGGCATGGGCCCTTCGAAGAGCAGACTATCTACGACGAGGAGGAGTTGACGAGACTCAGGAGGAGCACCGCCACCACTTTGACCTTCGACCCAACGAGGAGCTATGGTGGTACGAGCTCAATTACGGCCCCATACCAGGGGTACACATCCCCAATCTACGAGATCGAACAGAGCAGGAGGAGCGAGTCCTCAACCGCCAACTGGCAGCTATACTCGCATCCTGGAGAAGAGACGAGGCTGACCGCGCCGAACTATCCCGAGTACAGTTGGCCCAGGCCAATGCCCGACTTGCTGCCGACCAACTGGAGGCGCCAGAACCGGGCATGGAAGGGGACGAGTAGGCTATTTGCCGGGTCGGGACAAGCAGGACCGAGTGACATCCCCATTGACCTCCCTGACATTGACCCTGAGACAGCACGAAGACAGGCAGAAGAAGCAGAAGCAGAAGCCAGGTGACAGGAGCACCGGGATAAGCAAGCAGCCTTCCCGGGGCTCGCCAATGAACTAACCAAAGCACTGTTGGAAGCAAGAAGCTTCGCACTCACCAACAATCTACCTCTCCCCCCTGAATTAGAAGATCCCAACAGACAATGGGGATGACCCGCAGCACCGGCCCCCAAAAGGTGGGGTAGCCCTACTCATCGAACCGACAGGTGGTCGGTCCCAAGGCCACCACCCAAGAACAATCCCCCCGACCCGCCAGACTGGCCATCAGGGGACGCAGACGAACAGGCTCCCTGGTTGCAGGTGAAGCCAACCCTGATTCGACTCCCAGCCGACTTTGAAGGCAAGGGAGACGACATCCACCGATTCACCAGGGCCTGTGAGGAGTATTTCTCCATTTTCCGACCCTACTACCCAACGCATGCCAACAAAATCCTATTCGCAATGTCCTTGTTTGGCAAAAGGCCCCAAGGCTGGTGGTCCCAATACCGCCTTCAGTTCTGAAGCGACACTGAGGGGCGATACCAATATTGCTCATGGGACAACTTCAAAGCCGCCCTGCAAGTCGAATATGGTGACCCCGCGCTCCAAGAGGTCATGGAGAAGCAGATGAATGACCTCTGCATGACCAGCACGGCGGCCGAATACTTCCACAAACTGGAAGAACTGGCCTGCCAAGCTGACCAACTCTGCGACTTAGGACCCCGAGGCGCCCTAGTCCAAGCTGTCCGACAAGGTGTCCCCGCCTCCTACACCGACTCCATCGCTGACTTGGGAGTCATGATCCCCTCAACATATGCAGAATGGAAACAACGCATATGCAGCATCTTCAATGAAAAGGCCCGAAAACAGGCCTTCGACAAAATCGGCCAGGTCGACCGACCCAAGAACCAGAACGCCGGAAGCTCCAGTAAAGGAACTTCTGGTGCGACAAGTTCCTTGGCCGACAAACCGGTCAACAAAGGAATGTCAGGTTCGGGATGGACAACTTATGGAGGAGCCGGGGAGCCGATGGACATAGACCGCCTCAAGAAGGAAGGAAGATGCTTCAACTGCAGAGGGAAGGGGCACTTAGGGAAGGATTGCAAGAAGCCGAAGCGGCCTAGAGACCTGAAAAGCAGGCGATATATGACGGCCCAACTTTGAACGATGCTGACAGAAGCCGAGGAGCATGACAAAGAGGAGCACGGACATAGTCACGAGGAGAAGGTTGAGGAGAAGACGCCCTCGACAACGAAGATTGAGGAGGTAAAAGGCAAGGCCGAGAAGTGAGTGATTCTACTTCCTCGGCCCACTCCTCCTCTCTGGGTGGTCGGTCATCGGGTTCTGCTGTGTGGACTTTACCTAATTGTATATCAATTTTACGTATGTCTACTTGTGTATCAGAGCATTCGAATATACCCGCATTCATGCTTTCACCCGAGACCACCCCAAAAGAATCACAAACCATTCAAACTCCACCTAAAAAGGCATATATAATCCCCCAGAAGCGAAGCGAGACTCATCCCCCTCCTTCGCTTACACTTTCTGTCCCAGAACTCCTCACCCTCCAGGACCTTCAGACTCGATGGGGACCAGAGTTCATCCGAACAATGTCAGAGATCTCCCAGTCCTTAGGGATGAAGGAGGTGCTCCCCGAACTGGCCGAGCCCATTGTCGCTGATTGGAAACCTCAAGACAAAGGCGGGAGTATGAGGTCGATGCCTGTCGACCATGTCCCCAATGATTCGCCTCACACTCAGGGACCGTCACGGATACACGACCCCCTCTCCTCTTGCCTGGAAGAAGAAACGAGGGGTTGCAGCTCTCGTCATTCTCTCGGGAACGTCACGCCGATCGAGACAGTGCCCCCCTCGTCCACGACCCCAGAGGAAGAAGACCATCCTACAAGAAAGGATAGGGACACGGGACAGGCACCGAAGGACCTGGGAGTAATGTGGGGGCACGGTTCATGCAACAAGAACGTGACGTGCACGACTCCCTCCGTTCATCCTGATGAGCCTTCCGGTCACTCCAGGAGCGACCCACTCCCCAAACCCCCAATTCCTGATGAAGTAGCCGGCAGCGGGCGATCCTCGGGGAAGGAGCACGCCCCAACCAAGGAAGACCCTTGAAGGCCCCTGACCACCGATGGATCAAGCGGGACTCCAGCATCGGATGCGCGATGCTCATGGGTCCGGAATACCACCATGATCGAGGTACCCGACGAGGAAGACGACACGTCGTACAAGATGTACCGAGCAAAGGCACAAGAGAAGAAGGAAGAAGAACTGTTGAGGGCGAGGCATTCCGAATCAGACCCAGTGAGTGTTTCCACCCCAAAGTCCACCTGGTTCAAGTTGTTTGGCACGGACTGGACCCTTTGGGCCATCAAGGAAGCACACACAGATTTGGAAGCCTTTGCTTCGCTTCATCTCTGGACTCACAAGGACAAAATCAACGAGATCGACGACCATCTGTTAAAAACCCTCAGGACAAAAGGAGAGGAGGCCCGAGAGACACTATATGAGTTAAGTCAACCAATTCGGTACCAGCGACGAGTGAGTACCAAGGGTGTCCGAGAACTATTCCTCAACGTCCAACTCGAGACACTGGAGAATTGTCAGACCCTCAAGGCTCAGGCCTTAGTCGACAGTGGATGCACAGGGAGTACCATAAGCGAAAACTATGTCAAGAAACATGGACTTGTCACCAGACCCGCGCCGGCCCCAATCTCTGTGTACAATGCCGATGGAACACGCAACAAGGCAGGAGAAATCACGGAATTCGTGGAAGTAAGAATGACGATAGGGGGCCACAGCGAGAGGATCGACTTTGCTGTCACCAATATAGGCAAAGGCAATATCTTTCTCGGGCATGACTGGCTCCTTTGCCACAATCCCATCATTAACTGGACCACTGGCAAGGTCGTCTTTGCTCGATGTCAGTGCCAAAAGAACCCATTCCCGCTTCCTGATGCTGACCCAGAAGATCTGTGGGATGAAGAATTGGAGGAGGGTGAAACCATCTTAATGGTCGATCTCAGGGAGGAGCTAGAAATTTGTGTGGTACACCACGCCAATGACCTAGCAGCCAAGGCCGCTGAAGGAAAAGCAAAGAAGACCTTCGAAGAAATGGTCCCACCCCAATATCGCGAGTTCGAAGACCTCTTCTCCAAAGAAAACTTCGATGAGTTGCCAGAACGCAAGCCATGGGACCACGCTATCGAGTTGATTCCCAATACAAAATCAACTCTCGATTGCAAGGTCTATCCTCTGAATCGACACGAGCAAGAAGAGCTCGACAAGTTCCTTGACGAGAATTTGGAATCGGGCTGGATCCGCCCTTCCAAATCTCCCTTCGCATCCCCCTTCTTCTTCGTCAAGAAAAAGGACAGCTCTCTCCGACCCGTTCAGGACTATCGAAAGCTGAATGAAATGACAATCAAGAATCGATATCCCCTCCCACTTATCTCCAAACTCATGGATAAGCTTCGCGGCGCCAAGTACTTCACGAAACTAGATGTTCGCTGGGGCTACAACAACGTCAGAATCAAACAGGGAGACGAGGCCAAAGCAGCCTTCCATACCAATCGCAGACTATTTGAGCCAACCGTCATGTTTTTCAGGCTCATGAACTCACCAGCTACCTTCCAGTGGATGATGAACGATATCTTCCACGACCTCATAATGGAGGGAAAAGTCACCATCTATCTCAACAATATTCTGATTTTCTCCAAAGATATACAAGAACACCGGCGAATAGTCAAGCGAGTCCTGCAACGTTGAAGAGGCTGGCTGTGGGCACTCATGGAATAGCACGCGAAACAGCGTGATATACACACTAAACCTCACACACACTCACACAACTACTCAATCTAACAATCACCCTCGAAAGTGCGATGGGGGGAATGAGATTATATCAACTCTGCAACTACTAGTGCTTCAAATCTAGTAAAGCTCCTTATTATCTCGACGCTATACAGTGTTTACTCTTTTCCAATTGATCCTAAACCTAGGAACTTTTTACAAGAAGGTGTTACTTCAAGGCGCAACCTTCTAGGTGAATGATAATATTCCAAATACACAGGACACTGGTCCTACAACAGAACGGAACACGATACAAGTCGAAACGACACTGAGCTCGCTCTTCTAACCACTCAGCTAAGTACTGACTTAGTGAGCTCACTACATGTCAGCGTGTAGGGTTATCCAAAACTGACTCAAACGATGATATCAACCAACGACACTTCAACAGATCTCGGATTCGGAACAGATTCAGATTCAGAACAGAACAGAAGCGGATTTCAGAAACAGACCAACAGAACAGAAACAGACTGACAGAAACAGATTTCAGAACTTCCACTTCAATTCATACTCTCAACAGACTCAACAATGCTCAGATGGAACAGAACAGTGACACTGATTCTTATTCACTTGGAACTTAAGCACACAAGTCAGATTCTGAATATATCTCGATTCTTCTGGGTGAGCTCGCATGTTTATATACGACACTCGAAGCTACAAACTAATCCTTTGCCACAGCGCTCGCTTTCCACATGCACACCGTAACTCAGGGGTTCGAAACTTGCATACTACTCTAATATACTGACTATTTATACTAGAACAAGTTACTGATTACAAACGTCACACTATTACCCAGGTAAAATAGACTCCTACGCACACAGCCCGCCGCTGCCGCAGTTCTTACTTGGCTACCAACTCAGAGTTTCTTCATATAGTATTGTTTCTATAGTGAGCTCGCTTAACTGGTAGCGCACGCTCGCTATCTATAAGTCCGAGGACATATCAGGGTGATGGCTGTTGGCTATCCCAGACCTAGCCTCATCATCGGTTTATTGTTCTCTCTAGAAGGGATTCTCGCATGCACTGAGTTCTCAGTTTGACAAGGCAATGTATACAAGTTACTCAGCACTCTGGTATTCGGCCGGCACTGCTAATCAATCCGTGTGTCCAATTTTATCATTTATCTTATCTTGTGCGCAAGGTTCGGACCGGCTTCTCAGGTACAGTACGTCATTTTAATTTAACGAGCACGCTGTTTTCATTAAGTGCAATCATATAGTTCTTCAAATTAAAAGCAGAGCTCGCTAGATAGACTAGACTGTAGGTGCTAGGACAGGGGTTTTCAGTCTTTCTGCCAAGCATGCCCATCAGGTACATGCTATGACTAAGTCCCTGGTTTATTCTGTCACATCAAATGTCACTTTACTGTCTATTTGTCTCGTCGCGTTGTATTTTATTATGTATGCTCTGACATATTAGCTCCGCTCGCTGTCTATGTAAGTCATATGGTCTAATCACTCAGATTGCAAAAATACACGATTGGATTGTCTGCAGTCGCAACAACGTCTAAGGGAGCACAAATTATTCCTGAAGGTGGAGAAGTGCGAGTTCGAGGTCCTCGAGACTGAGTACCTCGGTGTCATTATTAGCGAAGGCTCCGTCCGAATGGACCCTATCAAGGTCAAAGGAATAACGGAGTGGCCCACACCCACCAAGAAAAAGGAACTACAATCCTTTTTGGGCTTTATGAACTTTTACTGAAAGTTCATCAAGGACTACTCCAAGATTGTATGCCCAATGACCCAGCTCACTGGCAATGCGCCCTGGACATGGGGCATGGCTCAGAATGAGGCCTTCCAATGCCTGAAGAAACAGATGGCCGAGGATGTGGTGCTCACCCTTCCTAAGGAAAAGGGAAGATTCCGGGTAGAGGCGGATTCCAGCAAAGGAGCAATCGGTGCAGTCCTCAGCCAAGAACAGGATGGAAAGTGGAGGCCAGTTGCCTTCCTCTCTAAGGCACTGACCGTCACTGAACGCAACTACAAAATCTACAACAAGGAGCTCCTGGCAATCATGCTCGTGCTAGAAGAGTGGAGGCACTACCTCATGGGCGCAGTGGAGGATTTTGAGATCTGGACCGATCATCAAAACCTACAGTACTTCTGCCAGCCCCAGAAGTTGAACCGCCGGCAAGCCCGATGGGTTACTGAGCTCGCCAAATATCACTTCACACTACATCACAAGCCCGGCACCTCCAACCGCAAGGCCGACTTATTGAGTCGAAGAGACGATCACGACCAAGGAAAGAAGGACAATGATGATGTCGTAGTTCTCCAGCCCGAGCATTTCAGGGCCATGATTATGCCCACCACCTCGGAAACTCATCAACGCGTCAAGGACATAACCCGAGATCATGACAAGTGGGATCAAGGAATCCAAAACTCCCTCGACCACAAACGTGGAATCTCTGAGAAGGAAGGACTCCTCTATTACGATGGACGGGTCTATGTTCCCCAGGATAACAAACTTAGAGGAGAGATCATTGCCTCCCACCATGATCATATCACAGCGGGACATCCAGAGATTGAAAAAACCAAAGAACTCGTCCAAAGAGAGTTCTGGTGGCCAAAGCTCAAACAAACAGTAGAGAAGTACGTCAAGGCATGCGAAGCATGTCAGCAAATGAAAACGGATACCCATCCCAAGGCTGCCCCCCTCCATCCCAACGAAATTCCCTCTGAGCCATGGACTCATATTTCCGTCGATATGATCACTGGACTCCCAGAATCCAATGGCTATGATGCCATCCTAGTAGTTGTCGACAGATTCTCAAAAGAAATGATCCCGATCGCCTGTAACATCGAACTAACATCCGAAGGATGGGCCAAGCTCCTATGTGATCACGTATATGCCCGCCATGGTATGCCCAAGACAGTCATCTCAGACCGAGAACCCCAATTCGTCTCAAAGTTCATGACAGAACTTCTTCGCCTCCTCGATATTACACCAAATGCATCCACTGCATTCCACCCCCAGACCGACGGCCAAACCGAATGGGCTAATCAGGAGATCAACAAGTATCTCCGACTCTTCATCAATCATCGACAGACAGACTGGAGCGAATGGCTTGTATTAGCAGCGTTTGCCCATAACAACCGCGTCCATTCTGCCACAGGCCAGACACCATTCTTCACCAACCATGGAACGAATCCCCGTGTCCTACCAGACTCCATCAAAACAACCACCTTCACCAATCCATCGGCCAAATCATTCGCCGAAAACATGCAGGAGGTGCACCGCCAAGCCAAAGAAGTGTTAGAGGAAGCGGCCAGAAAGATGAAATCCCAATACAACAAGAAGAAGAGAAATGCAGTGGATTATGCCATCGGAGACCGAGTATGGCTCGACTCCACTCACCTTCATCTCCCTCGACCAAAAAAGAAACTCGACGACAAACGTGTCGGCCCATTCCTTATTTTGGAAAAAACCGGCGCTTCCGCTTATAAGCTCAAACTTCCACCTCACTGGAAGATTCACCCACGATTCAACGAAAAACTTCTAACGCCATATGTACCACCGGCGTTCCCCAACCAAGAACAACCCCCTGCACCGCTGCCAGATCTCATTGAAGATGAGGAGAAATACAAAGTCGAGGAAGTCCTGGACTTGCATACATGCCGAGTCTGTGGAAAAAAGGGGCAGAAGTCATGATTAGTCATGGACTATTTCGTCAAGTGGAAAGGCTGGACCGGAGAACATAATTCATGGGTTCGAGAAGACGATATGGCTAACGCCCAAGAAGCTATACAGGACTACGAGGACAATATTTCTGAAACAAGAACTATCGTGACCGCACGCAAAGTCATTGATAGATCAGAAAAAACCATCAAACGGATAGTCGACCACTCCTATCGAGAGAACCAAGCCACAGGAGGATGGAGCATGTTCTACCAAGTAGAACGAGTTGATGGAAAGAAATTTTGGATTGAAGAACCCGACCACGAGGTTTGAAAGAACCTAATCGACGATTACTGGCAAAGAGAGAGCGAGAAGGAGGTCACAGACTGCATACTGTGCGACCAAGAAGAGGAAGACGACGAACCCTAGGACAGTCGGGACGACTGCCTTAACGAGAGGGTAATGTTACGATTTATTCACTTTTTTCCTTTTTCTAGTCTTATCATATCTTATCGGCATCATCACGCTTACATGCTATCACCACCTCATCCCTGAGATCAACTTCGACAAAACTTTCATGATGGACAACGCATAATATTGCATGCTCATCGCCCGACCAGCACGCCTCTTGACTTCGACAAAACTTTTGTATCTATTAATAGTACTCACGACTTAGTATTTAAGTAGTTATGATTCACTGTACAACCTCAGCTTCGAGCTAAGGTTTACCAACACATAAATCTTACTTGTCTGCTCGCTTGCCGAGAGCCTCTCTGTAAGCGCCTCTTTCATCACCTCGAGATCATCTGAGGCATTGCCAAAGTGATTGTCTGAATGTGAGACAGCTTAGCAATCGCCTGACTTTGAGTCACATGAGAGTCGGCCCTAACACCTCCGTAGGTGGTCCATCCCGAACCTGTCGATCCTTTGCTGGCAGGTTTGTTGGTTGAGGAACTTGTCGTGCCGGTATTTCCTTTAAAGGTATTACCGGCAGGTTTGTCCTTGGTCGACTTGTCATAGTGGCCGATCTGGTTGAAGGCCTGTTTTCAGGCCTTCTCATCGTAAATGCTGCATATGCATTGTTTCCACTCCGCATATGTGGATGGGATCATGACTCCTAAGTCAGCGATGGAGTCGGTATAGGAGGCAGGAACTCCTTGTCAGACAGCTCGGACTAGGGCACCTCGAGGGCCTAGGTCGTGGAGTTGGTCGGCTTGGCGGGCTAGTTCTTCCAACTTGCGGAAGTACTCGGCCACTGTGCCAGTCATTCGGAGGTCGTTCATGTGTTTCTCCATTACTTCCTGGAGGGCGGGGTCCCCGTACTCGACTTGTAGGGCGGCTTTGAAGTCGTCCCATGAGCAGTATTGGTACCATCCTTCAGTGTCACTTTGGAACTGAAGGCGATATTGGGACCACCAGCCCTGGAGTCTCTTGCCAAACAAGGATGTTGCGAATAAGATCTTGTTGGCATGCGTCGGGTAGTAGGGTCAGAATATTGAGAAGTACTCCTCACAGGCCCCAGTGAATCGGTGGATGTCATCACCCTTTCCCTCGAAGTCAGCGGGGAGTCAAATTAAGGTGGGCTTTACCTGTAACCAGGGGGCCTGTTCTTCCGCCTCTCCTGATGGCCAATCCGGTGGGTTGGGAGGGTTGTTCTTGGGTGGTGGTCTTGGGACTGACCACCTGTCAGTTCGATGAGTGGGACTGCCTCACCTCTTGGGGGCTGGGGCTGCAGGTTGTCCTCGGCATCGATTAGGGTCTTCTAATTTGGGGGGTAGGGGCAGTCCATTGGTGAGTGCGAAACTCCTGGCCTGGAGTAGTTTCTGGGCCAGGTCGTTGACCAGCTCCGGGAATGCCGCTTGCTGGTTGCGGTGTTCCTGCCTTCTAGCTTCTGCCTCTTCTTCTTCTTGTCGTCGTCACTCTACTTCAGGGTCGACATCGACGGGAATGTCACTCTGCTCTGCTAAGAGTCTACTCATCCCCTTCCAGGCCTGGTTCTGGCGTCTCCAGTCGATCAGCAGCGAGTCGGGCATTGGCCTGGGCCACCCATACTTGGGATAGCTCAGCACGGTCAGCCTCATCTCTTCTCCAGGTGGCGAGTATAGTTGCCAATTGCTGGTTGAGGACTTGCTCCTCCTGCTCTGTTCTTGCTTGTAGATCGGGGACATGTACTCCTGGTATAGGGCCATAGTTGAGCTCATACCACCATAGCTCTTCATTGGGGACGAGGTTGAAGTGATGTCGGTGCTCTTCCTGCATCTCATCCACTCCTCCCCTTCGTAGATAGTCTGCCCTTCGAAGGGCTCAGGCCTGGGACCAATAGGTTCCATGGGCCATTCGCTGGGATAGGGAGAGGGATGGCCAGGCTCTGTCTGGAGTTCCCAAGTGGAAGGAACTACTTTCAATCTCTCATAGAGCGAGGCGTCGCTCGCCTCTGGGATCTCGAGGGGGCGCATCTGGGTCCTCCTCGCATTGTCGAATGCTGTATGCGAGCAGAGATTCACCTGCTCTTCTTCTTCGCTGGTAGGAAGGTCACCCGATATAGCAGATTCGTAGGTGTCTTCTCCTGAGCTCAGAATAGAAGTTTGGGTCATGGCGGTGGAGCGAGGGCAGGGTGGAGGGTGAGCTGGTTCTGGCAGGACTGGCGAAAGGTGTCTTTCCTCTTTGAAGTCTATTAGGTTCGGGGGACTCGGGGGCAGGGGAATCGGGATCGGAGGAGGAGAGTATAATTGTCGTCGTAGGCGAATCAAGGGTTGTCTGCTGGTTTCGGAAGGGGCAGTGAAGTCGAGGGTTCCCTGGTAGGTGGACCCTTCTTCAGCTCTCCTCTGAATCATATTCCGGAGTCGCTCTTCTTCCCTCTGATGAATTAAGTGAGGCGGTGTCGGTGGCTTCAGGGGGTTCATCAGGATTGACGACCCATAGGGTCACCTGGGGGAGGGTCTCGCTATCTGGTTGGGGCTGGGCAATCTTGGTCGCAGGTATCTGTCGGAGGCTTCGCTCCAGTTCTCTCCTGGCATCCTCCAGGGGTTCCATTCCAATTCCATGATAGGCTCTAATGAGCTCCTCGATACTTCCCTCAAAAGAGGGAGTATTTCTGGCATTCTCAGAGGAGTGCCGTGTTCCGGAAGGGCCAGCCACTGGGCTCGGCGTTCTCCCTTGTCTTCCGTAGTCGGTGAAGGGGCCCTGAAGGTCCCAGGTCAGTGACTCTGGGGGCGTCTCGTAGGACTCCTGTCCGTAGATGGGGTAGTGCGTGGGGTATGTCGGAACATTGTAGGGAGGAATGTAGTAGGTGGGGAGAGTCGGGGGTGGGTAGATTAATCGTCCTCTTTGAAATGTAATTCCGTGGTGTTCAAACCACTCTCTGTTTTGATAGTAGATGGTAGCAGCTGCGGTCATTGTTCCAATTACCCCTGCTATTGTGAAGAGGATCACGGCAAGGGTACTTGTTGTTTCTGTGGGAATGTCAGGGGTTTGTTGTAGGGGCATATGGAATCCTTCCTGCATCTGGCATTGTGGAAGGGTGAGGGAAGCTTCGAGCTAATTGTTAGGGCTGACTCTCATGTGACTCGATATCGGGCTATTGCTAAGCTGTCTCGCATTCGGACAATCACTTTGGCAATGCCTCAGATGATCTCAAGGTGATGAAAGAGGCACTTACTGGAGAAGCTCTCAGCAAGCGAGCAGACAAGTAAAGTTTATGGGTAGGTAAACCTTAGCTCAAAGCTGAGGTTGTACAATGAAATGTAGCTACTTAAATACTAAAGCGTAGATGTTAATAATAGGTACTGAAGTTTTGTCGAAGTAGAGAGGCGTGCTGGTCAGGTGACAAGCATGCAATATCATGCATTGTCCATCATGAAAGTTTTGTTGAAGTTGATATTGGTGATGAGGTGGCGATAGTGCATAAGCATGATGACACCGATAAGATATGATAAGACTAGAAAAAGGAAAAAAGTGAATAAATCGTAACAATGCTGTCCTAGAGGACTGCCTAGTTCCAGAGGGCCCAGCAATGGGGCTTGGGCTTCTTCCTCTTCTTTCATGATAGATTCCGATGTCGGTCTCGGGACTGGGGGCACCTGACTGGTCCTGCCTACTCGGCGAGATGGGGGGCATGTAGAACTGGTCCCTTCGGTAGGGCTCGTATGTCATGTGAATGGGCTGAATTTGACCATTGTAAGGTGGGATGTAGAAGTGTGGGAGGGTAGGGGGTGGGTAGGTCAAGATTCTTCTTCTGGGTGTCAATCCATGGTTTTCGAACCAGTTTCAGTTTCTGCAGTATATAGCAGCGGCGAAGAGAATTAATCCAACTAGTGCTGCTGCTCCTATGAAGGCTCCTATGGCTGTGTTTCTGAGTGTTTCATTGATGTCAGGTGTTTGTTGGAGTGTCATATAGAATCCTTCCTGCGTCTGGCATCGTGGAAGGGTGAGGGAAGCTTCGAGCTAATTGTTAGGGCCCGACTCTCATGTGACTCTAGATCAGGTGGTTGCTAAGCTGTCTCGTGTTTGGACAATCACTTAGACAATGCCTCATGTGATCTTGAGGTGGTGAAAGAGGCGCTTACTGGAGAAGCTCTCGGCAAGCGAGCAGACAAGTAAAGTTTATGTGATGTTAAACCTTAGCTCGAAGCTGAGGTTGTACAGTGAAATTGTAGCTACTTAAATACTAAAGGGTAAGTACTATTAATAGGTACAAAAGTTTTATCGAAGCTGGGGAGCGTGCTAGTCGGGCGACGAGCATACAATATCATGCGTTGTCCATCATGAAAGTTTTGTCGAAGTTGATATTGGTGATGGTGAGGTGATAATGCATAAGCGTGATGACACTGATAAGATGCGATAAGACTGAGATAAGGAAAAAAGTTAATAAATTGTAACACTTCACTATCAAGGACTCTGGCTAGTCTTTCTGCATCTCCTACCAGCTCAACCTTATGTCTAATCTTCAAGCACTTCGCTCTCTCTCCTGTATTGAAGAGACGTCTCATTGCATTTGACTTGATGTGGAACCATATGGGCATCTCACGTTTTATGCTTTGAGATAGTGCCAGTCCGTCAAGAGATACATTGTACTTTCTTGCTACTTTGATAAGCATTTTCAGATCATTTGGGAGCTTCAACACATTTGTTTTCCAAGATTGCAGGAAGATGTTGATACATTGTGCTGGGTCCACATTCTCTTCAGATGAGGGGGTGTTATGTGCTATCACGGTGTTACGATTTATTGACTTTTTTCACTTTTCTAGTCTTATCTCATCTTATCGGCGTAATTACACTTATGCATATCAACTTCGACAAATCTTTTATGATGGACAACACATGATATTGCATGCTCATCGCCCGACCAGCACGCCTCTTGACTTCGATAAAACTTTCGTACCTATTAATAGTACTCACACTTTCGTATTTAAGTAGCTACGATTTCACTGTACAACCTCAGCTTCGAGCTAAGGTTTAACAACACATAAATCTTACTTGTCTGCTCACTTGCCGAGAGCCTCTCTGTAAGTGCCTCTTTCATCACCTGAGTCATCTGAGGCATTGGCCAAGTGATTGTCCAAACGCGAGACAGCTTACCAATTGCCTGACTACAAGTCATGTGAGAGTCAGCCCTAACAATTAGCTCGAAGCTTCCCTCACCCTTCCACGATGCCAGACACAGGAAGGATTCCATATGACCCTCCAACAAACCCCCGACATCTCAGAAACACTCAGAAATCAGGCCATAGGAGCCTTTGTAGGAGCAGCAGCACTAGTAGGGTTAGCCCTTTTCGCCGCCGCCATCTATTGCAGAAACAGAAGCTGATTCAAACAACATGGACTAGGACCTAGAAGACCATTAACCTACCCACCCCCAACCCTCCCATGCTTTTACATCCCTCCCTACAATGGTCAAGTTCAGCCCATTTTCACGACATATGAGCCCTACAGAAGGGACCAGTTCTACATGCCCCCAGTCTCACCGAATAGGCAGGACCGATCAGGAGCCCCCAGTCCCGAGACCAATGCCGGGATCTATCATGGAAGAAGAGGAAGAAGTCCAAGCCCCATCGCTGGCCCCTCTGGAACTAGGCAGTCCTCTAGGACCACATCTCGCTCTCCCTCTGTCAAGGGAGATATCACAGAACTTATCCGAGCCTACGTCAGGCCCGGAACTATCGAGTATGATGAGACAGAGTCACGTTGAAGCAGTACAAATGTACTTCCAGCCGAGGGCAATGAGCCCAACCCCCCTAGCACACCCCCACCCTGTCCGACCCTCTGAGTTACAAACCCTTCTCTGCCTTCAGCAAGCAGCTCCGTCATCGCGGCACGAAGTACTGCATTTTACAATCAGACAGAGCACATCCACCGTGACCCCCTCTACGATCTCGGCTGGATCCCCCCCAGTACACCTACGATGTCAATTATACAGACCCCTTCCTCACCCTCCCCAGATGAACCCCCCAGTAACCTACCCTGACCCGAACGACCACAGGAGCGAAGAAGTAGTACGGATGCTGAGCCCCTCAATGAGGACAGCATCTCAAACCAGTCATCAGTACGGGTCGACCCAGCCGACCTCAGAAGAGGAAGACTTCAGATCCGCAATATCGGGAGACCTTACTACTTCCGACGAAGAAGAGCTTGGGAGACCGAGAATACATTCCACCTACGACAATTGGAGGAGGATCCGGATCAGTCCCCTGGAGAGCTTAGAGATGAGCGAAGGCTCACAAGAAGAGAACTTGAGAGCAATCCATTCTACTTGGGAGCTCCAGCCCGAGCCTGGACCTCCCTCTCAGTACAACAACGAATTACCCTCGGACCCTACCGTGCCCAAGCCTGGGCCCTTAGAAGGGAGGACTATGTCAGACGAGGAGGAATTGACGAGTCCCTGGAGGAACACCACCGCCGACTACACCTCTTTCCAACAGAGGAGCTCTACCGTCATGAGCAGGACTACGGCCCCACCCCTGGGGTCTATATACGAGGACTACGACCAAGAACAGAGCAGGAATCACGAACCCTCCAGGGGAACCTGGAGGATATACTCCGAACCTGGAGAAGTGACGAGCACAAATGAGAACATATGGCCCATGTATGAATGGCCCAAGCCAATGCCCGACGAACCGCCCATAGAATGGCGACAGAACGGCAATCCCTGGAAAGGGAAGAGTAGGCTACTCGCCGGGTCTGGTGAGGCAAGGCCCAGTGAGCCCATGGAAACAGAAGAAGAAAGGCGGATACGGGAGGCCAGAGAAGCAGAAGCAAGAAGACAGCAGTTCCAAGCCGACAAGGATGCTTTCCCTGACCTCGCAGCAGGGCTAGTAGCCCAACTAGAAAGGGCCAGAGCATTTGCCCTCGCCCACAACCTCCCCATCCCTAAAGAACTCCAAGACGCCCCCGTCCAACCTCAACCCCAACCCCGAGGGCGTCCTGCTGCGCCAGTTCCCAGAAGGTATGGGAGCCCAACCCATCAAACCGACAGGTGGTCAGTCCCTTGGCCACCTCCCAGATACAACCCCCCAGACCCCCCATACTGGCCCTCTGGCGATGCCCAGGAACAGGACCCATGGCTCCAAGTAAAGCCCACACTGATCCAGATGCCTGCGGAATTCCAAGGGAAAAGCAGCAACATCCACCGCTTCATGGGAGCATGCGAAGACTACTTCACGATCTTCAAGGCCTACTACCCCACGCATGCCAACAAGATCCTATTCACCACCTCCCTCTTCGGCGAGAAGCCCCAGGGTTGGTGGTCTCAGTATCGCTACCAATTCTGGAGCATGACTGAGGACCACTACCAATACTTCTCATGGGATGATTTTAAGGCCGCCCTCAAAGTCGAATACGGCGACCCCGCCCTCCAGGAAGTAATGGAGCGACGGATGAACGAGCTCAAGATGACCAGAACCGCCTCTGAATATTTCAGGTGCCTCGAAGAGCTGGCCCGACAAGCCAACCAGCTCACCGACCTTGGGCCCCAAAGCGCGATTGTCAGGGCAGTCCGCCGTGGGGTTCCCGAATCCTATACCGACTCCATCGCGAACTTAGGTGTCATGATTCCCTCCACTTACCCGGAATGGAAACAACGCATCTGTAGCATATTCGACGAAAGGGCCTGCAAAACGGCCTTCGACAAAATCGGGTACGTCGACCACCCAAAGAACCAACATGCCAGAAGCTCCCCTAAAGGAACTTCCAGCACGACAAGTTCCACGGCCGACAAACCAGTCAGCAAAGGATCGACGGGTTCAGGGTGGACCACTTACGGAGGGGCTGGAGAGCCCATGGACATAGACCGCCTCCGAAAGGAGGGCTGATGTTTCAACTGCAGAGAAAAGGGACATATGGGGAAGGATTGCAAGAAGCCAAAGTGGCCTAGAGACCCGAAGAGCGGGCGATATACGACGGCCCAGCTTCGCACGATGCTCATGGAGGCAGAAGCACACAATAAGGAGAAGCATGGACACAGTCACGAGGAGAAGGTCGAGGAGAAGATGCCCTCGACATCAAAGATTGAGGAGGTAAAAGGCAAGGCCGAGAAGTGAGTGATTCCACTTCCTCGGCCCAATCCTCCTCTCTGGGTGGTCGGTCATCAGGTCCTGCTGTGCGGACTTTACCCGATTGTACATCATTTTTATGTACGTCTACTTGTGTATCAGAGCATTCAAATATACCCGCATTCACGCTTTCACCTGAGACCACCCCAAAAGAATCACAACGAATTCAGACTCCGACCGAAAAAATCTATAAAATCCCCCAGAAGCGAAGTGAAACTCACCCCCCTCCTTCGCTAACACTCTCCATCCCAGAACTCCTCACCCTCCAGGACCTTCAGACTCGATGGGGACCAGAGTTCATCCAAACAATGTCAGGGATCTCCCAGTCCTTAGGGACGAAGAAGGTGCTCCCTGAACTGGCCAAGCCCATCGTCGCTGAACAGGAACCTCAAGACGAAGGCCGGGGTATGGGGTCAATGCCTATCGACCTTATCCTCAATGATATGCCTCGCGCTCAAGGATTGTCGAAGATACATGACCCCCTCTCCCCCGACCTGGAAGAAGAAGTGAGAGGTTGCAGCTCTCATCGTTCTCTCGGAGATGTCACACCGATTGAGACAGCGCCCCTTTCATCCATGACCCGAATGGAAGAAGATGTCGCAAGAAAGGATAGGGATCTGGGACAGGTGTCGAAGGACCCGGGAGCAACGTGGGAGCACGGTTTATGCGACAAGAACGTGATGCTCACGACTCCCTCCGTTCATCCTGACGAGCCTTCCGGTCACTCCAGGAGCAACCCACTCCCCAAACCCCTGAATCCTGATGAAACAGCTGACAGCGGGCGACCTCTGGGGAAGGAGCATGCCCCAACCAGGGGAGACCCTCTTAGGCCCCCAACTGTCGATGGATCAGGCGGGACTCCAGCATCGGATGCGCGATGCTCACAGGTCCGGAATACTACCCTGGTCGAGGTCCCGGATGAAGAAGATGACACATCATTCAAGATGATGCAAGCCAAGGCACAAGAGAAGAAGGAAGAAGAATCGTTGAGGGCAAGGCGTTCCGAATCAGTTCCAGTGAGTGTTTCCTCCCCGAAGTTCACCTGGTTCAAGCCATTTGGTGCGGACTGGACCCTTCGGGCTGTCAGGGAAGCATGCACAGATTCAGAAGTGCTTGCCTCGCTTCACCTCTGGGCCCATAGGGAGAAAGTCAACGAGATCGACAATGAACTACTCGCCTCGCTCTGGAAGGGAGGAGAACGGGCATGGGAAGAGCTCTACGAATTAAGTCAACCGATTCGATATCAATGCCGAGTGTCCACAAAAGGCATCCAAGAACTGTTCCTCGATGTACAACTCGAGACACTAGAAAATCGCCAGACGCTCAAGGCCCAGGCCTTAGTCGACAGCGGGTGCATGGGGAGTACCATAAGCGAAAACTATGTCAAGAAGTATGGACTCATCACCAGACCCGCACTGGCCCCGATCTCCATGTACAATGTCGATGGAACACGCAACAAGGCAGGGGAGATCATGGAATTCGTAGAAGTGAGGATGACAATAGGGGGCCACAGTGAGAGAGTCGACTTTGCTGTCACCAATATAGGCAAAGGCGATATCTTTCTCGGACATGACTGGCTCCTCCGCCACAACCCTGTCATTAATTGGACCACTGGCAAGGTTATCTTCACTCGGTGCCAATGTCAAAAGAACCCATTCCTGCTTCCAGACACCGATCCAGAGGATCCGTGGGACGAAGAGTTGGAGGAAGGCAAAACCATCTTAATGGTCGATCTCAGAGAAGAGCTAGAAATCCACGTGGTACACCACGCCAACAACCTAGCTGCCAAAGCCGCAGAAGGGAAGACCAAGAAAACTTTTGAAGAGATGGTACCGCCCCAATACCGTGAATTTGAAGATCTCTTCTCCAAAGAGAACTTCGATGAGCTACCCGAATGCAAGCCCTGGGATCATGCGATCGAGCTGATTCCCAACGCCAAGTCCACGCTTGATTGCAAGGTATATCCGCTCAACCGACATGAACAAGAGGAGCTGGATAAGTTCCTTGATGAGAACTTGGAGTCGGGATGGATCCGCCCCTCTAAGTCCCCCTTCTTCTTCGTCAAAAAGAAAGATGGCTCTCTATGACTCGTTCAGGACTATCGAAAACTGAACGAAATGACGATAAAGAACCGATATCCCCTCCCGCTTATCTCAGAACTCATGGATAAGCTTCGCGGCGCCAAATACTTCACCAAGCTGGATGTCTGCTGGGGATATAATAATGTCAGAATCAAACAAGGAGACAAGGCCAAGGCTGCCTTTCGCACCAATCAAGGACTGTTCGAGCCAACAGTCATGTTCTTCAGACTTACCAACTCACCAGCCACCTTCCAGTGGATGATGAATGACATTTTCCATGACCTCATCATGGAAGGGAAGGTCACCATCTACCTAGACGACATCCTTATCTTTTCCAAGGATCTCCAAGAACACCGACGGATTGTCAAGAGAGTACTTCAACGCTTGCAGGAACATAAACTCTTCCTCAAAGCGGAGAAGTGTGAGTTCGAGGTCCTCGAGACCGAGTACCTCAGCATCATCATTAGCAAAGGCTCCGTCCAGATGGACCCTATCAAGGTCAAAGGAATAACAGAGTGGCCCACGCCCACCAAGAAGAAGGAACTACAATCCTTTTTGGGCTTTACAAACTTCTATCGGAAGTTCGTTAAGGACTACTCCAAGATCATTTGCCCAATGACCCAACTCACCGGCAATGCACCCTGGATATGGGGCGTGGCTCAGAATGAGGCCTTCCAATGCCTGAAGAAACAGATGGCCGAAGATGTGGTGCTCGCCCTTCCCAAGGAAAATGGGAGATTCCGAGTAGAGGCCGACTCTAGCGAAGGAGCAATCGGTGCCATCCTTAGTCAAGAACAGGATGGAAAGTGGAGACCAGTCGCCTTCCTATCCAAGGCACTAACCGTTACTGAATGGAACTACGAGATATATGACAAGGAACTCCTCGCCATCATGCTTGCCCTAGAAGAATGGAGACATTACTTGATGGGCGCAGCCGAGGACTTCGAGATTTGGACGGATCATCAAAATCTCCAATACTTCCGACAACCCCAGAAGTTGAACCGCTGACAGGCCCGCTGGGTCACGGAACTCACAGAATACCACTTTACGCTGCATCACAAGCCCGGAGCCTCTAACCATAAAGCTGACCTGCTCAGTCGCAGAGATGACCATGACCAAGGAAAGAAGGACAATGACAACGTCGTGGTCCTACAACCCGAGCACTTCCGGGCAATGATCATGCCCACCACATCCGAAACTCATCAGCGCATCAAGGACGTTACTAGAAATCATGACAGGTGGGATCAGGGGATTCAAAACTCCCTTGATCACGAACGCAGGATCTCTGAGAAAGAGGGACTCCTCTACTACGATGGACGGATCTACGTTCCCCGGGACGACAAGCTCAGAGGAGAAATCATCACTTCCCACCATGACCACATAACGGCGGGACATCCAGGGATCGAAAAGACCAAAGAACTTGTTCAAAGAGAGTTCTGGTGGCCAAAGCTCAAGCAAACAGTAGAGAAATACATCAAGGCATGTGAAGCATGCCAACGAACGAAAATGGATACCCACCCTAAAGCCGCCCCTCTTCACCCCAATGAGGTTTCCTCCGAACCCTGGACCCACATTTCCATCGACATGATCACCGGGTTACCAGAGTCCAACGGCTACAACACCATTCTAGTAGTCGTCGACAGATTCTCCAAGGAAATAATCCCAATCGCTTGCAACGTGGAGCTCATGTCTGAAGGATGGGCGAAACTCCTATGTGACCACATCTATGCTCGTCACAGTATGCCCAAAACCGTAATCTCGGATAGGGGACCACAGTTCGTCTCCAAATTTATGATGGAACTGCTCAAACTCCTTGATATCACCCCGAATGCCTCAACTGCCTTCCATCCCCAGACCGACGGCCAGACTGAACGGGCAAACCAGGAAATCAACAAGTATCTCTGACTCTTCATAAATCATCAACAGACCGACCGGAGCGAATGGCTCGCATTAGCAGCATTCGCCCATAACAACCGAGTCCATTCGGCCATGGGCCAGACACCTTTCTTCACCAATCATGGAACGAACCCCCATGTCTTACCAGACTCCGTCAAAACCACAGCCTTCACCAATCCGTCAGCCAAGTCATTTGCAGAAAACATGCAAGAAGTGCATTGCCAAGCCAAGGAGGCTCTAGAGGAAGCAGTGGGCAAGATGAAGGCCCAATATGACAAAAAGAAGAGAAACGCAGTGGACTATGCCATCGGGGATCGAGTATGGCTAGACTCCACCAACCTTCACCTACCTTGCCCCAAGAAAAAGCTCGACGACAAGCATGTCGGCCCCTTCCTGATCATAGAAAAGACCGGTGCCTCCGCCTATAAACTCAAGCTTCCACCCCACTGGAAGATGCACCCGCGCTTCAACGAGAAGCTCCTGACACCCTACATTCCACCAGCATTCCCTAATCAGGAACAACCTCCACCCCCACCACCAGACCTCATCGAAGATGAAGAAGAATATGAAGTCGAAGAAGTCCTAGACTCTCATACACGCCGAGTCTGAGGCAAGAAAGGACAGAAATCACGACTCGTAACCGATTACTTCGTCAAATGGAAGGGGTGGACCCGAGAACACAACTCATGGGTCCAGGAAGACGACATGGCTAACGCCCAAGAAGCCATTCAGGACTATGAAGACAGCATCTCTGAAACGCAAGCAGTCATGACAGCACGCAAGGTGATCGACAGGTCCCAACAGGCAGTCAAGCGAATAGTCGATCGCAGCTATCGTGAGAACAAAATGACAGGTGGATGGAGCATGTTCTATCAAGTAGAACGGACCAACGGGAAGAAGTTTTGGATTGAAGAGCCCGATCGACAACTCTGGAAGTCATTCATTGACGATTATTGGGAGAGAGAGAGCGAAAAGGAAGTCACCAACTGCATACTCTGCGACCAAGAAGAGGAGGACGATGAACCATAGGGCAGTCAGGATGACTGCCTTAATGAGAGGGTAATGTTACGATTTATTGACTTTTTTCACTTTTCTAGTCTTATCTCATCTTATCAGCATAATTACACTTATGCATAATCACCACCGTATCGCCATATCAACTTCGACAAATCTTTTATGATGGACAATGCATGATATTGCATGCTCATCACCTGACCAGCACGCCTCTTGACTTTGATAAAACTTTTGTACCTATTAATAGTACTCACACTTTCATATTTAAGTAGCTACGATTTCACTGTACAACCTCAGCTTCGAGCTAAGGTTTAACAACACATAAATCTTACTTGTCTGCTCGCTTGCCAAGAGCCTCTCTGTAAGCGCCTCTTTCATCACCTGAGTCATCCGAGGCATTGGCCAAGTGATTGTCCGAACGCGAGACAGCTTACCAATTGCCTGACTACAAGTCACATGAGAGTCGGCCCTAACACATGGCATCTGCAGCATATGCCCATAGCAGACGGTTGGGGCCAAACTTGAGATACAATTGTACCCAGGTCATTGTGATCACTTCATTCCTTGCAGGGATGTCTAGTAGGTTGTGCCCACCATTTGGTATTGGTGCATAGACAGTCTCCTTGTTGACATTTATTTTATTTTTTCCCCCCCACAGGAATTTCCTTGTTCGTCTCTCCAGTCTCTTCTTGATTTCTCCTGGCATTCCCTGGACCTTTGTCAGGTATTGTGTCATTCCCCCGACTATCATTAGGACTATGAGGCGTCGCCCTTCCATTGTGGGGTGTCCCTGTTCCCATCATTCAAGGCTTTCCTCTATCTTGTCCAGCATCTTCGTCCATATTCTGGCTTGTGCAATGTTATTGCCTACCCAGGCACCCAGTGTGCATACTGCCTCTCCGTCTGCAGTTATTTTGATGTCTGCAGATATCTCGTAGCCTGTCATGTCAAGTCCAGCTGAGTTTCTGTAGTTGTGGACAGCATCTCGGTGTGATGGTACACTGATCGGTAGGACCTCCGTCTTGTTGATGTTGAATTTGGCTCTGGACGCTATACACCAGCTGTCCAGTATTCTTAGTAGTGCCTCGAAATCATCATATTGTGCCAGGAAAACTGTTGTGTCATCTGCGAAGAGGGTGTTACGATTTATCAACTTTTTTCCTTATCTCAGTCTTATTGCATCTTATCAGTGTCATCATGCTTACACAGTATCACCTCACCATCACCGATATCAACTTCGACAAAACTTTCGTGATGGACAACGCATGATATTGTGTGCTCGTCGCCCAACCAGCACGCCTCTTGACTTCGACAAAACTTTCGTACCTATTATTAGCACCTACACTCTAGTATTTAAGTAGCTACGATTTACTGTACAACCTCAGCTTCGAGCTAAGGTTTAACACCACCTAAACTTTACTTGTCTGCTTGCTTGCTGAGAGCTTCTCCAGTAAGCGCCTCTTTCACCACCTCGAGATCAACCGAGGCATTGCTAAGTGATTGTCCGAACGCGAGACAGCCTAGCAATTGCCCGATCCTGAGTCATGTGGGAGTCGGGCCCTAACAGAGGGTGGCAATTATTCTTTCTTCTGCTCCTGGTATGTTAAAGCCTTGCAGTTCCGATTGTCTTAGTGCTTCTGCTAATGGCTCTATTGCTAGGTTGAACAATAGGCATGAGAGGGGATCTCCTTGTCGGACCCCTCAGGTGACTTTAAATGAAGAGGAGCTTGGGACACCGTTGATGTATACGGTTGTATGTGCATCATTGTATAATGATTTAACTGTGTGTATGAACTCATCGGGAATTTCATATCCGGCTAGTACTTCCCAGAGATAGTCGTGTTCGATTTTGTCATAAGCTTTTTCTTGGTCCAGAAAAACTATCATACCATTTTGTTCCTCTGCCTCGGCTAGGTCAATTATCCGTTTGGTTAGCCAAACATGGTCGTATATGTTTCTGCCTGGTACGAACCCTGCTTGGCTCGGATGTATAAGGCTTGGTGCAGCTTTGGCTAGTTTTATCGCCAGAGCCTTTGTCATGATTTTATAGTCTGAATTGAGTAAGGAGATGGGTCTATAGTTTGCGATGTCCGTTTTGTCATTCTTCTTGTATAAGGAGCACATCCAGCTCTCAGCGAAGGATGTCCCTGGGCACATACCGTGCTTTTCTATATCATTGAATACGAGTTGGAGCGTCCGGATAATGTCAAATCCCAGCAATCCTTTCTTACGGTTCTCTTCATACCATTCATTTATTATCTTGTAAACTTCATATGGTATACCATTGGGTCCAGGTGCTTTGTTGTTCGCAGACAACCTCAATGCTTCCTGGACATCCTCTCTAGATAGTATTCGTCGAAGAAGTTCTTTCAGATCAGGTGCAACCTTCGTCTGTATGCTTTCCACTGCATCTCTGATTCTGGTATGTCGTTCGTCACGGCTTGTTCGTGGTCTTTCACTCTGCAGCTGGTCATGGTGCTCTCTTGCGATATCCGCCATTTCTTGGGAATCTGACGTATACCGTTGGGTTGCTACCTCTGGGGTGTTTGTGGGCTGCCTTGGTTTCTTCAGTCTCCGTATTGTGTCCTCGGGTTTGTATATCGTGCATGAATTCCAATAAGCTCAAGAAAGAAGTCTTTCCGAATCCTGTCGGACAGTGGATGAGTGTAAGACCTCTGCCCCAGTGATCGTTGACGGACTGAGCGACGACAGCATAAGACGATGTTTTGTCGACCCATATAGCTCCCGCTTCACCCCAAAGGGTGTCTAATAACAGACAGATACGAATGTAATAACACGAACCACTTGTCAGGCACAGTTCATTTGGTGACACTACTCGCCGTCGGATTCGGAATTCACACGATCTTGACTCGAAGAGAGTGAAGAGTTGGTGAGCAAACTCAGCGTTGAGGCGGGGGGGGTTACCGCTTCTCCTCCGCCCAGGAAGTCCTTCTTTGCTCGTGCTGATACCTGCAGCCCTTCTATCTTCCAAACCTTCTGGATTTATATGATCCCTGGGTAAAGCTCCAACTTCATTGGCTGTTCTATTCTGGACTCAGTACATTTCAACGTTTCTGCTAGCGGCCACTTACTATTAATTAATCTTCTTCCTTGTCACCGAACCTCATCCCATCGACGGCGTCATAATTTATGCGCTGAGATTCCTTTAGCACAATTTGGAACATGAACGAATATTTGTACCTATAGATAAAACCCTCCTTGATTCTCCTCAGAAAGATTTTTTTTTAGCCTCTTCCAGACTCGAATTCGAGGTTAGCTAGTGCGTTTGAGACCTGTTTGATTCATCGCAGTCGCTATCACTTATCCTCTTCCGGGACAAATTGTTCCTTCACTGTCTCTTCCCAGCCTAATGCTCCTAACACGCGCAGACTCTCTTTCCTCCTCATACCCAAAGAACAGATCTCCCAGCTTTGTCGCGAGTTTGACCGAGCCATGCAAGAAATTGCAGTGAACCCAATCGTTTTCATCCTTCCCAGAGAGTTGGCCAGGTGTTCCATGCAACCGTGAACGAGAGATCGGCAGAATTGAATTCAGTGTATTTTAGTCGCCTGGTCCGCACATAAGTGTAGCAACGCGATGTTTGGGAGTTGTGTGACTGATGAAGATTGGACTACAAGATATGGAGGTAGGCGGTGTAGATGTCGTTTCAAAAAATCGACAGTCTCTGCAATTAAAGATGGATGAGAATTTCCATCTAAAGGAAGCGTAATGGATGGAATAAATGCCCATTCATTGAACGCAGTTCAATCGATACACTTAGTGGAGGATCGGTCTTTGGGATAGGCGTGTACGATGAGGAAAATAATGCTTACACTGCTCAGAGCCTTGTCTTGTGAACAAGTTCGTTATGGAAAGCTACGATCCTAACGGAGAAAGTAATCTTGAGTGTCTGAGAGGAAGGAGACCGGTCGTGACTTCAAATGTCTGGACGTCTGACGGAGTTGAGAAAGAGAGGCCTCGCATGCTAATTCGGAGCGGGTCCTCATACATTTCTATGTAAAGACGGTATGTCTGAAAGGCGATATCGGGACTGGTGGTTTGAGGTAAGAGTTGCCTACCAGCAGCACAGCCACATAACAAATGATTCTTGGCATTGGCGTCGACGTCGTCCACGTCCCTCGCATCGCCGCCCTCATGGCTCGTCGGGGACCGGAAAGATTTGCTCAAAGGATACTAAGCAACGAAGAACTGCAGTCATGGAAGACCATCCACGAGGGCGACCGCTCCAGGTTCTTGGCTGTTCGGTACGTTCACATTTGCTTGACGCGTCGATCGACGTTTTATTTCGCGTCCAGATGGGCAGTCAAGGAAGCCGCATACAAAGCAATGTATCCTACTGTCAAGCCTACGTGGAAGGAAGTTTCGTTCCGGGGTTTAGGGCAGGAATTCGGTGGCAGCAAACCTTCACTGTTCTATCGTTCTCCGTATCCTGATACTTCGGTGGGTGAGATACATAGTTCTATCAGCCATGATGGGGAATATGTGTTCGCTTCTGTGCTAGTCTGTCGACGGACAGAATAGGTTTGTTATTCTATTTTATTGCAATAATCTTACAGAACACCTGAACGTCTATACCAGTCCCACCACTGGGGCCATTGAGGTTCAACTATCCACGTTGCAGAGTCGTCAGTTTGTAGAGAGAACTGCTGGGGTTCTTCTTCCGTCAAGTATGCGTTCTTCAGGTGTTCTAATCGGAACAAGGCCAGGCCATGTCCGTGCAGCGATGTCAAAAGTTTACTGGTTCCCCGTGGACGCGGAGATTTATTCTGGGAAGAATCTTCACGAGGAATGGGGCATATGTCAGGGCCCGAAGGCAGTGACGGGGGTACGGAAGATGACCTATGACAAGCTGAGAATACAAATCCAAAGAATACCAGCAATACATACATTTGGTGGTCGCGTATCACAACAGGAAGGATTCTCTTTCGTATAACGCCGGTGTGATATGTTCGCACTGTGAGCTCCTGACCGACATAGCAGCCCTTCCGAAAGTCAACTGACGAGCGGCATGAGAAAGGTCACATCAATGGGTCATCGAAACTCACGGCCCCCCATTATATCTAAATTTGAGTCCATCGGAAACGCATGCAAGGGTGGGATGTCAACAGAACCTTCAGGAACCCCCTTGAGGATACGAAGAAGGGTGTATGCATCGGATGTCTGGATATCATGCGAAAGGGATTCCTTTGCTTGAATCGAATGAGCTCAGTATGTACAACAACACGGGTGACTCACGACGGTCGCCCTTGCGCACGAGAATCCTCGAGCCCATCCCAGGAGCTCTTCTGTCGCGTATGATGCCGTCCTCGCCTCCCCAAGGCCATTCGCTCTCGGCCGGCCAAATGGGCTCCAGGGCCCCACTGTCTTCCCAGTGCCACTTTCGCTCCGTCTCCCATTGTGACTGGTCAGGAGAACCCCAGGCAGCCCAGGCGTCGTATTCCTGCGAGACATCCCTGATCTTCACCTTGGCCCGTAGGACGTACCGCTTAAGCAGATCGTAAAGTGGTGGGGCCTCTGAGGAGCGCGAATCATATTCGATTATGTATCCAGGTTTTCCCTTTTCGTCTTTTTGCGTGTGCAGAAATACATCGTAGAGAACCCTGCCCTATAAAACAATCAGCAGGACATTTATATAGAGGGTATAAACGGCACCTGGGCGTTTAGGACCGTCGAAAACGCCGGTCGCCGAGGCTCGTGCACTGACGTCGCCAGTACGCCATGAAGAAACTCTGGCGCCTGGGAGCCAAATACCGAGAGAAACGAACGGAATGGAACTGGGGCGATGGTGGGGGTCAAGCTAGGAAACATTTGTCTGCACGTGCTTGCGGTATTCTTGTCGTCGTACTCCAATGTCCTCATCATGCCAAGACCTCCTGGCTGCACTCAAAGATTGCTTGATGCATTCTGACTGTGTGGTCAAACAAGGAAAACTCCCATCTCAATGTCTGCGGGAGCACCCGGACGAACTGCCCGAGGCATGCCAGTCGCTGCGCAAGGCTACATTTGAATGCAAACGGGGAATGGTGCGTATACTGTATCCTATCATTCTTCGATTTTACTGAATACAAAGGCAGCTGGATATGCGGAAGAGATTCCGGGGGAATATCACTGGCTCACAGTTCATCTTCGAACCGGAAAAGGCGCGACAGGCAGAGGCGGCCAAGTAATATGACCATTCTCGATTATACATAGGATGGATGAATCAGCACGGTGTATCAGCCAGATCTCACAACATTCACACAATGTTACGAATCCATTTGTCATTCACTTCTGCGACATGAGATTCACCTATTTAAACCGATCCTTATTCAATGGACGACGTATACCATCTCATCGTTTCTCTACAATGTCAAAGCCTCTTACTTTCTATACCGCCTCGACTCCCAACGGTCGCAAGGTCTCTATCCTTCTCGAGGAGCTAAAGGCCACGTATGGTCTCCAATACGAGTATGTTGAACGCGCCTAGTTTCAGTTATAGCTGTCTCACCGCCGACTGTAGCGCCCACAAGATTGATATCGGAAAAAACGTCCAAAAAGTATGAATTACTAAGATCTGTCTTTTTCAGCAGTATTAAACTTGTTTTAGGAACCGTGGTTTATTGCTCTAAACCCCAATGGTCGAATTCCTACCCTTGTAGATCCCAACCGCGACTCGTTCAACGTCTTTGAGAGCGCCGCCATTCTGTTATACCTCCAGCAACATTATGACCCGGAAAACAAATTTGGGTTCGACCCCGCACAGAGTCCTAAAGAGTATAGCGAGATGCTACAGTGGATATTCTTTGCTGTAGGTACACACCGAATAAGTCATATTTCTACCATTTACGCGTCCATAGCATGGTGGCGTCGGTCCTATGCAGGGTCAATGTAGGCGGCCCGTTTCCTGACATACCACGCGTCGCTAACGGTACTTTTTCTTTTCGCAGTGAATCACTTTAATAGAGCCGCACCCGAGGATATCCCCTACGCGAAGAAACGTGAATAGTTATTTACAGAACTATATCTGTTATATCTCTTCTCATCGCTTGTGACAGGTTACTATGAGGAAGTTAAGCGTTTGTACGGTGTTCTGGAAATCCGGCTGAAGGACCGCGAGTATTTGGCCGGGTCTGGGAAGGGCCAATACTCGCTGGCTGATCTCAACGTTTATCCATGGTGAGAGAATTCCTTGTTCTATTTTATCCGGCTAACCTGAAACAGGGTTGCTCTTCACGAACGGAGCGGTATTCAGTCCGTGGACGAATGGCCTGGATTGAAGGTACGTTAGCTTCTTGCTACCTTCACAGTTACGTTCTTATCAGACTTACAGGGTTGGCTGGAGAGGATTGCGGCCAGACCGGGGGTTCAAGCAGGCAACCAAGTTCCGTAAATGGGTTAAAATGTAGAAGCAGCGAACAATGAATGAATCGGAAGCGAAGTGTCAAACTTTTGCTCAGTGCTGTGCGGTTTCTGATAAGATCTCCTCATGCAAGTCGTGCGTAAAAATCGGCTAATCCATTACACCAAAGTATCCTACAGCCATTACAGTTAGATACAAAGAAGCGTCGGGGTCATATGTTGTATTGTACAATAAATGAAAGTGGACGGAAATATATATATAGGGAACCAGGGTTAGTAGTTAAAAGCCAATCAATCACTAGTTCGCCGTCCTTCTTGGACGTTTTCTTCGCATTAAACCCTATAGACAGGTCGGCCCTTCTTATCGACCTCAGCCCCAGTACGCGCATCCACGTAGCGGCGCCGGCGCGAACGGCCGAGGAACCCCCAGGAACTGTTCCGGGACTTTATCTTGTAACGCGACCGACCAAAGCCGAAGAAACGGGCGATGCGTTCGCCAATGGTGAGATGGTGGGAAGAGTGGTGGTGACTGCTGCCATGATGGCGACGGTGATGACGATGCCCATGGCGACTGCTCGACTGGTGCAGTGGTCAGTATCAAGCTCCGTAAGAGCTGGGGGGAGACGTACTGGGACTGTTATCACCTGGGCTCCTGCGGTGGAGGGCATTATGGTGGTGCCGTGACGATGACGGCTGCTGCTCGAGTGGGAGGGGATGTAGACGACGTTATTACCTCCGTAGGTACCGGGGTGGGTGGTAGGGTAGTAGGCAGCTGAGGGAGAATAGCTATGGCTACGATGGGACGATGTGTATACGACGGGCTGGGGCTGGTAGGATGGCTGGGTTGGATAGTAGTAGCTCATGGTCGTTGAGAACAAGAGACAGAATGGCCATTTTATGCTTACCGTAACTGTGGAGATCGCCATCAATTTCGTCATCAAATCAAATCAAATCGGTTATTTCAAGAGGCTGTACAAACACTGCTTCAATTATTTTACTCCAAGTCCTGGAAGTCACCCTCATCCAGGTCATGAGGCTAAACACCGTCAGTCTCAACATCGTTAACATAACACAGAGAGATAATACCTCTTTTGGTTCCTCATCCTCTCCGTACTGCATCGTGTAGTCAATGTGGCTGATCACAGTCTCCAAAGAATCGGAAGAGGTCAGATCCAGGGGCAGGAACGACACCAAGGGATGGTCCTCTATCTACGCGTAAAGTCCTATTAGTTCAAGCTGGGATTATTAGCTTGATATATATTCACCAGTTGGACTATAGCTTGATTCAACGCGTGAAACCGCGGATTGGGTGCGCTACGGTCATCTCCCTGCGGAAACGCTAACAACATAGGATCAGGGTCGAGATATCTACCAACGGGAATCAGCCGAAACCATCACGGAACAGTTAGATGCCCTACCGTGCAATATTTCTCCGCCCCCGTAGACCGTTTCGCGCCCCACCGGATGGATCTTCCGGGTTGGACGTAACCAAATCCATCTTGGACATGACGTTTATCCACGGGATCTCAAGGTTGACCATTGCTGACATTGCTGAGAGCACCCCACTGTAAATAGGCCGTCAGAAGACCCGGGCTCCGGTTTCGATATATGACACACTGACCTGAAAAACTTGTACTTGTCTTCCATGAATTGGGATTCTATCAAGTAGACTGCACATGTTCTGATTCCCATCCTTCCCAGATTCTTGACCAGTGTGGGGAGGAACGGGTGGTGGGTGTATAGCTCGATTTGTCCTTGGCTCTCGTCAATATTGCGCTAAGGATACAGTGCTTGGAGCCTACCAGGGCAGTCGATAATGAGGTAATCTTCTTCGAACCCACCGAGCTCCTCCTCCAGCCAGTCCATGTTCTGCAGAAGATATCTGTCCCAGAATGAGCACGCTGTCAGAGAATAGCAGAACCAAGTCACTCACTCACTCAAAGCAATATACAAGACCACCATTAGGGCCATAACCCAGCTCTCCCATCACATCCTCGAGACTGATAAGATCCTTGATATCGATGACAGGCTCGTACTCAAAACTTGTCGCCGCTGCCGCTGGATCTAAATTCACAAGATGCGCCGTCCGTCGTGACATGTTGAGGTGCGTCATGAAGGAACCCGAGAATGTAGACTTTCCCGCACCTGCAGGCCCCGTAACTAGCACTGCGTAGCGCATTCCGGAAAATTGAGATGATCGTAACAGTCAGAGTTTTTTGATGGCCAAATTTGGCAATGAACGCCTTAGCTTGATTCTACCACCATCTCTTCCTAAACAAGAATCCTCTTAGCTTTACCTCCCAATTATGGCTGCATACTTCTTTGCTTCTCCTATCGATGTGGATATCAGGTTGGACGGCGAAGAAACGAGAAAGCAGGTAGAGATCAAGGGAGAGAAGGACAAGGTCATATCATGTCCCATTTACTACGACGGCGACTCTGTCGGAGGCCAGGTTCGTAATCACGCCATGTATTTTCTCTCACACTGACCTTGTGTCAGGTAGCCATACGGGTTCGCGACGGCAAGAAGATATCTCATGACGGCATCAAGGTTGAGTTTGTTGGTAGCATTGGTACGTTCATACAACGGCAGGACAGCAGCTCTTCACACCTATACAGAGCTATTTTACGACCGCGGACACCACCAAGAGTTCCTCTCCCTCTCTCAAGAACTCGCTGCACCCGGCGAAATGAGACAAGCGCAGACGTTCGACTTCAATTTCAAGAATGTAGAGAAGCAGTTTGAGAGCTACCAGGGTATTAATGTGAAGCTGCGGTCCGTCCCTTTTTGTGTCCGCTGAGCACCCGACGTTGACTTGCCTTCTCTCAGCTACTTCATCCGGGTGTCGATTTCGCGGCGAATGGCGGACGTGACCAAGGAGCGAGACTTATGGGTGCATTCGTTCCGCATGCCGCCCGACAGCAATAACTCAATAAGGATGGAGGTCGGGATTGAAGACTGCCTGCACATTGAGTTTGAGTATAATAAATCAAAGTGTGTCATGCCATTCATTTACTTTCAACTGATTTCATTGCGGCTGTAGATACCACCTTAAGGACGTCATCGTTGGGAAGATCTACTTTCTTCTTGTACGGATTAAGATTAAACACATGGAACTTTCTATTATCCGACGGGAAACGACCGGGTCACCGCCGAACCAGTACAACGAGAGCGAAACCATTACAAAGTATGAAATAATGGATGGGGCGCCTGTACGAGGTAACTGGGCCTCTCCTTCTTGAAACTCCACTCCACTTATCTATTTTCAGGGGAAACCATTCCTATACGGCTATTCCTAGGCGGCTTTGAACTGACACCAACCTTCCGCGACGTGAACAAGAAGTTCAGCACACGCTACTACCTCAACCTGGTTCTCATTGATGAAGAAAATCGTAGATATTTCAAACAACAGGTATGCGTGCTGCGTTATCACCGATCGATGTGACCTCTGAAGTTTGTCCTGCAGGAAATCACTATTTTTAGGATACCGGATGTACGTGTCTTCACTCGATTTAAATAATAATCCTTCTTGACAAAAGTTAACAGAACTAGTTGTCTCTCTGTCAATATTTTGTTATATATTTGTATTCGTGAGCTCAGGGATATTCGCTAGTGGACATCCAACGGTAATGTAGATTAATGTAGATGGTCCCGTCTCCTATGTCTGCCAGAACTCAGCATTCAAGCTTACTAACATTAGGATGAGAATGCGATTTGACCGCGCTGGGCTTGCGCCTACGATTCTGGCTTGTGTTGCTGAGAGCTTCTCATATGCTGATGAGAAAGTAATTTATTACAAGAGACTATACAATGTCTGTACAAGGTAATCTATGGTACTATTCATAACTTTGCGAGACTTGAGGGAATATGAACCAATGCCAACATGAATGCAGAAGGAGAGACGGAGGTCAAAGAGGCAACATGGACGATACAACAGAAAAAACGAATCAAGCCAAAGCGCGCACACCTTCCTGCCAATCCTCCTTCGAAATCAGACCGTCTGCTCGACACACAGGACAAGACACCTCGACATCCTCTCCTTCAGCATTCTCATCGGCACCCCTCAAGGCAACTCGTTGGGCACTTACCAGACATGATGGATGGAAGGTATGTTCACAGACAATACCACCCTGGCCTGTTTGGGCGTGATGCTGGATATGCACTTGCTTCTCCGATACAACCACAAAAGGATCTTCGTCGGATGGACCAACCCCGCAACTCATATCATAGCACCGTAATCCCGCCTCCCGTTCTTTTCTCTCGATGCGCTGCCTCAATGTAGGTCCTGGAGCAGGCGGAAGGGTCCACTTCTTTCTTTCGGAGGGCTGACGGGGTTGATGGCGTGGGTTCACAGCACCACCGATTATGAATGGAGGAGTTGTGCCCATTGTACCCATAGGTAGCCCTACCCCTTGAAGGAACTGTGCAAAATGAGGAAGCCCAGTACCATGAGCGTTGGCATTGCCATGTGTTCCAGTGGGAGTCGTTTGTGGAGGTGAAGGTGGTGGTGTCGCACCAGCTCCGGGTCCTGATGGGTTCTGAGGTGGGGTAGCAGGTGCGCCCGCCGCAGCATTTCCAGCACCCCCGTGGAATCGAGGTGGCATAAAAGGGAGGAAAGGTGGGAGCTGAGGATGCTCTTGCTGATTAGCTTGAGCACCGACTGGTTGTGCAAATTGCTCTTGTGCATGCCGGTTTAATTGCGCAAGCGCCTCTGCGATAGTACGGCCAGACCCTGCAGCAAAGTGCATTCCGCCATCTGGGCCTTGACCAGGACGCTGGATGTGAATATGGGTCTCGGATTGAACTGAAGGATTATTGTTCTGCTGTGAGGGATCGGGTGCAGGTTGAGGGCCATGATTACCAGGCGGCGGAGGAACGGGGATACCTTGCATGCCTTGCTCGAACGGATTCATACGATCGTCAAAGACGCCTGCCAAATCGAATTCGCCATGAAGATCAAAGTTATTCGGTAACCCATCCACTACTACATCGTCTGGGTCACCATCTCCAGGAGCTGTCCCGAAGATCATATCGAACCCAATTGTAACGAACCCTTGATCTTGACCATTTTGGCGCTGTTCATGATCGTGATTCAAGGGGATACCTTGGTGGTGATCAGCCGTAGGAGCTGGTTGCACATTGGCCGCTGACGCAGCGGCATCAGGAAGGGGTGCATCGATAGGTTCAAGAGGGGGCAGGTCGTTATTGTCGGAAGATGTTGCACCTGATGCCCTTTATCAATAATCACCACAGGACACATAATGCGTACACTCACCTTGACTTGTGGCCACACCTGGTGCTGGGTTGGGTGCCGCGCTAGGAGGAGGCGGCCCTTGAGCTGGTATATTCGTTCCTGCTTGTACCAAAGTCAAACCGGAATCCAGACAACGCAGACAGTAACATACCTGATGCCGGGGGTTGACCTGCTATAAACAAGTTCAAGAGATCTGCAGCAGATATTTGAGGTAAGGGACCTCCATTCCGAAGTGCATCCAAAAATGCATTCGGATTAGGAGTACCGGGCTGCTCTGGAGTAGTTTCTAGAGTATTCCATTAATGACAATCAATTCAAAGAGCCGTAACAAAAGACCAACCGGAGGGAGTGGTGGGAGCAGGGACTGTGCCAGTAGTATCACCAGTCGCAGCTGTCGGTATCAATGAACGGAGAAGCGCTTGGGTGAAGAGCGAATTTCGAGGGATATTCGGTCCATGACCAATACCAATAGCCGGACCAGTACCTGCATTCGCGGTTGGAGGTGGGACAGACTCGTTGGTGGTAGCATTAGCTGTAGGGGTATCTGCATTTGCGTCGACGGGAGGTGTCATGTTTTCATTACCAGTAGCCACTGGTGCGGTCGGCACATTGGCTGGTGCAGGAGCAGGCCTAGGAGTTCGTCTTCGTCTAACATAAGTAAGATTCTCTGGATCAACATTGAAACGACAAGTAGGGCAAGTAGTCTGTCGCGGCCGTGAGAACCAAGGGACCAGGCACGAGGCATGGAAGACATGAGCACACGGCAAGGCAACGATTTTGGGATGGGAAGACTCAGAAGATGAGGAAGCGGGGTCTGACTCGGACGAGCCGTCGTGCATGGCTATTTCTTCAGTAGTAGAAGATGAAGCCGTAGGAGATGTTTCAGACAGTGAGTGCGCGGTATCTGGGGAAGAAGATGCATCTTCCTTCCTATTCTCTTCCTCTTTGCCGAACTGGTTCCCATCTCCATCCAACAGACGGTCCCAGCAGATAGCGCAACCGCTATCGCCACCACTGCCACCTATTCCATTATCATCTGCACCTCCCACGGCCCCGACCCTTTCAAGTCGTCGAACCAGGCCAATGGGTACCTCCTCCAGGCCGTTTACAAGACGCTTGGCTCTTTCAGGATCCTCTTGCTCATAGTCGCCGCCCATCATCCCCCCAAAGCGTGCTAACAATTCGGCGAATGCATTACCATCGCCAACATTTACAAAACCCGTCGGCAGGTTAAACATAGGCGGCGGCATATGCTGGTGCGGGTGTAGGTGTGGAAGCTGACCAGGAGCGGGATTGGGAGGCGGATGGGTGTGTACGTGAGGTTCAGCACCCAGATCAATAGTGATTCCAAGGACACCCAACATTGGATGACCAGTCTGACCACTCAGAGCCGGTCCAGCCGGGGGCGCCTGTGCGTTATCAGGAGTCGCTCCGGCTGCGTTGGGAGGGTTAAAAGGCCTTCCAACACCCTGCATGAAATGCTGCCATAAACGGAAAGCGTCGGGATTGGCGGCGGCGCCTGGAGGAAGACCCGGACCACTTCGGAAGGGCAAATGAATTTGGGGAAGAGGCTGAGCTGGCTGGGGACCATTGGCTGCGGCGGGAGTAGGATTATCGACGTGGACTCGCTGTGATGGATGTCTGCGATCACGATCCTGGTCTTCGTCGGTATCAACACGAGCACGTCTATTGCTGCGACGTGAAGGCGAAGCAGCGGGTGTAGAAGAGGATGTAGTAGACTGTGGTGGCGGCTGAAGGCCCGACTCTGATACCTGCTCGTCACTGATAGCCTGGAGCTGAACCTCAAGCTCGTCGGCATCCATGCTAGTATCAGATTGAGAGAAATCGGATTCGTCTGAATCTGAAATGTCGTTCAAAGGTGGCATGGAACCGTTGTCACCATTTTGCGACGATGAGGGCGGGACATCAATGTCCATGGATTCTACATTCTGCACGGTCAGAGGCTGCGGCGCTGCGCCAACGACAGCGTCATTGACCGGAACTTCTTGCTGAGGTTGTTGAGGACTGTCATGGGGCCCGTGGCCGGGAACAAGAGAGCGAATGAAATTGTGTAGCGTTTGCGAGACGTTATTTCCCGACATTTCTGGGGTAGAACCGAAACTACCCAGTCGATTTCCTTGTCGTGGCAGGAGACAAGAAGGAGTGGGACAGTCGTCCAGGTGCGGTAATAGCTGAGAAAGGTCGAGAACCCTAGGGTCGGATTAGGAATCGTGACGCGACGCTTGTGACACATGTATTATTAAACCGTGCTAACCCACATCTTCGAGTCCTTGAGGTACCCCAGACGACGAACAGCGATCTCTACATCTAACAAAAAGCAATAAGATCATCTCAGAAGGCAGTGTGTCGCCACGCTGGAGAACTCGCTTGAAACATACCGGTCGCTGCCACCGCTTAACGGTAGCCCGGACCGATGCCGTAATCGTTTGAACTCTAGAAAGTAGAGCTGTATCAGCAGAGGTTCCAGAGGTCACCAATTAATCTAGTCTTCCCGTATTCCAGTACGGTACAGATACCACGACTACACGCAAAAAATGGACAGCTTGGATCATTAGAAAGAAGATGCCATCGGAAACGGCAGATGTAACGATGGAGATCCCGTACAAGAGCGGTTTGTGGAGCAACTTTTAAGTCAGTTCATGCGCGCTCACAGACAAGAAATGTATGCAGATGTACTGAGTCTGCATTGCTTGCACAACAGTAGTGTAGGGAGGTGCGTAATGACTGTTGGCATCCTCTCAAATGAAATGAACCATGAGCCGATGATCTGACGGAGTCATTACCTCAGTACCAAGTGCCTTTAAAGCAAAACAGCAGTATTTTTCAGCACTACCAGATATGTTTATTATTCAAAAGTTGTCCGGTGATTTAATCTGATTATGGCTCATTTGTAGGATGTAATCACACTATAGTAGCCACCGGTTTTGGGTGGCAAAGTCCTGTGTGTAAGTTCGTCATTAGTTGGTTATTGGGGCAGCTTATTGTGAGCGGAGCCGTAGGGCATAGTACAGCCTGGCATGATCATCAGCTTGCTGTGAGCTGGAGGCAGGCAGGAGATGAACTTACGCGATCCGGTATATGACAATAATAGACACCATAATTCCAACCCAGGAAGCATAAGATATTCCTCGAATTTCTAGATAATCAAGGACATCGTCGCCAGACACTGTGCACGAATCCGGTGTCGATGATGGGTATGCACAAGTGCATGATCCACTACTTGTTCTCTCACACTGGAACGTGAGACCACGGAGATCAGACTGAGGATCGAATGGATAGGCGATTAGTTCTGCCACACGCAGACAGAGAGACTTACTTACATTAGTGATCAGTTCAAATGCATAGCGCTGGTAATCCATGTAGTGAAAGCTGTAATACCAAAAGCGCGGGAGAGATCGTGATTTAATGCTGTTGAGATCAACTCAGTGTGATATGGACACTAAATTGTGAAAGGACTTGCAAGTATCCTCCGACGCTCATCCAGAAGCCGTTCATACTACCAAACGTTAACATTCGGCATTTTCCGCTAAAAAGTGAATAACTTACAATGAACCAATGGCAAGCGCCGCCACAAAGACTGGCAAGATAGCAGCAACAACGACCACCTGGCTCTCTGCTGCTGTTATTGCAAGCAGAAGGAAGGCAAGAAATCTGAAAAAGGCATTGCCGCCCGGATGCAGTCCCTGATACAACTTTAGTTGGAACTGGTGGATTTAGACCAAGTCACCCACCACAGCCCAATAGCATATCAGAGTGAAAGATAGCGTGCAGAGGAAAAGGAACGGTATGTTCACCAACGTGTTCGACAGCACAAATGGTAGTGTGGTATACAATCCATTTTTTGTTTCTCGATAATACACGGCCCGCTCTTCCAAAACTGTGAACAGGTATGAGCATGAGTTTTTTTCCATAAAATACAGGGGCAGACTCACAAGAAGGGATGCCTGCGACCGACATCTGACACGTTTGATGTTAGAAATGCACGCGCTCACAAGTCTACATACTACTTACAAATGCGAGAAATGCCACACTATAAAAGTGTATTGATAGTCGATCGTTGATAGTCGAATCCCTTAGACCCAACCTAATCCAGATGGTGCTAATGCATACTCATGAATATACGAAGCTATGCTTTGATACAAGCATCACTCACGCAATCATCAAGCCCATACCTATGAAACGTAGTCAGAGACAATGTCAGCTCGTAAAGAAGGTAATGCTCACCAATATACATTCCCAGACGAACCCCATACGCTAGTAAATTCCGTATATAACTTAACGTTGTCCTTTCCGACAGGACCATAGTATTCCAAAAAAGTTTTCCGCCCCAACCTGCTTTACCTAACTTTTCCTCATAGCCATCCGCATCCTGGTCGAACTGAGGGATAGCTTTCATATTCATATTCAAGTTCTCGAGAGACGCATGTGAGTCATTCAGGGTTGAAAGATAGAATGCCCTCAAGGACGCAGCATTCCCACTCCCGCTGTCCGAATCTGTCTGGAAATCTTCATTCAAAAAATTCATCGCATGTTCTGCAGGGGTTTTCTAGCAGGACGATCAATAAGTTAGCTTGAAGGAGAAAATCGCAACTTACGAATCGCGGAACAGGCTGTCCCCACCGCTCAAAGAACTTCTCTAGATCATCCACCTTCCCCGAATAACACACTTTTCCCTGGGCAAGCATTAGAAGGTCAGTGAACTGCCCTAGTGTCTCCAAAGATGGCTGGTGTATCGTCGCAATTACGAACATGCCTTCGGCCTCAGCCAAGGTCCGTATGGCCGACATCACCTCACGAGCAGAGGTACTGTCAAGCTAGTGGATGATATGTTGATCAATGTACGAGAGAATTCAAGAAACAACATACGCCAGAGGTCACTTCATCAAGGAACAAGATCCGTCTAGTACGCGTAAAGGCAGAGATATGTCAGCGCAAGTATCTTGTACGTCGAATATGCTCGAGACTTACGGGAATGTCACCATTGCACAGGCAGCTGTAACGCGGCGCTTCTGGCCTAGTACAAGGAAACTTCTAGTTAGCTGGCATATCGTTCTAACAAGAACCGTACCTACCACCTGAGATACCCCGCGAAATGGGGGTTCCAATTATCTGATCGGCGCAAGACTGCAAACCAAGCGTGGCAAGGACGCGGTTGACTCTACTCGCTACCGCCGTACGCGACAGCAATGGTAGACTAAAAAACGCCGCATGATCAGTAACTTTAGCTTTGGAATGCGAACGAGATTGAACGGGCTCACTGAAGTCGCAGAGCATACGCAACTGTCTCGCGGACGGTGAGGACGCCTAGCAGAGCGTCTTCTTGTTCGACAAACGACGAGATGGAGTACATCGGCTTGGGAAGCAATAGGTGGCCATTTAGTGAAATCTTGCGGGATGGATGAATATGCTGTATACAAATGAATGTCAGAGAAGCGAACCGTCGCGGCGTCCATTGGCATCTTTCGAAACGCCATGAGGTCCAGGAGTGTGCTTTTGCCTACAAGTGGTATTAGAATGTACCGGGCGAACTGGAGTGTGGCGTACCGGCGCCTGAAGGTCCCTACATAAAAATATGAGCCCGCCTTATCCAGAAACCGAGCCTCTTGCACGCACCATGACCGCGAGCATCTGGCCCGCCTTGACATTTACGGAGACATCGTCAACCAGAAGCTTTCCGTTGGCAGCCTGGTAAGATAGACGGTTGAAGAAAAGGATGGAACCGGAGACGTTTAGCACAGGGAGGTCCTCCATGCTAGCGGGTGATGGTGGAGGGAGGCAGGAGGTGGCGAGTATTTAACTGAGCGCCCAAGGGCCAAGATGTTGATCATTCCGAATTGTACTAAGGGGCAGACATTGCAGTGACATAAGAACACCGGATAAGAGTCCAGCCAAGATCGAAGAGAACCACGAGCTTGACTCTATAAGCAGATCTAAGCACAGTGCCTGCCTAATGGTGTCACGGGATACGACATCAGCATTGAAAATCATCGTAGAAATCTCTTCAAGGAGTAGCGTAGATAGATGGGTGGCTGCTGATACAGGGCTGAGTGCACTGCTACACAAGGCTGACATCGGACACTGGAACGGCCGGAGTGGACGAAACTGGGGATTGTCGCACGGTCATTGATCACATGATGACCCTCAAGCGGCCGTTCTCTGAGTCTGTCAGCTTTTTGTCAGTATCTATCGACGTTTGAATATCGGGACCCCATAATATCTTTTCACAGTCCGGATATTGCAGATACGGAGCATACTGGGGAAGTGCCGCCTGCCGGCGGCGCACACCTTGCTTGACATTACTTAAGGGACACCAGAAATATCTAGTCGCATGATAAACCCTGGTTCATTAAACTTTTGCATCTTTGAACATTAATTCAATGTAGGTAGACATGTGTTTTAAACCCGTCGCTTCTTAGTTGCTGACCCGGGATGCAAAACTAGTACCTTCTGCTTCCGAGGTGAGACCATTGTCGGTGGAGGAGGAATGAGTAACAAAAGGTCTTTCAAGGGAACCGTTGTCGATGCGATTTTAGATCCATGAGAACCGCTGCAGGACTCATCGGAGGAGAAAGTGGAGCTGGAGTATTTGCCTATTTTCGTTCTTGTTAGGATGAACCGAACCCGGGTGGAAGGACTAGCAGGGTTGGAAGAGAATGTCATTCCAATTCAGCTTGTGAGGCAAAGCATGAGGATACAGGTGTGGACAAGGGGAGGAAACTGGATGAACCGTACCGTTACAAGGCGACAATACCCAATGACGAGTGCATATGCATTCACACACTACCGATCCCCAGGACAAACCATCCCAGTAGTGATTGTGGATGTAGCGAGGCCTCCAGCAGGGAAACTAAGCCTATTCAACCTCTATGTGGCATTATCACAAAGTTCTGGGCAAGAAAGCAGACGACTTCTGCGGGACTTTGAGGAGGAAGACTTCTTGCAGGGCCATGACACAGAGCTCCTCATGGAAGATGACAGGCTGGATGCATTGGACAAGGGGACACAGCTGTGGTGGGGCAAAATGAAATCAAGTAGCACAGAAGCATGACTAAAAGCATATATATTGAAGTAGGAGACTATTGTAGGCCGTTCAACTGCAGACGCAAGTAGAAGCAGAAAGCAAGACGCAGCGAGAGTACGGAATTGCAGTTGTGGCAGTGCACAATGTTTATGCCTATGTACGATATGAGTCGAAATGCGCTTCAATTAAGGGGGGGGAGAGACCTTGACAAGCAAGGTGACCGGTACATATAGAGACACTGAGCAGACCGCACCTCAAAGTTCACCGATCGAGTAACAATGTAACTGAAACACCGGATAACATGGAATTGATTTGGTTTCTTTGAGGACGATAAAACACAGAGCGTGAAGCGGGATAATGAGGATGCAAATGCAAACGACACAGCGAAAACAAATCTACACAGCTCAGGAAAACCCTATCTCCTCGGCCCAAGAAGAACCACCATGGCCAACTGTCATCCCAAAGACTTCCTCTTCTCCGCCCATAGCCATCGATGATGACCAAGAAGGGTCTTGCGATTTAATTGCCTGGCGCAAAGAAAAGACTTCAATACCTGCTGCCTCCGAGGAGCATGGAAGGTAGATCATGAAACGCACCTTTGACAAGAAGTCTTTGCTTTTGCCGGTATCTAGGTCTAGGACACCAAGTTCCCGACACTCCTGCTGGGCCCGTAAAAGAACGCTGTCAACATCTTCCTTTGTGAAGGATTGCGGCGGGTCTGAGAACGTCACAGTCTTGTCTGATAGCGTAGCATATACATCCCCTTCCTCGATCTGTATCGCAGTCAACAAGAAAGAACTGTAGCAAAAGGCAACAAATGCTCACCATGCTGAGCACCAAATCTCGAACTTCTTCTTCGCTCTTGATTCCCACCTGTCTCCCAATTTCTCCCAAGCTCAGGGTTACATATGTCCGTGTAAGCTTCTTCAACGACCATCTCGGTGCCCTGGCCCATGCGCGGCTCAAGAGGCCAGTATTTTTCTCCGTTTGGAAGAGGGCTCGATCTTTTTCTATTATTGACCGCATTTTGTCCACATTACTTGGATATGCCTCCACGAACGCGTGGTAAGGACTGTTCTTAAATGCTCGCAAGATCGCATTGTTCGTATACTTTGGCAAAGGTGATGTACTCCCTTGTCGGATCAGCTGGACAAGCTTCATCTTCTTCAATGCCTCGACCTGCAACGCGCTTGCTACCCCAGGAGCGGTGATGCACACTTCAAAGTAATCCTCTGATTCTGCCCAGCGACCGAGTGCAGCGAGGCAGATACCACCGAGATAGTGATATATGAGATTGTCGATGTAAGTAACTTCGGGTGTCAGAGTGGTCGCGATGTCGATGATGGGATGATTGAGGAGCAGCGGGAGAGCATGAGTGAAGGACCGGGTCTGTGCACAGACGAGTAGGAAGCGAGCATGTATAGTCGTCAAATGTGCAGGCGATGGGGGGTAGCGCATTGCGAGGGCGCGAAGAGAACGCAATGCTAGTCGCATATTCTGGTAATGACTCGCTAGTCTCAGAATACCGGCAAATAGCATCACGACTGAACAGCATATAAGCGACGGAAAATCAGAGAGTACAGGGATGTACCTCTCTCTGGTGCATGCCGCACCTGCTCTGGATTGAAGACTTCACAGAAATGGTCAATGAATTCCCATGTCGGAGGTGTGGACAATGTCTGCAGTCTTGCAGCTCTGTGGCGCTACTCAGCCTCGTCATACTCCGGAGGATATGAGAGTAACATACAGAATATACAGCATCCCTAGACTG